>CAWUFW010003317.1:1239740-1859611 GCA_963921515.1 Calotriton arnoldi
CCTGCGCGGTGGATCCCAGAAAATACGTCAATATATCAGTATAACAAAATTAACAAATATATAGATAGCAAGGGGATACTTCAATCATACTAACAATTCATCCTTGTGCAACCATTTAGTTAAAGGTTCCCAAATCTTTTCCCCCTTAGTCCTTGCCCTACTTCCCCTTCTCCTAAACACTGAGATCTCCCAATTGTAAACAAATAATAATTTACTAAACCAAACATGTATCGAGGAGGGTTCGGATCTAGCCAGACCGTGGCCAAACACAACCGAAATACCGCCATTGCGATATATAACATTTTCCTATCAGCCTCCTCCATTTCTTGATTAGAAATCCCTAATATAATAACCTGGGAGGTCAGTGGGACTAAATATCCCAATATACATTCTAAGCGCAGTTCAATTTTGGCCAACAATTGAGACAGGCCAGAACAAGTGGCAAACATATGTATACTGTCTGCAGCCAGCAACCCACACCGAGGGCAGTGTATCCTCGAAGTCCCACCCCATCGGTGAATACGCGCCGGAGTCATATATAAGTTACACCATGTTTTATAGCATTGTACCTGCAGATTAGCTGAAATACATGCCGTTTGGCTAAACAAAAGGGAATCTTCACATTCACCCTGCCCGGCTTGTAAAGTCATTTGCCATCGATCATAGTGTTTGGCTAAATCATCGCCCATCTTCTCATTTACCAATTTATATAAAGAGGATGTTGTAGATCGACCCTGAATAATCAAGTCTAATAAAGGGATTCGATCCCACTGACAAAGGGGCCGATTCCGATCTCGGCCGGTAGGGCTCCGAATCGGATTCGGCTTTACCGGATCCGATTCGGAGCCCTGTTTCCCGACCGAACCGTACGCGGGTCCGGCCGAGCGAGTACGATGCGAAATCGCCGACCGACTCGTCCGGGCATCCCGACCGCTCCGACCGACTCGCTCCCGGCTCGAACCGCTCCGACCGACTCGCTCGGACTCGACTCGCACCGCGCAATGGAGACGTTTCCCGGCCGGGTAAGTACGATGCGCGCCGCGAGCAGTCCGACCGAGCCGCGCCGTCCGGCTCGTAAGAGCTGTCGGAGCCGTACTTTGGGGGTCCGTGTCGGACCCCCTGTACGCGTAGCCGCGCGAGTCGCACACAGGGGGACCCATGGGTCCCCCTACCTGTGCGTGTACGGCGCGAATCGCTTCGCCGCGTACACGCTGTAGGGGGCGCACTTGTCCGACTCGCACCCATTGAGTCAATGGGAGCCCGCGTACGCGTTGTACGACCGGCTCCCATTGACTTCAATGGGAGTCCGACCGACTTCGAGTCCGATAACATACGGACGCATCGTACTCGTTCGGTCGGACTGCACGGGTCCGATTCGGTCGGAAATCTCTCCGGGTCCGGCTCGGTCGGAGAAATTTCCGGCCCGAATCGGAATCGACCCCAAAGTCTTTTAGTAAAGAAATCCCTTATCTGTAGATATTTAAAAAAATGTTTGTTCTCGATCCCAAATCTTTCTTTAATGGCATCGAAAGTAAGCATTTCAGCATTGGATATAAGATCCCCTATACAGCAAATGCCTTTTTGAGTCCAATTTTTAAAATATGCATCTTGGAATATTTCTGGAAATAAAGCATTATTTACTAAAGGTGAATATAAATGTATCCGCCCGATCCCAAACTTTTTCCTAACAGCTGTCCAAACCCTGTAAGCACCTAGCAGAACCTTAAATTTGACCCTCTTAAAATAGGCAAAATCTATATGGCGCATCAGAAGTCCCCTGGCTGCAGTCCCATATATTAAATGATAGATCGAAATTTCAACACATCCTGAACTGCCCCCATTTAGCAATTCCCCATCTGTTTCAGTGCAGTAGCCCAATAGTAAATTTGGAAATTAGGGACGGCCCACCCTCCCCTATCTCTAGGTAGAGTCATATATCTCAAAGCCCTCCTTGGGCGCTGTCCAGCCCATAAAAACCATGAGACTACCTGATCTAACTTCTGGAACCAAATTTTATTTATATCTAAAGGAATTGCTCTAAAGCAATATAATATTTTGGGCAGGAATATCATTTTAATGACATTGCTTCTACCAATTAATGTCAGATATAAGTTATTCATTCTACGAGAATCCAATTTAATTTTTTGCACTAATGGTTTCAAATTAATGTCAACAATATCTTCGGGTTTGGAGCTTATTTCAATACCTAAATATCTGGCACTTACAACTATCCGTGAATCCACTAATATAACTTTATCATTTATAACAATTTGGGTTTTACCATCATTCAAATGATAGCCGGAGATCTTACCAAATTGCGATGTTAAAATATTTATTTCATCTAAAGCCCGGCGGGGAGCAGCTGTTATAATAGCTAAATCATCCGCGTAGCCCAAAATTTTAACGTCACCCCCTCTAGCATGCACAGGTTGAATTAATTGGTCTTCTTGAATCTTCCTAATTAAAGGGTCAATGTAGATAGCAAATAAGAGAGGGGAACACGGACAGCCCTGTCTCGTTCCACGCTTAATATTGATTACCCCTGACTGTGCTCCCATCAGGGCGATTGTCGCAATTGGATCTTTGTACATACTTTGAATTGCTCTTATAAATCCATCCCCTATACCATAATGCTTCATGACAGCCCATAAAAAAGACCAGGAGACCCTATCAAATGCCTTTTCTGCGTCGAGCAGAATTAAGGCCATAGGGTCTCCTGTAACCTTGGTATAATCAAACAATGTTATTGTCTGACGAATGTGATCAATAGTTTCCCGACCAGGCACAAAGCCATGTTGTTGGGGAGATACCATTTTTTTAATAACTCTCGCCAATCTATTTGCTAAGATCTTGGAGTAAATTTTAACATCACTATTGATCAAGGTTATGGGCCGATATGCCCCTAGATCGGTCGCCACTTTCCCTTTCTTTAAAAATATGACAATTTTTGCTAACCTCCAAGACTCTGGAGGTGTGTCCCCGCTCTGAACCAAACGAAATATCTCAAGCAGTGTTGCCGCCACCTGTGTTCGAAAAATCTTATAAAATTCGCCGGGTAAAAGATCAGGCCCGACAGCTTTGCCGGATGGAAGTGAGTCAATAGCATTAAGTATTTCTTCCTGGCTAATCGGAGCATCCAAATTATCCCGATCTACAGAAGTCAATTGAATCAACTTAACCGCCTTAAGATATCTATTAATTTCATCATGAATCCCACAATTATCGCTTATATCCTCCAGGTATAACATCCGATAAAATTTCTGGAAAGCCAAAAGAATTGCTCCTGCATCAGTAACCAACCCAATATCTGGATCGAGAATACCCGTAATCTGAGTTTGTGCCACTTTTTCTCGGGTCCGGACCGCTAACATATGGCCGACCCTTTCATTGCTCTCGTAGAGTTTAGACCGCCAGGCTAAGTATCTACCCACCGATTTAGCAGATGAGATTTCCGTTATAGCAGATCTCGCAATTATAATCTTAGTTTGAGCTGTTTCGGCATCCCCACCCTCCGACAATACCTTAGCGAGATTAGTCTCGGCTCTCCCCAATGTTTCGTACAGCTCCTTGATCTTGTTCCTCTCATTCTTCTGAGTCTCCCACCCAAACTGCGAGGTCTCTCCCCTGATTCCTGCTTTACAAGTATCCCAGACATTCTGAATACCCGTACTACCGATATTTTCCTTTAAAAATCTAGTGATCCACATTGCCATATGCTCCTTATAGAAATTATCGGTCAACAAAGCCCTATTAAAAGTCCACCCGGTTATTTGTTTCTTACATTTGATATTTACTTCAAGTACCAGAGGGTTGTGATCAGACATTACCCTAGGAAACTTAGTAATTTTACTGCCCTGCACCAGACATTGAGAAATAAAAAAATAATCCAGTCTTGCGTGAGTTCTGTGTGGAGCAGAAAAATAAGTAAACCCTGGGTCATTACCCTCTAACTGTGCCCAAATATCAACTAACCCGTGCAATTCTTTTAATTGGAAAAGAGACTTAAAAACCTTCGGTTTCCGCCCTTGATATGTTGAACCAGGGTGATTAAATACTGCACAGCCCACATTTATATTAAAATCACCACATAGTATAATCGTGGATGGCCAGCCCACCAGTTCTAAACTCAACCAATTGTATAATTCAGGATCATCCACTACTGGTCCATAAACAGAACATAATGTGAACAAACTATTATCAATTGAACATTGTATAATAGCCCATCTACCATATTTATCGGAAAGAGAACGAGTAAAATTTGCCAAGCCCCGGCGTGCAAATATTGCTACACCTTTAATCTTGACCTCCTGCTTGGTCCATGAAACTAATTGAAACCCCTGAAACTCCATAATTTTATTTCTACTAGCTTCTATGTGTGTTTCTTGGAGGCAAAGGATATCTGCCCTCAAGAAGCGAATGTCTTCCTTTATTCTACGCCTTTTTACCGCGTTATTTAAACCACAAATATTCATGGAAGCAATCCTAATACACCCAATTATTAATGGCTAACAAATCTAGATACCTAATATCCCAAGTCATTACAAAATACATCTCAAAACAATACAATCCAAACCTACCCCACATACAGACCCCTTTCTCCCAGATACGATCCACCGCACGCGCCCCCACCCATCCCCCCCGCACCCCTAAATAAGGCAAAAAAGGTCCTCAGACCCTTGTGATGCCTCCCGCATTCCAGTGTGAGACCCCTGTCACTCCCCAACCTATCTTAAACCAGCTCAATTAAAATTTGGAGCAGCCCAAAAATACCATAATCAGCCATGTACATGCAATATATCACATCATTAACTTCCGACCTACTCACTCGTAGGGAGACGAAAGGAGGAAGGAAAAAAATTCAGAAAGTCCCGGACTCATTCAACCACCCTTAACCTCCTTTAGGTAATTTTCCGCCTGTATCTCAGAAGTAAACACCCTAACCCTCCCCTGATAAATTACTTTCAGCCGAGCAGGGTTCATCAAATACACTTCACATCCAAGTTTTTGAAAGGGCTTATCAGCTGCCGCAGCCGCCATCTTCTCTCCACAGTTGTGTGACAAAAATCTGGCCGTACAAAAATGTCTGGCCCTCAGCAGATTTTTTGCGTCCGGTCTTGCCTTTTCGAATATCGCCTGCCGCAAAGAAAATTCCCCCAAAAATTAAAATTGCTCGAGGTTTAGGATTAGGATTAGGATTAGGGCCAGGGTTGCTTTTACCATTAGGGAAATCTATGTACCCGCTGAATCTCAGCTTCCCAGTTCCAATATGATAGTTCTGGGAAAGCAGATTTAAAAGCTTGAGTACAAAACCTCGTACATCACTCCCCTCGGCTTTCTCTTCAATACCCAGCAAACGTAGATTATTTCTCCGCTGCCTATTTTCGGATTCCTCAAGTTTCCACAAAATATCCATCATTCTTGCGTCGTTGGCATTGGTTTTTTGATCGGTGCTCTCCAACCCAGCCTCTAATCCTACAACACGTTCCTCCAGGGCGGTAGTTCTTACAACAATCTCAGAACAGGCTTTTGTAGTTTTACGAATAGCGCCCTGGATTTTTTTAGTAGCGAGTTGGGCTCTTTTATGCTCCTGGCGAGCCTCTACTTGCATAGCCTTTAGCGTGGCGTAAATTAAACCAATTGAAGGAACCGGTTCCAATTTACTCTCCGAAACGGTGGTAGCTTCCGCCTGGAATCCTGGCCCTTGCTCCCCCTCAACAACCAAATTAGTAGTAGAATAATCCCATTGAAGGTGCTCATTAGTGTCGGAGTGAGAGCTGCCATGTCGTAAGCCCGCGGGGCTTTTCTTCCTAGCACGATTCGATCGATTAGTAGCCCTCCTTAATGTATCTGCAGTCGTAGGGGGCTATCGCTGTCATCCCCGAGGCATCAATATCCGTATTGTCAAGATCACTGGCATTATTGAGATCAGATTCTTCTGCCAGAGAGAAAAGTTTTCCCCGTCTGGAGTACCAGGCACGATGTCCCCCATTTCCTGCTGCTCGCCAATACACTCGATAGGGGCTAAGATGGTGATTACATCCATTACATCCTTTCCCCCCTCATGTTCCCTCTGATTAGAAACTTCTTCTCCTGCTCCCCGTGCTAGGGTGTTTAAAGCCTCAGGAACATTAGGCAAAGTGCAAGTTTCAACAGAACAGAGAGGATCCAATGTAGCGATCTCAGTCACATCAGATACACTGTTGCAAGCTATATTAGTAGCAGTGTCAGAGCCAGCGCCGGCGTTTATCAATGTGTTTGACATTTTCTCGAGAAGCGGCTTACTCTGTTTACCGCTTACCGGCTTGCCAGAGAACATCGCTGGAACCGTCGGAGTCTTCCCTCTCACAACTCCTTCTGAAGATTGTATTCCGCTCCTGGCAGACCCGCCGTTGCTCCCCGCCCTCTCCGCTCTTCCCTGGGTGGGAGTGTTGATATGAGCCACTTCAGTCTCCTTTGATACAGGCAGCTTTCTGGGCGAAGGAACGGCTTTGGAGCCAGTCGCTCCCTCCCTTGGAGCCGCTCTCCGTGGACCCATCCTGTTCTGGCTAGCGCTCACGTTCGCGCTCTCGCACAGCTGCTTACTCCCAGCGAGGCACGCCCACCAAGCCCTCAGGTACGTCCGATTTAGCAGAACGATAAGACCGAGCCTCGCCGCACGTTTCCACGAAGTGTAAATCTCCTGAAAGATAGTCATCCAGAATGAGGGAAGTTACGATTCCATTTCAACTGTGTTCCTCACAACCATCAGGCTCGATTAGGCATTAACCCCCACAAAAGAACCACAGCGGTCGAGGAGTGACTCTCACACAGGTCACGCAGCCGCCATCTTGCCCCCCGCAACTTTACTTCTCACAAGAAAGTCCACTTCAGTCCGCAAGTACAAATTGCTTCTGGCAATGTTGTCCTCCTGCATTCCCCTCGTTCCCAACTGTTGCTTGTGGATGAGACCCTTGCAAGAGGAACAGGTCAGTCAGTGGCTTGAAATTTCAGGATCCTTCGACGATATTATCAGGATAACACCTCAAATAAAAGAAGCGCTCGAATGGTGGACTCACATCCTGAACATAGCTGCAGGCCTATCGTTCCTAGTGGATTCGCCAGGCTACACAAAAACAACCGATGCATCCCTCAAGGGGTGGGGAGCACACCTAGAAGGGCTAACAGTGAAAGGTAAATGGGACACCCATCAACGGACATTGCACATAAACCTTTTAGAATTAAAAGCAATATTCTTGGCCCTGAAATCTTTCCTCTCAATAATATCAGGAGCTTCAGTATTAATTCGGACAGACAACACAACAAGCATGCACTATTTAAACAAACAAGGGGGGACAAGATCAGCTATGCTATCTCTACAGGCCCAGCAGATCTGGGATTGGGCTTGTTAGACTTGGCATCTTTTGGCGTGTTTCCCCTGACTTTTTGCTTTCTGACCTCCCGGTTTTGACTCTGTTTTTGCTGGTGTGATGATTCTGCGCACTTTCCTCACTGCGGTCCAGTGGGAAAGTGCAAGTGCTCCTGTATAAAATGTGTTATGGATTGGTGTTTCCATGATTGGCCTATTTGGTTTATGTGTCAGTCCCTTGTAAAGTGCACTGCGAGTGCCAGGGCCTATAGACCAAATGCTGTTGGTGGGCTGCAGCACTGGATTGTGCCACCCACGCAAACAGCCCGTAAAGTGTAACTCGGGCCTGCCACCGCAGAGCCTGTGCGCAGCCTGGGGCTGCCATGTCGACTTGGCAAGTGCACACACTTGCAAGTCCCTAAACCTTCCCTTTGCTGCATGTTAGTCACCCCTAAGGTAGGCCCAAGGTACCCCTGTGGGCAGGGTGCGTTGTACGCGAAAGGTAGGACATGCCCGGGTGTGTGCGGCATGTCCTGATAGTGAATTACAGCCTAGTTCGTTTTCACTATTGCAAGGCTACCTGTTCCCCCTAGGCCAGAACGGGCGGTTTTGATTATTACAGCTTACAATCCTAACTGACCCCGGGAACATGGTAGAAATTCGAGTTTAGTATGCCTGGACTCAGAATGATAAAATGCAGCTTTTAGTAAGGTTGGTTTTACCATTCTGGGTTTGAAAATACCACTTTTAGAAAGTGGGTATTTTCTTGCCTAACCATCCAAGCCTGCCTCTGCGAGGTTGTGTATTCCGTGTCTGGAATGTGAGTGACCGGGGCTGGGGGATGCCAGGAGACAGGGTGAGTCAGCGCAGGGCTGAATAGCCAGATCGACCTGTAGATGGGTGGGAGGGGTCGCACCTGGGCCCTGAATAGGACAGTGCCTTCCCTCCACAATGCTGGCTCCACCTCCTGTGGTGCGTCTGATGTCCCTGGCCTACTCACTGAAAGAAGGGACGGAGACTTGTCAACAAAGTGCTCCAGAACTGGTTTGGACTAGGCGAAGGCCTCTCTGCCTTCAGAGAACAAAGGAATTTGGGATATAAATATTGGGGCCCTGACCCCATGAATTTAGATCTCGCTGGAATCAAGGAACCTGCCAAGACGAAGAGCTGGAAGAGCTGCCAGGAGGAGTACTGCCCCTTTGCTGTGTTGTTGCTTTGTTGGGTTGGCCTGCAGCTGCTGCTTCTGTCTTGGGCAGTGAAAGGACTGGACTGAACTTTCTACAAACTTGTGCTGAGTATCTCCAAGGGCCTGGAACCGAGCTGGCCTCCTGTTAAGAAGTCTCAGGGACTGCAAAGACTTCACAAGCCTCTGGGTACCGCTTCTGGAACGCTGTTTCAGTTGCCACAGAGGAAGGGAACTGCAACCGACTCCGTCAACCGAATCCATCCCTGGCCGGTGACCTGTTTGCACCGCAGACCGCATCGCCCCGCTTCGCATCGCAACCCTGGTCTCACCGTGGGCGACGTCCGACGCCGCCAACATCGAGCCGCTGCTTGCACCGTGACCTGTGGGCACCGCAGTTCGCATCGCATCGCTTCACTGGGCCAGCCGGACCAGACCGACACTGTCGCTGCAACTGGCTCAAGAGTCGAGACCGCACCGCATTTGGGGCACCGCTCGCACGTCTGCGACGCACCGCTCCGACTCGCACCGCTGTCCGACGCCAGCTCCCGCACTCCGGCTAGGTCGCCTGCATCGCAACCTGTCAGCACCGCATCGAGCATCGTCTCGCCCTGCATCGCACGCCTTGGACTCACCGACTCCGTCTGCACGACGCTCATCGAGCCGCTGCCTGCACCGCATCGAGGGACACCGCACCTTGCATCGCTCCGTCTTGCACCGCAACCGCGACGAACGCCGACCGGCTCGTACACTCCGTACCAGCCACAACGAGAAAGGTACTGTAACCGAGTCTGTTCATGACTCTGCTGGCCCGTATCGACGCGGTCGGCTGGAACTGTTAGACTCTGTGGTTTTCAGCATCACGGTAGGCTCGGACGGAGCTACCGACTCGTACGAACTTTGCTTTTGTGCTATTCCTGCAAAGAAGAAGTTAACGTATCAAGCATTCATTCGTAAAGTATAGTATTGTGGATTTTTGTCGTAATTGGTCTTGTCTTGAGTATATAAAATATTGGTTATTTTTCTAAACTGGTGTGGTGTCCGTTTGTAGTGTTTACACTGTATTACTGTTGGTTATGTGCAAATGCTTTACACACTGCCTCTGAATTAAGCCTGACTGCTCGTGCCAAGCTACCACGAGGGTGAGCAGGGGTTACTTCACGAGTGTAACAACCCTTACCCTGACTAGGAAGAAGGGTCCCTACTTGGACAAAGGTGCAAACCCTTGCCAACTAGAGATCCCATTTCTAACATTGGTTGTCAGCGGTGAGGATAGGACTTGCGTTTGCACTTGACTTACAGTGATTGGTGTGCACTACTACCATATCGCAGACCATTACGTACCACATACTGGTTCTTTTTCTTTTGGCCTATTTTTGATCTTGCCAGTTTTCAACTCACGACTTTTGTCATGCCTGAATCAATTGCATCATCCGTTGCATCTCTGGAAGTTATCTTTGAGGAGGACAGGTTGGAATCCTACGCCGTAAAGGAGTTACGAGCGATTTGTAAAAACCTGAAAGTCCAAATTAAAGGCCTCACAAGGAAGGAGGAGCTACAGAAGGCGCTGAGGGCCTGGGTAGCAGCCAGACATGCCAATGGGCAGCCTGGTGATCTCAGTGAGGAGGCGGAGGAGCCTATTTCCAGGGTGGATGTGCTTTTGGGTAGGGGGAACCCGCCAGGTCAGGCAGCAGCAGTCTGTCCCCAGAGGAGCTGGAGGACAGGCGGGAGGCAAGGCAGTTCGAGCTGCAGAAGCTCAGGCTGGAGAGTGAGCGGGAGGAGAAGAGATTGGCCATAGAGGAGAGGAAGATGCTCTTAGAGCATGAGAGAGAACTAAAGGAGCTAGAACTTAGGAGTAAGTCAGGCTCAGATGGTGGCAGCAATTCGTCCAGAAAGGCAGACAGGATTGTGCACATTCCCAAGAACGTAGGCAAGGAGTTCAAGAAGGGGGATGACATACAAAGGTGGTTCCAGGGTTATGAGGCAGCCATACACATGAATGGGGTCCCTGAGGAGAATTGGGGAGCAGGATTGTGGCCACTTTTCCCGGAAGAAGCAAGGGATGCTCTGATAGCTTTGGGTAAGGGGTATCACCTCACCTATGCTGACATGAAGGATGCCCTTCTCACGAAGTATGGTCTTACTCCTGAAAAGTACAGGGATCAGTTCAGGTCCAGTAAGAAGTCTGATGTCAACACTTGGTTGGAATGTGTGGATGTGTTCTGCAGGTCTCTGGATGGTTGGGTGAAGGGCAGTAGTGTAACAGATTTTCAGGGGCTCTACAACTTGATTGCATGGGAGCACTTGTCTAGTCTATGTTTTGCAGATCTGCGCCAGCACCTAGTTGATAGTAAGCTAACTGACCCCAGGAAGCTTGCTATGGAAGCGGACCGCTGGGTGAGTACCAGGGTCCACAAGAAAGCGTTTGGGGAGACTCAGCCAAAGGTGTGCAGGGTCCCCAGCAGAAAGGTGGGGGGGACAAGGGTAAAGCACAGGAGTTCTCTAAAGGGCCCCAAACTAGTACCCAGGGTAAAGGTTCCCAGCCCCCGGTGATAAGAAGAAAGGGGTCTCTACAGGGAAGCCTGTTGAGACCGGCCCCCGCAAGTGTTATGCATGTGACCAGGTAGGTCACTTTAAGGGGGACCCCAAGTGCCCGAAGGGGACACAGCCACCCACCGGTGGACAATCCAAAGTGTTGGCTAGTGTAGCGCTTGGGGAGGAGGGGTGCCCACAGGAGGGTGGGGATCCCGCAGAAATGACCCTTGTCTCACTCGGGGACAGTGAGATGGTCCCAGGAAACCAGGTGCCCCCTAACACAAAGAAATATAGCACCTGGGTGACCATTAACGGGAACAGGGTAGAGGCTCTCAGAGATACTGGAGCCAGTGTGACCTCAGTCCGGTGTCACCTGGTGTCTGAGAAGCAAGTAGTCCCAGGAGCATTCCACCAAGTAGTTGCTGTCGACAACTCTGAGCGCCAGTGTATGGTGGCGCAGGTTCCCTTTGAATGGGGGGTCTCAGGTCCCTTGAGGGTGGTTGTGAGCCCTACCATGCCTGTAGATTGTCTGCTAGGAAACGACCTGGAGCAGTCCTCATGGAAGGAGGTTGAGCTCAGGTCTCACTTGGAGATGCTTGGGTTGCCAGAGTGGGCATGCGTGTCTACTCGGTCAATGGCGGCCAGAAAGGGTGATCAAGATGACTTGGAGCCTGAAACAGTGGCCCAAGTCCCTGCCAAGAGAAAGGGCAGGGGCGCGGGAAACCGGCCCCCGAAGTTCCCACGGACCGGGAGGAGGCGGACCTCGAGGGGACGCCCGGTGCCTACAGGGGAGCAGGTAGCCGAACTGGGAGACATCTCTGAGCTGACCCATTGGCAGCAAGAAGGGGGTCCCACCAGGGAGGAGTTCTGCAGGGAGCAGAGCGAGTGCCCTACTCTGGAGGGTCTGCGGCGGCAGGCTGCAGACCAGGCAGCTGGTAATCAGTCCGGGTCACATCTGATCTACTGGGAGAGTGGTCTCCTATACAGTGAGCCTAAGGTTGCTGAGCCTGGGTCAGCCCGTGTGCTGGTGGTACCCCAGCGCTTCAGGACCTTCCTACTGGGTCTGGCTCATGACGTGCCTTTGGCAGGACATTTGGGGCAGGACAAGACCTTTGACAGGCTTGTCACCCACTTCTTTTGGCCCCAAATGCGAAGGCAGTCAGATGCACACTGTAGGTCTTGCCAAACTTGCCAGGCAAGTGGTAAGAGTGGGAGGAAGGTCAAAGCTCCTCTCCAACCTTTTCCGGTTGTGGGAACACCCTTTGAAAGGGTAGGGATGGATATAGTGGGGCCACTGGATCCCAAGACAGCCATGGGCAACAGGTACATCCTGGTCTTGGTGGACCATGCCACCCGGTACCCGGAGGCAATCCCTCTCAGGACAACGACGGCGCCAGTGGTGGGCCGGGCGTTAATGGGGATCTTTTCCCGTGTGGGATTCCCCAGAGAGGTGGTTTCCGATAGGGGGACCAATTTCATATCGAAGTATATGACATCCCTGTGGAAGGAGTGTGGGGTAACCTACAAGTTCACCACTCCTTACCACCCACAAGGAAACGGTCTGGTGGAGAGATTCAACTAGACCTTGAAAGGCATGATCAAGGGTCTAACAGAACCCATGAGGCGTAAGTGGGACGTCCTCTTGCCATGCCTACTCTTTGCGTACAGGGAGGTGCCTCAGAAGTCTCTTGGGTACAGCCCCTTTGAGCTCCTGTATGGCCACCCTGTCAGAGGACCTCTGAGTTTGGTGAAGGAAGGCTGGGAGGCGGCTCCTAGGAAAACTCCCCAGGATGTATTTAGCTACATGCTGGCCTTTAGAAACCAAACTGCCCGCTTCAGGAAACTCGCTCCGGCGAACCTAGAAGCAAGCCAGGAAGAAATGAAGAGATGGTATGACCAGAACGCCACTCTGGTCGAATTTCCACCTGGGCAAAAAGTGTGGGTAATGGCCCCAGTGGCACCTTGTGCCTTGCAGGACAAGTGGACTGGGCCATATGAGGTAAAGGAGCGCAAAAGTGACGTCACCTACCTGGTGGATTTGCAGGCTCCAAGGAACCCTTTGAGGGTCCTTCACGTGAACCGCCTCAAGCCCCACTTCGAGAGGTCCGAAGTGAGTATGCTCTTGGCGACAGATGATGGGGTGGAAGAGGAGAGCGAGCCTCTCCCTGACCTCCTGTCTACCAAGGAGCATGATGGGTCAGTAGAGGGTGTGATCCTCTCCCCTACTCTGACTCAGGAGCAGCAGGGGGACTGTCGCCAGTTGTTGGGACAGTTCGCCCCACTGTTCTCTCTGACTCCCGGTGTTACTCACTGGTGTACCCATGACGTGGACACCGGTGACAGCCATCCTGTGAAGCACAAGATTTACAGGTTGACTGACCGGGTCAGAGCCAGCATCAAGGAGGAGGTCTCTAAGATGTTGGCGTTAGGGGTGATTGAGCCCTCCCACAGTCCTTGGGCCAGCCCAGTGGTCTTGGTCCCAAAGGCTGCGGCGCCCGGTGCCACTCCAGAACTCCGGTTTTGTGTGGACTACCGTGGGCTCAATGCCGTCACCAGGACTGACGCGCACCCCATCCCCAGAGCTGATGAGCTCATTGATCGGTTGGGAGCTGCCCGGTTCCTCAGCACGTTTGATTTAACGTCTGGGTACTGGCAGATTGCCTTAACCGATGGGGCCAAGGAGAGATCAGCATTCTCAACCCCAGAAGGTCATTACCAATTCCGGGTGATGCCCTTTGGGTTGAAGAATGCCCCTGCCACCTTTCAGAGGTTGGTCAATCAGGTGTTGGCTGGGCTGGAGGATTTCAGTGCCGCCTACCTGGATGACATTGCTGTGTTCAGTTCCAGCTGGGAAGAACATTTACAGCACCTTGAGAAAGTGTTGAGGGCTCTGCAAGGTGCAGGCCTCACGATCAAGGCCAGTAAGTGCCAGATCGGGCAGGGTTCTGTGGTGTACTTGGGACACCAGGTAGGAAGCGGCCAGGTGGCGCCCCTACAACCCAAGATTGACACCATTCTGGCTTGGGAACCCCCAAGACCCAGACAGAGGTGAGAGCCTTCTTAGGTCTCACCGGCTATTATAGGAGATTTGTTAAGGGCTATGGCACCATCGTTGCCCCCTTAACAGAGCTGACCTCTAAGAGGCAGCCCAGGAAAGTGATCTGGACTGAGTCCTGCCAGAAAGCTTTTGATGCCCTGAAGGCAGCCATGTGCACGGCGCCCGTGCTCAAGGCACCTGGCTTCTCCAAGGAATTCGTCGTGCAGACTGACGCTTCAGAGCATGGTGTGGGAGCGGTGCTCTCACAACTGAACGAAGAGGGCCTGGATCAGCCTGTAGTCTTCCTTAGCAGGAGACTACTTCCCAGGGAACAGAGGTGGAGTGCCATAGAAAGGGAAGCATTTGCTGTGGTCTGGGCGCTGAAGAAGTTGAGACCATACCTGTTTGGGACTCACTTCCGGGTTCAGACAGACCACAGGCCCCTCAGATGGTTGATGCAAATGAGGGGTGAGAATCCAAAACTGCTGAGGTGGTCCATCTCCCTACAGGGAATGGACTTTACGGTGGAACACCGTCCTGGTACAGAACACGCCAACGCAGATGGTCTGTCCAGGTTCTTCCGCCTTAGTGAAGAGAACTCCAATGGGGTTGGGTAGTTCTCCCTACTTTCAGCTGGAGGGGACATGTGTTAGACTTGGCATCTTTTGGCGTGTTTCCCCTGACTTTTTGCTTTCTGACCTCCCGGTTTTGACTCTGTTTTTGCTGGTGTGATGATTCTGCGCACTTTCCTCACTGCGGTCCAGTGGGAAAGTGCAAGTGCTCCTGTATAAAATGTGTTATGGATTGGTGTTTCCATGATTGGCCTATTTGGTTTATGTGTCAGTCCCTTGTAAAGTGCACTGCGAGTGCCAGGGCCTATAGACCAAATGCTGTTGGTGGGCTGCAGCACTGGATTGTGCCACCCACGCAAACAGCCCGTAAAGTGTAACTCGGGCCTGCCACCGCAGAGCCTGTGCGCAGCCTGGGGCTGCCATGTCGACTTGGCAAGTGCACACACTTGCAAGTCCCTAAACCTTCCCTTTGCTGCATGTTAGTCACCCCTAAGGTAGGCCCAAGGTACCCCTGTGGGCAGGGTGCGTTGTACGCGAAAGGTAGGACATGCCCGGGTGTGTGCGGCATGTCCTGATAGTGAATTACAGCCTAGTTCGTTTTTCACTATTGCAAGGCTACCTGTTCCCCCTAGGCCAGAACGGGCGGTTTTGATTATTACAGCTTATAATCCTAACTGACCCCGGGAACATGGTAGAAATTCGAGTTTAGTATGCCTGGACTCAGAATGATAAAATGCAGCTTTTAGTAAGGTTGGTTTTACCATTCTGGGTTTGAAAATACCACTTTTAGAAAGTGGGTATTTTCTTGCCTAACCATCCAAGCCTGCCTCTGCGAGGTTGTGTATTCCGTGTCTGGAATGTGAGTGACCGGGGCTGGGGGATGCCAGGAGACAGGGTGAGTCAGCGCAGGGCTGAATAGCCAGATCGACCTGTAGATGGGTGGGAGGGGTCGCACCTGGGCCCTGAATAGGACAGTGCCTTCCCTCCCCAATGCTGGCTCCACCTCCTGTGGTGCGTCTGATGTCCCTGGCCTACTCACTGAAAGAAGGGACGGAGACTTGTCAACAAAGTGCTCCAGAACTGGTTTGGACTAGGCGAAGGCCTCTCTGCCTTCAGAGAACAAAGGAATTTGGGATATAAATATTGGGGCCCTGACCCCATGAATTTAGATCTCGCTGGAATCAAGGAACCTGCCAAGACGAAGAGCTGGAAGAGCTGCCAGGAGGAGTACTGCCCCTTTGCTGTGTTGTTGCTTTGTTGGGTTGGCCTGCAGCTGCTGCTTCTGCCTTGGGCAGTGAAAGGACTGAACTTTCTACAAACTTGTGCTGAGTATCTCCAAGGGCCTGGAACCGAGCTGGCCTCCTGTTAAGAAGTCTCAGGGACTGCAAAGACTTCACAAGCCTCTGGGTACCGCTTCTGGAACGCTGTTTCAGTTGCCACAGAGGAAGGGAACTGCAACCGACTCCGTCAACCGAATCCATCCCTGGCCGGTGACCTGTTTGCACCGCAGACCGCATCGCCCCGCTTCGCATCGCAACCCTGGTCTCACCGTGGGCGACGTCCGACGCCGCCAACATCGAGCCGCTGCTTGCACCGTGACCTGTGGGCACCGCAGTTCGCATCGCATCGCTTCACTGGGCCAGCCGGACCAGACCGACACTGTCGCTGCAACTGGCTCAAGAGTCGAGACCGCACCGCATTTGGGGCACCGCTCGCACGTCTGCGACGCACCGCTCCGACTCGCACCGCTGTCCGACGCCAGCTCCCGCACTCCGGCTAGGTCGCCTGCATCGCAACCTGTCAGCACCGCATCGAGCATCGTCTCGCCCTGCATCGCACGCCTTGGACTCACCGACTCCGTCTGCACGACGCTCATCGAGCCGCTGCCTGCACCGCATCGAGGGACACCGCACCTTGCATCGCTCCGTCTTGCACCGCAACCGCGACGAACGCCGACCGGCTCGTACACTCCGTACCAGCCACAACGAGAAAGGTACTGTAACCGAGTCTGTTCATGACTCTGCTGGCCCGTATCGACGCGGTCGGCTGGAACTGTTAGACTCTGTGGTTTTCAGCATCACGGTAGGCTCGGACGGAGCTACCGACTCGTACGAACTTTGCTTTTGTGCTATTCCTGCAAAGAAGAAGTTAACGTATCAAGCATTCATTCGTAAAGTATAGTATTGTGGATTTTTGTCGTAATTGGTCTTGTCTTGAGTATATAAAATATTGGTTATTTTTCTAAACTGGTGTGGTGTCCGTTTGTAGTGTTTACACTGTATTACTGTTGGTTATGTGCAAATGCTTTACTCACTGCCTCTGAATTAAGCCTGACTGCTCGTGCCAAGCTACCACGAGGGTGAGCAGGGGTTACTTCACGAGTGTAACAACCCTTACCCTGACTAGGAAGAAGGGTCCCTACTTGGACAAAGGTGCAAACCCTTGCCAACTAGAGATCCCATTTCTAACAGGGCTATTCAACACCAAATGACGCTAACAGCAGAACATGTTCCAGGAGTAGCAAACATCCTAGCGGATTCCTTCAGCAGGTCGTTTCCATCCAACCACGAATGGGAACTCCACCAACCAAGGCTGAATCACATCTTTCGGTTGTGGGGCAAACCGAGGTTAGACCTATTTGCGACCAGTCTGAACCGCAAATGCCAATTCTTCACCTGTTGGCTACCCCAACAGGGATCCTACGGGAATGCGTTTTCGATAAACTGGTCAAAAACTTAATGCCTATGCTTTTCCTCCGATTCCTTTAGTCCCAAGGGTGCTTCGGAAGATGAGAAAGGAACCCTGCCGAATACTTCTCATAGCTCCCAGATGGCCTCGCCAGTTCTGGTTCACAGAGCTTCTGCTCCTATGGGAGTGCAGACCCAGGTGGTTACGCCCATTACAGAACTTGCTGACAATGAATTGCGGCCAGGTCTGCCATATGGACCCAACATCGCTACGATTAGCAGCTTGGCTCCTGAACACTATGAGTTCGCCGACTTAGTAATTCCGGCTGACTGTCGGGAGGTCCTGGCTAATGCTAGAGCTCCTTCCACTATTAAGACTTACAAACTCAAGTGGAAGAGATTCTGTCATTGGTGCGTATACTCTGAGGTGCACACTATTCAGTCTTCACCAGAACAATTACTGCCTTTTTTCCTGCAACTGGCCAAATCTGGCCTTTCTCATTCTACTATTAAGGTATTCCTTGATGCGATTTCTAAATTTCGGCGGCAGAATGGGTCACAGTCGCTTTTGTCATCAAGAATAATAAAACAATTTCTCAAAGGACTGTTCCGAATGTTCCCTCCAATTAGGCGTCCACCTCCGCCTTGGCATCTCAACATTGTTCTAACACAGCTTATGAAGGCCCCATTTGAGCCTATTCATAGGGCTGACTTAAAATACATTACTTGGAAAACGTCTCTTCTGCTGGCGCTTACATCAGCCAGACAAGTAAGCGACATACAAGCTTTCACTACTTGTCATCCTTTCCTCCAGCTCACTACAGACTTTGTTATACTCCGTACAAATCCTACCTTTGTACCCAAGGTCCCATCAGATTTTCACCTAAACGAGCCAGTTGTATTGAAGACTTTCTTCCCAAATCCACAGTCACCTGCGGAAATATCTTTGCATTCCCTGGATCTTAAAAGGTGCATAAAATTCTATTTACAGAAAACAGCCAGCATATGTAAGGCTGATCAGCTTTTTGTGGCTTATGGAAAAATCAGAAAGGGATATCCTGTCACTAAACAGACTATAGCTCGTTGGATAACTTCTGTGATCCAGTTTTGCCATCAACAAGCAGGCAAACCTCTACCTTCAACAGTGAAACTCACTCTACAAGAGCAGTTTCCTCCTCAACGGCTCTCTTTGCCGGTGTGCCTATTCATCAGATTTGCAGAGCAGCAACCTGGTCCAGCAGGCACACTTTCACCAAGCATTACTGTTTGGAAGCTGCAAGTAATACTGATTCAGCTATGGGGCAGGCGGTGCTACGTAATCTTTTTCAATAAGGTGAGCCTCTATCCTTCCCGCCTTCCTTTTTGTTTGACAATTGTTGTGATAATAATTGATAATATTGTTATTCTATACATATGCATCGTCAAATACTAATGTATGTAGAAGCATTTTGTGTATACTTGTGTAGGTTTTTATATATATATATATATATATATATATATATATATATATATATATATTAATAATAAAATCACCAAAATCCTTCGTCTGCTCGCAGCGCCAATCCACACCACTTCAGCCACAAAGGATTCACGAACCACCAAAACTGCAGGCAAGTCAAAGCTTTATTCCTGTTTCCTAATCCTGATTACGCGTTTCGGGCACCACTTGCCCTTGTTCACACGATATATATATATATATAACACCACTTCCTCCACACTCTTGAAAGAAATGCACTGCTCACTGGACTTTCGGGCATACTAAGGTTTTAATCTTCATTCTTAAAGCAATGTGACAGCTTACATCAAATCCTTTGTGTGAAAACCTGACGCGTTTCGGCCGACATGGCAGCCTTGTTCACAGGTAAGTTTTGAATGGATTGTGGCGTTCTCTGCTTGATTGCGCACGCCTTTTGAAGACTACCGGATTCCAGTGTAGTCTACATATACTACAATCCCCAGAATGCAGTGTAACACCTTTTCCATTTCAATTCCATTTTCTTGCAATTCCTTTTCCCATCCATATTATTTTCGGGGACATTGCAGGCTTAAGGAAACTCCCACATGGTGTTACAGTGCATGAAACTTTCAAATTTTGCCTCGCTGCCACAAATAAAAGTCTCATAAAAACCAACGTGCGACTTCCAGTCCCTGGTGAAAAAGAACTCTCTTTCACTCCCTTGCCTCGCTATTGCCTTTTTTTTATTAGGTTGAAATCTACATACCTTATTTTCATCTGGCATCATGCGGGCGGGTCGGGCTCCTTCTTTAAACAAAATCCAACTCCATTTTCTCCGTAGAGGAGCCTCAACCACACAGGGCAGTCAGTGCTAGGGGACGGAGCACCCCTCTTAAACAACGAACACCACTTCCTCCACACTCTTGAAAGAAATGCACTGCTCACTGGACTTTCGGGCATACTAAGGTTTTAATCTTCATTCTTAAAGCAATGTGACAGCTTACATCACTTCCGCGACTGGACCAGCCGCATAGTTACATCACACAAAGGTTGCCCTGTTGGAAATGCCACACACGAGGAGGTAAGTACACAGGCTGGTCCAGTCGCAGAAGTGCCCCGCCGCTGTAATGGCGGATCGACGCTGCTTAGCATAACGAGCAGTGAACAGAACGAGGGGGACCTTGGCTGCCGGTAAATATTGGTAACAGAACGGCGCTGTCTACACTTCTCTCCGCCCATTGGGGTAAAATATTGTTCAATGGATATACAGAGGCACCCACTGGGGTTTATAATTTGCACTACCAAGTTATGGCATCGAACTGCAATGACCACAATGCTCCTTTGCCTACGCCCATGTGGGCGGAACTTGTAAATTTAAATAAATTATGTGCAAGGAAATCAATGCCTTCTGTTATCCGTGGTGAGCCAGTGATCAAGGGCGTGATGACGTCCGAAATGGCATTACATGGAATGGTGTGTGGAAGGCCGTAACGTTACTGCCGGTGGCGCCTGTGTACTTACCTCCTCGTGTGTGGCATTTCCAACGGGGCAACCTTTGTGCAATATATATATCATGCATATATATTTACACATATAATTATGCAGCCTAAAATACCAAATCAGGCTCAAATATGCCAATATTGTAATGTATTTTTTCATTTAAAATAAAACATATATAGCAACATTTCCATGACATAGAGAAATGTACTCTTAACTTGTTTGAACACAGCCTTTATTTTCAAGGAAAAAGGCAAGGTAATATCAGGCAGATTAGCCCAGAAGGCTGCATATAGAACACTCATCACAAAACTGGCGCCGTCCCTTTAAGACCTCCTGGCTCCCATCATGCCCTACAGGTGACAGTTAGGTCAGTTCTTTTTTCCAGCTCCTTCTGTGAGGTTCCTGGAGCATTGAGCTCGTCAGTTAGTGATTTTCTGCCATTAATTGGATTTGAGAAGTTGAATTTTTTTACTTCATTCAACGTCTTTTTGTACAATCTGTACTATTCTATAATTTTTTCTGACTCTCCTGTTATTTGAAATGCCAGCCCTGTTTAATAAGTGTCCTTCATGTGGGAAGAAAATGGCTAAATCCGACCCACACTCGGTATGTATTGTGTGCCTACCATCCTCACACAGACCTGACAAGTGTTACTACTGCCAGCAGTTCTCCAGAAGGACCCTTCGAGACAGGGAAAAGATCAGACTGCATGCCATGCAGGAGTAAGGAAAAGAATCCACAAGTGGCCTGGAAAGACATCCTTCTAAAGAGCCCTCCTCTCAAGTAAGGTCTGAGCATAAGAAAAAGGGGGAAAAAAGAAGACATCGGTCAGGTTCGCCGTCGACGGAGAAAAGATCAGCGTCGAAGATACCCCTATGCTCACCGTCGGCTTCCAAGTCATCGTCAGGAAGACCTTTGTCGAAAGATCAAATCGCCGTTGACACGGCCGACGTCAGGCATATCGAAGCCAAGTAAGTCTTAGTCTAGGCAAGCGTCATCTACTCACCGACCGACGTCCACTACTCGTCAACGGTCTAGGTCCGCTTCACCTCAGGGTGCACAGACAGAATATCGTGTTTCAAATATCGATATACAAAAATATCGAGTTTGAAATATCGTCATACAGGAATATCGAGAGCAAGAATATCGTGGTCCAGAATATCGACATTGAGGTAAGAAATATCGTTTTTGAAAATATCAGTTAGTAGTATCGTTTGTTAAAATATCGTTGTTTAAAATATCGATTTTTTTATCAGTGTTATGTATTTTAGTATGTATTTTAAAAGTATGTGATGTAATTTTTTTGTATAAGTATTGAGTTTGTTTTTTAATATACGTGTTAAATTTTTAGTAGTGATTAATTTATGTTAATTAAATTTTGCGTTTTTTAGTTCTGTAGCGGGTTGTGGGTTTATAGGGGAACAGGGTGGGAAGTAATTTAATTATAATAAAGTAAATAATATTTTTTATTTATTAGTATTTATTTAATTGCGATTTTATAGTGTTAATTGTGGGATTTAATTTTTTATTAATTAATTATTAATTGGTTGTTAATTTTTATTAATTAATTGATAATTATGTTAATTGTGTTATTTTTTTAAGGAGCGGGTTCTGGGTTTATAGGGGAATAGGGTGGGAAAATAATTTAATTATAATAAATTAATTAATATTTTTTTATTAGTATTTATATAATTTAGATTTTATAGTGTTAATTGTGGAAATTAATTTATTATTAATTAATTATTAATTGGTTAATTATTATTAATTAACTGGTAATTATGTTAATTGTGTTATTTTTGTAGGAACGGGTTGTGGGTTTATAGGGGAATAGGGTGGGAAGTAATTTCATTTTAATAAATGTAATACTTTTTATATATTAATTAAATTTTTATTTATAGTGTTAATTGTGGGAATTAATTTATTAATAATTATTTATCAATTGTTTAATATTAATTAATTAACTATTTTGTAATTAATTATGTTAATTGTCATTTTTTAGGAATGGGTGGTGGGTTTATAGGGGAATAGGGTGTGAAGTAATTTTTTTAAAATAAATTTATAATTAATTGATAATTGATGGTATTTAATTTATTAAAAAGTAATTATGGCAATTGTGTAATTAAATTGAGATGTGAGTTGTGGGGTTTATAGTGATAAAGGGTGTGAAGAAAATTATTTTCAAATAATTAATAAGTTGTTAATTGAAATTTTTAAAAAAATGTAAAATTAGTTATGGAAATTGTGTAATGACTTGTATTTGTGTGTTGTGGTGTTTATTGAGGTAGAGGGAGGAAAGTATTTTATGTTTTATTAATTAATTGCTCATTATTAATCATTCTTTAATTGATAAATTTTTATGGTTATTGTTTACTTTTATTTTGTGTGTGTATTTTGATTTTATAGGGGTAATGTTTTGTTAGTAAATTAACTTTTATATGTTTTAATTTGATTTTTAATTAATATTTGTTTATTTGATAATTAATTATGTTAATTATGGAGGTACAATTTTTTTTTAAAGTTAGATGTGTGGTGAAATGTGTGCTGTTATAGGGTAGGAAATAAAGAATATTTATTTTATGTAACAATTCATGTTTTTGATTATAATTAATTTATTATAAATATAGTTATTTGTTTGTAATTTTTTTAAATTTTTTTATAAAATAATGTTTGTTGGTAATTTTTAGATTTTTTTTACATTATAACATTCTTCTATTTTTTATTTTTATATATTTTTTATTTTTGTGTTTTTAACAATTTTTGTATTGTAGTTGATCTTTTGTTTGTTTTTATTTTTTTATTGACTTTATTGAGAATATAAATTTTAACCCAGTGCTATCCAACACTTTCCCTACTGTTGCACTCACTGGAGTGGGAATAGTAATTTTTACCAGGCTCCCATTGCATCCTGAGGTCTGGGAGCAACTGCCTCTCATGTTTTGTCAGCCCTCCCATCGCAAACAAGTTAGACTTTACCCAATTAGTGCGCAAGCCTCAGATATCTGCAAGTTTTTCCCATTCCTGTAACAGCAGAGACACTGATTGTTTTGTGTCTGGCAGATACAGCAAAAGGTCAGCTACATAAATAGTAATTATTTGTGCTGCAGTAACTATTTTAATTCCTTAGACCGGCAATAAACGTCTTAGCCTACAAGATGATGAGTCTACCATTCAGGCTAACAATAAGGGTGAGATGGGACCTACTAACCCATCCCTATGGCTAAACCTCCATCTATCACATACTGTTCCTCCAGACTTCACTCTCTCTCAATGCGCACCATTTTGCCTCAGGTCTCAAAAGCAAAAGAGTGGGATTGTCACAATACATGAAGAGAAATGAGAAGTAGCCCAGAATCTGGTACTCGCGACTTGCCAATACAAATTGTTGATTTGGGAAGAGGCGAGTATCCAGGCCAGTACTCCCAGAACATGATAGCGACAAGGCTAGAGATCAAAATAGGTGATAAAGGAAAGCCTCCACGCTGAATTATTCAGGAAACTGTAGTAGACAGTATGTTGTAATGAAAGTCTGGTAGCAGAGGTGTAATTTTGGAAGATGATTTATTTAGTTTTAGTTGCAGATAGTACATACTTAGCCAGGTCCTTAGGATAGCCACGAGGATAGCCCCTAGATTAGCCCCACCAGGAGCAGCCTCCCTGCTGCTCAGCTCATATCCAACTGACACTCCTCACCTCACAGACACCCAAACATTCCAAGCATCACTACCACTCCAACATTCCACACCGCACATTCACATTGGCTGAACAGCAAGGGCCAAAGCACCATGGAAGATGCATAGATAAGTACACAAGATATAACACATCCTCCCCCTTTATAAACCCATAAAAATATACGAATGCAAGATGGAATAAAGCATTTACGTGAGGGAACATGCATAGTGAAAATACACCCGAAGTAACACATATCCACTTTCAAAAAAACACATAAAAATATATGAATGCAAGAAGAAATAACACATTTACATAAAGTAACATTCATAGTGAAAATACACCCAATGTAACACACCTTCTCCCTTTATAGAACACATAAAAGTATTTTGCAGATGCAAGCTGATCTCAAAGCATTTACTTTAAAATCACAAGCTGCTGAGCAAAAGACTGAGGAAGAAAAAAACTTCACTCCAGTTTTGGATCTTTCACATGCTTGAATCATTCTCCGTCGTCGAGATGGGAGCCCCTGGTATCCTTAAAATCAATGTCCTATTAGACATAGAACAGAGGGCCCAAAGCCTCATTATTTAGTAACATATCCCTGTCCTTATTTAAAAAAAGGACCAAACTTAGAAAACAGCCAGACAATACCACCCTGTAGAACCTTCCTGAGAGAAGCTCAGTCCCTCAGATGTGGCTGCAGAGGCTTAAGAACAGGGATACTGTGGTCTCTGATGAGGAAAGTGATGCCTCCTCTAGATCCGCCTCATAAAAGGCCTTTGGATGACCCTGCAGGTCCATCTTCGCAGCTACCAAAAAAAGTATCTAAAAAACCATCCGAGAGCTCTCACAAGCATGGTGTTCCTTCTAAGCTGCCTTCCCAGCTGCAGCAAAATAAAAGACCAGTATCTTCCAAAAAATCCCTTAAAAAACCAGCTTCTGAGCCTTCTACTCCACCTTCGAAGTTGAAACATACAATTAAAAAGCCTACCTCAGCCCCGCCGACGAAGAGCTTGTCGACGACATCCTTGATAACGAGAAAATCCTCTGTAGGTACTGTTTCAGTGGCGTCGACGGCGTCCACAGTCACCACCGTCACCGGATCATCATCGGCGATTTCCCAGTCGACTAAGTCATAGTCGACAGGCCAGGCTCCTTTATCGTCTACAACACAGATCACGTCGTCCTCTAAATCATCGACATCGAAAAACCTTCTCTCGACGACGCCCCAGCCGGCGACGACACACCTCTTGTCGACGGCAATCCTCTTGCCGACGACAGGGCTCTCAACGACAACCTCATCCTCATCGGCGGTCCCGTCGACGGTTCAAACCTCGTCAACGGTGCAGACCTCGTCGATGGCAGAAGCAGTGTCTACGATTTTGTCGTGGACGGCAACCACATTGTCCTTGTCAACGAAACGTTTTTCACCAACGGTTCATCGTCAACGACGGCTATTCCGTCGATGGAACAGGCACATCTGACTGTAATGCAGCCCTTGGCGATGGGCTCGTTGACGACACCAACGGCAAAGAGAGAAAAAGTTATTTCACATCACAAAATAAATCTCTAACTTCGCCCAGCCAGGTAAAATCACTTTTACCTTCACATCTATTGGATGATGATGATTTAGAGGATGATTCTGAGGATAATAGTCTCTTTGAGGCAGCACAAAGCACATCAGAGCTTAATGTTAAATATCACGAGGACTCCGATGATCAGGACTATTATGACCAACAATGTTATTATTCGCACCAACATCACCAACAATATCAGCAAGATACGGTGTGTCTTCCTTCTAGTCTCGTAACGGATCTGTAATCCATGCTAGCGGATTATAAAAAGAGATTTCCTCCAGCATCGCCTCACCAACAAGCTCCTCCTCCGCCTCCTGAACGGCAGGTTCATTCTCCTATCCATTAGGGCTGCATCCCAATTTAGATCTTCACGATCTCCTACTTCATTTTCCCAGCGTGCTCTTAGCATTATCAGGGAGTCGGGCTTGTTATTGGTGATCGTTTTATATGTCCATGACACTGACTTCTCTGCAATTTCCCCCATGAGCACTCTCCCCTCTAGTGATGCATATTTTGGTACGTTTTCAATATTGAGCCCCTCAGCTGTTCAGGCATGATGAAGCTGGAGGTATTTGTAATGTTGTGTCATATTGAATTGATAGTCTCTTTGGAGACCGCTAAACAGGATCAACGCACCACCCTCAATGATTTTCCCCAGTTTAGAAATCCCAAGGGTATCCCAAGCCTTAAAACCCTGCAACTTCCTAAACTCCTTCAGGCGTTTCCCCACCCATTGGAAGGTTTCTTGGGTGACTCGCATGTCCCATTTCATCCACCTTTCCGCCCCTTTCCAGGTGTCTATAGTTACCTGGGTTGCCGACAGTAGCTTCTTTACCCCTTTCCCACCAGAAAATTAGTGTATGTATGATTGAGTTTGGAATTGGGTCCTTTCTAGGGTGTATGTAGGATGGTCGTTTGGTGGTGACCCAAGTCATTAATTACTATTAAGTGGGCCGCTCAATAGTATGCTCTCAAATCTGGAAGGGCAATGCTGCCATTGTATTGATTCCTTTGCAATGTATGCAGCGCCACTCTCTGGTGTACCCCGTTCCAAAGTAAAGTCCGGACTTCCCCTTCTATTTTGACAAATATTTGATCTAGGACCTTATAACAAGTGTTTTGAAGTACATATAGAGGTTTCGGTAGTGTTATCATCTTGTACATTGTGACCATACCCAGTAGCGTCAGTGGCAGCGTTTTACATCTTTCCACATCGTGGAAATCTATCAGAACCCTACGGATGTTGCGATCAAGACTATCTTCCTTGTTTGTGGTCACATATAGACCTAGGTAGCAGAACCCCCGTCTATCCACTCGCGACTGTCCCGGGACATCATGTGCATCAAATTGTCTTCCTGTCGGGTATAGGCTAGATTTATCCCAGTTAATCCTATAGCCCGCGTGCGCCCCATATGTTTCAAATATATGGAAGAGTTCTGGGTGTGTCATTTGTGGGTTTGTGACAGTAAAATATCATCGACCCGTTCATCTCCCAGTGCATCCTCCCGTTCTCTGAAGCCTGTGAGACTTGGGTGTGTTTGTAGATACATGCTAGTGGTACCAGCATGAGGGCAAACAATAATGCGGACAGAGGGCACCCCTGGCGTGTGCCCCTCTCAGTAGGGAATTCTGTTGATCATTCCCCGTTCATCCTCACTCGGGCCATCAGGTTCTTGTACAGCAATGTTATCCAGGCACGAAATTTGGGGCCAAACCCATATTTCACCAAGACTTGTCTCAAGAATGGGCAATGGGGAGCATCGAAAGCCTTCTCAGCATCAAGGGGCAGCAGCATGTGAGGGTCCTCTCTGCATTGTATAGTTTCGAGCCAATTATATGACCTTAGGAGGTTGAACCTAGTTGACCTCTAAGGCATAAAGCCCGATTGGTCATTATGAATTAGGGTAGTAATAACCTTCAGAAGCCGCGCGGCTAGGATCGAGGAAAGTATTTTGGTCTCAATGTTCAAGAGGGAGATCGGGCGGTAGGAGCTACAGTCTGACGTGGGTCTACCTGGTTTATGTATCACAACTATTGTAGCGCTCCGGAGGTCTTTCTCCTCTATGAACAGTTTAAGCAGGTATGGCCTTAGTAGACCGACATTTCTCTTGAAGAGTTCTGCCGGTATGGACCCGGGGTTTTCCCAGGTTTTAGGTCGACTATGGCTGTCTGCACCTCTGCAAGAGTCACATCTTCCTCTAATGTCTGGCAGGCATCCGCTGGTAGAGTTGGGACTCCTACAAGGTAGGCTTCTATCTGGGGAGTATACTCCAGTGGATGCGCCCTGTAAAAGGCAGTGTAATTTCTGGTGAACTCCTTTGCGATCTCGCCGGCTGTAACATATATAGTACCATTTTCACCAATATATCATTTACCTATCTCGTCTCTGCCTTTCTCTTGCCTAGCCATGGCAGCAGCCTCCCTGCTTTGTCACCGGCATCATACAGATGCCAGTATGTGGCCATGATTGCGGCTCTAGCCTCTTGATGTGCTAGGGCCTTGTACTCTTTGCGAAGGATCGCGATGGTGCACAGTTTTGCCTCCAGCACTTCTATGTCCCTTGTTTCCCTCATGTTCTTGTGTGCTATAATATGTTGCTCCCTTTCTTTCAGAATCATTTTATAGGCCTCCCTTAATATGACCACCAAGGACACGGAGTCTTTATTTTCATTAAAGTATAGTTCCATGTCCTCTCTAATTTCCCGGGCCACGTTCTCGTCCCGCAGCTCTCAGGTGTTAAGTTTCCACCCTGCCCTGGAGCCACGTACAAGTGTTCCTCAGGGTAATCCACAATGGCGAGTGATCTGAGAGACCCTTGGCCAGGTATTCTGACCTCTCTATCTCCTCTACCTCTCCTGCCGGGGCGAAAATGTAATCTAGTTTAGAGAATACATTATGGGCACCTGAGAAGTATGAATAGGTTTGGGCCACTGGGTGGCAGTGACGCCATAGATCTGATAGTCCCAGGGTCTTCATGAACTGTGCTAGTGCCGTTTCTCCTCAGAAGGCCGGAGTCGGGCTAGTGCGGTTGAGGTTGGAGTCCATACGTCATTAAAGTCTCCCCCAATTATATGTGTAAGGGAGCCTGCTTCAGGGGGGATGTAGACACTGACCAGGGTTATATCACTTCGTTCCCAGAGCCCTTTGACCTCCATGTACGTCCCATTAGGATCAACCCATGTTCTTTCTACCCTAAACGGTGGGGGTTCCTGAAAAGAATTGCTACTCCGCGCGAGCCTGTCGTAAATCCCTCGTAAGCAAGCGTCTTGTAGGCCCCCCTTCCCAAGAATCCACAATGTGTGCCCCGTACATGTGTTTCCTGTTACAGGATTATGTCTGGTTTCAACCTCTTTACATACACAGCAACCAGTCCCCGTTTCATCTTATTCCCTAGTCCATTAACATTCCATGAAAGTACTGAATATCTTTCCTTATCTGTTTTGTCAGTCCCGTTCATCTGGGTGATGTGATGATGTCTGGCCCCATTGTTTAGTTAAATCTGCTTCTGTGTCAATATATCTGTTTATGTTACTCCACATGTACCAATAAATCACCCCCCCACCCAACAGTTAAACTCAACCACACCCCTCATACATTTACTCCGTTTTGTCAACATGACAACTGTGTCGCAGGTAGGTCAGAGAGGTCTGTCGCCCACCTCCTCCCTGCCTCACAAAAAAACCCTCCCTGGAACTCTATAAATCTCCCACCTTAGTTGAACCCTGTGAGGGAAAGAAGAAACAATAAAGTTAGGTGAACTGTACTTCGTCCTCACGGCTAAGGACACTGGAGGGAGCAGTCTGTCTACTTCGCCTGCTCCAGAGCCCCACCAGGGCCATATGCTCAGTCAATCAGCTCTCTCATCTCATTGTGTGTCCATACCAGGGTCAGGGATTGTGTGGGCCTGTAGATCCGCTTCCAATTGGCTATGGACACCAGCAATGGGTGATCTTTTGCAGAGTCCGTGGAATGTTCATCGTCAGATAAATCTGAGATGTCTCCCCTGCGTCTTCTTCTTCCCTCGCCTAGCCATGCCACTCTCTCCGTCCAATGACGGACCAGGTTTCGAGAAACGCTGCTTTGTTGGAAGAGGGGTGCCCCTCCGCTTGTTGCTAATAGTGCCTTTACAGAGTTGGCTTTTCCTCCTTTGTGTCTTGGGCCTCACTCCCTGCTGCGTGTCTCCATGATACCGGTTCCAATCAGACCTGTGCGGTCGTGCGAAGGGGAGGAGAGTGGCTTTTCTACCCAGGTCCATGCTTCCTCTGGTGTTTGGAAGAAGGTGGTCTTGCCTTGAACATGACTAAGTTTGGCTGGGAATAATAGCATGTATTGTATGTTCATCGCTTGGAGCTTTGTTTTGACTGAATCAAAGGTGCAAAGCTGTTTTTGTACTTCTCGTGAGTAGTCGAGAAAGACCATAATATTAGCTTGGGCATATCGAATCTCTCCCATTCACCTCACTTCTCTCAAGATCAAGCCCTGGTCTTGCTAGTTGAGGAAGCATGCAATAAGGGGGTGCACCCGCAGGCAGCTTAGCGTTTAGAGCACTGTGTGCCCTCTCAATCACAAAACGTGGAGAATTGTGTCATAGGGAGGGAGTCTTTCAACCATTTTTCCAGGAATGGCCCTGTGTCCGAGCCCTCAACCTCTTCTGGAAAGCCAACGAAGCGTAGGTTGTTCCTTCGTGCATGATTTTCAGCATCATCCACCCTCCAGGCCACATCTTTCAGGGTAGTTCGCAGGTCCGTGACTTCCTCGTGAAGAGCATGCATCACATCTTTAATTTCTGATATTCTTCCTTCCACCTGGGTCACTCTTTTAGAAACGTTATGAAGGTCTTGGCAAAGCAAGGTGACTTCTGAATGGACTTCTCCTATTCTTCTTTCTAGGGTCGAGGCATGTTTGGCTTGTAGGAGCGCTGCATTATCAGGCATGAGAGGCATCTCCTCCAATGGGCAGGCCTCGGGGACCACCACTTTTGTATATCTGTCCATCTTGCCTTGCTTCTGCTGCTTGAATAACTTCTGGATAATTTTAATAGTTAACTATGACCACCAGCAAGTGCTGTGCATCAGGAAGGGAGCCAAAGTCTGCAATGTCTATTGCCCAGTGGTGGGTTGGGATGGCTTCCATTCTGATGGAAGCCGGAAACTCAGGAGTATTGGCTATTTGGTATTAGAGGCAGGTGCCTACTGTGTGCTCTTATCATTTACAAGAACAACAAGGTGATGGATGGAATGCTTGAACTAATCTCAGCCACTGGAAATTGCTTGGGCAGCATCCCAATTCATTGATTTTCGATCACCGTGCCCCCTCAGTTTGGTCTCAGCCATATCCAACTCAGTGTTGACCCAGCTCCTCATGGGAACAGTCCAGCCCGAACTGTCAGTCGAGCCCCTCCCTGAACCAGGACACAAGCAACCTAGGCCCAGTTTCACCTTAGTTAGGGTTCTTCAGCCAGGTATAACTTGGTTCCAGTAGCACAGTGAGCCCGGTTCCCACGACTGAGCATATCCGGCGCATTTAGGGTGCCAAATACCTAAACAACAAGGTGATGGATAGAATGCTTGAATTAATGGTAGCCACTGACAATCGCTCAGGCCACATCCCAATTCACCCTTTTTCATCCACCATGCCACCTCAATTTGGACCCAGCCATATGCAAATCAGTCTTGACCCTGCTCCTCATGGGAACAGTCCAGCCTGAACTGCCAAGCTAGGTCCTTCCTGAACCGGAACACAAGCCCGGTATACTGAACAATTGTTATTTTTGTACATTATATTTACCTGATTCGGATAAATCATTAAAGAGCCAAACTCACCGGTATTTAATGTATTTACGTTGCCAAGAACGTCCAGAGCTACCAAGATGGGAGGGAATTCAGAGTGGAATAAGAAGTAAAACCTCTGTCATATCTCTGTTCAGACTATACCCGGCCACTTTAGAGAACTGGGCATTTATGCAAAGAAGTCAGAATCAAACACAGAAGTACAGAATCCGACTACTATTGGGTAGAAGGAATATCTCAAGGTCTAAAAAGAAAGAACTATACTAATCCAGGGATGTGAGATTAAAGACGACTTCAGAGCTCAGCCACCGCTCCGCAGCAGCAGCACCAGTCATCAGAGACTGCGGTGAGGCCTACTTTGAGTGCAAGGAGGGGATGATGGCAGTGATTATGCAGGATTGAGAGCCGCCGCTGGAGCCTTACAAGTTTGCGGCCATCTTGGTGGCAGTCGTGGTCATGCCCCACTGATGCCGGTATTCTGCGTGGTATTCAGTGCGTCCGTGCTGCGGCCATCAACTTATAGGAGGAATGGTGGACATGTTGTGTCATTGCCCTTAATTCAGTATAGATGTCTCTCCAATACATTGCCACCCCTGGGCAAGACCAAGCGAGGTGTATGAAGTCCACTTTTTCACAACTGTATCCAATGAACTCTGCTTCACCATTGAATACATTTAAAGGGCAATAATTTGTACCTGCTCTTTATCAATATCCCTTTAATCTACGGGCTTTTGTAGCTTCACTGTTTGTCCATCAGAGTCTATCCTAGGTCTTTTTCCCAGGCTCACTTGGCACTGTGTGGCACGAAGCCGTGCATCCGAAGGGTAGCCTTGTAAAGTCGAGATACCATGTGTTGTACATCTGAGTTACTGTCTTTGAGAGAGAGGGTAAGAAATGGAGTTTGTCTGGTAACTGGGGCTGTTATACCGTGTTGCGTATTGTGTAGAACCAACAGCCGAAAGTCAGCACAGTCTCCTTAACTTGTGTCAGTTGTGAGCGACTTTCCTCCTACCCCCACTGCCAACCAATGGCAAATGATCTCCAACCCAAAGCTTCCCCTGTCTGTCTAGATATTAGGTTTGAGCTCCGATGACATTGTGAGCCAAGGTTTCCCTGCCAGAGGAACTGAGTAAGGCAGTGGCAGGTAAAGTTTACCCACCATTTGTTCCGTACACCAACATATTGCAGTAGGTCCATTTTGCCCCTCTGCCCCGAAGTCTCCTAGTTGGCAACATAACCACAGTTTGAACAGGACACAGAGACGGCGTGCCTATCTCAGTCGCGATATGGGGAGCCACTGGGTCCAGTGATACCTAAGGCGGCGTGCATATCTCACCTGAACTGTAAAAAAAAAAGTCTGTCTGTCTGTCACTCACTCTGGACTTTGATGCCAAGGTAGCGCACAGACACCATCACTCATAGCAGCAAGCTTCTTACACGTTCAAACCTGTTGGCAATTAGAGGGACTATTAGTCCAGGCACATAATGAACTGGCCGGTTAGCTTTGATTTTATATACAATTGTAGTGTATGTATTTGGGTCGATACGACACGCAGAGCACTCTGTTTGTTCTGGCTTTAAGAGGGTAATTAGGATTGCTTTTCTGAGAGATGGGAACAGACAGCCATGCCTGTGAGCCTTAGCAAACATGTTTAATATATGTGAATGAGGGGCAGTTTGGGAGTTTACCCTTAGAAGTCTGTACTCTGTGCTCGGCCAATAGGCATATCTCCATTGGTTTCTTTATTTCTTCTATGGTAATGGGTTGCATCAATATCCACACAAGTGGGGAGAGGATGTGGCCTAACGGCTAGGGTGGTCGACCTCGAAGCTGGGGAACCGGGTTCGAGTCTTGACAGGGACGCTCACTATCCTGTGATTCTAGGCAAATCACTTAATCTCCCTGTGCCTAACAAAAACAAAAATGAATGTGACGGTCTGGAACGCAATTGGTGCTCAAGTAAAGCGCTCTGATATCTTTTAAAATTTAAATTAAAAAAAATAAAGTCTCTATGGGCATTGTCCATTAGCTAAAGAAAAAGTCTATCTCAAGATTAGTTCTGGTTCGGCAAGGCTAAGCTCAGTACATCAGATACCGAATGTAGCATAGAGCCATAAATCCGAAAGAAATTAGAAAATCCTCAAAAGTCAGTCAGCATCAAAAAAGTACGACTGCCAAAAAGGCGAAACTGGGAGTATGTGCCCCTCACAAACAAAAATAATTTGAGTGTGTTGCACCTCCTTCGGGGTTTTATCTTTTATAAGATTCCTTACAAATGTTTAAATCATGTGGTGTCACATCACCATCGAAAGACATCACCAGTCCAGGACGTAGAATTAGCTCATTTAGAAAGTAGATACATTAACAAATTTTCTCATGCATTCTATGACAACAGAAAAGTACGAGTCTGTATCAAATGCTGAAAAGAAACATAATAGTAACATACTTCCTCCGGTTAGCATAACTTTCAGGATCTCAATATTCTCATGAGATCCGAATCACATAATGTCCATTGGAATGATCTCTCTGTAAGCATGGAAAAAATAATTTCTAATATCAGTAGACCATTGTTAAGCTCAGTACAAGTTTAAACTAGTCGCTCTAACATGAAGCATTGCTTGATTTCAGAATCACATTATCATTTCATAAACTCAATTAAACTCACTTAAAATCAAATTAATTTTATAAATCAATGTTAATTATCATATATCTTAATAACTACACATTATTCATACCTAGGTACGTATACTCCATTGCTGCAAAATTTTACTGTTACATAAAATCTCTGTTATTTTTCTTCATTAATATCGTTATTTTTAGAAATTCATAATCTATAAAAATTCTAATATCACCACCTAAAATTTCAAGTTTTATCATGTATTTTAGTATCAATACCAACACATTTTCTACTACCCATAGCACACTATGACACCAGGCCATAACTTAATTTTTCCATATTTTACGTGTAAGTGTATACAATTTGCATATATCATCATCATCATAACTTTATTTCGATCTCCAGGATCATAAAAGTACATTAACATGAAACATAAAACATACAATAAATATCAAGGTGGATTCCACTTAAAATCAGGTCATATACATACAATTATAAATAAATCAATTATCATTTGATCCTAGGTCAAGCTATACATGGAGATAAAAAAGATTAATAGCCAATTAAAACAGTCCTAGTGCCACTTTAAGGTCACATATTTATCATATAACAATCCTGGTGCTGAATTGTCGTCACTTTTGATGCCAGGACTAACTTATTCCTATGTGTTACATCCCAAAACTTCCTCTTAGTGCAAATTAGCAATAAAGAGCTCTGTGATTTTGAACACTGCTTCAAACAGTCAAGCTCTAAAAAGGCATTTATTAATATAGGACAATACTAGACTGACTTCATGTCCCTGATTTCTGCTCTACGTTCTGTGTGCTTGATTAACTGCTGTATAATGTGTCCCCAGATAAGGTTTGCATCTTCGTACGTCCTAACCCACATCCAACCCAGGAATTTAGCGACAGATACTGCACACTGCTCCGATGAGTTTGTACACAATATTATTCTCAATGCGATGTTGCTGCTTCTAGTACCCTTATTTTTACATATCGGCCTCAACCATTTTTTCCGTGGAGCCTCATAGGCTGGACAAACAAAGAGAATGTGGGAATAGGTTTCCATTTGATCTACACATAACTGGCATTTGCTATCATCAGTGTTGTACCATTTGCATGTGAGGGATTTTAGCGGAAGGGTGCCTACCCAAAATTGAAAGTATAGTCTTCTATCTAAGGGTTTTGAAATTAAATCCCAAAAGGGCTCATACAGGGGGCTAGATTTAAACTCCAGAAATCTCCCTGTCAACGATGAACTCGCAGTTGATCTTATGTTATCGGTTCTAATCATAGACCAATATAACTCTTTCAATTCCCCTTTTTGGCGGAAACCGTTGGCCCATGGGATCCTCCCATAAGTGCCTCAAACCCATTGCTACCAACATGCTTTTTATTTTTTGCAGACCAGCTAATCTCACATGTGGTGTCAGCCTCCAGGACATCCTTGGTGCGGCAGCATAGTGTATTAACTCAGGGGTAGTCCATAATCTACGCCAGTATGCTATTGGGCGAAATCTCACTACTTCATCCAGGGATTTGCAACCTAGGTCATTGCGCAGGAGCTTTAGTGTTTTGTGGAAGATTTGTAATACATCGTAACAACTTGTTTTTGGCTAAAACGAGTGGATTCAGATTTTCAAAGCCCCAAAGTTCAGAACCATATAATACCGATCCCACGACTTTGGTGTTATAAATCTGTAAGGCAGGGCTAATTGGCTTCGTTAAAGAGGTGTTATGTTCTTTTACTAATGCTCCTGCCAATTGGCGGTGTTTTAGAGCCATGGTTTCAATCTGGGGCTTCCAGTTCAGCTTCTTAGCTAAGGTAACTCCTAAGTAGTTAAAAACTTCTGTCTGTTCAAGGGGTTCATTGTTTAAGCACACTTTACCCTGATGCTTGTTTAAAACCATAAATTTAGTTTTGCTTGTGTTGATCATTAGTCCTCGCACCCTACAGAATTCTTCAAATCGGGAAAGCGCTCGCTGCAGTCCACACTGTGTTTTAGAAATAATAAGCGTGTTGTCTGCAAACATGAGAATTGGTATTTTTGTACCTGCAAGGACAGGGGCATCTGTTGGGTAGCCAGCAAAAAATTGTGCTACCCCATTCAGAAATAAAGAGAACAATGTTGGGGCAATGCCGCACCCTTGGCGAACCCTCTTGGAGACTGGAAATCTGTCCGTAGTGTTACCCTTTGCACCCCATCGCACTTGTGCAAAATTATCCTCTTGGAGCCTAACAATTAGGGATAATAGATCTAAAGGCATTCCTAGGTCCATCAGGACCATCCAGAGTTTCTTCCATATGACCAAGTCGAACGCAGACTTAAGGTCTACGAAGGCGGATAAATGCTGGCTTTGGCGATCACTACAGTGCGCCAATATATTAATATGAAACGAAAGACCTGGTCAATAGTGCTGACGTGGGCACGAAAACCTGCCTGTAAAGGTATAAGTAAGTCGTTTGCTGCTAGCCAGTCATGCATTTTTGCCAAAACTAATCTTGCCACAACCTTTTGTATTGAATTGATTAAGCTTATTGGCCTGTAGTTACTGGGAAGAGATCAATCACCTTTTTTAAAAATTGGTATAATCTCGGCACTACGATAAGATTCTCGGATGGGGGCACCAATGTCTATTGCATTAGCAAGCATCTGTATATATTTTGACCAAATATCCTTATACACAAATAGGTCCGCTGGGATGCTATCTAGACCAGGGGCTCTTCCCCCCTAAACTGCTTCTAGCGTTACACCTACATCTGAGAGGTCAAAGGACATAGCTGGCATATGGGAGGGGATTAATAAGGGCTCGCCCACTTCATCTTCATCCTCTGCATACTGACTTGAGAAATGCGCTGTCCATGATTCTGGTGCTACATTATTTTGTGGGGGCAAAGCTTGCCCTCCTCTTCCCCACTTTACCAAGTGCCAAAAATGATGGAGATTTTTCCCAGAGCTAGCCAATCGCAGATCCTGCCATCTCTGCTCTTCCCAGTCCTTTTTTGCTCTCCACTGAGAGGATTTATACAATTTCCTTGCTTGTTTGATACTAGTCAGATTTTTTGATTTTATTGCTGCTGCAAGCAATTTATAGGCTTGCCTGTAATTCTTATTGTACCAGTTTTCCTGCACTGCTATGGATTTGTTATGCTGACTAGGCAGCTTTAGAAAATAGGTCTTTATTTTATCAAATAAGGTGTTATGAGACCCAGTTATGATTTTATTTAATTCTACGTGGTTTTGCACTGCCTGTAACTCTTCCAAAGCCGAGGGGGCGCTAGAATGCCGGCTGCAAAATGGCCGCAACCTAGTGAGGCCTGCGGGCCGGACCGAAGATCTGCTAATTATCGGGCGGAACGGGCGGGTACCGGGGGCTCCAGACAGTGAAGACAGGCTTCGCAACAACCCGGCATTCAGCTGATATGCAGGGAGGGCTGAGAACACCTGCGCCGGGTGAATCGCCGATGTGTTCCTTCATCGCGAGGCTGTGAAACAAAATGGCGGCCCCGCGCGCTGTGGCCTGAAGTGCGCTGTGAACGGAGCATTGGCGCCAGGGGGGGGAAAAACATCCTGCGGGCCCCCTGTACTGCGGGCGGTGGAGCTCGGAGAGCTGACGACTGCTGCAGAGCCATGCGTTCCGCTGGCTGGCGGAACCCCTAGGAGCATTCTGAGGGCTGACACCGCCCTACCTTGATCCCCGGTGAGTCTGCTGGCCGCGACGCGGGGACACCGAGATCGAACGGCCAGGCCGTGTCTGCGAGGCGGAGGGTGCACCGCGAAGGGGAGCGCCCTGTAACCCGGCGCGGAGGAAGCGCCCTACGAGCTGGCCGCCCCGCCTCCTGAGGTACGGAGTTCCAACAGCGGAGAGGCGCGGGTGGCCACTGCAGAGATCGGGCGGTACCGGGACTCTGACGAGCGCCATTAACAGCCTGAACTGTGTAGAGTGCTGGCGGATCCCCCCTCTGAACCCCCATTAAGGGGCCGATTCCGATCTCGGCCGGTAGGGCACCGAATCGGATTCGGCTTAACCGGATCCGATTCGGATCCCTCTTTCCCGACCGATTCGTACGTGCGTCCGGGCGAGCGAGTACGATGCAAGCGCACGCAAAATCGCCGACCGACTCGTTTGCGGGTCCGAACCGCTCCGACCGACTCGCACGGACACGACTCGCACCGCGCAATGGAGAAGTTCCCCGGCCGGGCAAGTACGATGCGCGCCTCGAGCAGTCCGACCGACTCGCGCCGTCCGGCTCCAAAGGGCAGTCGGAGCCGGACTTTGGGGGTCCGTGTCGGACCCCCCTGTATGCGTAGCCGCGCGAGTCGCACACAGGGGGGACCCATGGGTCCCCCCTACCTGTACATGTACGGCGCGATTCGCATCGATGCGTACCCGCTGTAGGGGGCACCCTTGTTCGCCTCGCACCCATTGAGTCAATGGGAGCCCGCGTACGCGTTGTACGACCGGCTGCCATTGACTTCAATGGGAGTCCGACCGAATTGAGTCCGATTGCATGCGTACGCATCGTACTCGTTCGGTCGGGCTGCTAGAGTCCGATTCGGTCGGAAATCTCTCCGGATCCGGCTTGGTCGGAGTGATTTCCGGCCTGAATCGGAATCGGCCCCTAAGACTGGAATCCCCTCTCCCTGCGCCCTCGCTGTGGTAAAGATCGATGTGTGGGGGCACCTGAGGAGGGGTGCGCATAGCAGTGGGCCCCAGAGTGTAATGGTTGATGGAGGGGCATCGGGACTGATAATCCGTGTGGATTTGGAGCTGAAGAGCTTGTCGCCCACGGACGGACCTAGCCATCTACTGAAACTACCCTAGTGAGCGCACATTGCTCCCTGTGTAATACGAAGTGGCCTGGTTAGTGTTGCGGAGCGGCGCTGCGGCGGAAAGGGCCGCAGGTGAGACCTGGCAGCGCAACCCACAGTTCTGTAGTGGGGGAGCAGGTACGACTGAGGCGAACTGCATAGCGAGTGTGCCTTACACGCCTCGCCGACTCCGCCGCTTGGGGCGCGAAAGGTCCGCAACCCGACAACTCGGGCGACAGCGCCCAGGGAGTGAGGAACCTGGCTAGGCGCTGATGGTGGCGGGCCAGGTCGCCCACTGACATTGCCTCGGACATCGAGCGCTGTGCACTGACAGCCACAACAGCAGGAGACACAACTTTAGCAGCGGCCTGGTGCTGTAGTCCACGCTGATAAAGCAAAACCGGCAGCACCCTGCAGCGCTCCCTGGGGTCACTATGGGTAAGACGGACACGAAGCAGTCCAAGCTCTCTTTTGAACAGAGGAAAATCCCCCGTGGGGGGCCTCCACCAGGGGAGGAACAGTCAGAGGTGACCATGCCCTCCATGCACCCGTCAGACCCCAACATAAGGGAGATGTTTCTGGACCTGAAGCAGTTACTCTCGACTATAGACTTCAAAATCGACTCTATGTCGGACCGGCTGGACGACAAGGTTTCAAACCATGAAGAGCGCCTCACAGAAGTCGAACAGCGCGCGTCTGCGCTGGAAGATGAGGGTACCACTACGCGCGAAAAGCTGCTGCAGATGGAGAAGGTGCTGGAGGTGATCTGCAACAAAAACGAAGATCTCGAAGCGAGATCGTGCCACAACAATCTGCGCATAGTAGGGATACCGGAAACCACGGCCATGACCAGAGTTGAGGACTACGTTGAGGAAATGCTCAAGGCGATGTTTGGGGACTCCCTCTCCAAGGTCTGCATAGTGGAGCGCGCGCACAGGTCCCTGGGCCTGATGCCGCGGCCAGGAGCCCCGGGGAAGACGATAATAGCACACCTACTGAATTATAGGGACTGGGACACTGTGCTGTGCAAAGCCCGAGATCTACAGGACACAAGGTATCAAGGTACTGCGATCTCCTTTTTCCCCCGATTTCACCTTAGTGGTGCAGGCTGCAAGGAGGGAGTTTGTGCCCGTTAAAAGAATACTGCAGCAGCAGGACTTCAAGTACTCGCTCCTTTATCCAGCAAAGCTTCGTGTCTTTCATCAGGGCAAGACTGTGTTTTTTACCGATCCCAAGGAGGCCATCAAGTTTGCTCGCTCCCTCAGACAGCCTGCACAAGCTGTGCGGGTGCATGGGGAGCACGTGGAGGACCCCCTGGATGAGAATGACTGAGGTGCTGAGTGAGCCGGTAGGGCCGAGGCGTGCCCGACTGCATGGGAATGCTCCCACAGGACCCGTTTTCCCTACCTTGGTCGAGGTGGCTATTTATCCCGCGACTCGGGATTGAGGGCCCGCCCAATCTGCCTTCAGCTGGAGGGGGTTTTTTGTTGTCCCACTCCCGACTGTCCCTGGTCCGGCCACCTGGCATATAACGGCTGGGTTTCCCCGAGCACCTAGTGCCTCCTGTAGGGATGAATCCCATGGTTGTTCTTCTTGTTGGCCTCTATGGGCCTAATTTGTTTCATGGGCTAAGCTGTCAGCCATGTTGGGGGGCTGTAGTGGGAGGTGGGTGGGACTGTTGGGTGGGGTGCACACTAGGTGTGTGGTTTGGTTCTTTTTGCTCTTTCCCCTCGACTTTCCTCTCTCTGGCCCCGCCTTACTGCCCAAAAGGTGCGCAGTGCTGCTCGGTGCAACGTGATCTCTATGTACCAGGGGATTGGTGAATCCGCTACAGACTCGGATGTGATAAAGGCAGTGACATGGAATGTGCAGGCCTGAATGACTGCCGAAAGGTGAGACTGGTAGCAGCATATCTCAAGCGCCATGGGGCAGATATATGCTTTCTGCAGGAATTACACCTCACCAGAAATGGCTGCGCGTGACTCAGAGCGGGGTGGATGGAAGAGAAATTTATGTCAGGCTACTCCAATTACGCTAGGGGCATGGCTATAGTCCTTAGGAAAGGACTTCCCTGGAAAACGCGCGCTGTGCTCTATGATCCACCGGGGAGGTACGTGATTGTAGCGGGGGTCTTGAGGACGCAGCTGGTCAGGCTGGTGCCGGTTTACGGGCCGAATGTGGATGATCCGCAATTCTTTAGCGAGGTCTGGAGGCATCGCTCGGTCCCGGGACTGTCTTGTGGGGGGGGGGACTTCAACGTAGTGTTGGATGCGGACATGGACAGATCTGGCGATTCGCGCCGACCTCATCCAAGAGCAGCAGAACAGCTCCGCGCGATTATGGAGGATCACAAACTAGTGTACATTTGGCGACGCCGGCATCCAACATGGCGCGAGGGCACATGTGTCTCTACGGCGAGTCCCTCGTGGTCCCGAATCAATTACTGGCTTACGTCACGCGACATGGATGCATGGGCACTTACAGTTGCCCATCTGGCTCGATCTCTTTCGGATCATGGCCACGTGCTACTCCGATTCGCTTTGCCGGGCGCCACGCGCACGCCCTTCAGCTGGAGACTTCCCGCTGGGGCGCTCCGTGACCAGGAATTCAGGGAGACCAGCCGAACCGATATAGTAGAATACTTTGAGTTAAACGGTGGGACTGTGGAATCGCCCTCGGTGTTATGGGAGGCCTTCAAGGCAGTAATCCAGGGCAAGTGTATTGCCAGACAGGCAGGCGTATTGCGATCGCTCAGAGGAGACCTCTGGCGTCTAGAAGGGGAAATTAGAAAACTTGAACTAGAGTACTTTGAATGCAATAGCCCGGAAATCCTGAGTAGCATTAAGGGGAAGATTGCAGAATTTGAAGAGGCTGCTCAACGGGAAACACATTACCTGAGTAAGGAGGCACAAGCGCGGCAGTATGGAGAGGGGGAAAACACTGGCGGGTTTGCTAAAGAAGCCCTGGGCCGGCAAGTATATCAGTGAATTCCGTAGGGACGACGGGGAGATAGTTGCGGGCCAGGAGGCGGTGCAGACAGAAATGCTTGCTTTTTATACTTCCCTGTACTCGGCACAGCAGACAGCAGTGCACCCGGACCTGCTCTCCCGCTTTGACTCGATTGAGCTCGCCTCGCTGAGCGATGGGCAACGGCGGTATCTCGATGAGCCTTTTGAGGAGGTAATCGCGGTGATCCGAGCCATGCCTGGGGACAAGGCCCCTGGGCTGGACGGGCTTACCGCTTCTTTTTATAAAGAATATGCGCAGCTTTTGGTCCCGCACCTCCTCAACATGTATGAGGAATCCTTGGAATGCGGTACGCTTCCCCCCCTCCCTGCGGGAGGCGCTAATCGTAACTATTTTAAAACCCGACAAGGATCCGCAGATATTTGACTCCTATAGGCCGCTATCAATGATAAATCTGGATAATAAGATATTGGCCAAACTACTGGCGTCACGCCTACTCCCCTTGCTGCCAGCGGTACTGCGGCCCGATCAGTGCGGTTTTGTACCCGGAAGAAGTACGTCTCATAATCTGCGTACATTTTTCGCGACCATGCAGGAGGTGGATAGCTCCCTCCCAGCTGCGGCTGTTTTTTTAGATGCGACCATAGCATTTGACAGCCTGGAGTGGCCTTATGTATTTGCGCTCCTTTCTCGCATCGGCATCAGTCCCCTTTTTCTTAAAAGAATTGCTTTATTGTACTCGGCCCCAACTGGGAGACTGAGAGTAAATGGACAGGCATCCCCCGCCATCCCGGAGACCCGAGGCACGGGACAGGGGTGCCCTCTTTCCCCCCTCATGTTCGCGGTGGCGACGGAGCCGCTCGTGGCCAGGCTCCGCCAGCATCATGCTAGGCGAGGACTGGATTTCACTCCCAGAGTGATCATAGTTTCCATGTACGCCGACGATGTGACCCTGTACGTCCAAAATCCAGCCGACAATTTGGACCCACTCATCCGGGAGGTGGTCCGGTTTGGGGCTGTGTCGGGTGTCTCCATAAACTGGGGAAAGTCAATCATTTTTCCGCTCACCGCGGCCACTGACCAATTCCAGTCGGAATTCCCACTTCAGTGGGCAAGCTCCCCGGTAAAATATTTAAGGATCTGGCTTAGCCGGAACTTAGACGAACTCTGGAGCCACAACTATGGCAGGCTCATGGATTGGCTGGAGAGTAGAGTGAGTAGGTGGAAGTCACTTCCCCTATCCCGTGCGGGCTGCTTGGCCATAGCCAAAATGGTAGTCCTCCCCAAATTTCTCTATATCTTTACTAACTTGCCGCTTCCTCTCACCTCGGCGTTCCGACGACGGCTACGCACGAATCTGATAACGTTGGCTTGGGCAGGCAGACAGCCTCGAGTGACATGGGAGACCCGGATGTTGCCGTTTGACCAGGGTGGGATGGCAGCCCCGGACATGGAGCTGTACTACAACTGTCCTCAGGCACAATTTGCCTACCATTGGGTATTCCCGACTCTCTTCATGGTGCACACTACTCCGGAGAGGGACAGGGCGGCTCGTGTGCCCCTACATATGGCATTAGTCTGATCGCAAGGGAGACCCCGAGCCCGGGTTGATACTGTGGGCTGCACTGTGCGGGCATGGCGAGAGCTCAGATGCAGAACGCGAGTGGAGACCACATTCGCCCCTCGATCCCACTTGTTAGACACCAGGGGCTCCCCTTCACTGCAGAGGCAGGGGTGGGATAGAGGCTGCGAGGGCTTCAGTTAAGTACGTTAGGGCAGGCGTTCCGCAATGGGGTGTTTGCTACCATCGACTAGGCGTTAGGCGAAGAGATGCTGGATAGGTTTACTTACTACCAATTGAGGGCTGCGCGCATTATATGAATCCTTCCCTGTTGCGCCGCCAACATTCCAGGTGCTGGAGGATTTCCTGGCGAATCCCTCTCCGTGAAAACTCATCACTCAACTTTACTCTGGGATGCAGCGCTCCTCAATCAATCAGGGGTTTTTAAAGCGCGCTACTCACCCGTGAAGGTCTCAAGGCGCTGGGGGATGGGGGGCGTCAGCGGCGGCGGCTCCGGGTCAGTCGAAGAGCCAGGTCTTGAGGTTCTTCCTGAACGTGTGCAGAGTCGGGGAGCGTCTGATGTTCACAGGGAGCTCGTTCCAGGCCTTCGCTGCGATGTAGGAGAAAGCTCTCCCGCCTGTTCTGCTTCTGCGGATGCAGGGGACCTCTGCCAGGGCGAGGTCGGCGGAGCTGAGGTTTCTCTTGGGTATGTGGAAGGATAGTCTCTCGTTGAGGTATTTGGGTCCGATGTTGTTGAGGGATTTGTAGGCTTGGGTGAGGAGTTTGAAGGTGACCCTCTTTTCGACGGGGAGCCAGTGGAGGCCTCGTAGGTGTTGGGTCATGTGCTTGTGGCGAGGTGTCCCGAGGACGAGTCTGGCTGCGGTGTTCTGGATGGTTTGGAGTTTGTGTAGAAGAGTTTTGTTGATTCCGGCGTAGAGGGCGTTGCCGTAGTCCAATCTGCTGGTGACGAGTGCGTGGGTGACAGTCTTTCTGCAGTCGGGGGGGGGGATCCATTTGAAGGTCTTGCGGAGGATGCAGAGGCAGTTGAAACTGGTGGAGGCGACTGCGTTGATCTGGCGGTTCATGGTGAGGGAGGAGTCCAGGATGATGCCGAGGTTTCGAGCGTGGTCTGTAGGGGTGGGTGGGCTCCCAAGGGTGGAGAGCCACCAGGTGTTGTCCCAGGCGGAGGTGCAAGGTCCGAGGTTGAGGACCTCTCAGATATGTGTTCCCCCTGCACAGCGCGAGTGGGAGATGATCCTGGGGGGCCTGCTTGAGGACGGTACGCGGGCCTACTGTTGTGCTCAGTTGAAAGAAATGTCACCTAATTACAGATTGGGGCTGATTCATTTTAAGTTTATTCACAGACTGTACAGGACCCCTGTTTGGCTGCACAGAGCTGATCTGAGTGAGGATGCGAGGTGCGTGCATTGCCGAGCCCCAGAGGCCACCTTTATTCACCTAGCTTGGGAGTGCCCGGCTGTGGCGAGATACTGGGAACGTGTCTTTGAGGAGTTAGCCCTGCTACTGGGGGGGAATATTGAGTGCTCCCCTTTAGTGACCCTGTTGGGGTATGTGCATAGTGTGGCTGCTGGGCACAGGAAGGTGGTGGCCATGATATTACTTTTGGCCAAAAGAAGGGTGGCTATTTGTTGGGGCTGCAGGCGTAGTCCGACTGCAGCAGAGTGGCTTAAGGATGCAGCATTCTGCCACAATCAGTTGTCTGACTACTGAGAATTGATGCCTGCACAGTCTCGGCCCAAAGGCATATGGGCGCCACTGCTGAGTTACCTTGACTCCCTTTTCCCGGGCAGCGGAGACGATGTGGCAACGGAAGCATAGACATAGCGCTCTGACTGAATGTCATGACCACGGCTGGGTGGCAGTATGAATGTAGCTGGGAAATTGCTTTACATTTGGGCCAGAGAGGAGTCCCCCCTCCCCCCCCCATCTGAATCACCCCTACATTTTCTGTCTTTCTCTCTTTCTCTAAATCCTCGTACCTATTATGGCTGGCGTGGAGCCCTGTATTACCTTTCGGGAGGAATGCAGCTATGGAATACAGAGGAAAATGTAAGTTGATTGACACCCTGTATCGACATGATATCCTAGCCCAAATAACATCACTTCCCGAGATCACTCTGTTGTTATCCAGTTGCCAGAAAACATGTAAGGAGCTATGTTGCGGCTCCGCCTCTCAATCTCGGTTTGTCTTTTTTGAAAAATTCAATAAAAAGAACTTTTAAATAAATAATTTTTTTTTTTTTTTTAAACTCTCCCAAAGCCATAGTAACATCTGCCATTATCGCGGATACTACTTCTGGCTTTTCGATGACCTTGGCCCATTTGACCCGTCTCATGTCGTTGGAGAGCAGAACATCTCTAGTTGTGCACTGTCCTAATGATGTTGTACCCCTATTACAATTCAGTAGTTTTATTACAAGTGACAGGGGGGTTATGATCGCTTTAGACTCTCTCTAATACCTCTATATTAATAAGGGCAGGCCATAATTCCAGGTTTATTATTATATAATCGATTCGGCTAGCACTATAGCCACTATTAAAAGTGTTTGATCCTAACTTGTCAGAGGTTGATCTCCCGTTTACTGCCCTAATTCCCCTTTCCATACACGGGGCTTTTAATTGCAGAGCTGCATCTTTTTATGGGCACCACTAGACTTGGGATATCCCATTGCGCGTCTTCCTCTTCTGTTAATTTGCCCTCTTCATAATCAAGGGCGGCCGGTCCATTGGGGCTGAGGGGTCACACCCCTCCACCTTTTGCCTTTCAAGAACAGTGCCTGTCAGGCTGAGCAAAGGTCAGCCAGACAGACAGTGTCCATTTTCAGGTCAGGCAGCCAGGAGCCAGACATGCGCTAAATGCGCAGGCTCCTGGCTGCCTGAGCTGAACTTTGCTGGGCTGAGGAAGTCACAGCTCCTGTGGGCATGACATTCTCAGCTCAGCAAAGGTCCCTGAGGCCCTCCCCTCAGTGACGATGGGTAGCATCACCGATTGCCTCGCACCTGGGCGCTTCAGTTTTAAGCACACAGAGTGGGGTGGGGTCAGCAGTCTCACTGACCCCATCCCACTCTGTGATGACGTTGGGACTGCTGCCTTCCCTCATTGGCTGACCTTAGGCCAGCCAATGAGGGAAGGCAGCAGTCCCAAGCCTCCTGGAACCTCTGAGGCAGAGCTGGCTGCAGATAAGTGTGTGTTTTCTTTTAAATTAATGTTTGGTGCGTTTATGTGTGAATGTTTGGTAAAGAGTGTTGTGAATGGATGTGTGTGTGCACGTGTGTGAATGCATGGCTGTGAGTGTTATGTGTATGTGTGCTTGTGCGTGTGTGTGTGTGTGTCCCGTCCGCCCCTCTCCCTCCAAAACTTACCGGCCGCCACTGATCAAAGGGCTCAAAAGTTGTGTTAAAATCCCCAGCAATTACTAGATGCACAATATCTCAATTGCTATCCAGGAATTCGTCTAATAGGGCTACAGTGTTAGACATTCTTCCACCTTTTATTGCTCTAACATATACGTTGAAAATTGTTATATGGATCTGAGGGCTAATCTGCATACAAATTGCCAACATTTCTGGGCTGTCGATCTGAAGTGCCTGAAGCCTGTGCCCTAGATCTTGCTTTATCCATATGGTCAGCCCACCCGATGGCCTACCCAATTGACCTTAATTTGCCGGTGTGTAAAGGTTCAGGTACCCTAGATGGAATATTGGATCTGTAGACCATGTTTACTGAAACAGGCAAATATCATGGATATTGATTAAGCTGGTCCAATACGAGGAAGTACACCTTGATCTCAATACTGCGATCTTCCAGGATAAGAGTGAGATCTGAGATGTCTCCGTAGACTGGAGTGGCTCTAGGTACACGTTCAAACCCCTTGGACTCTGATTTTCATTTCCCTGGTTCAAGTGGCTAGTGAGGGGCTGAAACTCATATGGAATACGTGAGGTTGGTTGAAGGCCGGAACCCTCTCCAATACTTTCGGAAACTAAATCCTGGTGGAACTGATGGAGAAGCTTCCGTAACCGTCAATCTATCTCACGTAAGGGTGACCCTTCTAGGTGAAGTGAGGGAGGTTTTTGGGTGGCAGGTTCCATTAAGGAGTCTGGAGGGTTGTATTTCATTCTGATATTTGTGTCTGTTAAGTGAGAAGTCCGAATATCAAATGCCACCAGATTTTCAACTAGTTCACTTCTGCTGAATGTCAGAGCAATGCACTCTAAACCGGAGTCATTGAGGGGACCTTTTAGCAGCAATTATATCTTCCCTGATGATTGATCTACAACCCCTTACATGTCTGATCCATTGGGTACATTTATTTATCAATGAACCTTCGTCTTCTTTAGTCAAGCTAGGTGGTAATTTAGGGACATTGATTAAGAAGATTCGACGTTTATGTTCTGGCCCCTGCAAAAGATCGTAAGTGGATTGTGTCGTCTGGATCATCCTATTTGGGCAAGATGTAATGTTTGGCAGATGCTTACGCATGTTAACACATTCTGGAAACTGGGGTCCTATTCTAGATGATCGTACTATTTTATGATTGTGTAAAACTGGATATTGTACTGGGCCCTTTTGGGAATAGACTGGGACTATTCTTGTTGCTTGTGGAGGAAGATCAAAGGGTTTGCCAATGGTGTCCCCATCTCTTGGGACCTGTCTGCAGGGATGCAATTCTTTGTACATAGTCGCTGGGGAACTAAGCAGATGATCCTTTATGTGTGCTGTATCTGCTAATGCAAGGTTGAGAGATTCGGATAGGGTACTAACCATTGCTTTGAGTGCTCTAACCTCTTTGGTTAGATCCTTAATCAGCCATTTAAGATCTTTTCTCTTCCAGGGGATCCTCATCAAAGTCATAAGCACTGAATATTCCCGCCCATGTGCGGGGACCCCGGAAATAATAAAAATTATATATGAAAAACATATTATCTACTGGCGGTCGCCAGTAGATAGTTATAGTTAGAACCTATTTTCCATAGGAAATCCGCGACATTCTATTTGAAATAACTCTCTTGCCGGTTGACGTATCTTCGCAAAATTTTCAAACTTTGTGGGGCGCTCCGGTCCGCTCCTACCCTGAAAGTCTCGGGTGATTCGTCAAGCGGGGCCGAGAAAAAGGGGGTCCCAAAACGCGTTTTCCCCATTCATTTTTCCATAGGAAACTTTAGACACGGCTACAGCCCGAACTGCTGAACGGAATTACACCAAATTTGGCAAAGAGGTAGTTCTTGGTTCAGAAAGAACCCTTTTGTTAAATGGTGTAAATCCGTTCAGTAGTTGCTGAGAAAATCAAAAGTAAAAGTACATATATATCTATGGCCGCGTCGGATTCGCGCACCCTCCCGATCACGAGCTGTCTGCTAATTGGCTGTCAGCACTCCAAACCAGGAAGTGTTGGCAGCCATCTTGTTCCTCGGTAGAACCGAGGAACAAGAAAGCAGTAAAAAAGTGCGCAAAACGCACAAAGGGGCAGGGTAGAAACACCCTGACCCCTAGGTCTGCTCAGGGGGTCCCACAAGGACCCCCTGGGCAAAAAGCATTTTTTTTTTTTTAAATCGGCAGGATGCGCTCAGGGTGCGCGGATCCTGCCGATAAAATCGAGCGCGGTCTCCGCGCTTCGATGTTAATTTGCCCCCGGGTGGGCCAAGTCCCGGGGGCATGCTGAGGGGTGTTTATTTTATGTATGGGGGCCTCTAAGGGCCCCCAAGCCCGGGGACCGCCACCCCCGGGGCTTTCTATTTAAAATGGTGCGGGAGGGCTCTGAGCCCTCCCGCAGCCCCGAGGACCACCACCTCCCGGGGCTTCTTTTTTTTTTTTTTTTCCTGTGTGGGGGGCTCGAGCCCCCACACGCCCGAGGACCGCCACCTCCCGGGGCACTAACAAATTAAAATGGGGGTCCGTTTTGGACCCCGAAGCCCGGGGACCACCACCTCCCGGGGCTTTGCTGATGTGGGGAGGGGGCCGCGCGGCCCCCTCCTGGAGCCTGTGGTGGCCCTGAGGACCGCCACCCCCAGGAGCCGGCTCCTGCAGTGTCCCGGGGTGCCTACCCCGGGACACTGCTGTTTGCAATGACAGGACGGGAGCCTCGCGGCTCCCGTCCTGTCATTGCAAACTGCTTTGGATATTGGAAGAGAGAGCAGGAAACCTGCTCTCGCTCCAATATCCAAAGACAATTGCTTTCCACACGGGGAGCAGCATGTTAGCTGCTCCCCATGTGTAAAGCAATGCCGGCTCCCGTAGGACACGGGGAGCCGGCGGGACTGTGGGGGTTTGGGGACCCCCACAGTCCCCAACCAGAGGCCAGGCCCGGGGGATGGGGTCCCCGGGGCAAGTAGTGGCACGGGAGGGGCCACGCGGCCCCCTCCCCAGAAATAATTTTTTTTTTAATTTAAAAAAAAAAAAAGGAGTAAGGCCCTGGGGGATGGGGTCCCCAGGGCCCAAAAATAAGAAAAAGGAAGGGGGCCACACAGCCCCCTTCAGGAAAAAAACAAAAAAATAAAAAATAACGATCGGCCCGCAGGCCCCGCCCCTTCCTTCACCACTCTGCAACGCGCCCCTGGCGCGTTTGCAAATGGGAAGTAATTCCCCTTGAATACTGGGGGTCCCTGGGAGCCAACTAGCTCACCAGGAACCTCCAGTATGCGCCAGGGGCTGCGCTGCAGAGAGGTGTACAGAGGCCACGCCCCTTTATACACCTCTCTGCAACGCAGCTCTGTGGCGCTTTTGGAGGTACATGGTGGGCTAGTTGGCCCCCAGGAACCCTCAGGATTCAAGGGGACTTAATCCCCCAACTTAAAACGCGCCACGGGGCGCTTTGCACAGTGGTGAAGGGAGGGCGGGGCTTCAGGTGACATGTGTGCAAACAGGCCCAGTGGCGCGTTTTAAGATGGGAATTAAATCCCCTTCAATCCTGAGGTCCCTGGGGGCCAACTAGCCCAACAGGTACATCCAGAAAGCGCCACAGAGCTGCGTTGCAGAGAGGTGTAAAAGGGGTGAGGCCTCTCACACGTCTCTGCAACGCAGCCCCTGACGCATACTGGAGGTTCCTGGTGGGCTAGTTGGCCCCTAGGGACCCTCATGATTCAAGGGGACTTAATCCCCCAACTTAAAACGCGCCACGGGACGCGTTTGCACAGATGTCACCTCAGGCCCCGCCCCTACCTTCACCATTGTGCAAATATTCCTCTAAAATCTGCCGAACTACGAATTCGGATTTACTCACCTGTTATCAGGAGAGACCTCAGTGCTGCATCTTTCAGCCCAGTACTAATCCTGAAAAGTAATTTTAACCGTACTTACCAGTAACTTGAATTTCCTTCCATAGGATATCATTGCCTGCTTTTTGCTGAAAAAGTTTCTAAGTGTTGATTTTTGAAACATACAAATATTCCTCTAAAATCAGCCGAAATACGAATTCCGATTTACTCACCTGTTATCAGGAGAGACCTCAGTGCTGTAACTTTCAGCCCAGTACTGGTCCTGAAAAGTAATTTTAACCGTACTTACCAGTCACTTGAATTTCCTTCCATAGGCTAACATTGACTGGTTTCACTTGGAAATTCTTCTAAGTGTGGAGTTTTGGAACTTTAAAATATTCCTCTAAAATCAGCCGAAATACGAATTCCGATTTACTCACCTGTTATCAGGAGAGACCTCAGTGCTGCATCTTTCAGCCCAGTACTGATCCTCAAAAGTAATTTTAACTGTACTTACCAGTAACTTGAATTTCCTTCCATAGGATATCATTGCCTGCTTTTTGCTGAAAAAGTTTCTAAGTGTTGATTTTTGAAACATACAAATATTCCTCTAAAATCAGCCGAAATACAAATTCCGATTTACTCACCTGTTATCAGGAGAGACCTCAGTGCTGTATCTTTCAGCCCAGTACTGGTCCTGAAAAGTAATTTTAACCGTACTTACCAGTAACTTGAATTTCCTTCCATAGGCTAACATTGACTGGTTTCACTTGGAAATTCTTCTAAGTGTGGAGTTTTGGAACTTTAAAATATTCCTCTAAAATCAGCCGAAATACGAATTCCGATTTACTCACCTGTTATCAGGAGAGACCTCAGTGCTGCATCTTTCAGCCCAGTACTGGTCCTGAAAAGTAATTTTAACCGTACTTACCAGTAACTTGAATTTCCTTCCATAGGCTAACATTGACTGGTTTCACTTGGAAATTCTTCTAAGTGTGGAGTTTTGGAACTTTAAAATATTCCTCTAAAATCAGCCGAAATACGAATTCCGATTTACTCACCTGTTATCAGGAGAGACCTCAGTGCTGCATCTTTTAGCCCAGCACTGACCCTGAAAAGTAATTTTAACCGTACTTACCAGTAACTTATATTTTCTTCCATTGTCTGGTTTTCAGCAGAAAAGTTTCAAAGTGTCGATTTTCACAAACTATAAATATTCCTTAAAAATCGCCTGTATGACTTAAACGCATTCTTTCAACTGTTTACAGGAGATGCACCAGTGCTGGATCCAGGATCCAACACTGAGTAAGAAAAAGTAACGATAACAGTTTTTACCTGCTAAGTGAATTTCCTTCCATAGGATAACATTGGTGATTCTATGAGAAATAGTTTCAAAGTGTCAACTTTTAAAATACAATAATATTCCTTAAAAATCACTAATGTAACCAAAACGCTTTTACTCAACTGTTTACAGGAGATGTCCCAGGACTGAATCTAGGATCCAGTCCTGTGGTTAGAAAAGTAATCCATAAAGTAACTAATTGCATTTAACTAGAAATTCACATTGAGCTGAATGTTGCATTGTGTTTGAAAATGTGTTGCCCATTGCAACAACTGTAACTACTGTACTTAAAAGTCTATTGCCTATGTGCAAAGTATTTCAACTAAAGTAATTCATTCTGAGAAAGTATTTTTGTAATGTATAATGTAATTACAATGTAATTTAAAAAATAAAATATGTAAAAAAATTGTTTCTAAAAATGTAGTAAATCAGTATGAAAAAATAAATATAACAATTAATACATTTAAAAATTGTCATTTACAAAACCTTTGAAATTCACTGAAAAACCGTAGGTTTCAGACATGTTATAGTTAGGAATTAGCATTTAAAAACCTTTGAAATTCACTGAAAAAACCGTAGGTTTCAGACATGTTATAGTTAGGAATTAGCATTTAAAAAACCTTTGAAATTCACTGAAAAAACCATAGGTTTCAGACACGTTATAGTTAGAAATTAGCATTTAAAAAACCTTTGAAATTCACTGAAAAACCATAGGTTTCAGGCACGTTATAGTTAGAAATTTGCATTTAAAAAACCTTAAAAATCACTGAAAAACCATAAGGTTTTAGGGACAGTTATAGTTAGTTGGACATTGCACTCGTACAAAACCCGTGAAATTCCCCCGTTATAGTTAGTTCAGGTAACTATAACTCGCGCCCCGCAATGCACTGCTGATGACGTCACATATTACATCACTCATGACATGGTCAGTGACATCACTGATGACATCACTGATGACATCTCAAATGACATCACTGATGACATCACTGATGACATCATCCATGTGAGAATTTAATGCATCTTCTCACACCCTAATATAAGTTTTGAAACACCCACTCTAAATTACAGACTGCCATTCTCAAAACCATACACACTCCAATACCAATAAGTACATACCCACTCACTGATTCTTAGGTCTACACACACACATCTACTCACTCACCCATACAGTCACTCATACTTACAGTCACTCAGTACAGGACTATCATATGCACTCATACACCTATATAAACACTCACACAACGCAACTCATCCATAGAGGTACTCACACACCTAGTCAGTCATGCAAATAATTAATCACACTCCAATTTACTCACCTATACAGTTATACACACCAGCTCACTTACTCATAAAAATACTAGCACATTCTTACGCTCCTATGCAATCACTGATGCAAGCACACACTCATCCATATAGCCACTCTCACAATCACACACTCTCACTTATAGCCATTTATATACTCCAACACACATATATACTGCCTTTCACATATGTAGTTACTCACACATGTACCACTGAGATATACATTCAATCACTAACACACCCATACACACACTCACCCACCCATACAGTCCATCACAGACGCACTCTTGAAACCATGCACCCAGTGAATCACCCACTCACACATCTATGCACAGAGTCACACTCACCCCACCCACACAAACACTGAGGCACCCATACAGATACTCAGAGAACCAATCCATAACCCATATAGACACTCATTTAGCTAGTCAGAAACCCATGCAGCTGCTTACACAAAAACAGACAGACGGATACAGACATTCACACAGTTTAGTCACTCACCCATGCATCCAGTAAGATACGTTTAATCACTCACTTATAGACTCAGTCACGCACCTACTAAATCATCCATTCAGACACTTATACACCCACTCATTCTTCAATACGCCTTTCCCTATATATATTAAACATATTTAAACTTTACACAAACACACAGTCACTGGATGATGTCATCAGTGATGTCATCAGTGATGTCATTTGAGATGTCATCAGTGATGTCATCAGTGATGTCACTGACCATGTCATGAGTGATGTAATATGTGACGTCATCAGCAGTGCATTGCGGGGCGCGAGTTATAGTTACCTGAACTAACTATAACGGGGGAATTTCACGGGTTTTGTACGAGTGCAATGTCCAACTAACTATAACTGTCCCTAAAACCTTATGGTTTTTTCAGTGATTTTTTAAGGTTTTTAAATGCAAATTTCTAACTATAACGTGCCTGAAACCTATGGTTTTTTCAGTGAATATATATATATATATATATATATATACAGCTCTATATATATAAAAACATATATAATTTTTTCTAGTATCAATGCAGCTCTCGTATAGGAGGCTAAACAATGTAATAAAAACACAAAATTGCTTTTGCAAATATACATAATACATGTATAAAAACACATGAGGGCAAGATGCACTTGAACTCTGTTTTTAATGAGAAAATCTCATGAGTAAACTGCAAAAGAAAACACAGGCATTGTTAGCCTACAGGCTGCATTGTAAACCAACACAGAAAATGAAAGCAATCTTTCATAAAAACTGGCACCGTGCCTTTAAGGCAGCCATGACCCCTAGCTTCCCATCATGCCTCAGGGGTGACAGTTAGGTCAGTTGTTCTTTCCGGCTCCTTCTGTCAGGACCCTGGAATCTCAGCTCTCTCTTTTGACTTTTCTGTCAGAAATACCTAGTTTTTTGTGGTTTTTTCTACCTCACTTGACGTCTTTTGATACTAGTGTGAGGATTAAACCATTTTTTTGTGGCAGAAAGATATATTTTCTGTCAAATAATGCCTTCTTTGTTCGATCCTTGCCCTGCCTGTGGCAAAAAGAAGGCCAAGTCAGACACACATGATGTGTGCATCCTCTGTATACCGGACTCTCACTCTCCTGCCAACACTGCAGGAAGTTATCCAATAGAACCATCAAGGACAGAGAGAGAATCCGTCTTTATGGCCTCTCAGAAAGAGGTAGGTCTCCTGTTAAAACGAAGAAGAGGGCGCGTTCGACGTCGAGCAAGGTCCCGATATGTTCCCCTTCGGCGTCGGGCTCAACGTCGAAGGTACCGGCGGCGGAGTCGTCGTCGAGGACCTTGGTGCGGGAGCGCCATTCTTCAAAAACTAAGTCAATGGAACAGCGTCCGGCGTCGAGACAAGATCCTCCGCCGACGATCGACGTCGAGACACAGATCATCGACACCGAAACGTAAGTCATCTTCGACGTTGAGGCCGATGTCGCCGTTGCCGTCTCAGCGCAGATCAGCGTCGAAGCAGAGGTCGTCGGATGTCCAGTCGTCGACGTCGAGGCCTCCGTCGACGCCAGCAACAATGTCGACGTCGAGACAGCAGTCTCCGTCGCGTTCGCAGCCGACGTCGAGGCGCAGTCCTCCGTCAAGGGAAAGGCGCTCGACGTCGAGGATGGATACCCCGCCGAAGCGAAGAAGATCGACATCGAGAAGCAGATCATCGACACCGAAACGTAAGTCATCTTCGACGTTGAGGCCGATGTCGCCGTTGCCGTCTCAGCGCAGATCAGCGTCGAAGCAGAGGTCGTCGGATGTCCAGTCGTCGACGCCGAGGCCTCCGTCGACGCCAGCAACAATGTCGACGTCGAGACAGCAGTCTCCGTCGCGTTCGCAGCCGACGTCGAGGCGCAGTCCTCCGTCGAGGGAAAGGCGCTCGACGTCGAGGATGGATACCCCGCCGAAGCGAAGAAGATCGACGTCGAGACGCAGATCTCCATCGGCGAGGCGCTCGGCGTCTCAGCAGCGTACTCCGTCAAAGCAAAGAAGTTCGACGTCGAGGCAGTCGGCGTCGAGGCGCATGTCTTCGACGGGATCAAGGAGATCGACGTCGAGACAGAGGTCTCCGTCGGTGTCAGTCCCTGTAAGTCTCTCTCCGTCCCCTTCATCGACGTCGAGAGCAGGCTCCCACCATTCCATCGCCAGGTCTGGTTCTCCAGAGGTGATTATTTCATCTTCAAGTAGCCAGGACTCTCCCTCTGGTCATCAACGTCCAGTGGAAAAGGCTCAGCAGGAAGGACGGAAGTCTCCACGTCGTTCTCCTGTGACAGCGGAGAAGTCTCCGTCCATTCACCTCTCGCCCAGATGGAGTCGTCCATTACACCACTGGGCGGATCATACACAGGCAGGGGTTAGACGGGATCCCAGTCCTGCTCGCAGGTCCCCTCTGGCTCGCCTGGCACAAGATGCGGATCTTTCTCCATCAAGAGGAAGAGCTCGTACTCGCTCTCCTGCACCAACATCCAGAAGGAGATCAAGATCACGCAGCAGGAGGAGAAGACGCAGGTCTCCAACACCTTCCACCTCCTCAACGTACTCCTCAAAAGAGACTACTCGCCCACCATTACTGACAGTCCACCGTCGAGGATCTCTCCGGTGGACGATGTAAGCACATTTCAGGAGGTGCTTTCCAGAGGGCGGCCAAACTGAACATTCCTATGCCTGTTCAGCAAAGTACTTCTTCGGTTATTTTCGAAACCTTGAACCAGAAGGCTTCATCTCGCCCATTACTCCCACTGGTACCGGGGCTTCTGAAACCGGTTATGGACATTTTCTTACGCCGGCCACTCTCAAAACGGCACCGGCGAGAATTCTGAAGAAGTATCGTCCTCCGGAGGAAGATCCATCTTTCTTAAAGTCAGATCCTAAACCGGACTCTGTAATAGTGGCTGCTGCCAGAAAAACCCATTTGGTGGCCTCCTCGTCCACAGTCCCACCGGACAAGGAGAGCAAGACACAAGACTCATGGGGGAGAAAAGTATGTGGCACTTCTGCATCCATGCTTAAAGTCTCCAGTTCGTCAGCTCTATTAGGGCGTTACGATAGAGCTTTATGGGATTCGCTACAGCGTTTTACAGACAAACTGCCCAAGGAAGACCGTAAGGACTTCGAAGAAATTGTACAGGAGGGCAGCCTGGTAGCGAACCAGGTAATCAGCGCTGCGGCTGATGGAGCTACGCTTTCAGCACACTCCTACGCCCACGGAATTTGTGCCAGAAGATCTTCATGGCTTCGCCTAACAGCATTGAAGCCAGAGGCACAGTCACGTATCCTCAACCTGCCATTTTCCGGGTCATCGTTGTTTGGCTCGCATACCGATGAGGAGATGGCACGGATGAAGACCGAGCTAGATACCCTGAAGGGGGTGGGGCTGGAAAAGAAAAAAGAGTTTTGTCGCCGCTACTGCAATACTGGTCGCCGTTCCTTCCAACAGAGGGTTCAAACCCCTCATTGGCAAAAGAACCAAAGCCAACAGGGTCAGCAGAAATCGCAGTTTCAAAACCGGCGATCCAACAGGGGAAGAGGAGGGAACCGTCAGTCCTCTACTTCAACCAAAGCTCCAGCCAAGCAATGAGTGCCCGCTTCCTCCAGTACCGTTCACCGCTCCAGTAGGAGGAAGTGTTGCGAATCATCTGCAAGAGTGGCGAGACATCACCAAGGATCAGTGGGTGTTGGCTACACTGCAGAATGGATACTCTCTACGTTTCCGACGTCGTCCTCCCTCGATCCCTCCAGTACCATCATCGTGCGGCCAGATCAACATGCTGCAGAGGGAAGTGGAAATACTTCTCCAAAAATCAGCCATAAGAGAAGGTTCCACGGTCACAAAGAGGTCGAGGAGTTTATTCCAGATACTTCCTGGTAAAGAAAAGAGGTCGAAAGTCGGAATACAGGCCCATTCTGGATCTGCGAACACTCAACAAGTCCATCAAACGAGAAAAATTTTGCATGTTGGCTCTCCACCAAATATATCCTCACCTCCGCAAAGGGGATTGGATGTGTTCGATGGATCTACAAGATGCTTATTTTCATATACCGATAAATCAGCATCACCGGCAATATCTACGATTCATAGTCAGAACATCCCACTATCAGTTCAAAGTGCTGCCCTTCAAACTGAAGTCAGCTCCTCGGGTGTTCACGAAATGCATGGCAGTTGTGGCGGCTGCTCTGCGACGCAGATGCATCTTTGTCTACCCTTATCTGGACGATTGGTTGCTAAAAGGTCCCTCTCCACAAAGTGTGATGAACCACTTCCAGCAGTGCCTAGGTTTTTGTCAAAAACTGGGCCTACATGTGAACTTCGAAAAATCGACGCAGCAACCCACTCAAGCAATCCACTACCTGGGGGCGCTGATAGACTCCGAGCGAGGAAAAGTGTTTCCTTCGGAGGAGAGACAATTATCCATGATTCAGAAAGGCAGACAGATTTTACACAACAGACTGTCTTCAGTGCGTCAGATCGCCTCCCTGCTAGGATCGATGGCATCCTGCATTTTTCTGGTGCCCAATGCCACATTGAAAATGCGTCCTCTACAACAAGATCTAGAAGACAAATGGGATCAACGGTCTTCTCGTTGGGAAGACAAAATTTGTCTATCACGCACAGCCAGAGCATCCATCCCGTGGTGGATGAAGAAAGACAATCTGAGGGTAGGAGTACCGTTCCATCAAGCTCCTCCTTCTCAAACTCTGATCACAGACACCTCCCTGCAAGGATGGGGAGCCCACATGGGGTCTCTCCAGACGCAAGGCCTATGGTCATCGAAAGAGCAGTTGTGGCTGAAGTCCTTCTGGGGCTGCGCGATCCTTCCCTAGAGCACCAAACACGGGCTGACAAGAAAATCATGTGGCTCTGCATAGGAGCAGCGAAGATCACTCTAGCGGCTGCCTGGAAGCGCAGGATGGCCCCGGCAATCTCACTCTAGGCTTTGGAGGCTTTTAAGTTTAGAACGCATGTCAGAGATATTTAAGGAGGATTTTAAGAATTTTGAATTCCAATGGGGTCCGTTGGTTACCTACCTCTCCAGAGGCCTACCTTCCGCGGTTTGCCCACCGTCCATCAGAGCTTTGCATCTCTTTCAATTTTGAGCTGATGTCCCTGCTGCCAGTATTGTACAAGGTACAGCTAATGCCGCCACCATGGTAGGGGAGGGGGAAGGGGGAGAGGGAATTACTTTTTGTTTTCTCGGTTTGTGACCCCCCCGGTTGGGGGTTGCCTCTATGCACTGTTTCCTAGTTTATCACAGACCTTTTTGCCAGGGGGTGAGGGGGATGCTAACCGTCACAAAAGAAAGATGGGAAGCATGCTGGTTCTCTATCGAACTGAGTCTCGAGTTTTATGCTTTGTCCTGGTCTCTGAGAATAAGCACACTGTACCCTTCCTTTATACAACCTGTTGGGAACGAGACCAGGCTATCATTGACCACGATGTATCGTTAACAAATTACTTAGACTTGGTGAATTCCGCGCCACCCCTGCGAGCGGTGACAATACCTGTGGCTTTGTACTTTATGTTGGATAAAACTTAATAAACAGATGTTTGAGAAAATGAATAAAAAAATAAATAAAAAAAAGAGCAGTTGTACCACATAAACATGCTGGAACTAAGGGCTGTTCATCTGGCTCTCAAGGCTTTCCTCCCTTCGATTCAGGCGAGTTCCATCCTAGTACAGACGGACAATACCACCACCATGTACTACCTGAACAAACAGGGAGGAACTCGCTCGAGGACCCTCTCTTTGGAGGCACAGACCCTTTGGCACTGGCTTCTGGCGAGGAATCTATCCATCACAGCGGTTCACCCGCCGGGAGAGCAGAATTCTCAGGCAGATGCCCTCAGCCGTCACTTCGAGGAACAGCAGGACTGGGTCCTCAACGACGAGGTGGTCGACGACATCTTCCGAGCTTGGGGCCGTCCGAGCATAGACCTGTTCGCAGACGAAGAAAACACAAAATGCCGAGACTTCGCCTCCAGGTACTTCCGACCAGGATCGAAGGGGAATGCCCTTTTGATCAGCTGGTCAGGGGCATTTGTGTACGCCTTTCCACCCCTGCCTCTCATCCCGAAGGTGGTGACCAAGCTATCACACTCAGACACCACAATGATACTAATTGCTCCGGACTGGCCGAGGCAGTGGTGGTATCCGGACCTTCTTCATCTGTCAGTCTGCCCACACAAGAGACTGCCGTGCAGACCGGACCTGCTATCCAAGATGGACGGGAGGATTTATCACCCCAACCTTCCGTCACTGAACTTAACAGCATGGCTCCTGAGGTCCTCCAGTATGGGCATTTAGGTCTGCCACAGGACTGCATGACCATATTGAAGGAGGCAAGGAGACCTTCTACAAGACATTCTTATGCGTGCAAATGGAAACGTTTTTACATTTGGTGTATGCAAAATAATTGTAGTCCTACCAAGGGACAGGAGGAGGTAGTTTTGCCTTATCTACTTCACCTAGCCAGAGCAGGTCTGAAATTCTCATCCATTAAGGTACACCTAGCTGCCATTACGGCGTACAGGCGTTCTCCTTCTCAGCCCTTGTTTTTTCAACTACAGGTGGTGAAGGATTTCCTGCAGGGTCTCAAGAAGGTCTATCCTCCGGTCCGACCTCCTTCACCTCCTTGGGAGTTGAACTTGGTGCTGTCAAAATTGATGGGTCCACCCTTTGAGCCTATCCACAAAGCAACCTTACAACACCTTACGTGGAAGGTAGCTTTCTTGGTAGCTATCACCTCAGCTCGTAGGGTGAGTGAGATACAGGCCCTATGTTCTAAAGAGCCCTACTTGGTTTTTCATCTCAATAGGGTAGTCCTCAGGACTCATCCTTCCTTCCTTCCGAAGGTGGTCTCTGATTTTCATGTAAATCAATCTATTTCTCTTCCGACCTTTTTTCCCCAATCCCTCCACTCCAGCTGAGAGGGCTCTACATTCATTAGACCTTAAAAGGGTTTTGAAGTTTTATCTGGACAGGTCGAAGCCATTAAGGAAGTCTGATCAACTATTTGTTAATTATGGATCGATCAGAACAGGTTTCCTAGCATCAAAGCGGTCCATCTCCAGATGGATAGTCTCATGCATCAAATTGGCTTACCAGTTAGCACAGAAGCCTCTTTGGTCCGCTCCCAAAGCTCATTCCACTAGAGGAAAAGCAGCGACGACTGCTTTCCTCCATAATGTACCGCTCTCTGAGATCTGCAAAGCAGCTACTTGGAGATCAGTCCATACATTTACAAGACATTACTGTCTTGACTCGGATACTAGAGCGGACACTCAAGTAGGTCAAGCCTCCTTGAGGAATCTGTTCAACAGCTGATTTTTTCAGTTGTTGTTAACAAGGTCACTGCGTTTCTCATTTGCCTGCAGGTGGATGTTGGGCTTGCTATTCTATTCAGTGCTTATGACTATTGATGAGGATCCCCTGGAAGAGAAGGATAAGTTACTTACCTGTAATCCTAGTTCTCTTCCAGGGGTATCCTCATCAAAGTCATAAGCAACCCACCCACCTCCCCAGGCAAATGAGATTATTTCATTGTTAAATATTATCTTGGTGCCCTGATCTTCAGGGTTACGCAAAGAACAACTGACCTAACTGTCACCCCTGAGGCATGATGGGAAGCTAGGGGTCATGGCTGCCTTAAAGGCACGGTGCCAGTTTTTATGAAAGATTGCTTTCATTTTCTATGTTGGTTTACAATGCAGCCTGTAGGCTAACAATGCCTGTGTTTTCTTTTGCAGTTTACTCATGAGATTTTCTCATTAAAAACAGAGTTCAAGTGCATCTTGCCCTCATGTGTTTTTATACATGTATTATGTATATTTGCAAAAGCAATTTTGTGTTTTTATTACATTGTTTAGCCTCCTATACGAGAGCTGCATTGATACTAGAAAAAATGATATATGTTTTTATATATATAGAGCTGTATATATATATGTTTTTCATATATAATTTTTATTATTTCCGGGGTCCCCGCACATGGGCGGGAATATTCAGTGCTTATGACTTTGATGAGGATACCCCTGGAAGAGAACTAGGATTACAAGTAACTTATCCTTATGGATCCTTCTTCTTGGTTCGATGTAGGATTGAGGATTGTTTTTGGCAAAGACACTGGTGCAACTGGGCGAGAAACAACCCTCGAGGCAGGCTGGGCAGACCCACCATTTTGTGCATTCAAGCGAGAAAGGGAAAGTTCTCTAGCATCTTGTAGATTAGTATTATTTTGATTTTCATTAGGCTTAGACCTTTTTACAGGTTGTTTTATTAGATAACTTTTTGTAATGGTATTCCTTTGCCCTGGAATTGATTTCGTCCCAGCCAGCCCATCGGTTGCTGGTAACACCATTGGCCCTGTGCCTTTTACATGATTGGGGTTAAAGTGTCTTTCCTTCGAGGTCATACGTGATTACGGTTGGTCAGGGCATATAAGTGATTCCACATTCTCAATCAAGTTGTTTATTTTCTCTGAGGTGCTCCTTTCCACCTACTTTCTTCTTGGCCTTTTCTATTCCCTGTGCTTGCTCTACTGCCTTAAGCTTCCCCATTTTGAGTGTGTGCGATAAACTTACTGACTAAATCAAGGGAAAGCTAACAAAGATTTATACACAAAATTAAACGGTTAACAATCCCCCTTAACAGTCTCATATAGTGTTGTCAAATGAAGAAAACTGGTATGCTGGAACAGTACCTTGCCCGAAAAATTAAACCAAGGGAGTAGGTCCAGCCCGGCCTATTCCTGCCTCTGACGGGCGCAGACCGCCCGGGCGCGCCCGCACTGCGGGAGACCTCTGCTAGCTTTATGCTGCTCCAGCAACAGGAAAATGACGTTGGGCCTCCAGGCCTCGCAGGGGGAGCCGGGAGATGTGGTCTCTCCCTCCCCGTCTGCAACACAGGTTCGGATGGATCAATTTCGGAATCCCGCGCTGCTGGAAACCTCCGCTAGCTTTATGCTACTCCAGCAGCCAGCAGCAGGAAAGTGACGTTGGGCCTCCAGGCCTTTGCAGGGGGAGCCAGAAGATGCGGTCTCTCCCTCCCCGTCTGCAACACAGGTTCGGATGGGTCAATTTTTGAACCGCGCGCTGCGGGAGACCTCCGCTAGCTATATGCTGCTCAAGCAACAGGAAAGTGACGTTGGACCTCCAGGCCTCGCAGCTAGCTATATGCTGCTCAAGCAACAGGAAAGTGACTTTGGACCTCCAGGCCTCGCAGGGGGAGCCGGGAGATGTGGTCTCTCCCTCCCCGTCAGCAACACAGGTTCGGATGGATTAATTTCGGAATCCCATATATACTTCTCTTTATTTTATAAAAGCATTCTTTTACGATGCTTCTGCTACTCTAAACTCCTTTTTCAATGCATTTCTCTCTAAAGTGTGCAACGTGTAAAGACTCCAAATTCGTGTTTCATGTTGTTTGCTCTCTGAAAAATTATTTCAAGAACCCTGTCCCATCACATGACTAGGCCTATGCACAGCTAGACCCATTGTTTACTCTGGTTTCTTGTAACAGTGAGAGTCAAGAAGCATGCAATGATGAGAATAGGCTCCCTCCAGCTTCACCCAGGGATGTCAGATCATTGATGCCATCCGGAGTTCTATCACTGGAGAGGTCTGCACTCGAAATGAACTGGGTTCGAAGGCCTGTTTGATGTGAGGAGGCCTATGCAGAAAATGTGCATTGTGTATATGGTCTTCCAAGTTCTCTCTCCATCATAATAATACTTTGCGTGTTCTTTTACAGACAGATATGAAATCAGCAGGGATGGAAGCAGAGATTGATACATCCCTCCCCAAAGTACAAATGAACAGTAGGATATCCTGAGACATCCCCTCAACCACAAAACACTGCATGCTCCCATCACAGGTACTAAGGTTATAGGAAAGAAACAATTTGATGAGGATGAGTCCTTACCAAGAAAAGTAAATGAAAAGTTGCACAGATTTAGGACACATCTTGGTAGTGGTTTATTTCCTAACTTCTGGTGGTACATTAAAAATAAATAAAAAGTGGACAAACAGATATTTCATCCTGATATCAGGTTAAGGAAAGAACATTCTATTTTTGAAGCCGGGAATAGGGGAGAAGAGTTGTGAACGATGCAATGTACCACATGGACTTTGAACAATGCTGTTTTCAGTGAAGCATCCCTAAAGTAAGGCAAATATGATCTTTAGTGCCGGCATCGTCAGTAGCAAGGCAGCAGCATTTTTCACAAGTTGAAGCCTTTTTAATATTTTTCTTTTTCAGCCCTAGGTAGCTAGTTTCCATAGTTCAACTCTGACTGGACTACGGCTGTCACTACAAGGGGGTGGCATTCTGGTGCAGTTTAGAGGAGAATTTTGTGCAGGCAGTAGTTGACTACATTGGATATCGCAATTTCCTGGGATAGGTCCAAATGTAAGTGAATACCCAGATTTCCGATGGCTTTAGTTGGGGGTAGAGGAGGACCCACCACTACAGGCCAGCAAGCTGGGTTACATTTGTAAGTTGCATTTTTTGTGATCACAACTTCTGTGTTAAATGGGTTCCATTTGAAAAATTAGAGGTCATCCATTATCATTTGGACATTAATTAACCCATCCTCCAGGGAACCAAGTTGGAAGGTGTTGCTTTTGGAGCTTTTTAGTTTAAACAACAGTGGGGAATCATAAGCGTAAATATAAAACTGTACTCTGTTCGCATATAGCCAGAAGGCTAAGGGTAACATAAAAATATTACAAAGTAGAGGAGAAAGTGCAGAGCCATGGGACACTTCACATTAAACCTGGCGTGGCACTGATTTGAAAAGTGATAGAAAATCTGTCTGAGTGTGAGCTGTCTAAAACAAATGGAGCCATTTTAGTGCAAGATTATGCCAACATTCTTCAATCAAGAAAGCACCAGTGATTGGTCAGTGGTATCAAAGTTCCTCAGAACGGTTCAAAAGCACCACAGCCCTTTCTACACCATAGTCTACATGTGTCCGACAATCATTCAGGGCAGAAGTCAATGCTCTGTCCAATAACCGTATCTGAAGCCTGCTTGAAGGTGGTGTAAAATATTATTTGTCTCAATAAAGGTGTGGAACTGTGTTCAGACCACCTTTCCTAAATGTTTCCCAAGATATGGTAACAGGGATATTGGATGGATGATGTTAGGGTCCTCTGCTGAAAGGGTGGCATTTTATTAACAGGAATTTGACCATTGCTGCCTTTCACTCTCTAACTGGACGATATCTGGATGTAGGGAATGTTTAAAAAGACTGACTATATTTGAGTTGAGTAGCGGACCCACTCGTTTCATAATGGAAGGTGGCCAGATATCGCCTGGAGAGCCGGAGCGTCTTTCAGGGGAAAGACTCTTAACTACTTGTATTACTGAAGTTCTGGTAAAGTGGGTGTGTTTGTTTTGGTTTTTCTGTAACACAGAGAAAAAGGAGCATTCCTATTCAATCTGGGATCAAATTAGTTTTCATCTGTTAGAGGGTACACACGATTTACAATAACTCTGAAGGTCTCTTTTGATGTGTTAGTTGCTACCATAGTACAGGTGGAATGGTAATTTTGTGTGGTCAAAAGAATTTGTTTGTATGAGGCTGCTGACTTGATATGAAGTTGTTTTGTAGTTCGACCACCTTTTTGCTATTTGCCCTCCTGGTTTTGATTTAACAGGTGTGTAGCTCCTGTGTGAACCAAGGACTGTTCTTGTGAGAAAGATTTTAATGCATCTGCGGGACTCAATGAGTAATGTCTCGTTGTAGAAATGTCTTAGATTCTGATTATAATTTGCTAAAGCTAAATTTGAATTAAGTGTAATTGGGTTGGATGCAAAGAAAATTGTAATAAATTAACTTGCTTCATAGTTAGAGAAGGGTCTCTAGCATCTGTCTGTTATAACCTTCCTTGCATTGGGTGTTTTGAGTGTCAAAGAGACTCCGTGATTGTCTGACTATGATAACAATACTCAACAGTCTACAATGTATTGTAGTTATAAAAGGCAAAAATAGCATCTAGGAGAGGACTTGAAAGATGACTGGTTTCACTGTTCATTAACGGTAGATTGTAAATCGTGAGCTCCTTTAAAAGCAATGGTCTCCCCAGCCAGGCTTTCTAGATGATAGCTGAAGTTACCCAGAACAATGGAACAATTATTATTGAGGGTAAAATGTCCTATATCTTTTACAGTAGAATTCGAGACTGAGGCAGAGGATTGTTGAGGTTGGTAAATTATTTATTGTTATGTACACATAACGCAGTCAAGAGCTTTATCTTGAAAATTCTTTGAAAAGGTTTTGATTTAATAATGATGTTCTTACAAATAAGGTTACCCCCACCTACGTGTTGTTTGGCTGATCAACTCCCAGTAGCTGGTAATAGTACATGCAGTACGTGATCTGAATTTTCCTGTAACCAAGTCTCAGTTAGGCAATAGAGGTCAAGATGAAGAAAATCACTTAGAACAGCAGGATGTTTCACTGGAATTTAAGTAGTTGCCATGCATGCCTTTACCTTTCATGCTTTTGCAAGACATGTAATACAGCACATTGTATTACATCGTGGTTCTTTACCATGCATTCTTTGTGGTAACAACTGATATTAATATATACATATATAATTAGATCCATGTCGAGCCATAAACTTGATTCCATTTGCACATTTTGTTATGCAATATAATTCAGTTATGCTGTCATTTACACTGTACACTGATATACTTTTGTACATTGATATAATTTTACTCTGTATGCAAATAATGTATTCTTTGTTTCCATTTATATTCTTTAAGTTTAAAAAACGTAATTGTGAGAGGCTGGCTTAGTATATGGTGCTCACTTATGTAGGTGTAGCACCTGGTACTAATCCAGACAACCCTTATGGTGATTTTAGTGGTCTTAGACAACCTTAGAAAGCTCTCTAAGTGGTAGCTGTGAAGAGCGCCTTCAGGCTCAGTCCAGAGGGAGTGTAAAGCAGCTTGTTTTACTAGTACTTAATCTTATGGTACAGGTTAAGTGAAAACGGAATCACAGAGTGTAGTCATAAAAATATGTATTTTATTACAAACACTCACTAACACAATGTATTATCTCCTACCCGGAGATATAAAATACAATACACTCAATACTTAGGTAATAGAACTTTTAAGTAGCACAAATACACAGTGGTCTCCAGGGGAAGACCAAACCATATACTAAAATAGTAGAATGCGAACCACGACTCAAGACAAGAGTGGACCCAGAAGACGTAGAAGAGCCGGGGACCCAAGGAACCACCCAAGGTGAGTATCTAGGAACCCCACGGAGGTTGTGTGCAGAGTGGGAACACGACCGCGTGTTCAATGTTAGTCAATGGGTAAGTCGCAGTTGCAGTTTTTAAGAAAAAGGACCCTTCACAGCGAACTCTGAAGGCACCCCATGGAAGATGAAGGTTGGAGAGTCACCCCACTCGTGGATACCCCAGGAACCAGGATACCTAAACCAGGGAAGCCAGGTGCATAGGTGTCAAGTGACGTTGGAAACCACCGTAGACCACAATGGAGGACTTCAGGAAAGATGCTGCTGGAGATGCTTGAGGTAGGAGCTTTTTGGAGCCGAAGATCTCTGGAGTAGAGAGTCAACAAGCCTTGGCAACGGTAAGTCGATGCGGTGCACAGGGGTTCTGTTCCAGCCGGTCCGACGAGGGATACTGGCCTCAAACTCAGTAAGAAGACAGTGCAGGCCTCAAGAGAGTTGCAGAACCACCACCTGTGTTGCTGAGCCTTTCAGAGTCCGTGGGAGCACAGGATCAGCAGACTGGTCAGCTGCCCCTTAGGACAGGGTTGGGACAATTCAGGGGTCCCTCCCAGAGGAGTGGCTGGAAAGTGGGGAGGATACTTCCATGTCCTTTATACAGTTTTGCGCCAGAGCAGGAGCCAATGGCTCCCTGAACTGGTTTGAACTGGACTATGCAAGGATGGCACCAAATGGGCCCTTCAAGCTGTCTCAGTGGTGCTGGCAAGCGCCCCCACCCTGCCCCAATACACTAAACCTTGTCTGGGAGGTGGTCACAACTCCCTGTGACAGGATATCTATTGTTCTGCCTTCCCCTGTTCGAGCTTGGCTCAGTAGCAGGAGGGCAGAAACATGTCTCTGGTCGGCAGCAGACCTAGCTTGCTGTCCGGTTCCGGAAGACTGGTACCGGGAGCACCGAGGGCCTCCTGGAGGAGCTTTACAGTGCATGGAATCATACTCCCACACCGTTTACGGTGTTGCTTGGAATCATACTCCCACATAGTTTACGGTGTGGGGGTATGATTCCAACATGTTTGATACCAAACATGACAGGGTTTGTTACAGCCAGTTTAGAGATGGTCATTGCGTAATTACGCATGTCCACCCTATATATCGTTATGGCTGATGCACTTACAACCCGGGAGAATGGACTTCGAAGGTTGTAGGGATGCCCCGCTCATGCAGGGGCACCCTCACACTTAGAACCGAGCTTCCTGCCTTCAGGATTGAAAGGCCTGCCTTAGGGGTGACTTATAGGTTTTAACTGTAGTGATCTCAGATATAAGAAAACTTATATCTGTCGTAAGTGGTGCTAGCACCAGCTTACACAGGCTGCAATGGCAGGCCTGGAGTCACAATTGGAGTGGTCTCTCATGGGTGGCATAATACATGCTTCAGCCCATGGGAGATCCTGGTGTACCTATGTCCTGGGTACCTTAGTGCCATATCCGGTGACGTATCCGGGTACACCAGTAGCCAATCTGGAGTGTACCTAAGTATTCACCATGTCCAATTTAGGGAGGAAGCATAGAGACTGGGGTCCTGGTTAGCAGGATCCCAGTCGGACTAGTCAGAAAAACATAACGACACCAGCAAAAAGTGGAGGTGACCATGAAAGCAGATCCTACTTTCCTACAGTAATAAAAATGGTTTAGAAAAATCTCTCTTTTTCTGGTAGGTTTGGTAGGGTGAGATAGGAAAGGCAGGATTGTAATCTAACCTACCAGAAAACACTTCACCATGATACCCACAACATGGTTTAATCTCATTATGTACATAAAATTAACATGTAAATGAAGCAAGAGTTAGCACTTCGCAAGCCTGGTATAACTGACAGTTTAGCGTAGCCAATAGCATTTTGAAGTATTAAGTTCATAGTTTTCTATTTAACAATGTACATGTGGCATACATACCAGCAGTCATGGGAGGCAGTAGTTTTATAGACAAAATGGCTGATATGTTAGCTTTCTCCCTGTTTAGCAATCCACTCTAATACCAGTTAGAAGAAAATAATATTATCCAATCTGTGTCTAAATCTTTAGCTGTAATATTCCCTTCCCATCAGAGTCTTCGCTGGGCTTTGTTGTATACTACTACTGATTACAACTGTTATAAAACCAGAATGCACTCTGAAACTGTGTTATATCTTAAATCCCCACATCTTCATATTTGCTCCCTAACACCAAACACATTAATCTGCTTCATCTGACTCTTCTGACTTCCTGATTTAATTGCCACGTTGTTTACTTGCAATTGATGTCATTATGTAGGAGTGCACTATCTAAAATGAATTGCATGTCGGCACACTCAGTAAGGGAGAACACGATTGGCCCAGGTTAACACATTACCTGTCATCCTTAGAATAGTCTTTCCCCAGACTTTTTGCCTTTTATCTCCTGTTTTTGCTGATTCTTTTTGTGGCCTTAGCACTATGAGCACTTTACCACTGCTAAACAGTGCTAAAGTGCATATGCTGTCCCCCCGAACATGATTACATTGGTACATACCTGATTGGCATATTTGATGTACTGGTAAGTCCCTTGTAAAGTGGTATACCATATACCCAGGGCATGTACTTCCAATGCTACTAGTGGGCCTACTTGCCAAGCCTTAAAATTCCCTTTTATTACATATGTCACCCCTAGGGTAGGCCCTAAGTAACCGTAAGAGCAGGGTGCTATGTAGATAAAAGGTAGAACATGTGTATTTAATCTTTACATGTCCTGGTAGTGACAGACACACAAATTAGTTTTTCACTTTTGTGAGGCCTACCCCTCTCATAGGCTAGCATTGGGAATTCCGTATACACTTTTAAGCTGTAATTCCTGATCAGAGAGGAGTAGCTTTTTCATGTTTCATATCTTTGGAATGGTTATGATAAATCCTCCTTACTGGTGAATTTAGATTTGATATTACTGTTTCAGAAATGCCACTTTTAGAAAGTGGACATTTCTCTGCACCTACTACTCTGTGTGCCTGACAGCCTGTCTCCAATACACGTCTGGGGTGTGTGACAGCTACAGTTTGTGCATTCCCTCTAGACAGCCACAACACAGGAAGGATAGGTGTGTTTCAGTACCCATCCACAAACATCTGCATTCTGATGGCCTTACCTGGGCAGAAAGGAAGAGACGGTCTAATAGTTCACTTGAATAAGCTGTGTCCTGTCCCCACACAAAGGATGGATTATCCCCCACAGATAGCCTGGCAGACAGGACTGGTTTGAAAGGGGTCCTTGTGCACTTCAGAGAGCTGCTTTGAAGTCACCCCTCATCAAATGCATTTTTGGTTATAAGTACTGGGTCTCTGACCCCCTAAAAACATACACTACTGGACTTGTAATGGAAGCTCTCTCAGAAGAACTTCTTTGCTGATTAAAGGACTCAACTGGACTCCTGATCTGTTTGGTGCCATGCTGCCTGCTGCTCTCTGGCTCTGCTGAAGGAGATCTGGACTCTGCCTTCCATCCAAGTGATCTCCAAGGGCTTTTTGGCTTGCCTCCTGTTGCTTGAGACTCAGGGATATCAAAGTCTCTACCCCTGCTCCTGTGCCTGGCTCACTGAAAGTGGCGCAGATACACGGATTTCAACGCATTTCCTGTCTGCGTGTAGCAGAACCAGTGCATTGACCCAGTGTGAGTGTAAAATCGGCCCATCGCTTCGGAACCAGCGATTTGCCTCCAGAGATTGACGCATTTGACACTTATCACTGCCGCTGCAGCTTGGTGAGATTGACGCATCCCCTTGAATTCGTGGCAGAGTCTGGCGCATTGCACAACACCTCTCAACTGCAGCACCCATCTTTGGAACTAACGCATCGCCTTCACTGCATGGAGAAAATCGACACATCTCGTTGTTTGCGACCAGGAAAGGTACTTTGTTCTCCGGATCCTACGTGGGTCCGGTAGCCAGCTGGCGCTCGATTGTGGTTGGCCAACACTTTGACTTTTCCCCAGTCCAGCATGACCGAAAGCAAACTTTTGGCACTGCTTGCTTTACTGCATTTGTTCCTTTTAAAATTCAATAATTCAACTTCTGTACATTGAATTTTTTCGTTTTGGTCTTGTTTTTTTATATAATATGATAATCTATTTTCATAAACCTGTGTGCAGTCTTTTTATGGTGTATTCATTGTGTTACTGTGTGTGTTGCACAAATACTTTACACATTGCCTCTTTAGATAAGCCTGATTGCTCTGTGCCAAGCTACCAGAGGGTGAGCACAGGTTATCTTTTAGTTTGTATCTAGCTTACCCTGAGCAGTGGTGGTTCCTGCTTGGCCTGGGTGCATACCTCAGCCAACCAGGAATCCCATTTTTAACATGGAGAATCTGGGATTCAAATGCAGGTCTTGTGCTGCCTAATCACTAGACCATATCTCTCTATTGCCTCCTCCTCATCACGTGCTTATTTGGTGAATTCAAAAAGATGAACAAAATCATTCAGTCATTATTTATGATGCAGGCAAGTGCTAGCCCCCATCAATCAACATATGAATGTGAGCCAGTGTGGTAAGTCCACGCTATATAGTAGGTAGGTGGCCAGCTGCTATGTTAGCAATACCTTTTACGAGTCCTAGATTTTTAGCCAAGATCACTTTGTATTCTTGCATGCACATTTTATAGGGGCAAAATGGTATTAACCTACTCGGCTGGGTGCACTAAAGACTTTGTGGTTTGTCACCTGCTGGTTTGAGGCTGTTTCGCAGGATGTGATCACATTCCTAGTTATTAGGAGTATAACTTTTTTATGGTTAATTGTGGCACCACAAATATTTCAAGGAGGATCATTAGAAAAGGGAAGTAGGTCTGTGGTTTTGCGTAAGCTTTCGGAAACATTACAGTGGTTTAAAGCCATTTCTAGACCATTACATTGAATAAAAGGGGTAGTTTCTGATATTTATCTTATTACACAGACACCAACTGTGTCCTACTCGAGATAAACTGTCCCTCTAAATGTCACACATAATACATTGAAATGCCACCGCACGTTAGTGCACTCAAATATGAAAATGTCACACACGAGGACGCAGCTATGCATCACGGGTATTAGTAACACATTTTAGTGCTGGTGTCTGCATCACCACTAAAATGCTAAGTTACGGTTTACAAAGCTAGCACCTACCATGCTCCACGAGGTGCAGCTGCTGATTGAGTTACAGTGGTGGTTCTTAGTAGCAGCCGGTGCAGTAACTTTGAGGCTGGCCCAGTTCAAGGCGAGGCGAGTTGCAATGGAGACCATGTCAGCCAAGGCGGCTAAGTCGTTTACTATAATAAAACTGTTGCCCGTAGTGAGGCTGACTCAGGCTGGAGAATTCCATTTGGTAATTGTAATTGCATTTATGTACCGCTTACTACCCCTGGCGAGGCGTCTAAGCGCTATGTTATTGACGACAATCTACAGAATACATTAATCCTCGAGCACATTTTCTTTCAACCGTAAGCTCTAAAAATGCTATTCTAATGTGTGTGATGTTAGCCCAGGTGTATTTGCTATGCGTAAATGGTTGTTTTAATGCAGATTTGCTCTAGAGTTAAACTTTCTGAAATGGTTTGTGTTCAAACCCACTTGACTACATGTTTGTCAAGGTTGACATATGTTATGAGTTTGAAAAAGTTCGAGGTAAATATGCAAAAGGGCAGTGACTGTATTGGATTGCAGGTAGAATATGCTCCAATCGTGTATTCACCTAACGACATACTGCTACTACCTGTTTCATGGTTACAGCAACTATGTGCAAGATTACTGAAATTAAATAAGCTTCAAATTAATTCACTTTATCCTATGATTGGGATAATGGGAACCACGTCTTGGATTAGCACACAAATCTGGTGGATAAGATGTGTTCCTGTTTTAGATGACTGTCAATTTAACTTCCTTTTCCTTCAGGAACGACTCAAGTTATATGTTTAATGAATGATTTGATGGAAAATGTCAGATTATGGACAAATATGTTCTCTTTAGACTCTGTAGTTTTTGAAGGCTTCTAATATAGAGCGCTTAAAAGAATCCACATGTAAGCAACAATATTAAGTGTTAATCAGTTAATTAATGGAGAAAACGTTTTAAAGTTGGCGGTGATCAGTCAAACACAGGGGAGGGGCGATTTACTTTTGCACCATCTACCCACACCGGGCATGTTTTTTGTAGAAAAAGTACACACCACATGTATGACTGAGGATTTGCATTGCATTTTTAACTATTATTTGTTAACATATCTTTTGTTTTTGTATCGCAGCCAACCTGCTTCTCGAGTGAAACAGTTATTTGCAGATTTAAAGCTGGCTGAGAATTTGCCGTATAGTGAAAAAGGGTTTTTGTCTGTTGGTCTCCTACTAGGCTTCTTTTTACTCTTTCTCTTTGTGGTCAATGTTATATGGTATGGTTTTAGGCTTGAACTGAATGACTCTTTATAACACCTGTACTAATACCAAATTGTAGGAAAGTAGTATTTGCTTTCATGGTTACCCCCAATTTTTGCTGGTGTTATTCTGTTTTCTGACTAGTCTGACTGGGCTCCTGCTAATCAGGACCCCAGTCACTGTGCTCTCGCCCTAAATTTGAATATGGTAAGTACTTTGGTACCTTCCCAATTGGCTTCTAAGTCCATAGTATATGGTACTAAGGTACCCAGGGCATAGGTACCCCAGGGGACTCCCATGGGCTGCAGCCTGTATTATGCCACCCATGAGAGACCACTCAAACTGTGACTACAGGTCTGCCATTGCAGCCTGTGTGAGCTGATGCTAGCACCACTCACAACAGATATAAGTTTCCTTATATCTGAGGTCACTGCACTTAAAACCTATAAGTCACCCCTAAGGCAGACCTTTCAATCCTGAAGGCAGGCTGCTAGGTTATAAGTGTAAGAGTGCCCTGCATGAGCAGGACACCACCTACAAACCCAGGAGTCGATTCTCTAGGCTTTGTAAGTACGGTCAGCCATTTCATACATATAGTGGACCTCAAGTCAATAACGAGATGTCTAACTATATATTGGCTGCACCGAAACCGGTCATGTTTGGTATCAAACATGTTGGAATCCTACCCCAACACTGATTCCAGTGTTGGATGAAGGATGCCATGTACTGGGGGGCTCCCATTGGGAGCCCCCCTGTATTCCCGGTACCAGCCTTTCAGGGTCTAACAGCAAGCTAGTGCTGCTGCCAATCACAGACCCAATTCTGCCCTCCTGCTGCTGAGCTGAGCTCGAGCAGGGGAAGGTAGAACAATAGGCTTCCTGTCATAGAGAGGTGTGACCACCTCCCAGACAGGACTTAGTGTATTTAGCTGGGGCGGGGCACTTGCCAGCGCCACCAGACTGCTTTTAATGGCACATTTGGTGCCCTCCTTGTATACTCCAGTTGAAACCAGTTCAGGGAGCCGTTGGCTCTCACTCTGGTGCGAAACTGGACAAAGGACATGGGAGTATCCTCCCCTCTGTCCAGCCCCTCCTCTGGGAGGGACCCCTGAATCGTCCCAACCCTTTCCTTAGGGTAAAGGGCTTACCTGTGGCCGGCTCTGCAGATTCGTCATGGCACAAGATTCAGATCCGAAACCACTTTAACTTCAACCATCTGGGCACCTTGGACTTCTCCTGGAACCGAGACTACATCAAGGAAGACTCCTGCTGCTCCTGGTCTCATTGTCCTGCCAGTCTTCTGCGTCGTCTGTGCCTGTGCTTCATCCAGGTTCTTCTCCAGGCCTGTGGGCATCAAAGACACCCAAAGTAATCTCCCTTGGAGTGAAGGAGTCACTCCCTTGCATCTGCAGGCACCACAATGAAGCTGACCGGTCTGCTGCTTCTGAGGTCCCACGGACTCCGAAAGAAACAGCAACACAGGTGGTGGTTCTGAAACTCCCTCGAGGCCTGCACTGTCTTCTCAGCAAGTTTGAGGCCAGTATCCCTCGTCGGAACTGCTGGAACAGAACCCATGTGCACCGAATCGACTAGCCGTTGCCAAGGCTTGTTGACTTTGTCCTCCAGAGATCTTCGGGCTACAAGAAGCTCCAGCCTCCAGCATCTATTGCTACCAAGATCTTCATCCTTACCGCATCCTCTGCACCATCGGCCTGCATCCTTGGTGAGCTGCTTGAGGTCCTCTTGCGACTCCTGTACCTCCGGCCTGTGGGTCTTCTTGAGGGTCTTCTTTGGCTTCAGTGGGCTCCCCTGCTTGCTCGGGGCCTGCTCTGACTCTCCTGCACTTGATGAGTCCCTTGGACCTTGCTGGCTCCGACACTGCACCTTCTTCTTTTACCACGTCTGTTGCTGCTGCCAAAGCTTGTTGGTGCTCCCGCCGGACACCGACTCCCTGGTTCTCGACGTTCGACGTGGGACAGCTTGAGAACAGCTCCTGGTCTTCCACAGCATTGCTTGGTTCTCACAGCCGCAGCAACATGGTCACCATCAAGTCTCCTGCAACTTCCATCATTAGTGGTCAGTGGTCTTCCATGCCTCCTGGTCACTCCCGAGTGGCCTAGACTCTGTCCCTTCTGCTTGCAGGTACTTCTCTTCAAGCATCCATCCTGGGGTTCCACCAGACTCTTTCACCTTCTTCGCCAGCGGCATCTTCACTGAAGTCCTCCATTGTGGTCTACGGCGGTTTCCGACGTTACTTCGCACCTATGCACCTTGCTTCCCTGGTGTAGGTATCCTGGTTCCTGGGGTATCCACTGGTGGGGTGACTCTCCAACCTTCCACGGGGTTTCTCCAGGGTCCACTGGGAAGGGTTCTTCTTCTTCAAAACTGCAACTGTGACTTCCCCATTGACTTGCATTGAGTGGGGTTCCTGGGTACTTTCCTTGGGTGGTTCCTTGGGTCCCCAGCTCTTCTGAGTCTTCTGGGTCAGTCTCGACTTCGGTCACAGTTCGCATTCCACTTCTTTAGTATATGTTTTGGTCCCTCCCTGGAGACCACTGTGTATTTGTGCTTACTTACCTGTTTCCTTCTTGAAATATTGTGTTGATATCTCCGGGTAGGAGATATACCAATGTGTTAGTGAGTGAGTATATTAAATGTAACTATTTTTATAATTACACTGTGTGATTCTTTTTCGTTTAACCTACACTACACAATTAGTTCTGGTAAAACAAGCTTCTTAACACTCCTTCTGGACTAAGCCTGAAGGCTGCTCTCCACAGCCTTCTATGGTTGTCTAAGACCACTAAAATCACCATCAGGGTTGTCTGTGTGCACCATATACTAAGTCAGCCTCCTACACAAATTATGTAACCTCATGGGAATAAGAACCCATGAAGATATGGTGGTATGCAATCCTTTTGCTGTGGGCCATGAAGCCTATGCAAGAGGGCCTCCTCTGCTAGCTCATGCTTTTCCTCATTTCTGATCTTGTTTAGCACGTCAGGAGTAACTAGCATGTTAACGTCTGACCTCCTGTGCCTCAGATACTCCTGTCACTCCTGAAATGTACTTCTGTGAATTTAATTTCCTACTCCTATTATTAAGTCACTACCCTGCTTTAATAGGAATCAATCAGTAGCTCATAGGTTAGTGATCTCATTTCAGGAGCTTTGCAACAGTTTCAAGACATTTTTAGAACATCCCATTCCTCAAAAGAGGTGCATTTCTTTTATTTATCTCTTTACATCGACTTCATTGCTTGGTTTTACGTGCATGAAAGTGCAACTCAGAATGTCTCACATTTGACAGTAGAATGTCACTCATATTTACACTGAAGACATGAAAATGTCACAAATGTACAATCTGAAATCTTCCCAGCTATGCGTTAAGAAAATAGTATATTGTTTATAAAAACACAGATATTGTGCTTACAAACCAAGGTGTTATTTGTGTGAACCATACAATGACGCATGCCTACCAGTACTTCACACATGCAAACCAATATGGTAAACATGCATACCAGTAGTTTACATATGAGAATCAGTACATCATGCATGCAAATCTCCATGTAATGCTTTAAAACCAGTGACTGAACATTTTAATCAAAAGTATACACACAGAAACCTGAACATTAATTACTAGAGTGAACCAACATATCATGCATAGGAGTCATAGAATTATGTATGTCAACCAGTATATTTCAAATGCAAATCAGTGTGGTATTTAGAAAAACCCAGCCATTTCTTCATGTGAACCACTATGGCATGCATGCAAACCAGCACGTAATGCTTTCATACCAATAGATTTTACATTACAACTAACCTGCTCCGCCTGCTTTTGTCTGCAACCAGCACCCTGTCAGAGAGACCGGGCCGGGGAGGACTACGCCTCCCAGACTCCCGGGTCTCCCATGGTCGCCTACGTGCCCGGAGTTGCATAAAATTAACATCCCGCAGCGTGGGCCGGGCCAAGGGTGGGTCCGTCCACGCCCGGAGGAGCCCGGAGGAGGCTGGACTGGGCCCCTCCTCTAACTGTGGTCCTTTCATTTTCCAATATTTTTTATTATTTCCAGCTATAGTTATTCTAAAGGATCATGGGCAAACGGAAGACTAAATCTAGTGATCAAGGGGCTGAGGCCGTTAATACATTGAACTTATTTCTCTCAAGAGCTGCGGATGTCCTATCAAAGGGGATAGAGCTGGCCGAAAGAAGGATGTCCGGAGGAGAGGTGAGACCCATGACACATCCAACGGTCAGTATAGACAATGTTATGGCATCTCCATGGGTTGTAACTGCCTCTCCCCTGATTTCCGGTACTCCCTCTCATTCTTTATTCCCCCCGAGTGTTGTTGGTGATCCGGATTCTCCGAAGGAACCACTGGTGAAAAAGAAGAGAGGGGGTGGGAAGTTGTGTAAATACCCGAATCCGAGCACTGGTGTTAGGAGGATCTCTACTACAGTTACACCATTAGAGACTGTGACACATTATGTGGACCTGGAACAAACTATCTCCCGACTTTTGAAACCATTATTGGACAGATTAAAACTAATTGAAGACTCTTTAGATTTACTCAGCTTGCGAGGGGGGGCTCGGATGAGAGGGTATCTAAGGTACCGGGAGTTATGCTGGCTAATAGTTGTAATGAAAACCCAGCGGCCATTCACCAGCCGGTGGCTAGGCAAGAACCCTTAATGGTCCTTTCTCAGCAGCAGGGTGGTTTGGATGCTCACATGGGAGAGGATGTCTATGGTAATTACCCCTTGCAGTCTGCACCAGCGAACTCTATAAGTTTATTGCTACCTCAATTGCCTATTCATTGCCACAGAGACTCTACAACTCCCTTTCTTAGGAGTGAGGCTCTGCAATCTGAGCCCATTAAGCGGGTGTGAAAGGCCTCGTCTCTACTAAGATCAGATTCTACATCTAGAGTGAAGCAGGGCCGGTTTGGGGAAGGGGGAGAGTAATCGAACCAGCAGAAGAAATACTTACATTTTAATCTTCCCCCGGCAGCCTGCCCATTCGTAATTATTCTAGTAAACAGACCAGAACTAAATAGTACCCAGCTAGAATCCACAGAGCAACTGATGAACAAAGCTTTACCCTGGTTGACAAAATATGCATATGGTGGCCCAGATTTATCAAATCACATCATTATGGCTAGAAGAGTCCCATGGGTGGGTAACACAGCTAAAACGTTTAGAGGGGATTGCATAGTAATAAACATTAACGATCAACGCCTTGTGAAACATTTATTGGACACTCTCCCTAACAGCCCCTTGTTGGTTACACAGATTCATGCACTACCATTAGGATTCTTTTACAGACCCCCGTGATCAAAGCTACTTGGTTCAGGTTATGGCTGTAGTCTCATACCCCCTATCTCATGTGCCCTAGATAAAAATAATCACCTTGGGGCCATATCACTACATAATAAATATGCGGTCTTGGAGTGCCTTGAGACATGTGATTGACAGGAGGCAGAGAGGGTGGGTCAGCAAACATCTCTCCACCTTGCTGATAACTCTTTAAATGGTAGTTATTCTTTTGAACCAAGTAAAGACATGATAAGAACATTAAATTGGAACATAGCCGGGCTCAGATCAAAGACGGGCAATTTGGAATGGACCAGGATTATACACCTATTTGATCTAGTTTGTTTACAAGAAACCTGGGAAACTGGTCCTACCCATGTGGATGGATTTCGTACATTCCATACCTCGGCAATTTCCTCCAGGTCAGTTAGAGCAAGAGGGGGTCTACTTACTCTAATTAGAAGCACATTAAATGTAAAATATTTTAGTACCTATGATGAATCCCCTTACTATCCCCTTATAGTGGGTGAAGGACCAGGAGGAGAGGATATTCTGCTTATAAATTTTTATAACAACAACTTTGAGGGCGATATGACTCAGGTGATAGATTGACTTGAGAAGGCGATTGAAGTGGCCATGATTAACCATCACCACCCACTTAATATAGTATGGATGGGCGACTTTAATGCTCACAGCTGTGACAGGATATTAAAACCAGCATGTGGCTTAATTGATGATGATGCAGATGTGCCACCCCATTTCCTACATAATCGCTATGGAAGCTCGTTGAACAGGCTTCTTACTACAAGGAATATGGTACTACTTAACCCAATTGACAAATCCACTTCTCTTTTGGAAAAAACATTTGGGCCTAGCATTCAAGGTTCTACTATTGATTATTTGGTGGTCTCGGTTCCCTTAAAACCCTTTTTTAGTCATGTTAAACTTTTATCACAGCCTTTAGCGATCATGCTGCTATTGCCTCCCAAATCCATTGGAAAGAACATTTTAACTCATCGTGATAGGAGAATTCCCGCGCCTGTTATAGTAAGAACCAACGGTATAGTTCTCAAATGGGCCAGGATAAACAAAGATGATCTGATACCCAGTATAGTTGGGACTGCACAAAATGATATTATGATTTGCCTTGACCCGCACACTAACCCTTCGAGTATCTTGCAGGCTTTTGAATCAGTACTGAGTGTCGGAAAAAGCAAGTTACTGTTTTCAAAGATGCCCTCTAAAACAATGGAGCCTCGCTGGTTGGATGCCGCGTGCTCCAAGGCACTCAGCAATTTACACATGGCACTAAGAAATAAACCTAGAGTTAAGGATATGGCCAAGTATCTTCGCTATCAATATAAGGTATCCAGGAAGGCTAGACTCGGTGCTCTGAAGGAGGAGGCTTGGGATAATCTCCAACATGCTGCATTTTAAAAAAATTCAAGAGAGTTTTGGGCTATAATTAATTCTCCCTTTCTGAAACAAGATACAGGCCCAAACTTAGACATACACGTGGGTGAGGACTCCTGGGTTTCCCACTATACTAATATTTTTGGGTCCGTCTCTGAAGGGGAAAATTTTATCACTAATACTAAAACTAATGATACCTAAACTTCTATAACATTCTCAATGGCAGAGGTGAGATGTGGTCTGCTGCAATGTAGCAGTGCCAAAGCACCTGGCCCAGACAGAGCCCCCATAAATTTCTTTTTTGATAATTTAGACCTCTGGATACCACTGCTGACAAATGTGTTTAATATCATTGCGGTAGTTGGCCCACCTGATTCTTGGAAGAAGGCCATTATTCTTCCAATATACAAGAAAGGGGATAAATGATTGCCTTACAACTATAGGCCCATCTCTCTCTTAGACGACACAGTTCAACTGATGGGCCGTCTATTGTTAAATAGATTAGAGAATTGGGCCATGGAAAATAATATTTTAATTCCGGTACAATATGGTTTTAAAAAAGGGAAAGGGACCCTGGACCAATGTTTGAATTTGATTACAGCCAAGTATACCCTAGCTAAAGCAGGTAATATTTACATGGCATTCATGGACCTCTCGGCAGCGTTTGATTGTGTCTCACACTGCAAATTGTGGAAAACTAAGAAGAAAATGGGTGTAGATGAGGCCATTATAACATTCATTCGACATTTGTATTAACAATCATCTGTGTGTTTACGGTATGGCAGCCAGGGGGAATGCACACAATGGTTCCCTATCCTTAACGGCGTCAGGCAGGGTTGTGTCCTGGCTCCCTTTTTGTTCTCTGTTTACACAAATGGGGTTGAAACCGCAGTGGTAGATTCTACAATACATGTCCCTATGGTAAACAGAATGCAGATACCCATACTGTTGTACGCAGATGATGCAGTACTGATAGCCAGGACTGGGGTAGCATTGCAAAAGCTTATTAATGAGTATGTCCTCTATATGGCTTCAGTGGACCTTGTGGTCAATGAAACAAAAACCTATATTTTGATTATGGGGAAACGACCCAGAAGATTGCCCTCTTTTCATATTGCTGGCCGTAGAGTGGAAATCACTCAAACCTTTTTAGGTCGAGCCTCGAGTAGCGCGCAAGCGCTGCTCTGCGAGACTTTATGTAAGGGGCTTTTGAAAGCTGACCACACGCTCGTGCACAATGGCCTTTTCCGTGCGGTTACCCGCACGGCCGGCATCTGTTTCCAATTATCGTGCCCTGACGCGGGCGCGATAATTGAAAACACATGGCCATTGTGCACGAGCGTGTGGTCAGCTCAGCAGGCTGCCGCGCTCGCCCCTGCTCCTCTTTTCTTACTGCAGGCTGGACGACGTGCGCTTGTTATAGAAGAGCGTCTGCACCTTTCAGCAGGAAATAGGTACTCTGGGATAGTGAGTACCTACACTTTTATATTTATATTTCAAGCACTCCCAATAAAGCACGAAACAACCACTTCTGTATATACTAAAATACCATCTCACTGTGCACCTTTTATGGTAAACAGCAGGGAAACAATAAAATGATACATTTAGTCAACGTGCTGCAGCGTACTGGGCCCCACGTACCGGAGCATGTAAGCGGCATTGAAGACCAGGTCGAACTCCGAGCTGTCAAGTTCCGCCGCCTTCTTTGCCATTTCCGCTGCTTCAATTAGACGCGATTCTTCCAGAAGGAACTGACCTGCAAACAGAAATGAACCGGTTCTCTAAGCGGGCAATCATGACCTTAAGAAGAGCGGGCGAAACAATGCACGCGCGATGCCATTTTAGGTGCATGTAGCCAAAGACATGTTTAAAATGTAAAGAAATCAGATCTATGGCAGGATACCACATATGCAGCTTTCTATAAGGGTTTCTTGTATGCAGCATGCACAGAGGCACCTGTGTGGCATAGCATTTAAACTATATAAAAATCACAGTTGTTTCTAAGTAGCGGCCATAAAAAGTGCTTCGCAGGAGCTCAATGTACACCGAGGTGGCAAACGCTTAGGGTTGCGCTATTTTCATTTATCCATGCCAAGCATTGTTGCTCTCGCTCATTGAATGGGACCTATACTTCATCATACCAGGGGTCTCTCTTCTTCAAAACCTAGAACCTGCTCCAGGTTCTCTGGTTTTCACTCCCATCAGGTAGGTCAGTTTTCTACACTAGCACTTGCTCCCTTCTCACCCTGCATGGATTCTCTTTCTTCCTTTAGCATCCATCTATTCTCCCTCCAGAGTCGCTCACACACTACACAGACCGCCTTCGTAGTTCAGCATCTGTCCCACCTTCATGAAGAAATACTCTCACCCTTCTTTGTGCCTCTCCTTCCAACCGAGGCACCAAATATGAATTCCCCCTCATCCCAGTCAGTCTATGCCTTCCTTTCTAGCCACATATTGCTTTTTTCTACCACGGTCTTTCTCCTGCATGAGCCCCATATCTTGTATGGGACGAGTTCTTCCTCTCACCGGGGCTTATCTCCCCTTGCACAGGTCCTCCCTCTTGAGAAGGGCACTCGTTCTTTAACACTCATGGGTTTCTCTGTCCTGCTGAGGGTGCTACTTTCTATACTAGCACCCACTTTCCTCATGATCCAGGCCTCTCCCCTCACATGTTATGTTAAAGAAATTTGTATAAGCATGGCGACCCAAAGGCATCCCAGTGCTGATTGAGGGAAACAGACTGTAGACTTCAACTCCCTGGGGTAACTTTACAAACAGAAAGGTGTTTAGCCCTTTTCTGAAGGCCGGTTCGTTATCAAGTACCTGCAGGGAAAGGGGCAGGGTGTTCAAGAGTTTATCCACATTGTACCTAAACGATCTTCCTCCCTTTCTAGCCCTCTTCAAGGGTGGTACTACAGCCAATATGGTGTGAGAGGAGCCTGGACGCTCAGCCACCTTTTACTACTCCTCTCGTGGTCTTTCACCCTCCTTCTTCCTTAACCGGGCAGGTGTTCTGTCAATACCCCCTGCAGCTCTTAGCCAGCATGGATCCTCAGCATCCCATCTTTTCCTTACACATGGGTCGGTCATGCTTATTCTAAGCCCTGCTCTCTGCCCCCTGGATCTTTCTCCCATTGCACAGATCCTCTATCTCTGTAGCCTAGAAGTGCTTCCCTGGAGCAGAGTTTATTACGACTACTCATTTTCTAAAGAGTTAGGGGTTCCGGTAAAACGAATGAGTCAGTCACTATTAAAAGGCTAAATAGAAAGTCTGTCAAAATCAACTGCAAGTATGACTTCACACTGGAGTGTGCATGACATGATGGGGAATTCAACAATAAAAAGGGTGATGAGAGATCGATATTCAGTTTTCTTCCAAGGCTTTAAGATCTGCACAAAAAATAGATGTGTTGTGTGTCGAGTATGCAGATGTGCATTGTGCAACTGTGTGCATGTATGTGTGAATATACGTTCTCAAGTGAGCTGGTGACATTGAAAGAAAAATATATAGGCAATTGTTGGCGGACCGAAAGATACACACACTTCTCAACAGGGCAGATTTACTTTCATTGGGCACTATCCACTGGTGTCTTGCGCATACAGGGAGGTAGGATCCTGTCCCACCAACACCGGTTTGCATACACGGAGGAGCTGCTCTCCGCAGCCTCAACATTCAGAAAGGAAAACAGACAAATTGTAACAATGTCACACAGTCGTGTTTTTAGTTCCTTTGACAGTGAACTGCGAGTGCATAGTGCGCATGGCAGCAGCACAGGAGAGGGGTTGTCTGAAGGGCACCACGGATCATGCATGTTTGGGGAAGCTGATCTTTCCTACCGCCTAATACATCCACAACACATACACATGCTACGCATGCCCACACAGCCATGTCGAGGATAGGAGGCCCTATGGCACTAACACTATCTTTGCACAGTCTCCCCATACCCAGTTTGAAGTCGCAATAAGGCGGACCTGACCTGCGAATGATTAGCACTCAGCCCTATTCTAGCTTCTGATAAAGCAGTTAGAAGGCCCCCAACCAGACATAACAGGCTTGCGGAGCCCGCCCAGCCACTGCAAAGAGCCTTGGATAAGGCCTAACTGCTGGTAAAGTTACCCCTCCTTGTTTCAGTGAAATGTGAGTCTGTACTACAAGGTGAATGCACTGTGCAAACTGTCACTGAGTGACAAGAGCTGTCCAGGGTCACATCAGAAGCAGATTTACAGCTCACTTCAAAGAACCCTGTCTAAATATGGCACCAATCTATCCAGAAAAACCACCATTGCTGCCCTGCACCTTGAAAATGACGCCTCTTCCTGCACCTCAGGACACTAGAGCCATCGCCACTACAATCACTACTCTCATGCACCTGTTGCCACCCACACCATACCATGCTGCCACCAAAGCCTACCACAGCCCTCTCTTATACAGCTCCATGCACTCACACCGAAGTAAAACAGGATTCAGTCCTGGACAGCAAACACTGTCTGCTGCTAAAGCCAGTCACAACCATGTCTATGGCTTTTTAAATAATTCCTTCAGCAAGCAGCAGGAAGCAGTTAAAATAACAAGCATTGGCATAGCCAATAGGTCTCGCCTTTGGGACCTTATAAGTGTTTAGCCATGCAACAGTTGATGTTGTTGCACCAAGGATATAGTGCTGGATAACTAAACACTTATAAGATCCCAAAGGCTAGACCTATTGGCTATGCCAATGCTTGTTATATTTTGGTGTTTTATTCAATAGTTCAGCCTCATGGACAAATATGGTAGCTAACAGATGCATTACGCTAGAAAGAAGTCTTTTAGCCATATTTTCCTTTTTAAAAAACTAGGCTATAAGCCATTGGAGGTAATTCAAAAGATTTACTCAGCAAAAGCAATTTCAGCTGCTATATATGGGGCAGGGATTTGGGGAATGGCAAATTTTGACACCCTACAAAGTATAGAAGATTGCTTTCATGAAAAACTCTGAGCATTACCTGAAAGCTGTTCTAATTTTAATCTCCACAAAGAGTTAAACGCACCTTATATATCAGATTTAATCGGTTTAGCCCCGGTTTTATTGTGGTATTCAGTTTGGAGAAGGGAAACTGTGGCCCTAACACAAAATATTATCAGGGATTGTTTAACCCTTGATCAGGCACAGAGTGTTCCCTGGATCCAATATGTAAAAGATACATTAACTGCCTTGGGATTGCAGTCCCTCTATAGGGACCCAGCTAATTGTCAAAAGATCTTGAAAGCTGAAATTAAAAATCTTTTTTTAACATATAGGTGGAATGATAGGCATGAAAGAAATCGTAACAAAACTATGGTGAAATTATACTCCGGGTTACCTTTTATCCCTTTTGATTCAAACTTGTACCTAACTTTTGTTGCCAATATGCGACATCGTTTTATACTGATGCGATTCCGATTAAACTCCATACCATGTATGATGGGTTATCCCACTGGAATCTATTCACCAAATGAATTGCCAGTTTGTACGTGTGATGAAATCTCTTTACAGTCTAATTTGCATTTTATTTTTTTCTGTAAATTTTATATAACACACCGTGAGATGTTTATTGTTCCCCTTATACGGAAACATAAATTCAAACAATGTCGCCCTGCTTTGTACATTTTTCAAATGCTGACTGATCCTTTTGTGTGCTATTGTCTTGCTTCTTATCTCTGTCTGGCGATTATGACAAGGAGATCAATTGCTTTATAATAATAATAATCAGGTGATCAGCTTTCACTGTTAAAGCTTTTTATGAGGCGGTTTTATGCGGAATTATGTATGTTATATTATGAATTGGAGTATTTGGAGGCCAGACAAAGACGGCTTTTTACCTTTTCTTATAATTGTGTTTTTATTCCTTTTATATAACTGTTATAACCCCTTTGCACAAACTTTTAGCCGCTATGTTTTGTAATATATTGAATGCTGTGATATCTTGTGCGATTCTATTGGTGGATGTATTGTACTTTTATGATCTTATCTTTAGATCGAATAAAGTTATTTGGCTGACTGACATTACAACTAATATATTACACGCACACACCGGTATACTTCAAGTGTGAAGCGATGTGTTATGTACACAGAGCATGCAGTTATGCAATTCTACCACTACATCATGAATGCAAACCACCATGTTATGCTTTCAAACCAATAGGGTGCATAGTTGGTTGAATAGATTTTGTTACCAAACCAGTACCTTTGTTTCCAGTAATGAAACCTGACAACTCATATCGTCTATTTTTAGATTACTGACATTTAAACACATGCACACAAACATTTGCAGTACAAAATGCACACAGTGCCGCATTAATGAATAACATTGTGCGGAAGAAATACAAAACAACATTAGATATCTTGAATGGATTCTTCCTCCAAAATATAGCTCCAGAAAGCTGACATTTGACAGCATTCTCTGCCCTTGGCACTCAGCGTCACTTCCGTTGTTTTCTCCAGGGGTATAAGAATAGCCCGGGGCTATTCTCAGCAAGAGTGTCAGAAATATTACAAACATGCGATGAGGAGGCAGTGTCCTATGTAGATGACATCTATCTGACGGACGATGAATTACTTGAACACTTGAGCAGGGTGAACAACATAATTGTGGGATTCGCCAATTTGGGCTACAAATTTAATTTCAAGAAATCTAAAATTGCCCATCTCATTGTCCTGTTTTTGGTATTTGAGCTATCAAGTGAAGGCAAGAGCCTGGCAGCTAACTTTTTAGAAAAATGTGCGCTGCTCCAACCTCCGAAAAATCGAAAGAACTTGCAATCCATTTTAGGATTCCTAAATTTTGGCAGAACATACATTCTAGATTACGCAGAAAAAGTAAAACCTTTCTACGACTTAATCAGACCTGATTTCACAGCACATCAATGGGCACACGGGAACATACAGATATACTACGTTCAGTTCAGGCTGACATGGTAGCATCTAAACATTTGCACACATGTGTGAATTCTAAAAACTTAGTGATCCGGGTGGTCCTGGGTTTATCAGAATATACTTACGTCACTTTCAATAAAGGTGAGACAGTCCCAATTGTACACAAATCACATTTATACACAAATGTTGAAATGCAATTTGCAAAAAGAACAATTGATGGACAGAATGCAGAACAGTGTCATACATTCACCCTAGTACATAGATCTGGCCCTAAATCCATAGTTTTTTTGCTCCCCATGCCATTCCAGTTTGAACCCAGCCATATGCAAATCAGTCTTGACTAGGCCTCGGCGGTAAATTCCGTTCCGCTCGCGGAATTTGCGAAATTTTGGCAATTCCGCGTTCCGTGGACAACGCGGAATTGCCAAAAATTCTGCGATCTGCAGCGTAGCGGAATTTTTTCCTTGTTTGCGCTTTCAAAATGCGTGTTCGCGACTTACCGGGATCCCTGCGTTTGCCGGCGAGTTTTCCTATCCGTTCACGCGATCCCGCGAGGGTGTGCGATCACGAACACGTTATTCGGACGCGCCATCGGACATCTGCGTTCGCAAACAGGAAACACGCATAGCGAGCGGGCGGGACAAGTGAAACAAGATGGCCGCGCCAATTGGCGACCGCATGGGCAAGTTCACGAGATATTTCCCCCCGAGCACGCAAACAGCGTCCCCGAACAGGAAAAACGCATCGCGAACGGGTGGAACAAGCAATTCCGCGTGCTCGTGGAATACTGCGTGCTCGCGGAGATTTTTTACCGTTTCGCGGAATTTTGCGTAACGCGACTACGCAAATTCCGCCCACCCTTAGTCTTGACCCTGCACCCAATGGGAACAGTCCAGCCCGAACTGCCAGGCCAGGTCCTGCCTGGACTGGAAACAAGCATCCTAGGACCGGTTTCGGGCTTTCACCCCTCATCAGCCAGGATAGCTTGACTCCAGTGGCATGGAGAGCACGGGCCCTTGTCTGGGCATACCCATCCCACTTGGGGTGACAAATGCAAAAAGAACAATTGATGGACAGAATGCAGAACAATGTCATACATTCACCCCAGTACATAAATCTGGGTGTCAGGACGCACAGTTTGCATACACTGACAGCCTCGGCGTAGAAGCCGGTACGGACCTTGAGGGAACTCCATATCCATGCAGCATCGGGATTTCTGACGTCAGACGCACCACGGTGCGCACCGTCAGGAAACCCAGATATAGCCAGAGACTCGGCAGACGGAGCTACCGATTATTCGATTTCAGGACAGTTGCTGTTGTTCCGGTCCGGTCTGGTACGGGTGCTGTGAGCACCGTTTCAGTGGCATTTTTAAATACTTTTGACTACAGTGGATTCCAGGCACGTTTGGGCATTTATATACTGGATATCATTACCCTCTCCCTTCGTTGGCGAGTTGTAACATTTTGGGGCTCATGCGAGGGAGTTAATGAGTGTGAGTGAGAGTACAGGAAAGCGTGTTTCCTCCAACTGACTGTGTTAGTATCATTTGGGCTATCTCGTTCTTTCGGAATCTTGCCTGTTGGCGAGTCATATTTCCGTGGCTCATGCAGGGAGGAATTGTTAATGGCAATAATTAACACCACGATAAAGATGTTTTGGAGAGTGATGACAACTCTCTGAAAAGTACCTTGCTCAGTTCATTTGTGTGACGTACTACGTTATATCAATATTATTTGTGCTGTTCCACCTTGGAAAGGAACTGTATCAGTACTTTGGTTCAGATTGATTGGAATAACAATTTTGTGATCAAGTCTTTTGCAACCTACATTATTTACTCATTGGTGTGTGTTCGAATTGCATACCTCTACCTCATCACCTGGATAATTAACTTTCGGCAAATCTTTATGTTTCATTCAGCAGGGGGTGGTCCGTAGTAGGTGATATGATCCTGAGAATTCTGCTCTAATGTTTGGTCTTCTTAACTTCATACAGAGGGTAGGTGTGAGTAGATACTGTTATTCCTCAGTAGAGAGGGGAGTGAGCGTACATAAACAAAATGATATTTACCTTCCTTCATTGTTCCCCTTTACAGTAATGAAGTTGAGGATTTGAGATCACCTGCTAGCCTCCCCTGTAATGAGGTTGTATCTTTTTTCCTTTACAGGTAGTTACATGACCCTTCTATTTACATCTATAGCTTTTCAGTGTAGTTGGGTTTTGTTCATGAAAGAGTATTATTCTTATATTCTCTTTCTATTTTCACAAGTCTCCCTCCCTGTGGTCCCCATCCTTTCCTTCCCCCGCTTGACCATCCTAAAGTCAGTGTATATATACATTCCAGACATGGGGCTGTCGATAGGTGGACCCCTCTGAGCATCGTTTCGACCCTGAGGATATTCATGAAACAGGACACTGGGCCTAATTCCATTTATTTTTTGCTCCCCATGCCATTCCAGTTTGAACCCAGCCATATGCAAATCAGTCTTGACCCTGCACCCAATGGGAGCAGTACAGCCCGAACTGACAGGCCAGGTACTCCCTGGACTGGAAACAGGCATCCTAGGACCGGTTTTGGGGTTTCAACCCTCATCAGCCAGGATAGCTTGACTCCAGTGGCATGGAGAGCACGGGACCCATGTCTGGGCATACCCGTCCCACTCGGGGTGACAAATGCAAAAAGAACAATTGATGGACAGAATGCAGAACAATGTCATACATTCACCTCAGTACAGAGATCTGGGCCTAAATCCATCTTTTTTTTTGCTCCCCATGCCATTCCAATTTGAACCCAGCCATATGCAAATCAATCTTGACCCTGCACCCAATGGGAACAGTCCAGCCCGAACTGCCAGGCCAGGTCCTCCCTGGACTGGAAACAAGCATCCTAGGACAGGTTTCGGGGTTTCACCCCTCATCAGCCAGGATAGCTTGACTCCAATGGCATGGAGAGCAGGGGACCCACGACTGGGCATACCCGCCCCACTCAGGGTGACAAATGCAAAAAGAACAATTGATGGACAGAATGCAGAACAATGTCATACATTCACCTCAGTACAAAGATCTGGGCCTAATTCCATTGTTTTTTTGCTCCCCTTGCCATTCCAGTTTGAACCCAGCCATATGCAAATCAGTCTTGACCCTGCACCCAATGGGAACAGCCCAGCCCGAACTGCCAGGCCAGGTCCTCCCTGGGCTGGAAACAAGCATCCTAGGACCGGTTTCGGGGCTTCACTCCTCATCAGCCAGGATAGCTTGACTCCAGTGGCATGGAGAGCACGGGACCCACGACTGGGCTTACCCGCCCCACTCGGGGTGACAAATGCAAAAAGAACAATTGATGGACAGAATGCAGAACAATGTCATACATTCACCTCAGTACAGAGATCTGGGTCTAAATCCATCTTTTTTTTTTGCTCCCCATGCCATTCCAGTTTGAACCCAGCCATATGCAAATCAATCTTGACCTTGCACCCAATGGGAACAATCCAGCCCGAACTGCCAGGCCAGGTCCTCCCTGGACTGGAAACAAGCATCCTAGGACGGGTTTCAGGGTTATACCCCTCATCAGCCAAGATAGCTTGACTCCAGTGGCATGGAGAGCACGGAACCCACGACTGGGCATACCCGCCCCACTCAGGGTGACAAATGCAAAAAGGACAATTGATGGACAAAATGCAGAACAATGTCATACATTCGCCCCAGTACAAAGATCTGGGCCCAATTCCATTGTTTTTTTGCTCCCCTTGCCATTCCAGTTTGAACCCAGCCATATGCAAATCAGTCTTGACCCTGCACCCAATGGGAACAGCCCAGCCCGAACTGCCATGCCAGGTCCTCCCTGGGCTGGAAACAAGCATCCTAGGACCGGTTTCGGGGCTTCACTCCTCATCAGCCAGGATAGCTTGACTCCAGTGGCATGGAGAGCACGGGCCCCACGTCTGGGCATACCCGCCCCACTCGGGGTGACAAATGCAAAAAGAACAATTGATGGACATAATGCAGAACAATGTCATACATTCACCCCAGTACAGAGATCTGGGCCTAAATCAGTTGTTTTTTTGCTCCCCGTCCCATTCCAGGTTGAGCCCAGCGATTTGCAAATCAGTAATGCCCCTGCACCCACTGGGAACAGTCCAGCCCGAACTGCCAGGCCAGGGCCTCCCTGGACTGGAAACAAGCATCCTAGGACCGGTTTTGGGGTTTCACCCCTCCTCAGCCAGGATAGCTTGACTCCAGTGGCATGGAGAGCACGGGACCCATGTCTGAGCATACTCGTCCCATTCGGGGTGACAAATGCAAAAAGAACAATTGATGGACAGAATGCAGAACAATGTCATACATTCACCCCAGTACAGAGATCTGGGCCTAAATCCATCGCTTGTTTGCTCCCCATTCCATTCCAGTTTGAACCCAGCCATATGCAAATCAGTCTTGACCCTGCACACAATGGGAACAGACCAGCCCGAACTGCCATGCCAGGTCCTCCCTGGACTGGAAACAAGCATCCTAGGACCGATTTCGGGGTTTCGCCGAGTTGCAATTTGCGGCAACTGAAAAAATATTGACCGCAGTACAGACTGCGGTTGTGAGAGAAAGAGCATTAGCACAGGGGAAACGCATTATCGGTGTAACCCCGGTACCAACTTTAGAAGCTGTTACCAAAGCAAGCATTCCAAATGCGAAAGCACTGCATCCACGATGGATACAACGGGCTAATTCTCTCACTGCAACAGATGTGGATTAGAAATATGATCCTACCATTTAAAACACAAGCGTTCCTGCAGTATGAACAAGAATAGCCTCTCCCGAATGAAATCTTTCCTCTGGAAAGATATGAATACATCATTTATACTGATGGTTCTGCTCAGCTTGCCATAGGAAGTAAACAACAGTATAGCGCAGCATGTGCTGTAATGAAGGAACATATGCGGGACGGTAAGTTCCATCCCAGCAATACGACTACGCAATCTCTAGGAGATTGTACAGCACAGTTGGCAGAGCTGAAAGCCCTGATACTAGCCCTGATACAAATCGGGAATTTCCCACACTGATCGTGTGCGATTTGTTCTACTGTGTGCAGTCTTACAACGAATATCTTAATTACTGGGGCTAGAATGGGTTTAGAGATTCCAAGGGTTGCACAATTAAACATAAACTGTGAACTTGGTCTTGAAACCTCATACGTCATCACACCGTGAACAAAGAGATCTGTCCCTAGTGAACATTACAGCAGTTCCAGTACCGGATGTTATAGTTTGGGATAGAGTTTCATATGATGTATTTGGTCCTACTGAACATTTGAAAATTCCACACGTACTTAAAAGTTCATTGAATGATTTAATTACCCAGAGTACACTCTCTGATGATTGGGACATTGAGACTGTAAATACTATGTTCTCAGATTTAGAACAATCTGCTCCATTTTCTTATAGGGAATTGTACGAAGATACACCTGACTTCGACATTATATATTGTTACCAGCATTATGGTCATCACTTTTTGCACAGAGCTAGCGTCCCACGAACTGTTAACACATACCATTAATGGGAACATTGCCCGACACCACCGAAAGGTAGTTCTGCCACATTCGCACAGAAATTTGCATACTTTTCAGGGTTCAGTACATCGACCCTTTGTCATATTACTATAAGTACAGACAAATGCAACTGCAAAGAAAATGATGCTGACAAACACCAAACTCATATACTCAGCACCTTTCATCTCCCAACTGTTTATACAAGGTTTCGACTATTGGAGGGACACGATAGACACAAAACCCATCTGGGGGATGAAAGATTGGCAGGTTCAGGGATCTGAGGCTTTATTTACAGCTTGCCTCATACCATTACAGATAATGTTCCTTAACAGAACAGTGCAACAGACTACCTGCTACAGATTTGCAAGAATAAAAGACCTAAAAAACACCATGCATCCCCTTACCCACACCTATTGAAGGTTTATTAAATGACACACTGATAAGTGAGGAAATGCTGGGTGAAATGATACAGAATGGTACATACAATTCATCAGCTCCCAATTAGAAGCGTTGATTGGGTTGGCCTATCGACACAAATAGGTCTCAGTCAAGATTCAGGGGTACCACCGGAGGGTTTAGTATCCATAGGCCTGACCCACGCTTTGTACGCACAGACGACCCAGGGGTAGTGACTTCTTATAGTGTTGGGAAGTTGTGCCTAGAGTGGCTAAAAACCTCAACACTACAACAGGTAAAACAACACTTGTCCCTTCTGTCAGACAACATGGATCTTAGGGATTTCTTGCTAGGTCCCAAGAAACTGCGTAAGAAACGCTTCTTATGTGCCATCTACAATGAACTGTGTAAAGTCTCCCAGCAGGATGCTGCTGAGAGATTACGTGAGATTGATAGGATTAACCTAGAAAAGGCCTTGGCTGTGGTAGACAATGGTATGACCACACTTTCTTCGCGTATTTATTCACTGGGCAACATTGTGTCCTCAGCAATCGACATAATGGAACAAGATTAGTCTATTCTACAACATGGGTAATCTCAATTGCGCTACATTTTGCTTTTGACCTGGACGCTACAATCATTGCGTTCTGGCCACGTGCCATGGCGGTACATTAATGGCTCAACTTTGTTTTCTTTTTTTAACCTTTGTTTATTGGCATTTTCAGTGGTACACAACAGAGAGCAAGTAACATGCAGAGTGCTTCATCATGTTTACAGTCAAGATACTATATACTTCTTCTGCCTATCACTTACAACAGTGGCATTAATCTAGACATGTGGACATTATATTAGTTCTTAGAGCATTACACACACATATTTTGCATTATAGTGTCCATTCAGCGTACTGTTCAGGTCAGTTATCACAATATCTTGGTCCAGAGGTTTTACTCAATGGTCTCCCAGCAGTAGATCTGAATATCTTTTTACATTAAATAGTTATCCTTGTTCCCCCTCGTGTGCAGTTCGCTGCAGATACTCCTTTAAGGGTTCCCATATATCTCGGGGTCTGGAACTGGGTGGGAGTAGTTCAGCATAAATGCAGTTTTGTTCTTGACAATATGTCATGTCTTTAATCCACTCCTTGAATTTGGGGGTCCTCCCTCTTCCCCATCTGCATGCCACCCTACGTTTCGCCATGAGTAGCCCCAGCGAAATCAGTCTTTTAACCGGTGCCTCAATTTGCTGGGTGTAGCCCAATAGGCTCATCAACGGAGTAAGAACTATTTGTGTCTCTGCCATGTCGCTTAAGGCTTTCCCACCTCTTCCCAGTAGTTCGCTACAGTGGCACAGGACCAGGCCACATTTGTCGTTGTCTTTTAATTTAAATCTATACATTCGCGCAGGGGTATAGTACATCCTATGCAGAAATTTGAAATGTATGATCCTCAGTCTGCTGCTCGCTGTGATCCTTCCTGTTTGTTGGCATCAGTAGGACCATATCTCACCTTCTAGCGGGAAACCTAGTTCTAATTCCCAACTTGCTTTTGCCTGCCCATCATCCCCGTTCTGCAGTCCCACAGTTGTTTTATAAATACGTGACACTGCGTGGGACGGTCCCTCCGCTTGTAGCAACAGGTGTAACGGGAGCAACGTGGGGGGTTCTTCAGGGAACTGCGGTGTGGCTTTTTAAACATCTTGTCTAAGTCTGATGTGTAAAAAACAATCCATTGTGGTGGGAGTCTTCCCCCCCCAAAAAGCTTCTTCTTGCTTGAATTTCCCATCTTCGTATAGCGTTCCCCACATATGTATCCCATATTTTAATAGCATACGTCTGCATATTCCCTCATGCGTAACTGGAAGGGAGTGCTGATGTGTTAGTGGGAGTTACAGGGAATATATCATGGGGGTATGCGATTTTTTGGCAATGGTTTTCCAGGCGAGATTAGTGCATGCAACCGTTGAGTTTTTGCCTCCCACTGCCTGACTGCTTGTTCCCAGAAACCCGGCTAGTGGAATGGGCGACATGTAACCCTGCTCAACCGCTAGGTGTGTCATGAATGGTGAGGGTTTAAACCAATATATAGCGTAGTGGGCTTGCTTAGATAGTATAATTCAGGGTCTGGTGCCTCAAATCCTACTTCTGCGAAGGGCATTGTGAGCGTGCTCCATTTTATTCTAGGTTGTTTTCCCCCCCATGCCAGTCTTATTAACTGGCTTTTTAGCCTTAGTAAGAAGGGACGCCCAGGCGGATATGGGATATTTATGAATAAATACAGGAATTTAGCCAGTATCACCATCTTCATTAACGCTATGCGGCCAGCCAGTGATAGTGGCATTGCAATCCATCTGGTTATCTCCTCTTCAACTGTATTTAGGACTCTGCCATAATTGGCCCTGAGCAGTTCTTCCCTGTCTTTTGTGATGTTGATGCCCAAGTATCTAAGTTCCGTGTCACACCATTTTAAAGGGTACTCCAGTTGGCCTTTCGGGGTGCTTTGGGTGAGAGGGAAAATCTGGGATTTACCCCAATTGATTGTTATCCCTGAATATGCCCCGAATTTGATGATTTCGCAGATAATGTCGTTAATGCCTGTTTCTGGGTTTCTTACATAGAGGGGCCGATTCCGATTCGGGTCGGACAGCTCAAAAAGAGCCGTCCGGACGCTTGCCTCCCGACCGACCAGTCCCGGGAGCCGGTCAGTCCTGCCGATAAAGTACGATGCGTGCATGTGCTGAAAACTCGACCGACACGAACTCGCCAAATAAATACTCAATTCACCCTACGACCCGGTCCCGTAAACGCAGAATCGACTCGCACGGGGGCTAGGACAGAGCTGTTTCCGGCCGGACAAGTACGATGCGCACTTCCTATGCGCCGAGCGAGTCGACACGTACGGCACGTCACAGCATCCGGAAAAGCTGCATGAAAGGAACGATTCGCGCCACAACACGATCCCCGGACACGAGACGTACAAGCCTGCAACTGGGACGAAACGAACCAACGACCAGTGCAGACGAGACGGTGTCGACATGAATCCCATCGCACAGGTCATACCGATCCTCTACATCCATGGACTGATCCGGAACAGACGCCAACGACGGAGACGGTAAGAGACACCCCCCCCAAACAAACAGCCGACACGTACCAGTAAACCTGTGACAAACACCCAGGCCCCCCCTTGCCCATCACCCCCACCCATAGGGGGCCTCTTGCCTCTTGCCTGTCACCACTACCACCCCCACCCATAGGGGGCACCTTGGCTGGGACTACTCTCACCCCCACCCATAGGGGGCCTCTTGCCTGTCACCACTCACACCCCCACCCATAGGGGGCCTCTTGCCTGTCACCACTCCCACCCCCACCCATAGTGGGCCTCTTGGCTGGGACTACTCACACCCCCACCCATAGGGGGCCTCTTGCCTGTCACCACTCACACCCCCACCCATAGGGGGCCTCTTGGCTGGGACTACTCACACCCCCACCCATAGGGGGCCTCTTGCCTGTCACCACTCCCACCCCCACCCATAGTGGGCCTCTTGGCTGGGACTACTCACACCCCCACCCATAGGGGGCCTCTTGCCTGTCACCACTCACACCCCCACCCATAGGGGGCCTCTTGGCTGGGACTACTCACACCCCCACCCATAGGGGGCCTCTTGCCTGTCACCACTTCCACCCCCACCCATAGGGGGCCTCTTGCCTGGGACTACTCACACCCCCACACATAGGGGGCCTCTTGCCTGTAACCACTTCCACCCCCACCCATAGGGGGCCTCTTGCCTGGGACTACTCACACCCCCACCCATAGGGGGCCTCTTGCCTGTCACCACTTCCACCCCCACCCATAGGGGGCCTCTTGCCTGGGACTACTCACACCCCCACCCATAGGGGGCCTCTTGCCTGTCACTACTTCCACCCCCACCCATAGGGGGCCTCTTGCCTGGGACTACTCACACCCCCACCCATAGTGGGCCTCTTGGCTGGGACTACTCACACCCCCACCCATAGGGGGCCTCTTGCCTGTCACCACCACCAATAGTGAACTGTGTGAGTACCACTACCAATGCCCACACACATAGGATGGGTGATGTGTAACACATACCCCATACCCCAACATAAGGACTACAAACCAAAGGATATCCACAACAACCTCATGACCACAACATGTAGTCTGTGTACAATACCCACCACAGTGAATATGACCATGTACACACAATGTAACTCGCAACACGTGTCTGCAATACCATAGTGTGGCTAACACAAGCCAAGCCTCACATGAGCACTGCAGTAATGTCCTCAACACCCATCACTTGAGTGTACAAAAGGTAACTGTGTGGTACTAAACAGCAGCATATGTAGAGCACTGTGCTAATGGGGTCTCAACCCCCATCAGCACAGTGACATGAAGGTAAGTGTGGGGATCACACATGCAGCATATGTAGAGCACTGTGCTAATGGGGTCTCAACCCCCATCAGCACAGTGACATGAAGGTAAGTGTGGGGATCACACATGCAGCATATGTAGAGCACTGTGCTAATGGGGTCTCAACCCCCATCAGCACAGTGACATGAAGGTAAGTGTGGGGATCACACATGCAGCATATGTAGAGCACTGTGCTAATGGGGTCTCAACCCCCATCAGCACAGTGACATGAAGGTAAGTGTGGGGATCACACATGCAGCATATGTAGAGCACTGTGCCAATGGGGTCTCAACCCCCATCAGCACAGTGACATGAGGGGACTCCACTCCTGTGGAAGGAAAGCTGTGCCATATGTTGTCCATGCAGGCCACCAGCATGTCAGCAGTATACTTTGTCACACAGCTAACATATACCACACATTGGTGGCCCTGGTAACAGCAGCCTGGGCACGGGAGGGTCCCCTGAGTCAACTGCACAGAGTCAACACACATGTAGATGAAGTAGCACTGAGGACACAGATGAGTCCATCCACATAGATGCATACACTTGCATGTCCATTGGAGATAGCCACACAGTCAGTGAAATGGGCCAATTGAACCATGCTAAGGCCAACAGGTGTGCATGTGTGTAAGACACTGATGAGACATTGCTAACAAAAGATAGATAACACATTTCCAAAGACCATAATCATGACCCCGTCGGATTGCTGCAAAGGATGACCTGGATACACACCCCAACAGGACATACCCCCCATGGGCCACATGGTCTCCAGCACAGTGACACTACATTTCCCAGCCATGGAATACACCATCACTGGAGCAAGGGCATGTCAAGTATCAACAACATCATGTACATCTGAAGCAAAACCACTAGTGAACAAAAAGGAGCTTTTATTCAGCCGAGTTATTTGTGAAATGGAAAATCAAGAAGAAAAACATGAAGGCCTATGGCCCGTCCATAAACAGACCCAACAGGGTCAAGTGTCCAAATGCCACATTTGGCATGCCTGCACTGCCAACGGAAGGGGACATACCCCTGGGAGGGGCATATATAGAGTCCAGCCAGGCACCGCAGGTACAGGATCATGGGTCTACAGAAACAGGCAGGGAAGGGCTGGTGGGTGCAGGAGCGGCAGCTGCAGCGGAGGAGTCTGACAGGGTGGGTGCCGGCACGACTGGTGGGCACAAGTCAGGATCAGTGGGTGCCGGCACAACTGGGGGCACAAGTCAGGAGCAGTGGGTGCCGGCACAACTGGGGGCACAAGTCAGGATCAGTGGGTGCCGGCACAACTGGGGGGCACAAGTCAGGAGCAGTGGGTGCCGGCACAACTGCAGTGGGCAGGTCAGAGGGAGTGGACACGGAACCCACTGCAGTGCCCAAGTCAGACCAGGAGGGCAGAGACTCCACTGCAGTGCCCATCCCCAGGGGAGCAGGAAGTGGATCCGGTGATGTGGGCAGGACGGAGGGGAGGGCACGCCCTCCACAGCAGTGCCACACACAGGCTGAGTGGGGTGTGGGGTGCTGGAAGAGCAAGAGGCAGGTGGGGAAGGCCTGAGCATCTTGGGGATGCGGTAGCAGTGGGTGGGTGAACCTGGGGCAGGGTGTGGTGGTGGGACCTGTGGAGTGGGAGCCTGGGGGATGGCGGGTGGAGACTGTCTGGTGGAGTGTTGGGCCGGTGGTGGGGTCTTGCTCTTCCGTGTGTGCGGGGGGACCTGCGGCGTGGTGTCTCAGCCTGCCTGCGCCTGGGGGAGGGTGTCTGGGGGCGAGGGACACCCCCTCTGTGTGGCCGGACCCCCTCTTCCCCTTGTGTGCTGGTGTGGATGGATCAGTGGGGAAGAGTCCGAGGTCGACCAGGAAGAGCCTCTTTGCAGCTGGGGATGCAGTTGAGGCAGTGGAAGGGGCCGTGGAAGGGGCTGTGGAGGGTGAGGCATCGGAGGACTGCGGAGTGCCTGTGGATGCATGTGTGTGTGTGTCTGACCCATCCCCGGTGAGTGTATTTTCAGTCCCCTGAGTATGCGTGCGTGCATGTTTAGACTTTGGCTTGGGGGTGTGTGTAGTGCCTGGGTCTGTTGTGTGCAATGATGGTGCAGCTGTGTGTGTGAGTTGGACAGGTAGGGTGCTGGGAGTAGGGGATGGGGCAGGGGCAGGAGGGGGAGGGACTGCTGGAGGAGGGACACTGCTGCCGTCAGTGAGGAGGCCATGCCCTGACTGGTCCTCTGTAGGGCAGACATGGATGATGACATGCCCTCCATGTACGACACCAGCTGGTTCAACAGACCCGTGTGCACATGGAAGACACGCAGCATGGATGACTGCCCCACATGGATCTGCCGCAGCAGGTCGACAGACTCCTCACTCAGGGCTGCAGGGGACACAGGGGTAGGGGTGCGGTGCCTGACTGGAAGGAGACATGCCCATGAACACGGGCGCCTCCACGGACCTTAGATGTGGGAGCGATGGGGAGGGCAGTGATGGTGGGGGCGGGGACAACCTCAACAGGTGTTGGATGGTGGCTGCTGCCACCCGCCTCCACAAGGAAGTCCCCGTCACTGCTGAGGTGGTCCTCAGCTGCGGTGGTGTTTGCCGAGGAGCCCACAGACTCACTCCCCTCGCCCTCCGTGCCACTGGGTCCCTCCGACTCCTCAAATTCCGACCCAGTCTGGCTCTCTGGCTCCCCCTGGTCCGTGGAGCGGTCTCCCTCTGTGTCCGTGTCTGTATCTGCACAGGGAAAATAGAATGAAAACACATTAGTCATCTGCACTGACCACACACACCACAGAAAGTACAGCACATCAGTGGCCAAGTGCGGGCATCAATCAGTTGAACTTTGCTAGGAGTGCTCACACAGATTTGCATAGGCCAATGGTTAGTCTGAGAGTCGAGCATGGCATTCACATCCCTCCTGCCCTTGCACCCATCTGTCTTGCGCATGTAGGATCCCTACACCCCACTGCAGACACATGCACCACCTACCCATCACTTGACAAGACCTGAAAATACGTAGTGGTCTGTCAACATGCACACATCACATCTGCTGACAATGGACCTGTACATTTGCCTGGACGTAGGGATGGCCAGTGTTGCATCTGAGAGGCTGGGGCTGAGTACATGCACCAGACATCCTGATCCCCGCAAGTCCTGCATACCTTGGCACAATGGAGTGCATGTTGCACATGACACACTCCTGCTGGATCACCCCTAGGTAGTGTAGTCCCATGGCTCAGCCATGCCTGTGAGATCATACATCACAGTCTCCAGTCACAGGGGGCAGGGCAGCCCTACAACAACTGTCACCACTGTGTCACATTCCCAAGACATGGGGCCTGCAAACTCTGTAGCTGACAACTACACATGACCATCAACAGTAACAACAGCGTCTGGATTCTGATGTGCCCACCCCAGATCCATTGGACGCATGAGAGACATGGGACAGGGCACTCTGAAGCTGAGCAACTCGCACTCTGCTGTGAATGACACCCAGCTGCTGGAACTACCCGGTTGCAGGCACCATTGTGCACGGTCAAGTCATCACATCCATACATGTCACAGAGGTATTGTCTCACATGGGCACATCTCAGATTGCATGCTGACCCCAAACCCATGTACACACCAGTGGGCCTGACAACGGTGCCACAGCACAATGACACAGGGGCAGACACCTGAGGGAACTGTTCACCTGGCACAAAGTGCCAACCGAGACACGGGAGTGGGAGTACAGACTGTAGCATGCCCTGGACTAGCCATGACTGTCCTGCTCCACGTGGAACAGGTGATAGCCATGGACAGTAGGCAGGTGGCTGTGCATATGTGACACACTTGAGGTACATGTTCCAGAGGCCCCAACAGTTTACCCAACCAGCAGCATGGGTGTGTGCCGAATGCCCCAGGCACATGTGGTGAGCCCGAGCTGTCAATTGGCCACATGACAGGAGTACATGCAGATAAATACCAGGACCCTGGCATGTACTGTACAATGGTCCCACCCTTGAAGCACAACACTGAGTCCCCTGAAGCAATGCTGGCCCACATCCCATGCACCTTCACATGTAAGGGCACAGTTCCCACGTGACACTATGCCCAGACAGAAACAGCAACACCTGGCAAACAGATGAGAAGGGGGCAAGTCACCAGAGAGGGACATGGGTCCTGGACTAACTGAACAATGTACTGTTGAGGTGTTACCAGGCCAGAGGGGGCACATAGCATGTCAGACACAGCACACAGTGCAGTCATGTACTCACCCCCTCCTTGCTGCTGTCTGGCCTTCAGCTGCCCATCCAGGTCCGGGAAGACCACCGCCAGGATCCGGAGCATGTGGGGGTCAGGGTCCGGTGTCCGCCCCTCCTGCGTGGAGGCGACAGCTTCAGCTGGACCCGTGCGATCCTCCGGGACCAGCCCCGAAGGTCCTGCCACCTCTTCTGGCAGTTGCGGATCCTGCGCCTGTAGACCCCCACGGATCTCACCGCCCGGACGATGCTCCTCCAGATATCATGCTTCTTCTGGGCAGCAACCTATGAGGATGACAAAGTGCAGAGGACATTACTACGCTGGCAACATATTAGTGCAACACACAGGCAGTCACACATGTGGGCATCAGCAAGGCTAATGAGGTACACAGGTGGTGCAACTAAGGTTGAGGGACCGGTGTCCAGCACTCACAGCTTTGAGACATGGCCTGGGAAGGGGACCTAGTGACAATACACCTTGCACTGCACTGCAACTGTGCAGTACATGTGGGTGCCCCATTTGTGGCAAGAGCAGTAGTCAGTGGGCAACCAAGCCACTGGTGTACACACTAATGCTGCTGCTGGTCAGACCAGTAGCACAATTAGCAAAGCAGTGGACAGCACACTCACCTGCTCCCCTGGTTTCCCATAGAGCTTGGTGTACTGCGGCAGGAGCCCGTCCAGCAGGGCCTGGTTCTCCTCCTCACTGAAGGCTGGGGCCCTCTCCACAGTACGTGCCATCATTGAAGCCAGAGGAAGCAGAGACAGCAGCAGTGATGATCTTGATGTGCTCCAGTAGCATGTGGTGCAGGCAAGTGGGTTCTCTGGGGGCCAGGCAGCCTTATATCTGTGCTGTGGAGGCATGTCTGCCCTGGGGTACAAAGAGATAGGTCCAAAAGCTTGCATCCTATGAATTTGGCCAATCCATGGGATAGCACGACTCGTACACGCCTTCAGCATCATTTAAAACATCACCTCCATGACACACTGGCAATTGCAACAATGTTGTACGACTCCAACTGAATTTCCTGCACACGCCTCGTTCAAATTTCAAATCCGCGTCCATCACCATGACAGCTCATGGCCAATGAGGGTGCAGGGCCCGGCAAATGACTGTACTACGCGGATTTTGAATGGCAACACACACCCGTCTCCATCAGATTCAATGGGCAAGACGTGCGCGCGGCTCGGCCATACACGACGGACGCGTCACACGCGTCCGTCGCCATTGTGATGTATGTCCCTGACATGCGCACGGCTCGGTCCATACACGACCGACGCGTCACACGCGTCCGTCGCCATTGTGATGTATGTCCCTGACATGCGCACGGCTCGGTCCATACACGACCGACGCGTCACACGCGTCCGTCGCCATTGTGATGTATGTCCCTGACATGCGCACGGCTCGGTCCATACACGACCGACGCGTCACACGCGTCCGTCGCCATTGTGATGTATGTCCCTGACATGCGCACGGCTCGGTCCATACACGACCGACGCGTCACACGCGTCCGTCGCCATTGTAATGTATGTCCCTGACATGCGCACGGCTCGGTCCGAACAAGTTATTTGGGTTTTGGGGACATTGAACGTGTCGGTCAGCCTTGCTGTCAATTCCTGACAGATGCCATCCTCTGTCACTAGCTAGGGACTATGGGGCACACCAATGGCACCACTGCCTGTGCCACAGTGTGTCCCCAGTCATGTATGGCTGCCTCTTATGTGTGTGTCTGGGGGCACAGGATGTGTTTGGTCGTGTGCCACTTGTTGACAAGCACTCCCAGGCTGGACCCGGATGTGGGTGGACACATACATGTGTGGTGTGCCCATTGCCACAGGGGGTGCAGCAATGCAGTACAGGACATTGGCAATGGACACAGTCCCAGCCAGGATGTGCGTGTGTGTCGTGTCACATGTACCCTGTCTCATCACTGTTAGTAGCTTCAACGCAGGGTGAACCAGTGTCGACATTGTGATGTCCATACACTATCTGTGTGCATGTGGTGTGATCTGTCAGTGATCCAATGTGAGCTGATCCACACATCACATTGGTTTGTACATGCACAGTGTTGTTGTGTGGGGGTGGCACAGACACCTACATATGTCCACTTGTGGCGACAGGGCACATGGACTGTGGCTAACATGCTTGTTGTGTGTAATGTCAACGATACGTCACATCATGCCTGTGTAACTGTCAGTCAGGGAGCTGTGATGTGGAGAAAATATCTGTCCTCACTAGTCACTGTGGGCTTTGTGTGGTAGGTGGCAACAGGGCAGATGTACTGTGCTAGGGCCCATTGCTTTGTCATGGCACAACAGGGGCCCTGTCATGTGCACATCTTGGGCTTCAATGTGCGTTGATGCCATGTATGGGACATTAGTGTCTGTAACCTGTGGCAACCACCTCAGCTCATTGTGTTATGTGTTTGTTTATGATGGGCTGTGTTGCTGTGGCTTTGTGACATTGCTGGAGGGTGTGCCTTCATCCTTTGTTTCTGTCTGTACTGCAGGGCCCCAAATGTACCTAGGCCATTCCAGGACCTGGCAACGATGGTGGAACGTGAGTCCATCAGAAAGTACCGTTTCACCAGGGCAGTGATTGAGGAGTTGGCAGGGCAGTTGGGCCCACACCTGCAACCTGGCCGGCCATACCCGACGGCACTGACCCCCAAGGTGAAGGTGATGGCAGCCCTTCATTTCTTTGCGACGGGTACCTTCCAGTACACTGTGTCTTCTGGTGGAGGGATGTCGCAGACAATGTTCAGTCGGGTGCTTCGGGATGTGTTGGAGGCCATGTTACATTTCCTGGACCTGTACATCTATTTCCCCACACCCCAACGACTTGCAGACATAAAGGGTGACTTCTATGCCCTGGGGAGGATGCCAAATGTCATAGGCTCCATTGACGGGACACATGTGACTTGGTGCCACTACAGGCACATGAGCTGCCATACAGGAACCGCAAGCATTTCCACTCCATCAATGCTCTGGTGGTTTGTTTGGCGGACATGACAATCTCCCATGTGTGTGCCCGTTTCCCTGGGTCTGCGCATGATGCCTATGTGATGAAGAGTAGTCGTGTCCCTAGACTGATGTCACGGATGCAGAATCTACGTGCCTGGCTTGTTGGTGTGTACTGACTTTTCCTCATTGTGTGTGCCTGCCAATTGTGTGCTACCTGTTTTTCTCCAACTCCTCTAATGTGCATGTGTCTGTATGTAGGTGACTCTGGATATCCCAACATGCCATGGTTGCTGACACCCCTGAGGAACCCTGTGACGCCAGCCGAGATGCGCTACAACCAGGCACATGGTCGTACCAGGAGGGTGATAGAGCGGACATTTGGACTCCTGAAGAGCCGCTTCAGGTGTTTAGACAAGACAGGAGGTGCCCTCCCGTATGCCCCTGCTAAGGTGTGCCGGATCATCGTCGTAGCATGCATGCTGCACAATCTGGCAGTGCGGAGGGAGTTGCCCCTCATCCAGGATGACAATGACCAACACCAGCCACCTGTGGAGGATCCTGGCCTGGGCCAGGATGCCAGTAGCGATGATGAGGCTGCGGAGGATGTCCGCACACAGCTCATCAACAACTTCTTCTCCTGAATGTGAGTATACAGTGATGTGTTGTAAATGTGTTGTGTGTGCATGTTTTGTGTGTGTGGTGCACCTTGCGTGTGGCTGTGTGCTACTTGTGTGGATGCCTGCAGTGATGTGTCCATCCAGTTTACCTGTACTCCCCACCAGTTGTGTGATGATTAGTATTTTGGGGTGGTGTAGTCTGTGATTTGTGTTTGCCATGTGTGTTGCAGTTGTATGGCGTCATGCAGTGTTAACAATTGTGTTTCTGTCTGTCCTTCACAGGGTACTGTGGCTGTTGTTTGGTGTACAGAGACCCCTGATGCCCATGCTCCACTGCCAGGATGGAGTCGTTAGTGTCCCGACGAGTGATGTGCCAGGCACCCCAGGACTTCCGTAGTTATCCACTTGGTGACCGTGTGCCCACTGTCAGGTGTTGCTAGCTTGCATGTGTGTAATAAGGGACATGTGGCAATTGCCTGACAATAAACTGTGCTGCACCTTCTGATGTGTGTTGCTTGTGCCTACACATCAGACTGACATTGACGTACTGCACTTGTGGGCCTGTCACCACTGACTCAGGTTGGCTGTGTAGTTTGTGCATACCACAGGCTTGCTTGTCAACATTGATGTTGGCAATGAATTGGTTGGACGTGGTGGGCATGTGTAAAGTAGACCTGGTGGTGTGTCTCCCACATATGTGGCACATTGGCCTGACTGACATGACAGTGTACTCATCACAGTACAGGTTTGCATGCACAGTGTTCTTCAGCACATCCAGATCTACATGCCACTGGCAACCTCTCAATCACCACAGAGTCACGTCTTGTGTTTAGGTGAATTTATTAGCACATAAGTGGGGATGGTGCTCAGGATTGGGAGTGTTGTCCGTTGGCTTTAGAATCCAAAGTTCACAGATAACAAGTTAGGAGTGTTGGTAGATGAAATGTCTAGAGTACAGTCCACAGTCGTTAAGCACATTGTTCCAACTCAAAACCTCCATGTCATGTGGGGGAGTACGATGTCGTACAACAAGGTGAACGGTTTGCACACAAAGGTCACTGTCCAGAACAGGTGTTGGTTTCCTGGGGGATGTGCATGGGCATCTTCGTCTCACTTGTTCCTCACCGGACGACCCCTCTTCTTCTTCTCAGGGGGAGCCTCACCTGCAGGCTGCTGCCGTGCACGGGGGCTTCCACCAGACCCCCCTCACTCCCTGTGGCAGTGGCAGATGTTGTTGCCCGAGATGTAGTCGTCGCACAGGGAGGTGGGCTCAAGTTGGTGCTGATCTGGCGGAGGCAGGTCAACATTTCCCGGTGCACCACTGCTATATCTTCCATGGTATCCCACTTGGACTCCATATTTGACAGGTGTGTTTCAACACGGGACATGTGGGAGTCCAAGCGGGCATGGTGGGCAGCCTGCTGTTCTTTGATGTCCGTGAGGATCCCCACTACCTGGCTGAACCCTCCGGTGCTCTCCTGGTACGCATCCATGATGCGTTCCAGGTGGGTGTCATCCTGCAGACCCGCACCCTCAGTGGAGCCTCTGCTCGGCCTCCCACCCTCCCACCACCCCTCGCCACACGGCCAGCACCTGTGGTGTTCCGCACAGGTGTCACAGGGGACCTTGGATGTTGTTGCTGTTGTCAGGTGCCCTGGTGCCCTGTGACTCTGTGCCGTCTGATGGTTCGGTGGGTCTGTCCGTGTTGGCAGGGGTGGCTTGCGGTGTATCAGCAGTTGCAGGGGTGGTTTCAAGGGGGGCAGGTGAATGTTGCCGAGGGGCTGCATGAGGGCCGAGACCGGAGGGGCCAGCTTGGGTGTCGTCCGACGAGGTGTGAGACTGTGCGCCACCGGAGCCAGGTGGGTCCACCGGAGCCTGGGACTGGGACTCTTCCTCGTCTGTGGTTTAGTCCACATCTGCCCCTGTGTTTGGAAGGAAGACACAATGTTAGTGATGTATTCATGGACATCAATGGTTCATACACATGACATTGGCCACTGTGGTTGGTGTTGCATGCCTGTCCATTGCATCATCCTACTTTGTCACTGCGGGAGATTTCCATTAGTGTGGTGCATTCACCTGACACCCTGAGGCACTTTGGTTGTCAAGTCTAGCTGTCTGCCTGCCTGGCATCTTAATTGCACGCTGGATTGTACTGTGCCATTCCTGCACTGGTACTGACACATGCCTGACACAGGTGTTTCATCCCTGTCAACATTTGTGCTTTGACGCTGGCATCCTTGCAAAGGCACCTAGTTTGGGATCTCTGTTTGGGGCATGTGTGATGCCAGTTTGTGTCAGTCAATGTGCATCACATTAGTGTGTCTCCACAACCTGGTCACAATCCAGCATGCCCGGGTTGTCCTGATGTTCTCTTCTGTGTTGTCTGTGTCCCCAGTCCACATCCCATTTCACACAGGTGATGGTGTCACTGTTGCTAATGGAGTTGTGTGTGAGTTTTGTGTTTGCACACATGCTTTGTGATGTCAATGTCCTCCATGGTGGTATGGACTGTTCGCTGCGGCTGTCTTTCTTTACTAGAGTCGTGACCAGAGGTGTGTGTTCGGTTGCTTCAGCTGTGACTTGCATGCCTGCTCCAGTGCAGCCCATGTTAGTCCTTGTGTCCCCAGTGTCCATGTCAGTGAGTGCTGTGTGGTGTGGATGATGCCTACAATACTGGACAATGTCTGCGTTTCATGTGGCTGACAACGGGTGTTTGAGTGTATGTCAGCATGCTACAGTGTGAGGGATGTTGGTAGGTCCATTGTAGTCAGTCAGGTGTCCCCTGTCACTGCTGTGTATGTGAGTTGCTGTGTGTTTGGATCTCTGTGGTAGGTCTGCATTTCTGCACTTGTCAACTACAATCCGCGCCTACCCGTCCAGGCCAGAGGGGGTCCCTGGGACACTGCATCCCCGGAAGTTGAGTGCAAAGGTACATTTGCAATAGCTGGCAGTGTGACTGTGATTGGGTTGGTCGATGCGTGTGTGTGACTAGCAGCCTACTCATACATTGTATCCATGTGTCAGCCATCTTGCCCTGCTCTTTGGTTTGGCAGTGAGTGTTCCCAGGGCTGCTGTTAGTTTTTGCTGGATAGATGTGATTTGCAGCTGCCTCAATGGTTTTCAGTGTCATTGCAGTACCTCCTCCTCCCCCAGGGGCCAGGCAATTCACACAGAGACATGCTTCAATGTCGGTGAGTGTGGGTTGATGTTGAGGTTGTGAGTCAGTGGTGTAGTGGTGGTTGTACACAAGTGGCAACAGTCCCTGTACGTCACACAGCAGTAGCCAGTATGGTGGGTCTTGGGTGTTGTTTGCATGAAGTGTGGGTAAATGCCTTCTCCCAGGTGAGTTGTGTGGAGTTTGTGTTGAGGGGTGTGTGACAGCACATGGTGGTGGGCATGGTCAGAGCTGGCAGTGCTTCTCCCTCCATGGCCAGATGGGCCACTATTGTGTATGCTTCCCTTGCAGGGAGTGGCAGTTGACTTTCAGGTTGTCAGGCATCAGGGTCCTGCATTTGGTATGTGCACATAGCCCATCAGGGCCTTGTGCTCCCCACAGCAGGACCCAGTGTCAGCCATCTTGAGGGTACATTTCCACTGCCTGTGAGGTGCGCATGGTTAGAAGTGGTGTTGTTGGTCCATTTGTGAGGGGGACTATTGGCTGTGACTACAACTCCCATCATGCTTTTGGCTACACTGACTTCCCCAACATCCCCGAGCTTCCTTCCTGTGGGTCAGGTTCCCTGTGAGGTGGTGTGACAGTGGTGGCAGACTGTGTGGCAGTGTCTGTTGGGGTTTTGTGGCACTGAGTTGCTCTGATTTTTGCTAGGTTTGTACACGTGATGACATAGTTCAATGTTGGTATGAGATAGCAGGTGTTGTGTTGCTGTGCCAGGCAAATGGCTGTAGGGATGACTTTGTTTGTGTTACTGTGGCTTTGTTGACGGAAGTTGTTTTGCCTGTCCCCTTGACGGTGACATGTGTACATGGCCCCACAATCTTGAGTCTCTTATTTGTGTACTCACCAGGCTCTGGGATGTCAGTCAGACCATGTATGCTCTCCGGTGGTAAGATGGCCTGCACCTTCTCCTCCCAGGACCGGAAGTAAACGGGTTTGGCAGGGGGCCGCTGCCGGTGTGCTTGCTGAGCTTATGGTCCTTCTCCAGCAGCTTCTTGACCCTCCTGCGCACGTCATACCACCTGTTCTGGCAGTCGTCCTTTGTGCGCAAACAAGGTGCTTGTGTGTTCACCTTGTTGACGATTCTCTCCCACATCTTGGCCTTCTGGGACATGGGGGTCTTCTGTACCAATGTGCCAAACAAATGTGGCTCTACTCTGATGATTTCATCTACCAACACTGTCAACTCACTATCTGTGAACTTTGGATTCTTCTTGGGGGCATGGTGGTGGTGGTGGTGGTGTCGAGGGTGGTGGGTTGGTGGTGGTGGTGGTGGTAGTGGTGAGGGGGTGGATGTGGGAGATGTGGTAGTGGTGTTGGGGGTGGGGGGTGGTGGTGGTGGTGGTGGTAGTAGTGGTGAGTGGGGTGGATGGGGGTTGGGGTACTGGTGTTGGGGGGTGGTGGTGGTGGTAGTGGTGAGGGGGGTGGATGGGGGAGTTGTGGTTGTGGTGTTGGGGGGTGGGGGGTGGGTTGGTGATGGTGAGGGGTGAGTGGATGGGGGTTTGGGGTAGTGGGGGTGGTGTTGGTGGTGAGGGTGGGGTGGATGGGGGGTTTGGGTTTGTGGTGGGGTGGTGGTGGTGGTGATTGGTGTGTGTGTGTGTGAGGGTGCAAGTGAGGTTTGTGGGTGGGTGTGTGTGTGTGAATGCTGTTGGTGAGATGGCAATGGTGTGTGTCAGCAGAGTTGTGTGTGTGGAGGTTCTCAGGAAATGGCAATGGCTCATGGGAGTGATTGGTGGCCTTTAAATATGTTGAGTTGTGGGTGTGTCTCTCTTAATTGATTTTTTTTTTTTTTAATATATTTTCGTTGTCAGTGCTTGTTTGGTCCTTTTTTTGTGTTTGGTCAGCTGTTGTTTGTGTGTGTGTACGAGATGTTCTTCTGACCGTGCCGGACGCTGCTGGTGAGTCGTACAGGCTTCTCCGAGCCTTTCACGCTGTTGTTATGCTGTGTTGTGTATGTCGTGTGCGACTCGGTCAATGGGCGTTCGACTCGGTCGTGGGCGTTCGTTTCGCTCGCGGGAGTTCGAGTCGGTCGCGGGCGGAGTCCGTTGGTTTCAGTGTTTGTATCGTGTGCGTGTCGGTCGTGCGGCTTGTGCTCCATGCGAGTCGTTCTTGTTTCCCGCGTATGGCATCGTACTTTGCAACTCGTACGTCACGGGAACGTGTCGGACGGTACTGCTTGAGGGCTTTTTCCGGCCGGAGGCTATTTTTCCGTACGGCTCGGTCGTCCGGTTCATATTCGGGAGAGTCGGTTGGAATTCACAGGCTTTCCATCGTACTGCGCGGGTCGTACGGCGGCGAGACGTGTCGGTCGGTACTTTATCCCGGGACGTGTCGGTCGGTTCACTTTACAAACGGAATCGGAATCGACCCCAGAGTGTTATATCGTCCACATACACTCAACTTTGTTTTCGTCTTACAATCTGACGACAGACAATTGACCATGGCACGCAGAGATGCAAAGTACACCATGCTGCTCATTGAAAAATTAGAGAAGTTACCTTTTACAGTGGCAGAGTCACTGTCTACGGAATGGTTAATTTATGGCTATATTACACTGCCAATCACGACATTCCAGTTCCAATACTGCCTTAGATACATCCAAGCAGGCAGGTATGAAGCTTTGGGTGAAGGGTACATACAGGAAACCTGGGAGTTAACGTATAGATATAGGTGCAGAAATATGGACACTGAAGTTTTCTTAAGTGGCACAGAGTGTGAGAAGGCTTTAAGTGGGTCTTTAGTGTGCAAAGAGGTGTCGCTTCATGGAGCATGTAATGCTTCAAAAGCGAACTTATCTTGCTACTTGAAGGGCTCCCCAGCTGCAGTGATTCATCCGGTTTTTGAGTTACTCTTAAATGGGAGTTATTTAATGCTGAATGATCAAGGCTGTTGCGGGATGGCGCCAGGCATCGCATATCTAGTCAAAGTAAACTTCAAGGTTGTTTGTTGTAAGCAAGTATTGTTTCCCCCAGCTCGCACAGTTAGGGAGGTACCACTGTGGCCTTCATTGAATGTTTCCAGTATAAGGTTTGATTCGCTGAGCAGACTGAAAGCCATGTTGCTTCAACAAAATGTGGCCTTAACTTCAGCCCTAGAGACTTTTGATCTCCAGGTTGCAAGATCTTCGGCGGAGATACAAGCCCTAGTCCGTACGAACTCCCTGATCCATTTCAGAGAAATGGTTCATCGTATCTTTAACATATCTGATACGAGTGGGATCGTACACTTATTTAAGCGTCTTGGATCAGGTCTCTTAACCACCTTTCAAACCATTTTCGGAGTAATTCCAGCTTTCATACAGTCCGTACTTGGAAGCGTTTTTGGAGGGCTTCCTTTGGTCCTGCTATCCGTAGCGGGCATCCTGATTTTAATCCTATTGCTTCGCAATGGACATCTCAATCCCTCAAGACATGGAGAGAACACTGCTGGAACGACGTTGTCGTGAGCGTATGGTGTTCTACCTGGGTACGCCTCGGCTTCGAGAGCTGAGTGAGCATTGGTTCCTGTATTTTAGACTCGTCTGGCTAGACTGTGTCGTGCCTGTGTTCCATTGCCTCTTCTGCAGATTTGGCTGCGTGTTGGACCTGTGCCTGACACTTCCATCGGTTGCGCCGCCGGACGTAGAAGTGCTCCAGTGCTCCTGGAACCTTTGCAGGCCCACGTGCACAGTTGTCCCCAGCGTATTCCCATGTTGATGACAGCATTTCTAGAGTCTCCATGGGATGCTTCTGCTCCTGTTGGAAGGGAAATCGGCTCTGCTCCAGAGGTAAGGGCATTGGTATCAGGCGTGCAGGCATCTAATTCTTCCCCGGCGGCTACTGTGCGAACCAGATATGACCATCTTTGCTCACTGGACATGATACTGGAAGTTCTGGAGGGATTGCCACCTGCAAATACGATGTTCAGCGATGTTGAGTCTTCAGTGTAGGATTCTTAAACAATCTGGCCTCTCCTGTGCTGGGATCCGTTTGGCAACTTTTTAAACATTTACTAAATTGAAGGTCGAAACTGTCTTTGTTTTATTTTTCCTTCTCTGCTCAAACTGAGCATAATGGCTTTCAAGGTGCTCAGTGTAATAACAACCACATCTACAAGTTTAGAGGACCTTTCTGTACGCTTTTTAGGGAAAAATGACTTTTATTTATTTATTTATTTTATTTTATTTTAAAGGTTTTATATAGCACTAGCTAGACCCAGGGGTATCAGAGCGCTTTACAGAACCAAGAGCAAGGCAATAATCATAGGAACAATGGTTGCATTCAATTAACAATAAGGGAAGTGAAAGTCTAACAGAGGAACACACATTAATATATACAAAGAAACACTTGTAGGAACATGAAGGATGGAATTACTGAAATGATGTCCAAACAATTAACAATTTAGGGACCATCAAACGCTGGCTAGGCTAGACCCAGAGGTAACAGAGCGCTGTACAGAAGCAAGAGCAAGGTAATAATCATAGGTTAAAGATATATAAAATATAAGATAGGGAAGTAAAAGTCTACAGAGGGGCACACGTTACTGTTTACATAGAAACAATTTTAAGGTCATGGAGGATGGAAAATTACAGAAATGAGGTCTAAACAAAAATAAATAAGGTACCATGGAGAGCAGGACAACAGGAACAATAAAGTTGTACACAAGGAAAAGAAAGGCCAGCAGATCAGCAGAGGAATGACCTGATCACAGGAGCCTAATAGAAATCAAGTTCAGTTTGATTCATGGGCTCCAGTATTTATTGAGGAGATGGCGTTTCAGGTCTCTTTTGAAGCCTGGGTAGGAGGGGTTGCAGCGAAGGTCCCTCGGGAGGGCATTCCAGATGCTGGGAGCATTACCTGAAAAAGAGCGAGTCTGGGTAGATTTCTTTTTTAGTAACGAGGAGAAGAGCAGTGGAGCTTCTCATAGATCTGGCACTTCCTGCTCTTGTGAGTTTGTTGTCTAAATAGTCAGGGGATTGAGAGTAAAGTGCTTTGTGGGTGATGCAGGTGGTCTTGTAGATGCATTTTCCTTTGATGGGAAGCCAGTTAAGGGACTTGAGGGCAGGGGTGATGTGTTCATAGCATTTTCAGTCTGTTATAAGCCTGGCTGCCATGTTGAGTACTGATCTGAGGGGGGCGAAGTGAGTTTTTGGGGTCCCGGTGAGTATAGCATTCCCGTAGTCGAGTTTAGAGAGGACTAGCGATTGAACGACCCATTTGAAATTGTCAGATGGGATGAAAGGTTTCATTTTTTTTAGGTGGTTAAGTGTGTAAAACGCTCCTTTGGCTGAGTTATTGATATGCTCCTTCAGTGACAAATCTTTGTCCAGGGTGAAGCCCAGGGATTTAGCCGAGTTGGATAGAGTGAGCGGACAGTTTAGGGCTTTGAGGTCATCGAACCAGCCTTGGATTGGGAGGTGGTTACTTTTGGGTCAGAATAGAATGATTTCCGTTTTGTTGGGGTTCAATTTTAGGTGGTTGGAGTAAAACCAGGATTGAATCTTACTGAATGTTATGGTAAGATGAAGGATGTCGCTGTGTGATTTGATTTTGTAGTAGAGTTGTGTGTCATCAGCGTAAAGGTGATAATTGATTCCAGCTTGTTTCAAGATGATAGTAAGGGGTTCCATGAAGAGGTTGAAGAGAGAGGGGGAGAGTATTGAGCCCTGGTGGACACCAAGAGAGACAGGAGTAGGATTCGAGAGGCAAGAGTTGATTTTGATTTGTTGTGTTCGGTGTTGGAGGTAAGAAGTGAACCATTTTTGGACTGTGCCATTGAGACCAGAACGTGTCTTCAGAGATTCCAGTAAGGATGAGTGGTTGACTGTATCGAAAGCCACTTAGAGGTCTAGTAGGATGAGAAGGCAGGCATCTCCATTCTCTAAGGAACGATGTATGTCATCAGCAATGTTAAGCATGGCGGTTTCTGCGCTGCAGGCTTTCCTAAAACCAGATTGGAAGGAGTCAAGAAGGTTGTATTTGCCTATGTGTCTGTCGAGTTGTTGTAAGATGCATTTCTCCATGGTTTTAGCTAGGAACGGGAAGTTGGAGATAGGACAGAGGTTGTCGGGATCATCAGGATCTGCCCTGGGGTTTTTAAGTATGGGTGTGCTTTGCCTTGGTTGAAGGGTTTCTGGTACGCACCCAGAGGCAAGGGAGGTATTAATGATTTTGTCCAACACAGGGCGATGATGTGGTTTAGGTTATGTATTAATTTTGCCGGGAGAGGATCTTTGGTGTGTGAGGTCGGCTTTAATTTCGCAATGATATTAAAGACTTCTAGCTCAGTCACGGGTTTGAAATGTGTCCAATTGGCGTCGTTTTTCAATTGGGTGTTGAAAAGGTTGTCTTCTGTTCCAATTGGTGTTGATTGATTATTGAAAGGCTCAGGAGGTTGGGTTGTCGTGGGGAGAGGGGTGATGTTAAGAGAGATTGGCCGAGGAGGAAAGGCAGTAATTTGAGGGAAGGATTGATCAATTTTAGCGATTTTGTCTGTGAAGAAGCTGGCAATTTCCTCAATTCGTTCTTTGGAGGCAATTAAGTCATGTGGGGCAGATGAGGTTTGTCTTCTGACAATGTTAAAAAGTTCTCTGGGCCTATTCTTTGCACGGTCAAGTTGGGTACGGAAGAAGGAGGCTTTTTCTCTGAAAATGTGCTTCTTGTAAGCAAACCTTACAGTTCTAAGGAGAGTTACATGTAATGACGTGGGGTTTTGTCTCCAAGTCCTTTCAGCTAGTCTAAGTTGTCTTCTTTCGTTGTTGAGATCAGAGTTAAACCAAGATTTAGATTGGATTGCTCTTTGTTGATTTAGTTTAAGCGGTGCAACTTGGTCGAGAACTTCAGTTATCGCCTTATTGAAGTGGGCAGTGAGCTCGTTTGTGGTTTGAGAGTGCGAGAGACGTTGAAGTTGTACATTAATCTTAGACTCAAGTTCAGTTGGAGGGACTTGTATGAGGTTTCTGGTCCACAGCTTTGGTTTGTTAATTAAGACTGAGGGAGGATTGACGATGGTCATGATGTTGAACAGTATGAGATGATGGTCAGACCAGTCAATGGGAACGATGTAATTAAGGGAGACCAGTTCATTGCTTGTGATGATAGCGTCAAGTATAGCGCCTTTGATGTGGGTTGGTTTGTTGCAGAGTTGCTTTAGGTCATTCATCTCAAGAAGGTTTGCGAGGCGCCTGACTGTGGAATCTTCTGCATTATTCCAATGAATGTTATAATCGCCCAAAAACACATCCTTCGAGTCAGAAAGGGAGAACTGAGTAAGTAGGTCAGATAGCTCTTCAGCGAAGAGTGGGCGCTCACCAGGTGGGTGGTAGATAGTATGCAGTTTGATTGGTGGGGAGCCCTTGACATTGAGTTCAACGCCGAGGTATTCAAAGGTCGAGTATTCAGCATTCTTTAGAATGGAGAGTTGGATTTCTGTTTTGTGGATTATGGCTAGACCTCCACCTTTTCTATCAGGCCTGTCATGTCTAATGATGGAGTACCCAGGCGGAGTAAGTAGGTCAAGAATGGCCATCGAGTGGTCATTGAGCCAAGTTTCTATAAGGAAAGCAATGTCGATTTCCTCACTGAGGATGGTTACAGCTATCTCCGTAGCATGTTGTGCTGCCGATCTGCAGTTGACGAGCATGCAAGAAAGAGGGCTGGGATTATCCTTAGCAGATTTGAGGGTATGGATGGTGGTATATTGCGCCAGAGGTCTGGGCGAGTTATGAGTTGCAAGGGTTCGATTTAGGCCCACTATTACTGGGATGGTGGAGGAGGGGAAATTGTCAGTCACCTGGATCTTAGGAAGGTAGGTTTTGCTGAGGGCATTTAATTCCAGAGCGGAGAGAGTGCATTGTGCACGATAAGGCCTATGGGCCCGCCGGCAAAGGGGAATGGTAGGCCAAGGGGGGCATTGAGAGGAGTTCGGAGAACTTGTAAGTGGAGTATCATAAGAGTAGGAGTGGGCCAGGGTGTTCTGGTTTGAGAGATCCTGTCTAAGATGTGCTAATTCTGTAGCAAGAGAGTTGAGTTTCAGCTCCATTTGGTTCAGAATCTGTGCAAGAGAATTGGAGGTGCATCCTGCAGTGAGGGTGGGGGAGACGCAGAAAGATCTGTGTATAAGGGAGAGGGGATCACCACGTTAAGGGGATGGTCTGTGTCATTAGGACTAGGATTTGAGGTACTCTGGGTGATATGCTTAGGGTCAGCCTTTTGATGGAGGGGAGTGTCGGAAGAGTAATTAATCGAAGATGTTCTCAGGGTAGGTGCCTCATCGCACAGATTGCAGTGGACTTCATTAGTTGCGGTGTAACTGAATGTTGAGGAGAGAGCAGAAGGGGACCATCTAGAAGTCAATTGTATAGGGTGAGTGTTGGAGGGGGAATCTACGTTGTCTGTTGTGTCCGGTGGAAACAGAGCGTTGGTGAGAGAAGGAGAGTATGCAGTCAGTCTTGAGTAGGGGGGGCAGGGAGCTCTAAGCTATGAGGTAGGTCCATGTCCGAGGCCCTGTGATTGACCCTCGTTAGCATGAGTGGTGAAAGAGTACCGCTAGGAGGAAGGGCATCAGCTCTAGGATTCGCTGAGGCGGGACTGTGAAAGAGGGCCGTGAACCTAGGCAAGGCATATGTATGATCAAGGATAGTATTAGAAAGGTTACGGTGCCCTTCACTTTGCCACACGCCTTGCTGTCTGTGCGGGCGCCTGCCCCTCCCCCCTGCCTGGCCGTACTCCATCATCCACGGTCCGGCCGCGGGGTGAGGTGAGCGGCGCTGGAATCCACCTCCTGCAGCTTCTAATTCGGCTGCTGACTCGAGCGGCGGGGGCGGTGTCGCGGCCTGCCTGCTGCTCCGCCTGGGCTTGACCCTGGTCCTGGCCTGGCCCCCTGATCGCTTCGGGGAGAAGATCCGGCACTCCTCGTACAGGACACTGCTGCCGCCCGCGCCTCAGCCTGTAGAGCGGGCCCTCCCCGCACTGTCGCCAGGAGCTCCCGAGGCCTGGGTGAGTGGGGTCCACCCAACTGCTCCTGCATTGCCTGTCCTGTGTCCCGTGCGGCGGACCCTGGGGCTCCTGATGCGGCTGAGGCGGCGGCCTACCCTACTTCCGTCCCCCTGCTCCAGGCCCGGCGGTCGCTGTCTGCGGTGGGGCGTTGGGTGAGTGCCGGACACCAGTGGCGGGGGTTGGTGGGGGTCCCCTGGCCCGGGCCCCCCCACGAGCTACACCTGACTGACACCACCTCGTCTTGTACCTGAATATCATCAGAGGTCTCCTGTCCGGGCCTGGCCTGCCCTGCCTCGCTTCGACTAGCGCACCGGCTCCTCACGTCTGCTTGGCCTCTACATACCTGCGCCATCGCCGCGCCGGTGGCTGCGACGCCGGCTCCCTGGCAGTTGGGGCCCCGGGGAGACGCTGCCTCTGACCCATCAGGATTGACCCTAAACACCGGGAGCCCTCTGTTCTGCAATCCGGCCCGGGACAGCGCCCGGGACTGACGTCCACCGCCTGTGTTCGGCCGCACACATCGGGCGGCGTGGGGCGCCCCGGGGGCCAGCTGTTGCTATCCTACCTCGGCCGCTTATGCCGGACGGCGGGATGCCTCCTCTTCACCTCCTTACCGTTTGGCACCTCGGCCGCGGAACCGTCCTGGTCCGCTCCTCGACCACATCTCCTAGTCTCTGCTTCTGACCAGGGGTCCCCACGACTGTCTCTGCCCCTCCCGCACCCTGCGGAGGTGGGTTGGGTTCGGCCGCACTCATCGAGCGGCGGGGAGTCCGTGAATGGGGCCCCCCCCACCCCCCGACCCCCCTTCGAACTGGTGGTGCCTGCCCCCGATGGATGCGGGGAGCCCCCCCGCCGGATCGGCTGTTACTTCGGGCAGCGGGAGGTGTGATTCCCATACCTGGTGCGCCCCCTGAGACCCAAGGCCGACTGCCCGTAGAATTACCATTTACTTCTGGGAGGGCGTCCAGGTCCTACGCCAACAACCAGGATGGGCAGAGACCGCGGCCCGAAAACGCCGGCACCGCAGACCCAAACCAAAATGGACCAGTTCACTACTGCCGACCGGAGTCCGCCTCGGGGGGGTGTCTGGCGGCTCACTCCCTGCTGGGGGAGATCTCTCGACTATCCTGCAGGCGATTAGCACCTCCCAGGCCTCGGTGGAGAGTAAGATCGGCGAGGTGCGGGTTGATGTGGCCCTTATCCGTCAGGACCTCCGCAATTGAACAGCGAGATTGTCGGAGGCAGAGTCTCGCATCTCTACCGCTGAGGACGACCTGAACCGGTTGAAGGCCCAGGTGGCCCACCTACAGACTCAGACATCAGAGTTGCACCGCCGAGCCGAGGATGCGGAGAACCGCTCGCGGCGGAACAACCTGCGCCTCATAGGGTTTCCCGAAACGGTCGAACATGGACACACAGACGCCTTCGTGGAGACCTGGATCAAGTCGTGGATCCCCAAAGATGCTCTCTCACCCTGGTTCGTAATCGAACGCGCGCACCGCTCCCTGGCAGCCAGACCTCCCCCCGGAGCCCCACCGCGGCCTATTATCATTCGGATCCTCAACTTCCGGGACAGAGACGCTATCCTGAAGGAAGCCCGAGTTCACGGTCCCCTAAAATATCAGAACAGTACTATAATGGTTTTCCCGGACTACACAAGGGACGTTCAGGCCCAGCGCCGCACGTATAATGAGGTCAAACAAAAACTCCGTAACCTGGGCTTGCGATACGGGCTCCTCTTCCCGGCCCGCCTCAGAGTTATTTTCCAGGACAAAGCAATTTTCTTTGATACACCACAGGCAGCATGGACCTGGCTCACGGAGGAGCGGCCCCTGCGACCCCAACCCACGTCCCCCCCACCCCCATACCGGGCCCCTCCTGGGCGCATCCGTCTCCTCCCAAACAACAACGGAGGCGCAACCAATCCCGTAAGAAGGGGGAGCAATGAGGGGACCGCTCGAGATCACCCGGGCTGCTTCCCAATCACGGATCGCCTCTGAAGTCCCTCCGATTCTGGATGACCATAGCCGAGCCAGTTCATTGATAAACTTGCACCATGAACACGACTCAACCTCGACGCTGCGCCCGGCCCTCTCCGACTCAGACCTATCCCGAAGTACCGCGTTCCGAGAGTCTGGGGAGGATGCCGGATTCTGATTGTGGAGCCTCATGGAAGTAGAACAGCACCAAAAACTCTTGGGGCTCGTGGCAGCACTATTCAACCATTGATAATGAGTCATCCGCCTACATGGAGGGGTCCATCGCCATCGCCACGACTTTCCCGGCTAACCGTTTTAGTGTAGCTTCTTGTTCTTGAATTGGGCGACAGATGCTTCGGGTTTGGAAGTATAGGGCGGGGGGTGTTGGGAGGGGGTTGGGGATGGGGGGGGGTTGCTGCCCTCCATCTTCTGTACGTTCTGACTCCGTTTGAGTCACTGTTTACAGCTTTGTTTGCACTGATGTTTCTTTGGTTTCATGACAGCCCAATGCACATACATGCACTATTCAATGTCCTGGGTCATACCATCCCACGCCAGCCCCATCTCCTTCTCACAGCCGCGATATGCCAGCTCACCCGGGGCCCAGGCCCATCCCACCTCTTCTCTCCCCGCGCCAGCTGTTTCCCAGATGCCCGTCCACGGTAGGTCCCTCCACATCTTGTCGTGGAACGTCAATGGGTTGCTAGCCCGCATCAAACGCACTGCCGTCCTCAGGAGCGCCCAACGTCAGTCTCCTGACGTACTCCTCCTCCAGGAGACACACCTCCTGGGAACCCGATGCTCTTTCCTCGCCCGATATGGCTTCGATAGGGTCTGGCACTCGGGTTTCACACGGGGTTGCCGGGGGGTGGCTATACTGACCCGGCGAGGGCTCCCCTTCACCCCCATGCAGGTGAGGACTGACACACAGGGCTGTTATGTGACCCTCTCCGGTCGGCTTGAGGGGCAGGTCCTCAACCTCCTTTCAATATACATTCCTCCGGCCGCGCTCCCCTCCACCCTTCACCACCTTACAGAAGTAATCTCCGCCCTGCCCCATGGCCAAACCATAATTGGGGGGGATTTTAACGCGTGAATGCAGCCGACCCTGGACGCCACAGGAGATCCCTCCTCATCACGCCTCACCTGTTCGAAACGACTATCCGACTGGTCATCTGCCCTCGGTCTATGTGACGCGTGGAGGATCTGGCACCCCCGCCTGAAACAATACACTCACACTTCAGCGGCCCACCATACCCACTCCCGTATTGACCTGCTCCTCCTTCCCGCCACCGAATGCCAGTTAGTCTCTGGTGTCTCTATTCTTCCGCGGGGAATCTCGGACCACTCCACTATCTCTCTCCACCTGGGACACCCCACCGGGGGTCAGCGTTTGGTCTGGAGGTTCAACGCGTGGTTTTTGCAAGATGCGGACCTCAGAGACGCGCTTGCGGTGGAACTGAAACACTATTTTCTGGCCAATACAGGCTCAGTTTCCTCTGCTGGCACGCTGTGGGAAGCCGTCAAGGCCACCCTACGTGGAGTGGCCAAAGGCCTGGTCCATGCGAAACGGGCGGAACAAACCGCACGCTTGACTCTGCTAGAGGCACAAGCCGCGCGGCTGGAGGCGACCTTGGGAGACACAGAGGAAGCCCACTCAGTTAGACAACTTGCGATGCTTCGCGAGGAGATCCGCCAGATCTCCCTAGAATCGGCCAAGATGCTCTGGCGCTCCTCAGTAGCCCGTGTTTACGGATGGGGCGACAAAAATGGTAAGTTGCTTCATAATCTGGTCTCCTAACCCAGGGCCAACAGAATTATTCCCGAAATCCGTGACGCCACTGGTACCCATCACTGTACCTCGTTGGCTATCGCCCAGGCCTTCGCGGGTTACTATTCTCAGCTCTATTCCACCCGGCCCCCTGGAGCCTCCCTAACCGACCTGCTGGATCGTACCGGAACCCATCTCCCTTGCTTACCCCAGTCCGACTCGGCGGACCTCGATCTTCCCCTTACTCCGGAGGAGATCCAAGGCGCTATCTCCCTACTCAACTCAGGGAAGACGCCAGGGCCCGATGGTTTCCCTCAGGAATATTACGCGGCTTATTGAGACGTACTAGTCCCTCATCTGGTCGCCCTCTTTCAACATGTGGTAGAGACGGGCTCTTTTCCCCCTGAGACTGATGTAGCCACCATAGTGGTCATTCCGAAAACTCAACCACCCTCCCTTGTCCTGTGCGGACTGCCGCCCGATCTCACTCATCAATACTGAAATAAAAAATGTTGCTACTGTGCTGGCGCAGCGTCTCCGCCCCTTACTGCATGTACTGATCCATCCGGACCAGTGTGGTTTTATGCCCGCTCGCGGCACCCGACATTGTATACGACGCCTCCATCTTGCCCTAGCCCATCACCATCTGCTCACCCCATACTTGGCCCTGTTGCTAATAGACTTTGAAAAGGCCTTTGATACGGTGGACTGGGGCTACTTGGAAGATGTACTGGCCACGATGTGCTTCGGCCCCCACTTTCGACGTCTCATTCGAGTCTTGTACTCGAGTCCTAAGGCAAGGGTCCTGACCAACGGCACCTTCTCAGAAGCATTCCCCATCCGCAGAGGCACCCGCCAGGGATGCCCTCTTTCGCCGCTTTTATTCGCGCTGGCGATGGAACCGCTGGCGTGCCTCATACGCAGTGACCCTCAAATCCGGGGATGGTCCTGGGACCCCCATCAGATTGACAAAATTGCCCTCTATGCGGACGATGTTCTGCTTTTCCTGGCCGACCCGGAGACCTCCGGCCCGCGCTGTCTGGAGGTGCTTCGGACCTTCGAGACTGTCTCAGGTCTACGCCTCAACCCGGCGAAGTCCACCTTGGTTCCCCTCCACCCCTCGAGAGCCTGCTTTGATTGGCAGTCTACCATCCCTCTGCGGAGGCAATCCTTTAAATATTTGGGGATCTGGATCACCTTGCTTCCCGAACTAGAGTGGGCTCTTAACCTCACACCCCTGGTCACGAAAGCCAAATCCGACCTCAAGCGTTGGCAATCCCTCCAGCTCAACCCCCTGGGCAGAGGGGCACTTTTTAAAATGATGATTCTCCCCCGTTTTTTATACATCCTTCAAAATATCACTTTTCACCTCCCGGGTAGCTGGTTCCGCGAGTTTGACGGGGTACTTACCAAGTTTCTGTGGGGATGTGGAAGACCACGCATGGCCTTGACCCGCTGTCGAATACCTCCCTTTGATGGGGGTATGGTGGTGACCAACCTCCACCTCTACTACCTGGCCACCCGAATCATTGTAGTCCATGACTGGTTTGCTGGAGGCTGGTATGATCCGGCCTATCGGACCGAGCTCAGAACTATGGACTTTCCACGGATTTTAGCTTACCTATATGGGACCCCTATTCCGCTGACCATTCCGCCAATCATCAGAGCGGTCCTAACAGCCTGGCGCTCTGCTTTGCGCTACACGCAATGGGACAAGAAACTCACTCAACATACGCCTTTGTGGCATGGTACATGGCTGCGCGACGTATCGGCTCTCCAAGGGTTCCAACGGTGGGATCGGATCGGGATTACACTCCTTGGGGACGTCTGGGTGGGAGACCACATCCGGGCCTTTCCTGATCTGCAACAACGCTACTCCCTACTCAATTCTACATATATCTGCAACTTCGCCACACCCTTACCACACATGTCTCACCAGGCACCTCACTCCCTGAATTTAGTCCGTTGGAGGCCCAAGTCATGATGGGCAACCTGGGTAAAGGGGGAGTGTCGCGGATATATCGCTCCCTAGTGAACAACGGCCCTGTCACCTTAAATGCGCTGCGGGCCCGCTGGGAGGGATGGGTGGGTCCCCTGGAGGAGGCAGATTGGCGTGACGCCCTGATGGCTCCCAAAACATTGACGTCCTCCTCTAAACTACGCCTTATTCAGCTATACTACCTCCACACGGCATATCTTACCCCCGCACGCCTACACAGGGCGGGCCTCCGCCCCTCACCGGATTGCACACGTTGCGGCCAGGCCCCGGCCGATTTCTACCACATGGTCTGGCTATGCCCTGCTCTCACCTCCTTCTGGGCGGGTATAGAAACTGAACTCACGTACACTCTAGGGTGGCAGGTTCCACACAATCCCTTATGCCTCCTCCTGGGGGTATTTGATGGCTTGGATGGTTCTCGAGCCGACAAGCGTTTCCTGGGCACGGCAGTGGCGGTGGCCAAACGAGATATTGCGGCGGCCTGGTCACGGGCAAAGCCTCCCACTGTACGTAAATGGCGCCCAGGGGTGGATTGGTGTGCGGCCCAAGAGGAACCTCTCTTTGAAGCCCGGGGCTGCCCTGAAAAGTTTGAGAAGGTATGGGGCAAATGGTTAAATTTACTGGGTTGAACTTCATGCTGGTTTCCCGCTTGTTTTGTTGCTCCCTTTTATCGTACGAGAAGGGTGATTTTGGGGCCTTGTATTTCGACTGGGCCCCCCTGCTGTTTCTTGATGATGGACATTGATGTATTGTGCACTTTTTCGCTGTCTCCATATGTTTTTGTTTTTCCAAATGCTAATAAAATTGATTATCAAAAAAAGTATTAGAAAGGTTACACGTTAGGGAGGGCACGAGAGAAGTCGTTATGGATGGCGTGGATCGGCAGTGTGGGTTGGAGGACGTGGTAGGGTAGATGGAAGTGTTCAGGGGGTCCCTGATGAGGATGGAGGATTTTTAGGAGGGAGACGGTGAGACTGTTCAGGGAGGGTGAGTTGTGTAACAGTGGAGAGAGGCAATTGGGGTGTTTGGCCCAGTTGTGTGAGCTTAGTGGCCTTAGTACTGTAATGTCTATCAAAGATGTTAAGGTGAGGGTCTGAGGCTTGTATGAGTATATTCCCAATCCTATAGATGGATATATCAATTTCCCCATTAAATGAAAGGGAGGGGGATGTCGTCAGTTTTATTCCATACGGAATTTTGATTGTTTTAGTGACTGGAAGGTGGAGAAGGCAGATGTTTTTCCATTTAGCCGGACGTTTGGAGTAGAATACAAAGTCGGCTTTCTTCTTGGCACTAGACCGGCTGTGGTAGGTATCCGCTATTAGAGTTCCCGGGTGGAGTTTCAGTAATTTATGTTTTGATTTTTCATAGTGTTCTTTGAGTTATTTATCGGATATATGATGCTCCATGAGTTAGGGCCATGACTCACAAGAGCAGTGTCGAGGGGATTGTGTGGGCGTTAGGCTGGAGACATGTTCGTTACAAGAATGGTATAGTTGAAGGCTTATGCCTGGGAGGCTTCTGTTAGAACGCCACGCTGGAAGGGGATTGCCGCTACGTTTATGAAAGAGCTACAAATTAAATTCCTAGCATTAGGAAAAGTCAATAATGGGCATCTCAGTGACTTTTTCTGTTAAAAGTGGTTCTGCAGAAGTGTATCTCTGTGACGGCTGGAGTCAAAGGGTTAGTAGGGGCCATCAGGGATTAATACCGGGTGGGGGCAGAGGAAGGATTCCTTCGTTACAGTTACAGTCTTTCTTCAGTTTCATGGAATTGTGCCTGCTTAAGGAATAACAAAGTCCTACTTCAGTTTTATTAAGACCTGTGCTTTGTGAGTCCTCTTTCCCTTTCACTAGTGCTGCAGATCGCCATCTTGGTAAGCCAAGCCTGAAGGTAGAGTGGAAGGGAGGTTCTCAAAATGGAGGGCAGGTTAGGACCCATCACATAGCACCCCCACCCAGGGGAGATCACGATTTCACAATGCTCACGAGAGGAAAAAAAAAACACTCATGCGTGCGTCACTTGCGCGGCGATCCAGTCACAAGAGTCATCCCCCAAGGAAAATCATCCTACCTCTAGGCAGTTACTCGCCGTCCCACCAGGCTTCTAAAGCACGAGCCGAACGGGTGGATCTCGACACTCACAGCGCCGTGTTGACACTGCCTCAGCCCGTCTTCCAGTGAGAGTACGGGCGCAGACAGAGGCCGCTGCGCTGCAGCCAATCAGCGACCTCGGGCACTGGACGACCTCACCTGGTAGCTCCTCTTCGGTTGCGATTCCGAACTTGCAAGGTGGGTGGGATCCTGGCTACTAGACAGACACCCCTGCAGAGACAGAGGGGCTGGACATCCTCCTCCGACTCAACATGATCCCTCAGGGAGCCTCAGTCAGGAGTGCAGACCACCAGTGAGTCGGACGTGCGACCGCACAGGGAAAATCCACCCCCGCAGGTCTAGGAGGCCTCGGACTCTGCAAGTTCCCTCAGGCAGCCCCGGCAGTAAGGCAGAACAGCCTGCAGTGACAGAAGTGCATCCACGAAGGACCAACCTCCCCGGCGGGTCAGTCAGTAAAGCGGTAATTTGCCCCAGTCCAGGTAGGAAGCGGCCGCAACTAATGGGCACGCACACACACCAAAATGATATCCACTCACTTGGGCTCACATTAGACCTTGCAGGCGCATTATGGACATTTTTTTTAGGCTTTTAGTATGTTTTATTGTAAATGATTTTTATGCCTTTTTAATAGCGTTAGCTTTATCATTACCTAGCTGACCCTGCTGACCTTTTGATGTCATGTCCTTTAGGATAGGCCTGTCATGTATACCCCATTTTACATACATTGTCCCATCCACACGACAATAGCGATTCTAAACAGCTGACCTTTTACCTAGTAGCTTGCTCCTGTCTCTTCGACACCAGGCTCTCGGTACTCTATCATAATTCCTGTGCATGATCGCATTTGTTTGGAAAAACATTCACGATTGTTTCCAAAACATTTATGGGTGTTTTAGAAACATATCGATTCTAAAAAAAAACCCTGGCGTGAACACTCTAGTATATAAAACCCTTTTTCCCCCTGCAAATTAGAGAATTCCTTCCAAGCTGACACGGGGTCCTGCATGCTGAATCTTCGACACCCAGCGGTCTGACATCCCTTGCGGGGTGTCATCCTCGGAGATGAGACGAGGTCCTTCATTCTAAACCATCAGGTGAGGGGGATGGTTCTTCCCTATGGGATTCTTGGCTACAGATACATGCGCATGCTACACACACACATCTAGGCTAGGTACATTTAGGCAAATTACTTAGGGCGCTCATTTTAGGAATATGCAAGTGCTACTGTTTTTATCTGAACTGCTTATGTTCATATTATTAGCACCATGGTAGAAATGTATCTACTATTTACTATATTAGTACTAGCAATCCCTTTCGTATGCTTCTGTCTCCTGATTGTCGCAGCACATATGTTTTACACAAGATTGTCGCTGGACCAATAAATACTTATTGAAACGTCCTAATCGCCATCCTGTGTATTTTCTGAGAATAAGTAAGCACGAGTGTCTGAGCGAAAAGTACTGTACTGTTTTCCATGATCCCTGAAGAATCAGGGTTGTCATGTTCAGTGGTTGCCAGAAACTACCTACACCAATGTAAGAGACAGGGGGGTTGTAGTAGCACTGTAGAGCTAGCCGGTCTAACCGCTGACATATCCTGTGGGAGTGTCTGGTGCGGTTGGGACACCAAGCCCTCAGTTTAGCTAATCTAAAACGCGCAGGTCCTGGGGATTCCTAGGAACTACACAACAGAGCTCTTAGATATTAACTTTTTCTGGACATTTACAGAGGTCCATTCGGATTAAAAATGGTTATGGGATTATCCAAATATCATTTATTCAGTGGGAACTCATATCATGATTAAAAACCAAGAGCCACATGTATCATGCATTTTCCCGATCGCAAACAGCCTGATTCGCAGAATCGTGCTGTTTGAAACCGGTAAAATGCATTTTGGTATGTATGAATTCAAATTTGCGATTCGGTAACATGTTACTGAATCGCAATTTGTAATTGCAAATGCATACCTATTTAATATTAGGAAGGGGCGTGTTTAGGGCAGGCCTTCCTAAGTCAAATCGCAATAATCGGAGGGGGGTCAGGTAGGTAAGGTGCAGGTAATAAAATTGGGTGAGTTTAAAACAAGCGTTGCTGGCCGCTTCCTGTATCTGCGTGAAGGCCCTTTTCCACTCTCTCTCCGTTAGAGGTGTCAGCAAGTCCTCCAATTATCTTCTCTGGACCCTCGATACATCTACCCTACGGTCCACCTTCAGGGCTTCATACAGCCGAAAGATCAATCCCATGAAAGAGCCCGGGTCCATGATCGTCATCAGGGTGTGGTACTCCACGGGTTCCTCAGGGGATGCGGTCCATATTTCACGCACAGTGCATGTTAGGTTAGCGTACTGTAGAAAATGGCCCTCTGGGACATGATAACATTCTCTCGCATCTGCAAAGGGGAGAAAAGTTCCATTAAAATGTAGGTCGCCTGCTGTTACACAGACACCATCAAACCATCCAGTCAGATCCATCACCGTCTGTATGTGATGAAAGCTGTGAAGCCATTTTAAGGGGAGTGACCGGGGATATGGGGCCCTTCGCAGTACAAGAGTGACCGCACATTGCAATGTGCAGGCAACCTGACGGACCACAAATGGACAATCCTGGGGGGTCCGCGAGCCCATTATAAGATATCTTGGAAGGTCTGCCTCTGTGCTCCAGCCTGCCAATAGTTTCTTCTCTGTATTTGGCCTCTCAGGACACCACTGTGCAGCATACTGGAGGATTCCAGCAAAGTAATAAAGACGAAGGTCTGGAAGGCCCCCCTGGTCCATATCCAGCTTTATTATTTCCAGCTTCACCCTACTGCTTTTCCCTGCCCATACTAGGGAAATGAGAAGGCTGTTTAGGGTGGTAAAGGTGGCATTGGAGATTAGGCAGAAGGAGTTCTGCAGTACTTATAGGCAGCGCAGCAGTAGGACCATTTTCGCCAGGGCTACGTGCCCCATAACAGAAAGTGGGAGGCGATTCCAGAAACGTATCGATGCCTCCAGGCCTGTGAGGACTGCTTCTGCATTTAAGGCGTATTGGGCTTCGGCTGTCTGAGCCACCTGGATACCTAAATAACGGAAATTATCGCGCTCCCATGTAAATGCAGAGGCAGGAAGATTCGCGATCTCTCTCCCAACTAGAGCTGCCAGGGGGAACTACTAATACCAACCCTGACACTGTCCCAAACTCTGACAATACATTCAGCCACTGTTGGGTTACTAATATAAAGTAGTGCGTCATCCACATACAATGATATGACATGGGTACGCCAGTGCTTAATTTGAGCAGGTGGTTTCCGGTGCTCAGCACCGGCACTTAATCATCAACACCGGCGCTTGAGCACACATTCATTTTTGGTAGGCACAGGGAGATTAAGTGATTCACCGAGAATCACAGGATGTTGCCAACGCCGAGGCTCGAAACTGGTTCCCCAGCTCCGATGTCGGCAGCTCTGGCCATTACACCACATCCTCTCCCCACTTGCAGTTTCATGGCTTCTGTTTTAGGCGGTGCTAGCAGGAGAAATGGGCTGGTAGAAGTGGCCTCCTGACGAGAGCCCCAGCACTTATTTTTTTTACAAATTAACCTCTGTACGCCCACCTACAATTACGCCCCAACGTGCCATGTCCTGGCTCAGCCGGATCGCCAGCAGCTCCATCGCCAGTGCGAAAAGGAATGGGGACAACGGTAATCCCTGTCTCGTGCCCCGCTCTATAGTGATGAGTGCAGAACCCACTCCACCACTGCGTACTCTAGCAGTTGGGTGACAATACAGTAGAGGAACCCAAGAGATAAAATCCGGTCAGAGAACCATTCTAGCCAAAACCTTCCATAGATAATCCCACCATAGGGTGTCAAAGGCTTTCTCGATATTCGGGCAACTGCAGCCGCCTGCATATCCATGTGTGCCGTGGAGTGCAATATATGAGAGAATCTGCGCAAATTATCTTGAGTTCCCCGGCCTGGCATAAACCCACATTGATCTTCGTGCCCCAGTTGTGTATCCACCCTACCTAGGCGCATTGCTAGTACTTTAGCCAATATTTTGGCATCTACCCCTAACATGAACAGTCGTCGGTATGAGCCGGGCAGAGTTGGATCTTTGCCTGGTTTGGGGAGCATGACTATCTGGGCCTCCTGCATGGAAGAAGGGGAATCCCTACTCGCTTGGCCTCATGCAGGGTCTCTAACAACCTAGGGAGTAATATATCTGCAAACGTCTGAAAGTACTCCACCGGGATGCCATCTGGACCTGGGGCCTAGCTGCGCGCCATACACTGCACTGCCTTCCGGAGGTCTTGAAGTTGAATCTCTCCCTCTAACTCATCACGTAGGCCATCTGCAAGGCGTGGAAGTGCTATATCTTCAAGGAACCGTCCTATTTCCGATCTGTCAATCACCTTGACCTCTCTATACACTGCTTCCAAGTGAGTACAGAGTAAGGAGTTAATGGCCATCTGCATAGAGACGAGGGCACCATCAGCCCGCTTTAATGTCAGTATAATCGGGGGACGGTGTTCTTGCTTGAGGAGCCATGCTAATAGCTTTCCCGATTTATCACCTTCTCGGTGCAGGAGCTGGCACGCTCTTCAACGTCTACATGGCTCCACTCGCCCCCATCATCAGAACCCACGGACTCAACATTTGTTCCATACGCAGACGACACCCAACTCATCCTCTCCCTATCCAACGAACCCAACGCAGCCAAACACAAATTTCAAGAAGGCATGGAATCTGTCACCAAATGGATGAAAAGCAGCTGCCTACAACTCAACACTGACAAAACAGAAGTACTCATCATGGGCCCACACCCCGATGCCTGGGAAGACACCTGGTGGCCCCCCACCCTCGGAAGCCCTCCCACCCCCACAGACCACGCACGCAACCTCGGAATCATCCTGGACTCCGAGCTCAAAATGGACCGCCAGATCAACTCCGTCTCATCCTCCTGCTTCCACACCCTCTGCCTCCTACGTAAGACCTTCAAATGGATCCCCCTCGAGCACAGAAAGACCGTCACTCACGCCCTCGTCACCAGCAGACTTGACTACGGCAACGCACTCTACGCCGGAATAAACAAAAACCTCACCGCAAGCTACAAAACATCCAGAACGCCGCCGCAAGACTGGTCCTCAACCTGTCAAGACACTGCCATATCTCCCAGCACCTGCGCACACTCCACTGGCTCCCCATCAAGGCTAGAATCACCTTCAAGATTCTCACCCACGCACACAAAGCCCTCCACAACACCGGACCAGCATACCTGAACAGCCGACTCGCATTCCATGCACCCCAGAGGACCCTACGATCAGCCCAGCTCTCCTACGCCATGGTCCCCCGCGCCAGAAAGACCAGATCAGGAGTCCGCTCCTTCTCCTTCCTCGCAGCCAGAGCCTGGAACGCCCTACCGCTCCACCTCAGACAGACGACATCACTCCCCATCTTAACGAGAAACCTCAAAACTTGGCTCTTCGATAGACCTCCTCCTTGATGGACTTGATCCTGCACCTCCCCTCCTCCCCAGCGCCTTGAGACCCTTATGGGTGAGTAGTCGCGCTTAACAAGCACATGATTGATTGATTGGCAGTATTCCCGGCGGACCAGGCAATCTAATCTGTCCCATATGTCTCCCACACTGCCCTGGACACGCAGCAAAGCCTCACTGTGTTGCTCCAAGACAGGACCCTTATTTTGTAGCATTACCAATGTGCTCTCTGACTCCATAAGGTCCTTCTCTAACCGTTTCCGCATGCCACCACCCTTTGACAGGCATTCCCCCATGCATCACCACCTTCAATGCATTCCACTCTGTCCACCTGGCAGCAGTGGACAGCCAGTTGGTGGTAAAATAGCCGCAGGTCCCCTCTCTGAGTTCCTCTCAAAAGATGTCATCTTTTAGGGCCTCAGGTTGCAGGCAACAAAGAGGGACCTTCGGACGGCCGTTTCTCGTCCCCCATTCCAACAACACAGGGGAGTGGTCTGAAAGGAATCTCCCTAATACCTGTATCTGTAGGTACGCTGCAGTAGCATCTCCAGTAAGCAAGAAACGGTCTAAGCGGCTAAAGACTGAACGCGCTGGGGTGTAACACGTGTAGCCCTATTCATCTGGATGTGTTGTGCGCCACAGGTCCACACAACCTAGGCAGTCCATGACCTCCCGGAGAGCAGTCGACATATTGGGTTTCATGTGTGCTTTTGGGGGGTGCCTATCCAATGTGCCATCCAACACACAGTTGAAGTCACCTGGCCACAAAATTGGAATCCCAGCATATAGCAATAGTTGTTCCTCCAGATCAAGATAGAAATCACCATCATCTACATTTGGGGCGTTGATATTCAGCAGGCATATTTCTGTGCCATCTAACACTCTGTGCACCAGGACATATCTCCCCACTATATCCGCTTTACAACAAAGGACTTGGAAGGGAATCCGCGGGGCTACCCAGATCACCACCCCTGAGCATAAGTGGAATATGTGGCGAAGAGCATCCGATCTCTCCACTTTTTATGCAGCCTTTGAGTCTCCAGGTCTGACAAATGCATTTCCTGCAACATAGCTATGTGAGTCCCATGCCGGCGAAGATAAGTTTGTACCCTATATCTCTTCACAAATGAATTGAGCCCTCGTACATTCCATGTTACAAAGTTAAAATGAGCCCTCTATTTATCTAAGTTCTTGCAAAATTCCGCTATATACACCCTGCCAATGCTGCCATCTTAACAAAACATCATGATGGGAAACATCCCCACCCATCCACCGGGTAAACATATTAAAAACAAGCCGTGCCTCCCCAGTCATAGCCCAACCCACAACTTCCACCCTAAGGACTGGAGTGAATCAAAACAAATGGTCACCCAGCTACCCAATCGCAAGATGAAAATTCTACCAAGAATGTAAACACGTATGCAGTCACCCTACAAACCAATCACACATCCAACTACACCACAACTATTCCACTGTTATCTCTGTGCCACGATGAGGAGTCACCCCAACCACCACACCCGTCAGTGAGCCACGGGTGCCCCCATCCACAACCAGCCTCACAACACACTAGGTTACACCCACTCAACTACTGCAATCTCATCCAAAACTAACACAACAATGAAAATCAGAGGCAAGAAAAAGAAAAGTGAAAAGGAGGAAAGCAAGAAGACAAGAAGAGAAAAAAAAGAATGGAGAGAGGGGGGAGCAACATACTGCAATGGGGCCCATCTCGCCAGTTTGGGATCTAGACTAGTGAGCCAACTACAAGTATCCTTAGGGGGCTGAGGTCACACCTCCATTCCTCCTAACTCCTCAATCACCAGCTCTCCCATTTCCAATTGTATTACAAGCTCATACTGTCCCAGATGCTTGCCATGTGTTCAGGTGTTGGTCTGAGGGGTATCCTCCACAACATCCCCAGTACTTGCTTCCGAACTCGCAGCGGTCACCACCTCTACCAGTGCTCTAGCTTTCTTACGTTCAGTCTGCAACAGGGCAGGGCTCATCCGAGATGGATGCACCCCTTCGCCGTCCGAATCCAATCGTTCCAAGTCTAAGGAGCCATCCTGTCGCACCACCACTCGTTGAGTAGATCTCGATGTACGTCTACTCCGCCAACCACGTTTGTTCACCCTCCGTGTGGTCCATGTCTCTGGAGATCGCCCATTGGAACCCTTCGAGGCTAGGGCCCGGCCCTCCCCTCTCTTCTCCAGCCAGTCCCAAGCAGTCTCTGGCGTAGTGAAATAATGGGTGCGACCCTCATGAATGAGCTTAGCAGGGTAAAGCAACAAATACTGTAAATGATTCACCCTCAGCTTTGCTTCACGCAAAGGACATCCTCTGTTGCTGTACCAAGCGTGTATAGTCCGGAAAGATGCGGATGGCATGATTTTCAAAAACCGGGTCCTCTCCCCATTGTGCCTCCCTAAGTATACATTCTCTATCCCTGTAATTGAGGACTCTGGCAATGAGAGTATGAGGGGAGGTGCCAAACAGGGGAGCAGGGCCCAGTGCATGATGCGCCCGTTCAATCACAAAGAAGGAAGAGAGGGGGGCCGATGGTAGTGCCGTTTTGATCCAATTTTCAAGGACGTTCTCAGGGTTATTTCCTTCGGCACCCTCCGGGAAGCCCACGAAGCATAGATTGCATCTGCGGGAGCGGCCTTCCGCTTCTTCAGCTCTGCGCTCCAAGACCGCCCGTTTCGCCGCCAGGTCAGTAAGGGCCGTTATCAGGGTGGAGACCTCGGTCTCCAGCTTAGAAACAGTCTGTTCGGTAGCCAGGGATCTCTCCGCCACTGCACGCAGGTCCACTCTCAATAGTCCAAAATCAAGGGAGACATCGCACTGAAGGCCTCATTGGCAGCAGGATCTGAGTGCCAGTAGGGTCCACCTGCACGTTCACTGCCACAGGCGGGGGGGAGGTCATTTGGCGGATCCAGGTGCGGTGCGCCACCCTGCGCTGTATACTGGTCCATCTTAGTTTGTTGCGCCCCCCTATGTGGTCTGTCTTTCCCGATGACTGTTTCCAGTAGTACTGAGGTCTGGGAGCGGTATAGCCAGGTCTCTCCTCTTAAGGGCCCAAATACCCGGAGATGTGGGGAAGTCCGTCAGGGGATCTCCGTGTTCTTGACGGGAGTAGGACGCCGTCTACAGTTGCTAATGACTCTCTACATCAGTGGGCATCCGCAGGAGGGGGCATCAATGATACCCAGCAGGTAGGTGCAGTTACTATGCCAGGTCCTTGAGTGGGCAAATCTCTCCCTAAGTGCGCGATACTGTAGGCTCACCACCTCATCAGCATACCTCAATTTGCCAGTAAGGAAAATTCACAACACGTGGAGGTCGACGGCAGCCCCCGTGAAATGAACGTCACCACACTATGCTTTCACATTTCTCCAGTGGTGGAGCATATTACTTCCAGCAAGAGGAGAGCGTCCTCAGCCACTCCGTCCCTCTCGTCTAGCCACCAGCACTCTCCTTCCCCCCAACCTCTTCAAATGGGCCCAGAGGGGGGGGTAACCACAGAGCCCCAGCAACGACAGGACCTGCAGCGCGAGTGCCGCGCAGGTAGGCCCGAAGGCCTCAAGTTGAAGAATGGGCACGTCCCGTGTGGTGCATCAGCAGGTTAGATCAGGTCAGCAGGCCCCACAACCACAGCCTCGCGGCATCTCACCTCAGCACCGTGGGGGCCCGCGGGAATGGCACCATTCCGTCGCAGCCAGGCCAGGCTGCCGCCGCCAATCGTAGGGGGTCAGGCCACCGCTTTGCCCTCCCAGCGGGCGGCCCTTACTGGGTATCCGGCTGTCCAGGCCCGTCCCAGCACCTCCTCGCGGGCACCAGAGCACGTCCTATCTCGGATGCTGGCTCGGATGTGTCTTGCCGCTACTGCGCCTCGCTGTTCATGTACCGAGGCGGCAGCGGAGGGCCTACCCGGCCTCTCGTAAATCTGCAGGCCCTACTCGAGGTCTGCCGTCTCCGCTGGGCCGTTGGTCTGCCTGGTCCAGTGCCTAAGTCCTCCCGAGGCACACGCCAGTCACCTTCCCCTGGGCCAGTCCACACCCGTTTCCGGCTGATCACCGCAGTCGCTTCTGGTGGCGGTGTTCCCCGGCGTGCTGGAGACCGAGGCCTCATGGCTATCGGCAGCCGAGATAGGCCGCGATGTCGCTATTCTAGCCCATTCGGGTCCCAATCCCGACCTCCAACGGCCTTAGGTCTCACCCCAGTAGTCAGGAGGGTAACATCCCAGCACCATGTGGCAGGATACTATAGGAGAGTAAGCGGGCCAGCTCCAGAGCTCATTACAGTGCGTCCGTCGCAGTCGCCATCTTGGCCACGCCCCAGTTCTGTCATGTTAATGGAGCCATCAGTCAAACCTTCAAAGCATTTACAGGAATCTCGCTTGACGGCGGTTCCACTAAATTCAATCGTTTACTGCTGGGCCGGCAGACATCTCAAAATTTGGCAGGCAGGTACTCCCTCAAGGTGGCAGAGTGCTTTGCTTCTTCAACCTGATAGAGTAAATTCCCATCCACCAAAATCTAAATCAAGCCCTAATTCTCTTAGCACATTTTGCAGCAGCCTATAATATACTTTGCATGCCACGCAATTTATAAGAATAACAGTATTTTCAACCGCAGGCTGGGGCCTTGTAGCAATACAAATATAGTCACTATTTTGCAGTGCACCAACCAGGTTTCAGTTCTGTGACATCCTTGAGTAGGTGATTGCACGAGTTGCTCTCTTTCCTTTTTGAACCCTTATAAATATTTAACAGCTCTGTGGTTGAGGCGTTTTTCCATGGATTGAGAGTGGATGGTATCACTCCGCCTTTGGTACATCTTCTGCCAAGTTGAACTATTTTTTAACATCTTCCGAGTATATCCAACAAAACAATTAAAAAGAAGTGTCTACTATGATCATCTATTTCCAGCCAAGATTCAAGACATACAAAGTCCAGAAACATATCCAATATGAAAAAATCAACAATATTCAATTTTCAAGAGTCTTGCAATTGCGTTTCAGAATCAATCTTTTATTCATTATTCAAAACAAAGCTTTTTTCAATCAGCCCAGCCAACGCGTTTCGTCCCTTAGGACTTCGTCAGGGTTTTGCTTTCAAATACGGCAACATTTAAATGCCGTGAATTGCAACTTCAGGTTCAATATCTTCATAGGGAATCAGTCTCTTTTCCCGGGTGGTGTAGTACCCCCCGATTCATCTTTCTCCTTCGTGGTTCAAAGTAAAATGTTGCGGAAAAACACCTGTTGAATTTTTCCCATTGGATATGTTTCTGGACGTTTTATTGCTTGAATCTTGGCTGGAAATAGATAAACATAGTAGACGCTCCTTTTCAATTGTTTTGTTGGATGTTTAATAATTGTGGCTTCTAAGCAGCGGGGCAACGAAAAGTAGAGCGTATGAGTTTTCAAGATATCAGTAAGACACACTAGTGCGATGTTAGTGCCCACACTGCTGGTGCTCATTTTTCGTGTATCTTCAGAGTATATCCTTTTTAAAATATCAGCATTTACCAAATGCTTTCTTAAACTCATTCGTTGATCAAGATGCATATTTCTGGCATTAGGAAAAGCTGATTATTACGTAGATGATTTTTTAATAAGTTAAAGCTGGAAGATGAGTCTTGGGTATTAGATATTGAATCCGAAATATGTCGATTTTTAAGCTTAATGTAGGAATCACCCCCACCATAAATAGTATGGGATGCCTTCAAAGTTGCTGTCAGAGCACAGATATTTTAGCTGAGAAATAGTAGAGAAAAGGGGTTATAAAGAGATATGGGAAGCCCTCGAGCCACGGATAAAGCAGACATCTGAAAAGCATACGAACAATAAACCTCCCATGAATATACAGGTATTTAAAATGTCCAAGCAGCAGATGCAGGATTATTACTATGAGCAGATTTATCTCTCAAGTAATGCCTATATTCAAAAACTTTATGAGGAAAGTGAATAAGCTGGGAGTTTACTAGCCTGGCAGGCACGCAAAAAAGGGCACAAAACATGATTACATCACTCTACGATAGTGAGACGAATATACGTACCACAGATGCTAAAACCTTACAAGACTTGTTCAGACAATATTAGAAGAAAATATATGGCTCTCAGCGCAGGAGGTGGATGTGGACCAGCTAGGAAAGTTTATAGATAGTATCTCTGTCCCAAGGCTTGACCCGGGACATGCTTGTGTCTTAATGACGCCATTTAAATTAGAAGACGTGGAAGTAGCGGTGAAGTCTTTGGCTAGTAGAAAAGCTAGTGGAGAACACAGCATCCCATCTGAGTTCTATAAAAAGTTCTCACATATTTTAAATCATCATATTTTGAGGCTCACAAACTACATTTTGAAGGGGGGGGAGGACATTCCATCATCATTTGACAGAGCCGTGATTGTTAGCTTTCCTAAAAAAGATAAAGGGGCCCATTACGATGGCGGGCGGAAGCACTACCGCCGTGCTGGCGGATGCAAAAACCACCAGTTACCGCCCGCATGCCGCAGCCCACACGCCCGCCAAATTACGATGTGAAAAGGCAGCCAAACACCGCCGGCAAGCCAGCGACGCCGTCCGCCATCAAAGTGAGCCCGCTCACGTAGCGGCGCAGCCCAATGGAGACACACCGCCAGACGAAATCACGTACCGCCCGGCGTACAAATTACGATGCCGCAAACAAACAGCTCCCACGGCTAAGAGACACCGCACGTGAAAGTGAGGCGGAAACCCGAACGCCGAGCACAGACACGGAAGAGGCGACCCCCCCGAGCATGAATCCAGCACTGCAGGCCCTCCCCATGCTATACTTGATGCACCACCAAGGAGGCAACGCACCGCGGAGACGCAGGTAGGCACACACACAACAAGGGCACGCAAACAGCGCACACAGTGCAAGTGCGGAAAAGGAGGACATGGCACCCCCCCCAACACCCCTGCGTGGACAAGACACATCCACCACTGCACCCACAAATGCAACACAGGGCAAATTGCAACATCTCGCATCTATCATGGGCACACCACCTGGGACCAGGAACCAACGACCCCGTCACGGCACCGCAGCACAGCGGCGATGACGCAGCCACACATGCGCACAACTCAGCGCCCAACCATAACGCCATGTCTGCGTCGCACACAAACAACACAGGGACACAACCAAGCACCACACACACCAGCCACACCCAGAACGCACATGACACGTGACAGGCCTGCCACAGTCATGTCCCCAACGCCCAATTCACGGACAACACCCAACGTCACACAACCGACGCCCACATGTCAGTGAAGTCACGCAACATCAGGACACACCCCTGTGTGACAAACATGGCGAAGCACACAGCGGCGGGAACACCACCCAGCAGAACATGGGCCCCGTCGGGAAGAGGTACGCCAGTACCACACAGAAACACCCATACCACCCTGCACCCACACACAAGGCCCAACGCATAGCGGAAACACAGCCTGCCGCCCACACACGGGAGAGCAGACAGCACTGAATGACCTTCCATTCCAACTCCGAAACCACAACCCGACGAAACAAGCCGGAGAATCCAGCCATTGTCCCAAAAAAAGAGCAACACAGGCATGCAGAGGAAACCGACCACAGGGCAGATAGCGCATATCACCTAAGAACATACCGAACGGGGAAGAAAAATTATAAAACTCCCCCATGCCGTTCCCATGCAAGTTATCTGGAAGGAGTCACACACCACTGACCTTGAACATTCAGAGAAGCACGTGGGATGAGGGCCCGTGTCCTCCGCACAAGCTAACAGAACACAAGTCCTGCCCCCTACGACCATCACAGACCTCACAGCAACCTCGGAGCTTGCACACTGCAGACTGCACACACAGCCGGAGCACGCCACCACATCGCCCCGCAGCAAAATGGCACCTACAACACACCTACCCAACTACGCCAGACAGGTCAAGCTGTACAAACACAACCTGATACAGATGTTGGGATGCGAACCCCTATCCCTGCTGAACGTAAGTTACCGACTGACTTACCGCATCGCATTGTTCAGCTGCGTCATACCCGTCTTCTACTGTCGGAGGTGTCCCTTCCACCATCCTGTGGAGTTGTGCCTCTCCAACCCGGCATGTCCAAGGGCGGACCTGCTACCACTATTCCACCCTCTGGACGCACACGACAGGGTCTGTTCAGCCTATGGGGGCATGACGTATGTGGCGATCATCGGGCCCAGACTGCAATGGGACCACTGTGCCTCCACACGACGGATCATGGATCACAGCTACATCGAATGTCACCCAGCATGCCCCATCATGCTCCTACAAGGGACAACTTACGAACAACACCGTGACAGCCACCATCCGCTACATTGGCTGGCAAACATGTATACCACCAATGAAATGGAAGCCCTGCAGGAAGCCATCGCATACCTGTCAACCTGTCAATTCGTAGGACCCCGACGCAATCCCCCAAGTGAGCCATGATGTCCGACACTGTACCCATGCTTAGCTTCCGCACGGACTGGCCAGTAACCACTACAACAGCCATACCAAACGACCTGCAACTGATACCACACCATCAACGACACTGCCATGACATCGGATGTGTCCGGGACATGCACACTGTTCCCCATCACATCCAGGAACTCTGCATGTATCGGGGGAGGCAGTGGCATGGGATATGTGTATCGCACCCACATGGACAGAACTGCACGTACAACTATGCCATGACATGGATCCTGCGCCCATGGACATATGCACCGCACAGTGGACAGGAATCGCCCGGCTGGAGTATGTGAGAGCTGCACCCCTTCTCCCCTCCCCGGAAATCCCGTAACAGGACCTTTGCATGGACGACAAGTGCATACAACAACAACACGACCCCAGTGACTGTGACATGTCCAGCAGCCACCATATGGCAACAACAAGTGGGACGCCGTTGCATGCACGTAAGCCCATGCCCTGATGTCAACTCACACGCACGCGTGCATGAGTAACAACAGCAGCACACCTGTCACATGGAACTGAGATGGACTGTGCCCATGATGCCAAGCGGTCTGGTAGGCTAAATGTATACCGTCTGTGTCAAAGTCCGCAGCACCGCAGCTATTTGCAAATGAACATTAGCACAGCAACGGCCAAGCAGATGTAACTCTGAAGCCCACATCCCACATGCAACAGCTAATCACATGTACCCCTACACCCTTAGCTATGTGTAATCATGCTCAGTATATCCTCCACATGCATTCCGCTGCCAGTAGTGTCCACTATACTGCATCACAGAGGACATAAGTCACAATACATGGTTTGAAGAAAGAAACTGTCTCTGCTGATTCCTTTCACAAGTACGAATGGGAGATGATGAGAGTGTGTGATGTACACGGCAGTCGTGACATGACTATGTAGTCCACTGTCATTGGATGTCAACGCAAATGAGTAGCACAACTGTGGAAGACACACATGTGTCGTGTGAAGCGGGAGTGACGCTTCGCTCAGGTGGGTGGGTGTGACGGGTAGATGCGCACATGCAAAGTTGAAACACGCTGTGTCGGGAGGGGTCCGGAACTGCACATTAACGCTTCCCTGGGCAATGTTAAAGGCCACCTGTCGGGGGGGATGTGAACACGTGTGTGCACAGCAGCCGGGCACACGAACAATGCGGTATCAGGCGTACACGTCAGCCCACCCTCTGTGGACAAGCTGGATCCTGTTGTGCGCCCGCCAGGCCCTTGACAAGGCACACACAGCCCCTGTCGACCAGGTGTATCCCCAACATTGTCAACCTGCACAGGCAATCCAGGGCACGGGATGGCAGTGGAGCATGGTGGGGGAGAGGACTCGGCGCGCTCCTCCGGGTCACATCACGCAGGCAAAACATCCTCAATGTGTAGCATGGCACAAGTCATATGGAAGTATTGGGGGGACGCACACGTCACGAGCATGAGTGACGTCACGGAAGGTGGCTCGCACCATCCCACCCATTGCCTACATCTCCACACACGTCACATGCCGTTGCACCAGAGAAGCCAGCGCGTGCGCAAGCACCTCCGAGCCCGCCCCAGTGAGGCAAAAGAGTGAATGTGTGGGTCCATCAGCCCCAGATGGACGCGGCATGGGCCGCTAGGGCAGCTACAGCCTCTGTGTGTCGCAGGTGGTGTATCCGGACTGCGGAGACTGTTATGCATTGTCTATGTTGCCCGGCTCTCGAGTCGGGGCACCACGCAGGTGGACGGCGTCCCGCCACACATCATACCGTGAGACAGACCACTCGTTCAACTGGACCCACACATACACTCCTTGGCCTCTCCGGGGCGAGCTTGGGGCTGCATCTGCATGCGCTAGCCCCACAGGTGCAAATGCATATTGGGGGAGCGAGGGGAGGCCATGAGGACAGGGACAAAGACGACTGTATTACTGTCAGTGAGTTCAAGGAATGACCCTGATGTGGACAGGAAAAGACGTGCCCCGTGTGTATTGCAACTAGTCGCTAATCCGATCACCCTCCCATGTCCTGCATGTAAGCCCGCACCTAGCCCCGCCCACCCGCCACATTGAAATTAGCACCAGCACAACATCATTCACATTCGAGGCACTGACTGGGGGTGACAACCATTGGACAAACTTGTGGAGGCCACCCACGCGTACATGTGGGCCCTCCATGATCCATGTCACCTGCGGCAAAGTGATGACATGCGCAATGACGGAAGTGAGGAGAGCTGTCCGCCCCACGCACAGATGGTGCATCAGCTCCACAGACCCAGCAGCGAGTGCAGCAGGGGTCACATGTGCAGGGGCAGCTGTGCCTGGTGTGAAGGCACATTCATATTGACAGCACATCGACCAATGTGTAGTCTGCCCACATCTACAGTCCATTATCATGCGGACATAGAAAATGAACATAGGGCAACACATCTGTGTGGGTGCACCCACTGTGACCAACACTGCGCAATCATCGACGTACTCGCCCTGTGCATGGCCCACCACGCAACGGAGGTCACATTCAGTGCCACCATCCCACACACACATCCCTATCACGAGACATGGTGTGTCCAATAGTCAGTACTGAGTTAGCGCCCATCTGGAGGGTCCTGAACAGGAGACACATGCAACCCACTAGGCAGTCGGTGCTGTCACCTACTGGCATTGTGCAGTCAATGTGCAGGCCAGGCCTGCTGGGACTGAGAGGGGCAGCATGGCCCAGCCTGACATTCACACGAGCAACAAGTGCACTGAGACCTGCATTGGCAATTGCAGACGTTGGCCTGCTCCCAGCTGGCCCGGGACGCCTACCTCCATAGTGGAACACGCAGGGTGCAACCGCGAGGGTCATCGGAGTTGGCCGTAATGGCCTGGCCCATGTTGGTGACAGTCCGCTGATGCCATGTGCACCACACAGTATGATGTGCGCACTGCATCTGCAGGTGTGGCCATGATGTGCGTGTGGGTGCAGGTGCACAATGGACGGGGCCACAACATGCCGTGTGCATAGGCAGGGACGGCCAGTGGCCGGCCCCCACATGTCTGTTAGCATGTCATCATCTGCACATTGGCATGGGTGCATGGTATACGCATATGCACACGCATGCCATCTCTCACTATGTACATCTGCCACTTGGCACGTGCAAGGTTACGTGTCACATGTGATGTGTATTTGCAAGCACACAGCCGTGTTGGCATGGGGCTGTCAATGTGTACACCTGTCAATGCTTCTGGAGGTGTGATCCGTACAGTGCTGCACATAGGGTGCAGTGGTGACACCAATGACTGTCTCATATCCCCTCGTGCCACAGGTCCCACTTGTCTTGGCCGCTCAGCCTGTGCCCACATCGTCGTTGGTGTGTGCCATACTCATCCAGCCTCGGAAGCAGTGTGATGCACAGCAGCCAGTCATGTTGCCGTGGTGTTGCCGCTTGCCGAATATGCAGTCAGTCCCCATCAGCACGCCTCACAGGTCATTGAGGCCTGGATCCCCATGTGCATGCACATAGCAATGGTTTGTGTCACTGCCCATTGCTATTGGTGGGAGACCTGTGTAAGTGTATTGTGGCTGTGCTGTCCCTGCATGACAGCTGTTCTGTGACTCTAGTTCTTGCTCTGTCATATCAGTTATGTGTATGTGAAAATGCCATGTGGCGTGTTGCTTTGACATGTGTCCACTTCCATCTTTCCTAGGCGGAGACCAAACATTTACCGCCCTTACCAATTGTTGGCGGACATGGAGGATTCTGAGGTCATCCGGAAATTTCGTCTGGACCGACCAACCCTGCATCGACTATGTGCCATGTTGGAACCCCACCTCCGTCCTCGCAGGGTGTATCCGACAGCATTCACCCCCACGGCTAAGGTGATGGCTGCACTGCATTTTTTCGCCACTGGGTCATTCCAGCACACAGTGGGCAGTGGAGGTGGGATGTCCCAGCCCATGTTCAGCATGGTGCTGAGGGATGTACTGGCAGCCATGATGCTGTACAGGAACAGGTACATCAGATTCCCCAGGGCACGTGAGTTGGCGGCAGTGAAGGGTGCATTCTATGCCCTTGGACGGATCCCACACGTCGTTGGTGCCATAGACTGCACCCATGTTGGCCTTGTCCCACCACAGGCCACTGAGCAGCTCTTCCGCAACCGGAAGCACACGCACTCCCTGAATGTGCAAGTGGTGTGCCTTGCGGACATGGTCATTTCCCACGTGTGTGCAAAGTTCCCAGGCTCGGCCCATGACGCGCACATCATGCGCAACAGCATATTACCACGACTGATGACCAATCTGCAACAGGACCGTGGCTGGATTGTCGGTGAGTATGTGGAGTTGTGTAGCGTGCTGGCTTAAGGATGCTGTCTACTGTCCTGTTTGAATTGCAACGGTTCTCTGTGTCCCTCACGCCCAGGTGACTCGGCTTACCCGAATGGGCCCTGGCTGCTCAGTCCATTACGAAATCCTCGGACCCCAGCAGATGACCGCTACAATGAGGCACATGGGAGGACCAGACGTGTGGTCGAGCGTACCTTTGGCCTCCTCAAGTCCAGGTTCAGATGCCTGGACCGCACCCGGGGTGCGCTGGCGTACTCCCCACAGAAGGTGTGCCAGATAGTGGTGGCTTGCTGCATGCTGCACAATCTGGCTATTCGGAGGCAGATCCCCCTAATTGTGGATGATGGAGATCAACCAGGGCCCCAGCCTGCAGACCAGGACAGCTCGAGTGAGGAAGACAGCGGAGAGGAGGAAGCTGTGAATGTCCGTCAGCAGCTCATCGCCCGCTACTTCACTTGACGGTGAGTGTCCATGTACGACGGATGATGTGGCTGTAGTTGTGCAGGTGTCTGTGTGCTGTGTCACGGAGGCCTTATGTTCACTGTGTGCTGTGTGTCAATGGTCCATGTCCAGGTTTGTATGCCACTGACGGTGGCTGTGGCATTGTGCCCTATTGCTCTGTGCGATGTGTGTACATTGCTTGTAGTTGTTGACATGTACTGTGTGATGGGTGTGTGACACACTCATTGAATGTGCTCCTGTTCTGTCTTCCCCCCTAGGTCCCTACAGCCCCTCCTGTCCCATCGCCATGCCACACATCCGATGCTTCTCTGCTCAAGGTGGCGGTTGATCATCGTTCAATAAACACAGTGCACAGACAGCAGTTTGTGTAAAAGGTGCATTTATTTTCAACTGTGACATGTCATTGTGTGCAAGGTGATGACATGAGTGTTGCGTGCAGTGACAATGAGCTGTCGGCCATGGCTGCGTGATGCTCAGGGTGTACCCACTAGTTCTATGTCCCTAGTCCAACAGACACATGCCATTCTGATGGTTGTGTGGGGTGGGATCGTAGTCCAAGTCAATGCAGTGGGTGGTCAAGGATGGCTGGCTGCCTCACTTGCGTCTGGAGCGTGCGAAGTCCTCCCGGGACATCTGTTTCCACTTCGGACGGCCCCTTCCACGTTTGGGAGGGGGTGTGTGGTGGCGACCTGCTGGTGGTGGGTGAGGTGTGCTCACTGGCTGTGGACGCAGGGGAAGTGGACACTGCTGCCCGACCCTGCGCCCTAGCAGGTGGTGGCGGAGGTGGTGTTGCTGGCCTTGCCTGTGACCCCACCGCCACCACCAGCTGGCCCATGAGGTCCACGAGTTGGTCCATACGGGACACGAATTGGCCCATATGGGCGTCCATGGACCTCAACACCCCCAGGACCTCCCGCGTGTCGGAAGCAGACCTGGCCCATTGTCCTTGGGCCTCTTCATAGGCCCCAAGTACTCTGGCCATTTGAGGCAGGGCATGGCTCCCAGGGGAGGCTGGCGTTGGCCTGACCCTGCTCCTCCTACCAGTACTGCTGCCACCGACCTTCCCACTAGCCACATTGCTCACCACGGTCCTCGCTGTGGCTCCCAGGGTGGACCCAGTCGGCCGGACCACCACTTGCGCTGGGGCTGGGGCCAGTGATGACGTGGTGGTGGTCGCGGCGGTGGTGGTTGTTGCGGCGATGGTGGTGGTTGCGGCAGTGGGAGTGGCCGCAACGACCGTGGGAGTGGCCGACACAACAGTGGCAGCAGGGGGCTGTGAGTGGTCATCAGCCCTGGATGATGGGTTGGTGGGTAGGAGGGTGCCTGGGGTGCGGTTGGGCCCTGCCACACCAGATGGGCCTGCTGGGTGGTCCGTGTCCGAAGAGGAGGACAGATCCTCCACATCCGTGAGTCCTTGTTGGGGGCTTGCAGGCTGGCTGTGCTGGCTGCTGTCTCCATCTCCAGCATCCAGCAGTTCGTCACCTGTGGGGGGAATGAGATATGTTATTGTGTTGCACCTGACAAAGTATGTGTAGGTTGTCTGACATCCACAGTTCGTGCACAGTCGTGCACAGGTTTCCCGGAGCCGTGTGTGTGGCTGTGCTATTTGTTGTTGTGTGGGCATGCCAATGGGACTGTGTGCTGTGGACATGTGGCATGGGACGGATTGGCAATGCCGATGGGTGTGTTGCTGTGCTCCTACTTTTTGTGGCTCTGGTGTATGCGGACTCCAGACCCATCGTGGAGGTTGGTTTGTACTATGCTCTTGGGGTTCAAATGAAACGCTTAGAAACGCAGATGGCAAAATGGGGGTCAGCCCCTGAAACGCATTTGAGATGAACTATGCTTTGGGGGTACATACTGTGAGCCATGGGTGCAGAACGTGACATGTGTTGTGGCAACATGACAGTGCATGGTCTGAGGTGTGTGTATGTCTGACATACCCTGCATATTTGCTGTCTGTTGTGATTTCTGGCCATGTAATTGGACGCATTGTTATGAGTGAGTGATGGTTGTGTGCCACACGACGTATTGCAGATGGTCCAATTCCTTGGTGTGCGTGCTGCCCTGTGCCATGTGCATCAATGCAGTGCTCGGGGGGTGTGGCCCATGTTATGTGTGTTGTTGCTCACAGTGTGACGTGCGCTTCATTCACTTCTGGCACATGATTTGTCATGGGCATGTTTCTTTGCGTGACTACTGTATGTGGACCAGCTGTTCGGATGACATACCTTTCATGTGACTGGGGCTGACGGATGAGATGGATGGTATGTTGTATGTGCATTGTGTGTCTGTGTGTTTGATGGGTCCAGTGGTGTTCGTGTGCATTTATGTTGTTCCACGCTGTTGCGTCTAGTGTGGTATGTCTTACATGGGCGTAGTTGTGGGATGTGTGGTTGACAGGCAGTAGGGGCTACATGGACAGGACTTCGATGGTGTTGCGGTTGTGTGTGATGGGTTGCACTGTGCCTGCCGTGTGGTTCTGTAATCAGTGTGACTTGTGCATGCAGACGTGGCTCCTTGGGTGTTGCTGTGTCTGTGATGGGTCATGTGGGGTGTGACTCTGTGGTTCATGTCCGTGTGCACATTGTTCACATGGTTGTGACAGGGAGCAGTGCTGCGTGTTCCTCTGCTACTTGACATGTCCCATGTGTTAGTCGTAATTCAGTCCTCATGCCTCCAGTAACCCCGCCCTGTCCAGTTTCCCACCTGCAGGTTGTTTTTGAGCGTGCACTGGACTGGATGCAACATGGTTATGGGCGGGGGTGCTCCATGTTGCAGGTCTGTGGGGGTGGGGGCGGTGTTATGGGTCGTGGTGATGGCTGGACGCCCACTGACACCGTTTGTCCTGGGGCGGGATGTCTACCTGTCGGCTGCCGGTGTGCACTGCAGTGGCTGCTACGTGAGTGTGGGGTGTGGGCCGTGCTCCTCCTTGCTGTGCTGTGGGACTAGGGGCCTGGTGGGTGTTGTACTTCAGCTGTCCCCCTCCCACCCACTGCCTTTGTGTTGCGGCTACTTACCTGTTACTTGTCGGTTGGTGCAGCTACGGCTGCCACATGGGTGTGGGGGTGCTCCGCCTTGCTGTGCTGTAGGACTAGGGGCCTGGTGGGTGTTGTACTTCAGCTGTCCCCCTCCCACCCACTGCCTTTGTGTTGCGGCTACTTACCTGTTACTTGTCGGTTGGTGCAGCTACGGCTGCCACATGGGTGTGGGGGTGCTCGTTGTGGCGCTTCTGGAGTACTAGGGGACCTGTTGGTAGTTACGTGGCTGGCTGTGTGTACACATGCCCCCATGGTTTTGTTAGTTGATATGTTTGGGCTGTGTGTGTGGTGGTGCCTGTTGCATGTGTGAGTGATGTGTTGTGTATTGTGTACTGGACATGGGGGTGTTTGTCCCTCGGAGCTATGGCATGGTGGTAGTGCATGTGAGTACATAGCGGTGTGCTGGCATACATTTGTTTGTACTTACCAGCCTCCACTCCCCTGGTAATCCGGTGAGGATCTCCGGATGGATGATGACTCGCACCTTCTCCTCCCACGCTTTGAAGGTCTTGTAATGCGCGGGATTCCCTCCGCCAGTCGTGGCAGCCAGCTCTCGATTTTTGCTCCCCTTCTTCTTGACCAGGCTTTTGATGTCGTTCCACCGTTTGTTTATCTCTCCTCTGTTTCTGGGTACGGTCCCGACTGCATTGACCTGGTCTACAATTCTGTTCCACATTCTGTTTCTGGTGGCTAGTGGTGTGTGCTGGACCTGGTTGCCATAGATTTGTGTGTGCACCTTGACGATCTCGTCGACCATGACCGTCAGCTCAGTGGAAGTGAACTTGGGCATTCTGTGTGATGCCATGGTGTTTGTGGTGCTGGTGCGGTGTGTGATGTGTGATGTGCAGGGGGTTTGTGGTGCCGGTGTTTGGTGGTGGTGGTGGTGGTGGGTGTGATGTGTGCGTATCTGTGGTGTGCTGCTGTCCTTGCTGTGTCACTGTGTCCTCTCCTCTCCTCTCTGCTTTGCAATGTTGCAAGGAGTTGTGGTCTGTGGAGGGGCTGCTTTTGTACTTACCTGTTTGGGTGTGTCCTGATGGTCTGTTGTTTTCAGGTGTGTTGTGGCTGGTGTTCTGGGCTTTGTAGTTTATTTGTTTGTCCAGGGGTGGTGTGTATTCGGGATGTGTACTTTGTCTGTGTATTTGTGCGTGGGTTGCTGTGTGGACTTGTTTGCCATGTTGTGTGTGTTTGTTTGAGTCCGCGGCTGTTTCTGTGCAGGGACGTGGCCGCCATGGCTTCTGCCGTGTCCATTTTCTTCGGTGTTGTTTACGCTGGCGGGCGGTGTATTTGTTGTTTTTCCGCGCTCATGTCGGTGCGATCGTAATTTCACGTGCGGTGTCTCGACCGTGAGGGCGGGCGGTTTTCTGTTGTCGTGCGTCTTTCCGTCCGTGGCGGGCGGTTTGACTCCGACTCGGGCAAGGGCGGGCGGTGTTTGTGTTTTTTTTCCGCCGCTGGCGGTTTTCGGTTCGGGACATCATGATTGCTGGGTCGGTATTCAGACGGTGTAGGCGGGCGGATTTTTGCCGCTTTCATGGGTGGCGGATTCTTTTACGCCCGGTATCGTAATGGGCCTTTAAGATCTCAAAAATCTAAATTCATATAGACCTACTAGTCTCTTAAACACAGATTATAAAAAAAGAATGAAATTACTTGCAAACAGAATGAACGGTTACTGCGTACAGAATCCAAACAGGCAATTGTCTCTGCAGTGTCCAAATATTTGCACTGGAGTTGGTGCATTAGATCTAAAGTGCTTGCCTGAATTTCTACCTTTCATAACTCTTGATGATACAGAATTTTGCTGCTAAAATTAATATTATGGAAAATGTTTTCCGTTCTCTACGTTGCTAGCTTTTACTATTGTTTTAAACTTCATATTGACTGTATTCTTAAATGTTTTAAATGTTATTAGGCAGCATGCTGTGTGACTTTACAAGAATATCTTATACTGGATTGTTTGCCCCCGGTTTGCTTTACCTTAAGACAGTGGATTTATATTGGCTTATCAACAATATAGTCTGTATTCTCAAATGAGGGCCTTTATGTTTAGTAGTATGGTGTGTGATTTTACATGATTCGTTAAATTGCTAATATGGCCCTCCCTTTTAGCCTAATTAAGAGATAGGGGCTCTTTTTATCTTATATTTTTATCATGTTGAGCTCCTAATATGTGCCGTGCTCGACTGCGAAGTTGTTTATCGTTTTATTCCAATTTAATTATGTGTATTGCATATCTAATTGTTTATCTGTCTTTTACTTTTGTGTTGTTAAATACCGAATAAAGTATTATGATGATGATGATGAATGAACGGTATGGTGGGCGGTTTGATAAACAAGGATCAGAATGGTTTTATAGGTGGTCAGCAACTGTCTCCCAATACCAATTTTTTAATTGAAGCCTTGGATCTTTTTAAAAGAAAACAAATCCCAGCCCAGATGTTTTTAAAAGATGCAGAGAAGGCATTTGACCTGGTTAGAGGGAACGCCTATTTTGTATCTTGAAAGAGTCTGTTTCCCCGCAGCGTTTAACAAAGTAATATCAAATATATATATAAAGGGACACAAGCACGCTTAATTGTGTATGCCGCAGATATCAGCATATGTAAGATTAAACGTGGGACTAGGCAGGGATGTAGCTAACAACAAGAACAGTCTCCCTAATTATTACTTTCAAGTGGGTAATGTATCCATAAATTCATATGTCCCATAGACAGGTATTTTTTCAAAGTTTATTAAATTTTCTAATACATGTAAAACATTAATATAAATAACACGTAAATATCACATATGAAATGAAATTGTTATAAAAAGCCACAATAGTGGACATCAATTGTTATGGAGCCCCATAATCATGATGAGAAAAACAATGAACAGTGTGCAAATACAAAATTCAAAACAATACACAGACAAAAGATGGTGAGTCAAATACATACAAAAACAACAGAACAAAAAATATATACCTGTGTACTTGTAATCACATGTATTGTATATTTTGTGTCTGACATTATATATTTTTTGTTCTGTTGTTTTTGTATGTATTTGACTAACCATCTTTTGTCGGTGTATTGTTTTGAATTTTGTATTTGCACACTGTTCATTGTTTTTCTCATCATGATTATGGGGCTCTATAACAATTGATGTCCACTATTGAGGCTTTTTATAACAATTTCATTTCATATGTGATATTTACGTGTTATTTATATTAATGTTTTACATGTATTAGAAAATGTAATAAACTTTGAAAAACTACCTGTCTATGTGACATATGAATTTATGGATACATTACCCACTTGAAAGTAATAATTAGGGAGACTGTTCTTGTTGTTAGCTACTGTATTTCCCCTGCTCTCCCTATTATCCTACTTCAGGGGCCCTCTTATGTTTTTTCACTAGGCAGGGATGTATACATTTCCCATTTTTGGCAATATTTATTGAACCTCTAGCTATAGCTGTAAGAATAGATAAGACAATAGCAGCTCCGATAAATGGGATCTTTACCATCTTCCAAAAAATTTCACCTGCTGGAAGGGAAATTAGATTAACAAGATGAAAACAGAAATTTTGTTATGTAATTGCAGGACAGAAACTTCACTTGGTGAATTTAGGCTGTTAGTCGATCAACTGCCCAAGAGCTGTCTCAGTATATTTACTACTGAGGACATAGATAATGTTTTTTAACTACATTATCTCCCTTTGTTAGGTAAAAATAAGTCCCTATTTATAAGATGGAACAATTTGCCGTTATCTATCATGGTGAGAATTTCATTGATCCGTATGTCGATTTTACCACTGTTTAATTTATTATATGCTGCACTGCCATGTTTTTACATATGACATTTTTTAAAGAAATTGGAGGACTATGCTAGGCATTCATATGGGCAAATAAAATACCCAGATTGGCACTGGGTATGCTGTACAAACTGCTTGAAGCCGGGGGTCTTGCCCTGCCAAATGTGTAACGAAACTATTTTGCGAACTTTGCAACCACCCAAAGATCAGATAAGACAGTAGATAATGTATTCCTGGATTTAATGTTTAATGAATATGAAATTTACGACTTCCAAAACACCGAACGTTCGGTACAAAGTACTGTATTGGATGCTAAAAAGGAAAGGGCAAATGTTTCATCAGATGAGCCCGAGGTTAATATCACAATTAGTCAGAAATGGGGATCCATAGAGGACCTGGATACTACGGCAGAGTCGTGGAGAATGTTAAATTTGTATAACTTTTCCGTTTTCAAAGGAGCACACTTTCGCTGTATGCAATTTAATAATAAATGGCTGCTGTATAGGACACTGGCTACTTTAAATAGGATCAACTCGCAAATACCAGCAAACTGTTTCAGATGGTCTATGGATATGGTAGGGAATTGGTCACATATGATTAAAGAATATCTAGTAATATTAGAATCCTGGGCCTCCATATGATGTTATTGTGAAAGCGTATTAAATATAGAATTTCCATATGATTTACAATTAATTTTGACGGGCTACTCACCAGGTATTGGTTTTAACATCAGTCATAGAAGAACATTTTATATAATCACTTTAGTAGCAAGATCGATAATTTTGCAGAAATGGAAAACAAAATTAATACCAACAGTTGATCAATGAAGGTCAAAAGTGCTGAGGGTGAAGGAATGTGAAAGACCCTATGCATTAAAGCCAGGTTCATTTAGGGAGTTTTCAAAGATCTGGTAAAGATTTGTCTAGATGTACAGGGATGTTTATTGAGTTAATTATAAGCAGAACTAGACAATAATAATATGAGATGCTGCAATGGTATTAATGGGGTGGAGAGAATGTCAAGGATCTTAGCAAATTGATGATATCAATGATTATATATCATTTTGTGAATTAAGATAAACAATGAGGATATAGTGTAATGAATTAGGATGTGATGATGTGAAGTTTTCTAATAAAACAAAATGTGTATTAGTCTTTGTTTGAGAATGTTTCATAATGTGTTTTGCATCTCTGGTTTGCTGTTGCTGTGGAAGGTAACAGAAGATTCTTGATTATTCTTAGAAATGGGCTAGTGCTATAAAGTTTAAAATGACGATCCAGTTTCGGATTTGTACAATTTGTGCTATTGCTAGTCATGCTATTCTGAATGTGCAGGTTTTCTTGTTGTTTACGCGTAAAAAGTAAATAAAACCTCCTGGTTATATGTTGTTGGGGCAAGACTTTTAATTTCCTCACAGAACTCTGTCCAATTGGACTGAGACTTTCTTCTCCTGCTAGACATGCTTTTAGTGTTCTTTATGGATCTGACCATTTATGTACCTTTTAACTGACTTCTGATTTTTGTACTCTATATCTGAGCCTTCATGGCATGTACTGATATATTCTGTACTGCCTATTCTAAAGTCTTTGTAATCAAACTCTTTAACTTTCAATTGATCAGGAATTCAGTTCTTGAGTGGTCCCAGTCACTATTTTGATTTACTCTGCTAATTTGTTGGGCCTGATGTCGTGGAGGGTGGTGACTCTTATTGCTAGATCAAGGGTGCTGGAGTCGAAACACCAGAGGTAAATTTTGGGGTGATCAAAATATTGGGGTTTAGTAAATTAATGGGGTTTGGGCTCCCACAAATGCAGTGATATCCTGTGCTCCGATTATACTACTAAACGGCTTCCCCACACCGGCCAGTTCTCTGTAAGAGATCTAATACGGTGGGAGGAGGAATGCATCAGGTTGGTGGGAGATTTATTCAAGCGTGGCAAACTGGCTGTGTTCCAGATGCTGGAGGAGGATTGCGTGCTGTATGGCTGACAGTTTTTAATGTACAGGAAAATATTTATAGCTATTAATGGTCATGGAAAAATTTATGAAGATGAGCCACAAACGCATGCGTTGATGCAAACCCTCTATATGTTGGGTGACAAGAGGAAATTAGTTGGCTTTATTAAGCTTTAGTGTATCACATAGGGGTATCCTTAGACCCACTTAAAGATAAGTGGCAGTCTGCGATCAAAAAGTTTTTTTTGAATGATAAGGAATGGCAAAATGCATATATTACTAACAAGGTATCCAGGAAAGTCTGGTTTAAATACACACAGTACAACACACTACACATGGTCTACCTGGTCCCACATGACCAGTAAACTATAACTTTGCGCCTTCTAGGAGTGCCCATGATATGCACTTTATTTCGCATTCAGAATAAAATGCATAAAAGTACATAGAATAAAATATATTTCATATATATAAAACATTCAAAATTATATTACAATGCAGTCCAGGCACGTTTTGAACTATGTAAAAATGCATTGTTTAAAAACGAAATCATTTGATTTGAGTAAATGATAGGATTCTCTACAAACGACGAGCACAAATTTATAGTAGAGCCACAATACCTATACCACTTTATATCAGCCACCTTAAGTAAAAGATTTCCGTTTTAAAATAAATCATAAAAAACTGATTTTAGCAGAAATTGATTATAAAATTAGCAGCTAGCCATCTTGTTTAGGATTGAATGAGAATCTTACAAGTGCCATACATATTGTGCATAAACTCTTCATGTTAATCTTTATACTAAAATCATCGGGCTGCTCCCCTTTTTAAATTGTTAATGTATTTTGGGCACCACGAGTTTTTAAAGCTGCTAATAAATAAGAAGCAGTTACAAAGCATGCAAAATAGGTTTCAAGTTGTTGAAGTACGAATAAGGCCTCCTTAGTGGGACGGAGATTGAATGTTCGCACCAATGGGATAATGTACTTCTTCCTTTCTGTGGCATAAAAGGAACAGAAAAATAACATGTGCAGGGTGGATTGTTTTGACTTTCCATCACAAGGACAGATGGAGAGATGTCTCAATGAGAATACATTTGATAGGTATCCCAGCATTAATGGTATGCAATTAAGTCGGAACCTTGTCAAGATAAAACGATGCTGAGAGTTCTCTACGAAGAAGAGATATGAGAGGGAGCCCTGTTGTACTACCGGTAGATCCTGATATGACAGTACTGTGCTTTTCCCTTTATATCTTTCCCATCTAGTCTTTATGTTTTTTGCCATAAAGATTTCTTTCAGCTTGCTTTTAGGAAAGATTTCGCATAGTGTTGGCATAACATATAGTTCCTCTAGACCCAGTAAAATAAAAGATTCTCTGACATAGGATAACCACTGTATTTTAAGGGCATGATCTAACTTCATAACATCGCTTATAATCAATTGTTTTAGTGGCACCTTTTTGCGTTTCCAAATAGATAACCACAGTAAAAGCAGAGCCATTTTGATCGTATCACAAATAAAAGGAAAATCCAATTCTTTATGTGATATGAAATTTGAGCAAGCTCCTGGGACGGACAATAATCGTTTGACAAGTTTGTCTTCCAACACTTGAAGTTCCTCCACATCTCACGACCCCCATATTCCGGCCCTGTATGTAGCTATCGATTTTGCTTTCGCGAGGTAGATTTTAGCCATTTCTTGAATGGGTTTACCTCCCAATCTTTTTGAAAATCTAAAAATAGCAGCTATACTCTTGCCTAGGTGATTTATTCGGTTTTGGATCATCTCTTTCCATTTTAGCTTAGAGTCAAACAACACACCGAGATAGGCGAATTTTTCTACTTGTTCGATTTTGTTCCCATCTAGGTAAAATCTTGACAACTTCTTTGACTTTCCACCTATGGTCATAATGAACGATTTCTTTTTATTGACCTTAAGGTCCAGGTCAGCCATGAAGGCCACATATTGTTTTGTAAGTATTTGAAGTGGGGGGTTCAAGCCAGTAGGACCGCGTCATCCGCATATAACAGGATCGGAAGGGGAATAAGCTCTACTCTTGGGGCATATTTGGTCTTTTCAAGCAAGGCCACGTTCAGTTTGTTTGTGTAGAGAGCAAATAGGAAGGTGGCGAGTACGCAGCCCTGTCTGACTCCCCTCTCTATTTTAAAAGATCTAGTACACTCCCCCTCGATCCTGTAGCGGACTGGAGCTGTTGCATCTGTATAAAGTTGTTTTATAAAATCAATTATTGGCTGATCTACTCCCATGGCCTACATGATGACCCATAATTTGCTGTGTGCTACGCAATCAAATGCCGCAGACAGGTCCATGAATGCCATGTAAAGACGGCCTGTCTTTGCTATTGTATATTTTACTGCTATTAAAGTTAAGTTCAGGTATTGATCAAGGGTGCCCCTATCCTTCCTGAACCCATACTGAACTTCAGCCAGGATCCTCTTCTCTTCAGCCAGTTCTCAAGCCTATTCAGTAAAACCCGGCCCATAAGTTTTGCACTATACAGTCTATCAGTGATATGGGGCAATAATTAACAGGATTAGACTGATCCCTTTTTTATAGACTGGTAATATTAATTGGTAATGATTTTTTCCATGATGGTAGTGGCCCTTTTTTTGCTACCGAATTAAAAACAACAGTCAATAGGGGGGACCATAATAACATATTAGCAAGGAAAACATCCACTGGGATCCCATCTGGCCCTGCAGCTTTCAGGGGAGAAGACTGAGAAAGTGCAAGCTCAATTTCTTTTTGGTTAAATGACATAACTGTTTTCTTGTTACATGGGCAAATTGCCTCATTTGGGGAGAGATTGTCGGCCTTTTGGAATATAGCTTGAAAGTGGGTAACCCAATTGTCCTCGCTTATATGCACATCTAGAGATGGGCCCTCCTTGTTAGACCATAAAGGGGAATTAATCACCGTCCAGAAAGCTTTGCTATCATACTGAAGCGAGGCTTGCTTTAAGTTATCGCGTGCCTCATCCTTTAGTTGCTTCAGCCTGTTTGCTCGGGCCAGTTTATAATTTAGCCTTAATGTTTGAATCATTTCTTTTTCCCTAGGTAGACTTTTTAAGGCTTTACGTAGGTTTGCAGAAGCTTCGGAGCCGATTTTATCAAACCAGTGGTGGTGAGGGACCGTATGGGTGGGCCTAGGGCGGGTTAGTTGTAACTTTAGTTCTGCTAGGATCTTTTCAAAAGCTTCGACCACCTCTGTACCTTCGGCCATGGGATCTAAGCAAAGCAGGATATTGTTATATTTAAAGGTTATGGTCTTAGTGATTAAAGTGTCCGCATCAACTTTATCCCATTTTAATGTATACCCATTTTTCTTTGCAAGGATTGGTTTGGGAACCGATTTACTATTCTTTTTACCACCATCCCTCCAAACCATTGAGCAAGCGAGCATAGCATGATCACTGAACTCTGTCATTTTAACATTGAACTTGAAAATGTTAGTTTTATAAATTATCACAGGTAATCATATAATCAACCGTAGACCTCTGATCTGATCTTTGATATATAGGAGCAAATTGTAAAATGGGAACCGTTAAGGTGGTATCTAAGATTATCTAATTCCTAGGTTCTAACTGCCAAGTCATCAATAAAGAATTTAAGACGTTTCCGCATGGTGTATGCATAAAATGGGTTATTTGGTCTCCATTTTGGTCCACTATCCCACAAAATCTCGGTTCATATTTTGGACACTTTCTTATATTAAAATCACCAACCCAAATAAATTGCAAGGAATTCAGGTGGCAATAAGTTAGGTTGTCGATGGTCCTATAGCTAGGCACTCTATCACTGATGTGGGGTTCTCAAAATTGTTGTTGTAATAATTTATTAGCATTAGATCCCAATTTTTATACCCTTTTATTATTAAAATATATAAGGAGAATTTTTCCAAAATGTCAGAACTTTAAATATGATAGTGTTTGCTAACATGGTAAGAATACCCCCTTCGCTGTACCTCCTCTTGATGGAAGAGCTGGGGTATGAAAAGACCGGAAGCCATTTAAATAAATGGGGTCTACTTCCCATGTTTCCTGGACACATAGGATCTGGAAATTTGATAGCTCATTTAACCACTCATTGTTATACCTTTTATTATTAAAACCTGCAATGTTCCATGAAAGGAAGGTATAGCTTTGGTCAATTTCCTCTGTTACAGCTATATCTAGCCCATTTCTAGGTGCTTTCATCGGTGCAGATCTAGGGGTCATAGCCTCTGAGTCTTTGCTCGTTATCCGGGTTTCGTCTCTCCCCAAAGCCCTCCTAGAATACCCCGAGAGATTGACTGCTGTGACTAATGGAATGGGAGTTGTAAGTCAATCACAGGAGTTCAGATTTTCTAATGGGCTATTTGAGATGGAAATTGGCGGATTTACTCTCGGGATGTGCCAATTCCAGAAATTTCGGGGGTCTGTACTTGTCCTATATGGCTGTGGTCTTAGGTTAGGACTTGGCCTGTGACTTGATCTATAAAAGTATCCAGGGGGCACAGAATATATCTGAGACTCTGGTGAAGAAGCTGGGGGAAGTTGTGCTAATAAATCGCCCACAATCTCAGAGTTATCAAAATGAAGGACAATGCAATCCCCATTACTAGTCTTCAGTGATTGGCCTACCCATGGTGTTCTCCTGGCCATAATCAGATGGTGTTGGATAAAGTACCCTAACTTGGCGTGCTTGGTTAACCAGTGCCGCGATTTATTCATAAGTTGGGCAGTGGATTCCTGTTACGTCGAGTATAGGACTGGGGCATTTACCAATATTAGGACAAGAGGGCAGGCAGACGGTGGGAGATGTAAAACCTGACGAATAACGCCCCCCCCCCATGCTGATAAGTAGGGCTCGGAAATTGTTCACTAATCATGTAGTCCCTTTCTCCCTGAACAGGTCTGGTAACTGCCCCCTCGGAGATTCTTTGACCGGTGAGAAAGTTAGCCTCAGATGTAGCTCGAGCCCCTGAACTTCTGTTACATTCTATTACAGCCCCAGCCGAGGCATTTGTGCTCCTTTCATTTGGCAGTAGCACAAGGGTAGGGTGACTTTTAGTGGTATGTAACCCTTGTTTTCCCTGGTTACTCTTATTGGGTCCAGATACAGTCACTGATACATTTGAGATGGAATTATGTAGTGAGTGCTTTAGTTTTGCATTAGTCTCTAGATTTCTCAAGACAAGTGAACCATTTTCTATTATCTCTTGAATCTTGGACTAAATAGAGTCTAACCATAGCCTTATAGATTGTAAAATTAAAATCAATTTGTCCAATAAAATATCTAGGTTTATGGGTGGATGTACAGATTCCTGGGCTTCAGTATGCAGTTTTGGAGTGGTCTGATTAGGCGAGATCTTTCCTAGATTTCTTCAGTAGGGATTCTTTTGGAGGTCCTCTTTTCCTTTTACCAAGTGTGTCTTGATACGAAGGGGTTAAGTCTCTACTTATAGGGTCTATGGGAGTGGCTGAGTCTCCATGAGATACAATAGGATCTTCCCTGGCTCTTTTCCTGCCTTGGTTCCTTTGTGGGATACTCTCAATAGAGTCACTTGATATATTTGCACTAGGCAAAGTTCCTCCACCAACAAAGGATAGCCTTCTTTCAGTCAATGCAATCTCTTTGGAGATGGCTGTGGTAGCTTTAACCAAAAAACAATCAAGTGTATTCATAGTTACGCCTTCATAGTCCGTCACGTTAGCCTTCTTTTTCCCCATTCAGGAGCCTTTTCCGCATCTAAAGCGCCCTCAGAAGCCAAACATTGGAGGGGGGCCCAGCCCAGCCTCCTCCGGGCTCCTCTGGGCGTGGATGGGCCTGCCCCTGGCCCGGGCTTTGCCCGGGCGCGTCCCGCACTGCGGGGACACGGTCTTCAATTTTAGCGCCTCCTGGCACGAAGCAGGCGTCACTAGGGACCGGGGAGTCTGAGAGCTGGAGTCCTCCCCCGGCCCGGTCTCGCGATGTGCAGGCTGTCTGTGGTGGTTGATGTGGGCTCTCAATGCCGCTGGGACGCGGTCTTCAATTTCAGCGTTTCCTGGCGCGAAGCAGGCGTCACTAGAGACTGGGTAGTCTGGGAGCTGGCCCGGCCCCGGTCTTGCGATGTGCAGGCTTGCTGTGGTAGTTGCTGTGGGCTCTCCACGATATCATGACTCAAATGCGGGTTTTAAGCAAATGATGTGAGATTGCACTGAAATGTGGACTTTAGGTAGAGTCACAGGGTGTTCACAGATATCACAGAACACATGGATCTGTTCCACATCGAGGGATGTATATTGGGCCTAAGGGGAATAAAGCACTGACAAAATTAATTGTTTTGACTTTAGTATTTGCTAAGGGAGCCATTACAAATAAACCCCATGGCCCTCTACTGCTGCGGAAGTGGAAAATGCTGTGATTTATTGGTTAGAAGCGGATAGCCTTGGCACTCACTACACACAAGAGGAAAAAGAAGGTGTTGAGGAAACAACCGAAAGAACTGACAGTGGGGTGAACTGGTCCTAACGATAACCTTCAATCACTTAGAGGAGGGATACTCCTCCTGTGTTCAAAGGGCAGAGAGAAACTCTCAAGTGGGAGTACGTCCTCCCTAAGTAAACTTGTAATCACAAAAGGTACCCCACTGTATCTCGAGATAACATTAGATAACCCTGGAGGGATGTTTGATGAAGCCACCTAAATGTTACCCACTGGGTTATGGGAAACGAAAAAAATCCTTTTTGTTTTAATTACCCTCACACACCCTAGTGGTGTCATGCTTCATCATCGGGTCACCCTGTCCCCTAAAAGTCAGGGTGGGCTCAACCGTATCTCAGGGAGCGCTTGTAAGATCTGGCCAGGGGTCTTATAGAATAAAAATCCTCAGGCTGTTCCCGGTATCCCTTTATTCTTGGAACAGCATGGGATATTCAAATAAAATAGCATATATAAAGGGTCAGTTGGATGTATTATTGGTCCTAAGACCCTAGTGCCAACATGTTTCAGTCTATCTAATGGCCTATAAGAGGTACTAGGCTTTCTTCAGGGCTATATGAGTATAGAAGTTCCCTCCCTGGTATGTGCAGAAGACAATTATCACACTGCTCCAGTGATAAAGAAAGGGCAGATAGCTGCTCCTTTTTCATAAGAAAAGATACACTTATCTTTAATGTTAAGGAGCTTGTTCCTTCTTCTCCATCTACAAAAGAAAAAGTGGAGAAACAAAACAAAACATAACACAGCAACTCAATATTGTAGTTATCGTTGTCTCCCCCAGGTGATGTGCATATGAAATCCACCCATGCTCATCCGTTTTTCTGGGTGATTCCAGCCATCAATCCTCAAAAGTGTCCATTAATCACACCTTCTTGTTATCTCATAATTATATCACTATTGTGACTCATAAGTGATATTTATTGTGTTGTGGCGATATTTATCGCATTCTATCCTTATTCAGTACCAGTGTACTAATAAGTGCTTGAGAAATGTCAGCATTCCTATAACTTCAAATCACGCCAAAGTTCAAACACAGCCATCCATCGTGCACGCACACTTTATGAACATTCGTCTCGCCCTTACCCCAATCTGGGAGAGGTAACACTTCACGGGGATATAGTCAGAGGGGTAGCCCTGTAGTCAAACACTAAATGTGGTGTTGGGTTTGTTGATGGTAGAAATGGTTCCATACCGGCATTAAAACCAAGGGAGAGAAACGAAGGGAACAAAACATCAAGCGTAGGTGAGCTTGGTATTAAACCAGCAAATTCTTCCCTATACCCACATACCTTATGCAGGTTGAGATGGCCGTCATGTCTGTGTATACTCACATCCTCAAGGGTCATGCCCCGCTCCTGTACCTATTCGGTACTATTTCCCGGGCTCGCGCAACCCTATCGGTTCATTTCCTGTTTTTAAGGAGGCCACTTAGTTCTACGTTTTCCTGACGGTGCACGTGACCGCGACCGGCACATGAACTGGTCCTATCCATTTCAAGTAGCGACAATAAGCAGAATAGGTCACCCAGCGAGTCTTGTCTTTCACGACTCAGGGGAGATTAACTACTGTTATGTCATACTGAATATCTCACTTGTTACTGCTGCTGAACCTCATTTGTGGATGTAGGAATGGCTGTGATTAATAATATTACGACAGCTTCACAAAGGACATACATAAGCAAGTTGGGAGGATCCTCTGATCAGACGATCCAGCATCACTTCTGGCATGTAATTACTAAAAATAATGGCCCTTCGCCAATCTGTGCTGAACGTACATACTCACTTGTGAAGTTCACTTTGTCTTTGGGATTACCTGCTGATTGTTCTATTTAACTATACTGAGATACGAAAATGTTGTGGGGATGCTTGGGTGAAAATCTTTAATCTCAAAATGTGATGTATATTTTCGCCTACCTATATGGTACAGCCACTTGTTAACCCTGAAAACGACTAAACAAACTAGTCTAGCCTGCAGCTGAGTATCATTAGCCTCTCTTATAGGTGTTAGTTCAAGGAAGATATTAGATTTACCAAGGGCTTTGTGTAAATATGAAAAAAAACGTAGGACTTTATCGGTTTAAAGGAAGGCATGTAGGTGGCTATAGAAATGGCTTCAGAGTTACCTAACAAGAAATACATTTTAGACGTAAGGGGTGGTTAGAGGCCTTATAGTAGGATGACAGCCACATTGTCCCCATCATCCAGAATGCATCTAATTTTTCCCAGTGCTTCAATCCGCACCAATTTCATGATATGCGTAGGCCAAAAACCTGCTTGCCTGCTATTCAAATTGCAAAAGAGCACAGGCAATTTCTGAGGTTTATGGTGGGGGCGGGGGGTGCCCAACCAGTTGCCCTTCCTCCATGGCTTGTTGTCGCCGCTAGCAACAATGAATTTCATGGTGGTAGCCGTTGCTCATTTCTACTGCAAAACCATTCACCTGTATATGTTCTCTGGAACTGCTATGCAGCAATAAGAGATTACAATGACCCCTTAGGCAAAGTTGTGATTCCTTATCGAGAAAATTCTTTGCTAATACAAGGCTCAGACTTTTGTTTATATGGAGTGCCATTGACATCCAGGTCCTAAAAGCATTTCCACTGCAAGGCAGGTTCCTACATTTAAGCAAATATTGACAAACTCTACCCATACAACTTAGTTGGCTAAGTCATTCCTACATATGTTGGGCGTGTGGGCATCAAACAGGTCTTAGTATGTGATGTTGACGATTCTAAGGCAGCAGTGGGACCAGTTCTCGGGCAACTTAAAGATGCTGTTTATCTTTTAAAACTTTTGATTCATTCTATTCTGTGGCAAAGCTTCTGTGCAACATTTTCAGAGGAAAGCTTTTCTCAGCAGCAGGACTAGAATGTTAGGCAACAACCAGGAATAATTACGCTGGAATACAAATCAAACACATGGGATCCATTCCTCTGTATTTTCACACCAAGCCCAAATGTGACCTTTGCTGGGTTTTGAGAAATGGGTTAGGGATGGGTTGTTGCGCAACTGATCCTGAAAAAAATAGATGATCTGGTCACTAGCTGTTCAGCTCTGGTTAGGCATACACACAGGGTAGTCAGCAATATGAAACTGGTTTGTCCTTCCCTTTGCTCAATGTTTAGCAGTTCGATTTGGAAAGAAGCACTTGTCTGGGTTTGTTTTGATTAGGCATTGAATCAGTGTTCCTAGAAAGGGGAACAAGAAGGGAAACAATCAATATGGTTTGACTAAATAAACACTGACAATAACTACACCTATTCACAGATATTCAGAACTCAACACACCTACGGCAGTCCCTGACTCTGAGCAATGAAGGGTTTACAGTTCTTTGGTTCTTACACCAACTCCTTTGTTTTACAGTTCCAAGAGCTACATCTCATGGATTTGTACGGTGTACAGCTTGAATATACACAGATTACAGCGTAGTCGTGCTTTACTCATCTATGGCGTATTAGTCAGTTCACAATCTAGTTACGATCATGCTTTTTCAATTGAGATGCAGAAAAATTGAATATGAATTTAGGAATTAATTTTAGATTTTTTTAGTTTATTTCCCAGATTAGGCAATTGTTAATTAATTCAGCTAAGGCAAACAGGTAGACACCAGGCACTTAGACTTAGATATCATCAGGTCCCTAACATCATCAGGCACTAAAAAACATCATACTGGTGCTTACATGTACTACACACTGGCTCATCATGAAATACTGCGTTGTTAAAATAAGGGCTAAGAGACAGTAACAGAGTATAAAGCAGACAATCAGAGGTCGGTATAATAGGCTTTCCCTACCAGGTTAGAAGGAAGTAGTAGACCCGCCAAAGTTAGCTGCCACTTTCTGCAGGAGTACGAAGTCCCTCATGTTATTGTAAGATCCCTTAAAAGTTCCACATTAGAGCCTACATTTTCCCTTTGTTCCATGGTTTTTTGTTCACTTTTCCCTTGAAGTTACTGACATGGATAACAGTCTTCCTGGCGGTTGTTACCTTTGCTGGAGGTTAGGGGAGACGCATGCTTTATTTGCTTCCTCTCCTCTCCTCTTATTTTGTTCTCGAAGAATAAAGTAACCTGTGAATGAAGCCCAGAATCCCATCTGTCAAAAGTCGCTGCTTTTCCATCTTTATTCCCAGCTCCTCACAGCTCTACTGGGGAGAGAGCATCCACAGATATAACTCTAGTGGGACTCTTGGCCTCTAACTGCGTAGGACAGGAAAGCTTTCCCTAGATGGGAATCTCTTTGTGGCTTTCAGTGGGCTTTTTGTAGGCAAAGTTATAAGGAAGCAATTCATCTCCATATATCACAATACAGCCTCTGATTAGCCATCTTAAAGCTAAAGCATAACCTTCCCCTGGTGCCACTGGCCTTTCCTTTAGACACTGAGTTAGAAATAGTCTGAAGCAGCGTTGAATGCCAAAACAAAAGATGGGGAGCCTTCTAGGAAAAAATGAGAGGAAGGCATCTAAGAGAGTGCGAGAGAGCAAAGATTAGAAAACCAAGTCCAAAAAAGCCCTAAAAATAATAACAAAACTCCAAAGAATAATAATGCAAGACCTGAGTGTAACAAGGTTAATCAGTGTGAAGGTGCAACGAGTGTAATGGAGATGACCTCACTAAGCATAGTGACACACTGCATTCAAATATTACCTAGCTTATACAGAGAACTCTCTAAGGTGCTCCTTGGGCTGACCCAGAAAATTATATTGACATCTTTCTTTGGGTTTGCTGGATATGATATGGAGGGTGTTGTATATATATATATACTCACTCCCGGCAACTGCCCATAATCCTTCCTTCCAACTAATCAGCCACAGACAACACAGGAAGACGGCACACACAAAGGTATGTGGATTTTTCCAGCCACAATCTTTTATTCAATTTTGATCTTTTTTCCTCATATTGCACAGTGCACGTGTGTCAGAAAGACAGACCTACGCATTTCGGCAACAGCATTCAACTGGATCCTATATATATATCCGCAGCCTAAAGAGAGTCTAAAAAATGTCCAGATTACAATTAATTTTCATTTAAAAAAAAAACACTAATGAAAGAGAATTATGCTCTTAAAAAAGATGCCCACATAAAATCTTTAACAAACCTCTATTTAAAAGGAAAGGGAATTTGAAACATTGTTAGCCCATAGGCTGCTATTAAAAGTAAACTGGCACCTTGCCTTTAAGAGCTTCACAGTACCCCATGTATACCATCATGCCTCACAGGTGACAGTTAGGTCAGTTCATTTTTCAGGCACCTACTGTTAGGATCCTGCAGCACTGAACTCTGCTTTTTTTTTACAGTTTGTCAAGAAAATCTGTTTCAAACCTTTTAAAATTACATCATTTCATTTTTCTCAGTACTTAGAGTACAGAGAACCTTTTTTCTAACAGAAAAATATTATCTTTTCTGTCAGGAATGCTTTCACTTTTTGTGAAGTGCCCTTCCTGTGGATAGAAGAAAGCACAGACTGATCCTCACCCAGTCTGTATTGTCTGCCTGCCAGAGGTCTATCGTCCTGAGTACTGTCCCCACTGCCAGAAGTTATCCAGGCGTACTCTGAAGGACAGGGAGAAGATCAGGCTTCATGGACTCCAAGAGAGAGGACAGCCTTGTGTTATCAAGAAGCCTTGGCGAACATCAGTCTTCCTCCAAAGAGCGCTCCTCTCGTCCAGAAGACCCTCACAGTGGTAGATCTCGTCGATGTCAAGACACGCATCGGCATCTCGGTCGACGTCGTGGAAACATTCGTTGATGTCGAAGGGCTGATGTCAAGGTCGTCAGAAAAAGCTCTTACAATATCAGAGTAGAAGCAGTCAACATCCCAGATCCCATCGACATCGAAAGAGCCACCTTATGCTGTAGAAATACCAGAGTCACCGTTGACGGAGATTCCGATTTTTCCGATGGATTCGGCTTAATCAAGGCACTGTTCTCCATCCAGACCAACTTCACAGTCACCGTTGAACATCTCAATGTGTTGGTTGGAGAGTTTATAGAAAAGACCTATCTCTCATACTTCTGATTCTGAGTATTCAAGGGCATACTCCCCTTCTAGAGTCATTCCACATACACCATCGCCTAATGGGACATCTACATCTAGGTTATCACCAGGCACAACATCAGTCCCACCTACAATGCCTTCAGGTTCTCTAAGGAGCAGGCATGTGATGCATAAGCCTCCTCACAGATGAAAGAGTCCACTGTGTTATCGCTCTAGATCCAAGGCAACATCTAGAACCAGATCCACCTCAGGATCCAGAGGATCTCATGGTTCTACGTCCAGACATAGCAGAAGACGATCCCCCTCATGGTCCACCCCTTCTTGCTCCTTAGTGCGGGACTACTCTCCTACATTGACGGACACACCTCATACCAGAGTGTCCCCAGTGGATGACTTCTTGACTTTTAGTGATGTCCTTAATAGGGGTGCAAACAAACTGAACATTGAACTTCCAACTACGACTGCTACTTCATCTGTCATTTTTGAGACCCTGCATCTTAGAGCAGTGGTAAGGCCACTCCTTCCAGTGGTTCTGGGACTTTTGGAGCCTGCGATCTTTGAATTCTGCTCCATCTAGTCTTCTTAAAAAAATATAAAGCTCCTGAACAGGACTCTTTGTTTCTCAGGGCTGATCCTCCTCCGGACTCAGTAATAGTGGCTGCCGCACATAAATCTCATTCTGTGGCTTCATCATCTTTGGTTCCACCAGACAAGGAAGTAAGAACATTGCGGAACATCTGCATCTTATATAAAAGTGGCGAGATCTCTGTGGATCTCACTCAGGAGGTTCATGGAAAAACCACCTTAAGAGGACGGACAAGATTTTCAGGAAATCCTGAATGAAGGTGGCCTAGTATCCAACCAGATCATAAGTGCTTCGGCAAATGCATCAGACCTAGCTGCAAATGGTTACTCTCATGGCATGTGCAAGGAGGTCTTCCTGGCTACTACGACTCATTGGCTTAAAACCAGAGGCACAGCATATAATCATGAACTTACCATTCTCTGGTTAACACCCTGGTTGGTACTCATGCGGACAAGGAGATGTCCAGAATTAAGAACGAAGTGGACACACTCAAAGCTGTTGGTCTGGAAAAGAAAGAATTCTGCAAGAAATACAGACCATATGACAGGTGATTTTTTCCACAGAGGGTTCAACCCCTCACTGGACTTAACAGCGTCAATAGCAGGCAAGATCGGACTACCATTCTCGCAAGCCATCTAGGGGAAGAGAATCGCAACAACAACGTGCATCCACAGGAAAATCTTCCACTAAACAATGTCATCACTTCCACTGTCTCCTTCACCCACTCCGGTGAGGGGAAGTATCACCAATTACCTGAAAGAGTGGAGTTCAATAACGAAAGACAAATGTTTCTCTTCCAGGGGATACTCATCAATAGTCATAAGCACTGAATTATCCCCGCCCATCTGCGGGATCCCGGAGCATATAGAAATATACATATATATATGAGTATGTTGGGGGATCACAAGTGCATAGCACTTCCGCGACATACATATATACATGTATATAAATACATAAATATGCAGCCTAACAAATTCCAATAAGGCAAAATGCCAAAATTACAAAGGTTTTCCCTGTACAGACAATCTCCTATATACACTCTGTAATAGAGAACATACACTGTAATAGTGTTATGCAAGAAAAACCTTTATTTTCAGAGAAGAAAACATGTAATAGCAGGCAGTTGGCCCATAGGCTGCATAGCTGAATAAATATCACCGTACAGTAAAACACTGGCACCTTGCCTTTAAGGCTTCCAAGAACTTGGACACTTTGCCTTTAAGGCCTCCAGGAGACCCTCTGCTCCCATCATGCACCACAGGTGACAGTTAGGTCAGTTCTTTTTTCCGGCTCCTTCTATGAGGATCCTGGAGCTTGAGCTCGACAGTTTTTCTGACTTTTCTGTCAGGAATTGTTTTCTTCTTTGGTTTTTTGCGATTTTCCTGTGCTGGCAGTGTTTTATTATCATTCTCTGACAAAATTTCAAACTTTTTCTGTCAGAATGCCAGCTCTTTTCGAAAATGTCCATCCTGTGGAAAGAAGATGGCCATCTCTGATCCACACTCTGTGTGTATCGCCTGTCTTCCTTCCAGTCACAAGCCTGACACTTGTTACCATTGTAGTAAGTTTTCTACGAGGACTCTTCGCGACAGGGAGAGGATTCGCCTTCAGGCTGTGATCGAGAGAGGAAAAACCCGGCTGGGAAGTGGCCTTGCGTGTCAAGAGCCCTCCTCTCTTCAAGAACATCGACGCCAGCATCATTCTGCCTCTTCAACATCGAGGAAACGGCAGATTCCGGACTGTTCGCCGTCGACGTCGTTGCCGCCGTCGAAGAAGCGACCGACACAATCTCCGACGTCGAGACGGCGTGAGTCTCCGTCGTCGAGAAAGGTATTGACGTCGAAGCATGCTACCTCGGGCTCGAGGTATAGCCATGGCAAAGACCGATCGACGTCAAAACATCCATCGACGTCGAGACATCCGTCGACGTCAAGGCACTCTCCGTCACCTCCCCGTAGGTCGACGTCGAGAAGTTTGCCGACGGCAAGGGTGCCGCGAGACCAGTCGGCGTCGAAGACGGCGAGGCTATTGACGTCGAGGAGGCGAGTGCGTTCGACGTCGAAGTCCCTGAGTAGACGGTCGACGTCGAGGACACCTTTGAGGGAGGTGAGGTCGCCGTCGAGGGCAGCGAAGTCCTTAACTCCTCCTAGCCATCATCCCACGTCAAGGGAGAAGTCGACGTCGAGGGAAAAACAAAGGTCGACGTCGAGGCGCTCGACGTCGAGAGCTAAAGAGCCTGCTGTTGCCTCGGATGAGGTTAGAGCTGCATCTCTATCGTCAAAATCTGGATCTTCTCCAGGACTGCATATTGTCCAGATCTCCCCGGAAGGCTCTCCGGTGGTTGGTGAAGATGCACGGCGCAGGAAACCTAGGGCCCTCAGTAGCCCGGGGTCTGATTTTTCCCGTACCTATTCTCCTTCACGCTTGTCCAGGGATTCTCCATCCCCTAAAACGCCTAGAAGATCAAGATCACCGACTGTGGTTTCTTCCAGAAGGAGGACTCCAAGCAGATCACGATCTTCACATGCTCTCCATGCTAGATCAAGGGACAGATCTCGCTCTTATCATTCTTCTCCGAAGAGAAGGCGGCATAGGTCTCCCACCCGGTCTTCTTCCACCAGGTCCTCTATCAGAGACTATTCTCCAACTTTGACAGCTACACCTCCGTCAAGAGTTTCTCCAATCGATGACCTCAGCACTTTTAGTGAAGTTCTCTGTAGAGGAGCGAATAAGCTGAACATTTCTATGTATGTCCCGACTGTTACCTCCTCAGTGATTTTTGAGACTCTTCATCATCGCTCCTCGACTCGGCCTTTGCTTCCTCTTGTCCCAGGCCTTCTCGAACCTGCTATGCAAACTTTTTTGACACCGGCAACGGTGGGAGCTGTTCCTTCCCGAATAGCCAAAAAGTACAAGGCTCCGGACCAAGATCCGTTGTTCCTTAGATCGGATCCTCCTCCGGATTCCATCATTGTGGCGGCGGCTAGAAAGACGCACTCAGCTATGTCTTCCTCCTCAGCGCCTCCGGATAAGGATAGTAAACTGATGGATTCTTTAGGTAGAAGGATGTGCAACACTTCAGCTTCTATCATGAAGGTCTCCAGTTCCTCCGCTCTGCTGGGGAGGTATGATAGATCCTTGTGGGATTCACTGGGACGTTTTGCAGACAAACTCCCAAAAGAGGACCAGCAAGACTTTAGAGAAATTCTACAAGAGGGAGGTCTAGTGGCTAATCAGGTGATTAGTGCTTCCGCTGACTCATCTGATCTGGCTGCCCACGGATACTCCCATGGTATCTGTTCGAGGCGTTCTGCTTGGTTACGCTTGACTGGCCTCAAACCCGATGTCCAGCGGAAGATAACCAACCTGCCTTTCAACGGGTCTTCTCTCTTCGGGCCGCATGCGGACGAAGAAATGGCAAAGATGAAAGCAGAGCTGGACACGGTGAAAGCTGTGGGTCTCGAAAAACGGAAGGAATTCCGTAGGCGCTCCCGTCCCTATGATAAACGCCCGTTCCAACAGAGGGTTCAAACCCCTCAATGGTCGGCTCAGGGTCAGCAGCAGCAGAGGTCTCACTTCCACCAACGGAGACCAGGAAGAGGAAGAGGGACCAATAGACAGCAGGCCTCTACCTCAAAGCAACCATCAAAACAATGAGGGAGTGCTTCCTCTAGACACGTGTTCCACTCCGGTAGGAGGAAGTATCGCATTACATCTGGAGGAGTGGAGAAACATAACCATCGACAAATGGGTGTTGAACATTGTTCAAGATGGATACTTGCTACGGTTCAAGATCCCACCTCCTTCGGTTCCTCCAGAAGGACGAGTCCGCTTGTGTCATCACATTTTACACGAGGAGGTAAACGGTCTTCTACAGAAAAAAGCCATAGAATACGTCCCTGTTCATCAGAGGCGCCAGGGAATATACTCTCGATATTTCCTGGTCAGAAAAAAGGTCCGACAGTAGAATTCAGACCAATTCTGGACTTGCGCATCTTGAACAAATACATCCGCAAAGAGAAATTTCGAATGCTTGCCCTTCACCAGATCTTTCCCCATCTACATCAAGGAGACTGGATGTGCTCCATAGATCTGCAGGACGCTTATTTCCACATTCCAGTGTCCAGAAAACATCGAAAATTTCTCCGTTTTCAGGTTGCTCTACGTCACTTCCAGTTCCGAGTCCTACCTTTCGGACTGAAGTCAGCCCCACGGACTTTTTCAAAGTGCATGGCAGTGGTGGCAGCTTTTCTCCGCAGACACAAAATATTTGTTTACCCGTATCTGGACGACTGGCTTCTGAAGAGTGCAACTCCTTCCCTGCTTCAGTCTCATCTCTCCTACAGTCTCCAGTTAATGAACAAGTTGGGTCTACGAGTCAATTTCAAAAAATCGATTCTCAATCCGACCCAGAACATTCACTACCTAGGGTCGTCGCTGGACACCGCGGAAGCAAGCGTGTGTCCTTCGGCGGAGAGGTTTTCATCAATCAGGATCAAATGCAGAGAACTCCTGCGGATTCGCCACCCAACAGTCCGACAAGTGTCCTCTCTCCTGGGTTCGATGGCTTCCTGCATCTTCATAGTTCCCAATGCCAGATTGCACATGCGTCCCCTGCAGCAAGCTCTGGAGGACCAGTGGGTGCAAGCTTCGGGCAGCTGGGAGGATCGGATCACTCTACCCCAGTCTGCCAGGGACTCCATCGTGTGGTGGACAAGGCGATCACATCTAATGAAAGGTGTTCCCTTCCATCAAGAGACTCCGACTCAAACTATAGTGACAGACGCCTCCCTGCAAGGTTGGGGCTCTCATATGAATCACCTTCAAGTGCAAGGGCTATGGTCGGACAAAGAAAAGGGATACCATATCAATTTTCTGGAGTTGAGGGCTGTCCAACTAGCCCTAAAATCCTTCTTTCCTTCTCTTCAGTCCAACTCCCTCTTGATTCAGACAGACAACACCACGACAATGTTTTATCTGCACAAGCAGGGAGGCACCAGGTCCAGAATTCTGTCTCAGGAGGCACAAGCCATTTGGAAGTGGCTTCTGGCACGGCATCTCACCATCACGGCTGTCCATGTGCCGGGCGTCCTAAATGTACAGGCGGACTTCCTAAGCAGAGAGTTCGTAGAAGCGCACGACTGGGTGCTAAACACCGAAGTGGCTCAGGATATCTTTCAAAGATGGGGTGTGCCGGACATAGACTTGTTCGCAGATGCAACAAACGCCAAATGCCCCGTCTACGCGTCCAGGTATCACCAACCAGGTTCAAGCGGGAATGCTCTGTTGATAAAATGGTCTCAGAGCTTACTCTACGCTTTTCCTCCACTGCCTCTCATTCCAGCAGTGATCACGAAGTTCTACAAGTCCAACTCCAGGATGATTCTGATCGCTCCGGAGTGGCCACGCCAGTGGTGGTATCCGGATCTTCTACAACTTTCCGAAGTTCCGCAACAGAGATTGCCTTGTCGTCCGGACCTACTATCCAAGAGCCAGGGGAGAGTGTTTCACCCCAACCTTCCTTCCCTCAGGCTGACAGCATGGCTCCTGAAGTCTTGCAGTATGGTCACTTAGACTTGCCAGCGGACTGTATGAACATACTTAAGGAAGCGAAAAGACCTTCTACCAGGGTTTCCTACGCTTTCAAGTGGAAACGTTTTTACTTATGGTGTTTGAATAATGGTCATGACCCAGTTAGAGGGCAGGAACAGGTCATTTTGCCGTATCTCTTACACCTGGCTAAGTCGGGCCTGCAGTTTACATCTATCAAGGTACACTTAGCAGCAATAACGGCATATAGAAAATCACCTTCACAGGTTTCTTTTTCAAAATGCCAGTGGTGAAAGATTTTCTTGAAGGGTTAAAAAGGTATACCCACCAGTACGAGCCCCTTCTCCTCCTTGGGAGCTCAATGTGGTCCTTACCAAACTGATGGGCGCACCTTTTGAACCAATACACAAGTCCTCCTTGCAGCACTTGTCTTGGAAAGTGGCTTTTTTGGTTGCTATCACGTCGGCTCGTAGAGTCAGCGAGATACAAGCATTATGTTGTAAGGAACCCTACACTGTTTTTCACTCAAATAGGGTAGTTCTCAGAACTCATCCAAGTTTTCTGCCAAAAGTGGTTTCAGATTTCCACATTAATCAGGTTATCACTTTGCCTACCTTCTTCTCTAATCCTTCTACACCTCCTGAAAGGGCCTTACACTCGTTAGACCTTAAGAGGGTGTTGAAGTTTTATCTGGATAAGACCAAGGTAATAAGAAAGACGGACCGCTTGTTTGTCAACTACGGCCCCATTAATACAGGATTGGCATCCTCTAAAAGGTCTATTTCAAGATGGATAGTCTCCTGCATATCTCTAGCCTATCAATTAGCTAATAAGTCTCTTCAGGGAAGGCCTAAAGCGCATTCAACCAGAGGAAAGGCCTCTACTACGGCCCTCCTCAGGAACGTCCCTATAGCAGAAATCTGCAAAGCAGCTACATGGCGGTCTGTTCATACTTTCTCTCGCCATTACTGTTTAGATTCAGATGCTCAGGAGGATGCCCAAGTGGGACAAGCCTCACTGAGGAATTTATTTGCTTAATGTCATGTTAAGATGATCTGTTTTTTAATACTATTTGCTCGTCCGCGAGGTAGTGGGTATGGGCTTGTTACTCTATTCAGTGCTTATGACTATTGATGAGTATCCCCTGGAAGAGAAGGATTAGTTACTTACCTGTAATCCTAGTTCTCTTCCAGGGGTATACTCATCAAAGTCATAAGCAACCCTCCCGCCTCCCCGGACGAGCATTTTTTAGTAATTGTTACAAGTTAGTACACCGTGCAAAAAGAACTGACCTAACTGTCACCTGTGGTGCATGATGGGAGCAGAGGGTCTCCTGGAGGCCTTAAAGGCAAAGTGTCCAAGTTCTTGGAAGCCTTAAAGGAAAGGAGCCAGTGTTTTACTGTACGGTGATATTTATTCAGCTATGCAGCCTATGGGACAACTGCCTGCTATTACATGTTTTCTTCTCTGAAAATAAAGGTTTTTCTTGCATAACACTATTACAGTGTATGTTCTCTATTACAGAGTGTATATAGGAGATTGTCTGTACAGGGAAAACCTTTGTAATTTTGGCATTTTGCCTTATTGGAATTTGTTAGGCTGCATATTTATGTATTTATATACATGTATATATGTATGTCGCGGAAGTGCTATGCACTTGTGATCCCCCAACATACTCATATATATATGTATATTTCTATATGCTCCGGGATCCCGCAGATGGGCGGGGATAATTCAGTGCTTATGACTTTGATGAGTATACCCCTGGAAGAGAACTAGGATTACAGGTAAGTAACTAATCCTTCTTGAATATTGTTCAGAATGGATATTCTGTTTGGTTCAGGTCCCCTCCTCCTTCTGTTCCATCAACAAGAACATCACATATCAACAAGACCTGTTAAAGAAAGAAGTCAACATTCAGTTACATAAACAAGTTGTAGAGGAGGTTCCACTTCACCAAAAGGGACTGGGGGTTTATTCCTGTAACTTTCTAGTAAGAAAGAACTGACCAAAAGAAGAGTTCAGACCCATTATAGATCTTCAAGTATTGAACAAACATAGATGAAAAGAAAAGTTCAGAATGCGGGCTCTTTATCATATCTACCCACAACTGCATAAGGCGACTGGATGTGCTCGATAGATCTTCAATATGGCTACTTTCACATCCCAATTTCCACAAAACATTTGAAATTTCTCAGTTTCAAAGTAAGAACTCCACACTATCAGTACAAAGTCCAACTGTTCAGCTTAAAATCAATTCTATGAACATTTTCCAAATGTATGGCTGTGGTCGTAGCATACTTAAGGAAACTTGACAATTGGCTAATAAAAAGTTTTTCTCCACCAGACACAAAGAAACATTACCAGATTTGCGTCAAAACATTAACCAATCTGGGTCTTCAGATCAACTTCAGAAAGTCTATAGAATGCCCAGTTCAAAAGCCTCAGTACCTGGGAGCAACACTGGATACACAATCCACAAATGGGTATCCTTCGGAGGAGAGATTATCATTAATCATTCTGAAGTGTTGCACTCTTCTACAGGCTCGCAATCCATCAGCGAAACAGATTGCATCTCGACTGGGGTCAATGGCCTCTGGCATCTTCATAGTCCCTCACACAAGACTGCACATGAGACCTCTGCAACAATGCCTAGATGACCAGTGGACTCAACTCTCCAACTGGTGGGAAGACAAGCTGAATTTATCTCAGGCTGCAAGTCAATCTCTCCCATGGTGGTCTCAGTGGAATAACTTGCTGGTAGGAGTACCATTCCATCAGGATGTACCAAGTCAGACACTAATCACAGATGCCTCTCTCCAGAGATGCTGTGCTCATATGGGCTCCTTGCACACTCAAGGAATATTGTCGGACAAGGAAAAGTCTTATCACATCAATATGCTGGAATTGAGAGCATTTCATCTGGCTCTAAAATCGTTCTTCCTATCAATAGTAATGAAATGTCTCCTTTTCCAAACCGAAAACACAACTAAGCATTACCTGAATAAGCAGGAGGAACTCACTCTAGAAATAGGTCTAAAGCAAGGCTGTGTATTAGCTCCTCACCTATTTAATTTATTCATGGCGGACCTCACACCAAGATTGAAGCAGGTTAATTCACACCCCCGCGCCTGGGCCCATTACCTATAACGCACCTTTCATATGCTGACGATATGATTCTGCTCATCCTAACAAGAGTTGGCCTCCAAAGGGCACTCAATGACTTAACAACGTTCGCTAAGGCCAATGCCTTGGAAATTAATGTTATAAAAACAATGTCAATCACGAATCGCCCTGGACATCAACATCCAATAAAGCTGGGAGAAACAGCCTTAGAGGTAGTCAGTACATATAAATATTTTGGGGTATTTATAGACGATCGATTGAACTTCCAATATCAAAAATAATATCTTGAAAAAAAGGAAATGGACTCATCTATGCATTTTTTACCCTTGCAAAAAAACTACAGGGCCCATCATTCAAGCCGATAGTGGCAGTGATGGCGGCCAAACTACTCCCGACGGTAACTTATGCAAGTATAGCTTTAAATGGCAAGGATGCAAAACATTTAGATACTCTACAAACAAAAACGTACAAAAAAGTCTTTTGTCTTCCTCAAAACGCTTCTCCGGCTCAGGTACGAATGGAATTTGGTCTCATCCAACAGAAGATTGGGAGAAAATATGCAGCACTCAAAACCTGGTACAAATTCTGGCTAAATCGATCCAATGTTTTACATGACGCCCTGTGGCGGGCCCAGGAAGAAGATCCAGGTTCATGCTACGGTAAATTCTTGAAAATAGCATTGAAGGAAAGAAATTCAACTGAACTCTGGGCTCAGAATCCATCCTTCCAAATCTTTCATAGGTTGATAAACAAATCGGCCAAACACCACTCATTGTTAGAAGACAAAAGTACACTAACAAAGCGGTCCCACACCTGGATGGTCCTTCAAGCATACACAACATTACGTCCGGCAGAATACCTAAACTAAACGTACCCACTTTATCTGAAACAAAAGCTAATGGCCATCCGATTTGGGACATTACCAAGTTTGGCAGACCAACCATCATGGAAGTACAACGGACCCAGGACATGTAATTTATGTGGTGCAGAGAGGCACTTTTTTATCCATCTGATCTGTGTGTGTGCCCCTTTTTAAAATCTATTTGGATTCTGTTATCCTTCAACGACAGGGGCATTCGAACTTGCAGATCAGCCATTATTAAAGGCCTAAACTCAACAGATTCTCTATTGAACTGTAAGATGATGAAATTCTTGAAACTATATGAAAAGACAGCGCGCCCCAAAGAATCCCTAGACTGCACTTAAAAAAAAATTTTTTAAGCTAACTGTACAAATGCACTTTATATTGAGTACTGATCTGCCAATATTGCTGACAATTTTTATGACACTTTCTGTTTTAGTCTGTTTTATGTGATATGAAATTGTCTTTTATATAATTTAAATGCTGGTTAATTAACTTAATCTCATATTTAGGATATTGTTATGGTTTTCATTAACTTAAACAATAAAGTATAAAGTGACAACTCGCTCTTGTCCTTTATTTCTTGAGGCCCAAGTCATTTGTGAATGGTTACTAGGCAGGAATTATTACCATGGACAAAATTACACCAAACATGAAAGGTAGATTTTGGTTCGCAGATCACGCTTTCAGTTATTTGGTGTAAATCCGTTCAGTAGTTGTTAAGAAATGTAAGGAAATCCAAATTTGGATATCTGCGATTGCGGATAATTCACAAATAATAACAAGTTCGTGCAGAGAACTGCAGAGCTCTGATTGGCTGGCAACACTCAACCAGGAAATGTTGGCTGAAGCCGAGTCCCATGAAAAAAATGCAAAAATAAAATAAAAGGGGGCAGGGTAGGAATACCCTGACCCTCAAGCCTTGGTCTTGGAGTCCCCCCTGGGACCCGCCATGGCAAAAAAAGCATGTCTTTCTTTAATTCACAGCGATTTTCGCAAGAAATTTGTGAATATCGAAGTGAGTAAAAAAAAAAAACCAAACACAGTCTCCCATGCTTGTTTTTAATTAAGTCCCCTCCTGGGCCAGGTCCCAATAGCATTCCTCCTTTACAAAATTAAAATAGGGGGGTACATGTGGCCTCCCTCCCTGGGTATTTTTATGCCCTAGGGACCACCACCTCCACGGAGCTATTGTTAATTATACTCGGGGGCCTCATAAACTTCCCAGGGGCCACCACTCTCCCAGGGCCACAATGTAAAAAATACATAAGGGGCTACGTCGACCGGGCCATGCGGCCCCCCCTCTCCGGCCATATACAGCCCCGGGACCGCCACTCCCCAGGGCAAGCTCCTGCTATGTCCCGGGGTGCCCACCCCCGGGACATAGCTGTTTGCTCTGACTTAGCGGGAACTTTGGCAGCTCCTGCCAAGTCAGAGCAAACACTCCGCTTCCAGCAAGCGGGAGCTGTCAAAATGCTCCCGCTTGCTAGAAGCTGAGTTTTCATCTCTTTCCCTGCCCACAGACATGCAGGCAGGGAAAGAGATGAAAGATTGCTCTTTCACACAGGGAGCTGCAATGCTGGCTTCCACAGGAGACCGGGGAGACGGCTGGGACAGCAGTGGCATTAAGGCTCCCCAGTGGTCCCGTGTAAAAGCGGGAAGTAAGAGGCAAAATAAAGGTCAGAAACTAGCAGAAAGAGGCAGAATAAAGGTGAGAAGCAAGCAGAAAAAGGCAGAATAAAGGTTAGAAACAAGGAGAAAGAAGCAGAAAAACATCAGCAATGAGTAGAAAGGGGCAAAATAAAGGTAAGACATGAGCAGAAAGGGGCAGAATAAATCTCAGAAATTAGCAGAAAGAGGCAGGATAAAGGTCAGCAACAAGCAAAGAGAGCCAAATAAAGGTGAAAAACGAGCAGAACAAGGCAGAATAAAGGTCAGTAAAGAGCAGAAAGTAGTAAAGTAGAGGGCAGAAACCTGCAGCAAGAGGCAAAATAGAGGCCAGAAACGGGCAGCAAGAGGCAGAATAAAGGTCAGGAGCGAGCAGAAAGAGGCAGAAAAACGTCAGCAATGAGCAGAAAGAGGCAAAATAAAGGTAAGACACGAGCAGAAAGAGGCAGAATAAAGGTCAGAAATTAGCAGAAAGAGGCAGGATAAAGGTCAGCAACAAGCAAAGAGAGCCAAATAAAGGTGAAAAAAGATCAGAAAGAGGCAGAATAAAGGTCAGTAATGAGCAAAAAGAGGCAGAATAAAGGTCAGCAACAAGCAGAAAGAGGCAAAATAAAGGTGAGAAATGAGCAGAAAGAGGCAGAATAAAGGTCAGAAAAGAGCAGTAAGAGGCATAATCAAGGTCAGCAATGAGCAGAAAGAAGCAAAATAAAGGTCAGAAAAGAGCAGGATGAGGCAGAATAAAGGTCAGAAACGAGCAGAATGAGGCAAAATAAAGGTGAGAAACGAGCAGAAAGGGGCAGAATAAAAGTCAGCAACGAGCAGAAAGAAGCAAAATAGAGGTCAGAAACGAGCAAAAAGAGGCAAAATAGAGGTCAGAAACGAGCAGCAAGAGGCAGAATAAAGGTCCGAAACTAGCAGAAAAAGGCAGAATAAAGGTTAGAAACTAGCAGAAAGAGGCAGAATAAAGGTCAGAAATTAGCAGAAAGTAGTAAAGTAGAGGTCAGAAACCAGCAGCAAGAGGCAAAATAGAGGCCAGAAATGGGTAGCAAGAGGCAGAATAAAGGTCAGGAACGAGCAGAAAGAGGCAAAATAACAGGCAGAACTAGCAGAAAATGTCAAAATAGAAGGTAGGAGCAAGCAGAGAAGAGGCAGAAAATGAGTATAAGAGGCAAAAAACCAAAGATTGCAGAGGGTAGCGGATTGCAGGCAAGCTGGCCAGGAGGACCATCACAGGTGTAGCTGGCACGAGGACCTTCTCCCATGTGCCCCCTACTCTTTTTTACTGAGCACCCACTGACAGATACACTCGTGCACCCATTCGCAAACCCACTCATGCACCCTCTCACAGAGACTCACACACCCACTGACATACTCAGACACTCATGCACCCACTCACAGATCCATTCAAGCACTCATGTACCCACTCACAGATCCACTGAGAGACTCACACATACACACACTTACAGACCCACTCAGAGACACACACACCCACCCACACACTCACCCACACACTCATGCACTCACTCACAGACCCACTCTGAGACTTACAAACCCACTCACAGACCCACTCAGACACTCACGCACCCACTCACAGATCTACTCAGGCACTCACACACCCACTGAGAGACTCTCGCACACTCTCAAAGACCCACTCAGACACTCATCCACCTACTCACAGACCCACTCAGAGACTCATGTACCCACTCACAGATCCACTCAGAGACTCACACACCCCCTGACTGACTCACTCAAACACTCACTCACCCTCTCACAGACCCACTGAGACACTCACGCACCACTCACTCACCCACTCAGAGACTCATCCATCTACTCACAGACCTTCAGAGGCAGTCATCACCCACTCACAGACACAGTCAGAGACTCATGTACCCACTCACAGATCCACTCAGACACTCATGCACCCTTTTACAGACCCACTCAGACACTCACGCACTGACTCACAGAGCCACACATGATCTTATACACCCACTCACACAATCATGTACACACCCATAGTCACTCTCAAACCCACTCAGATACCCATACCGCCACTCACTCACCCACTCCCCTTCCTATACAGCCCCTCATACACCCACTCGCAAAGGTTACAGATTACAGTTAGGAAATAACATTTAAAAAAATTAGAAATTCACTGAAAAAAACAAGGGTTACAGGGACGTTATAGTTTTTAAAAAAAACAGTTTTCATTAAACATATGCTCAGCTGCACAGAAACAGTCATACATTGGAAATGATCGACAATGAGTACAGGAAATCCCATTTTGACAAGTTCGCTCAATACATTATATACAGATGTAAACGCAATATCATTGCATTCGTCAGACTTTATTCGGTCTTTACGACCATCAAAGTATATAGGCATACAGTACAATACACAGTCATTAGTATTAAAAAACAAAACTTGACGTATTACACTATAAAGCCTAAGATGATGACAGTGTTGGATAACATCTTAATTAATAAAGTCCCTAATTACATCAAACAAAGAATGTGCTGTTGAAAGAATCTCCCACAATAAAATCCAAGTACATATACCCACAAAGGTCCTAGCCTGTGGACTGAACAATATCATCTTCTCCAGCGTCAATAACTTCAACTAGTGATAGTAAATCCCACAGTTTTCTCACTACCCACCCACACAATTTCTCACCAAGAAGAATCCTAAGTAGCCCCTATACACCAGCCACTGGCCACAGACTCTTTCCCATTTCCGTGGGCAACCCTGTCTCTGGAATACCACCTTTTCGGCTGCACAGCACCAATCAAGATCAGTTTTCCAATCCTCTACCCGCGGGGATCAGCCATATTTTGAGATACTTCGACCATACTTCTTCCCCCGTCACACACAGTATATGCCACCTAGCTTCCAATCGAATAGTCTGGCCTGCTACCCAAGTCATAACTTGTATTATCTCTCCCCAGTATTGCTGGATTTTTGGACAGGCCCATAAAATGTAGAAGAAGGAGCCCACTTTCTAACAACCCCTGGCACACTGGTCTGTGTTGCAGCATCCTAGCCGATGCATGAGTGCTTTGGAGGAATGGGATCTATGGAGGACACGAAGCTATTTAAGGCAGAAGCGTGCCCTTAGTGCAACCTCTCTGGGACTCTGAATAGCCTCCACCCAATCATCATCTTCTAACATTCCCATATCTGCTTCCCAAGCCTCCTGCAAGGCCCCTAGTGGGTCCGGTGTGTTGTTCATAACCTTTCTATATATCAAGGAGGTGGCTTTATCTGGTATTGTGTCCAACAGGAGCCTATCTTCCAGAGGCGAGTACTCCGGCAGTTGTACCCTTATAGGATGTGAGTAGGCAACGCTTGCCCTAGCTGCAAATAAAGGAACGTTTCTGAGTCAGACTTCTGGTATTCCGCCTTTAGATCATCAAAAGAGATTATTGCTTGACCCCTCCAAACGTCCTGAGGTGGTCTATACCCAGAAGACCCCATTTGTGGAATCCCAGCATATTCCCCACTTCCTTTAGGAGATCACTGTCCCATAGTGGTGTCCTCTCCATCACCTTTTCCCACCCAAAAGATTTAGTGGCCTCCCACCATGCTCGGACTACTGCTTGTGTGTGTGGTGGCAACTGCTGTTCTAACTGTTTATGGTATAGCACCGCAGGGTATCCTCGACGTCCCATTGAGTGGCAATCCACCCTATAGGCTGGTTCTTCCCTACCAGCAAACACCCAGTCATGAATTGTGACCAGTTGGGCAGCCCATTAAAGGGATGTTATAGTTAGGCTCAGATTTCACTCGTACAAAACCATTGAAATTTAGCAGTTATAGTTACCTGAGCTAACTATAACTTGCACCCCCACAATGCACTGCTTATGACCTCACATATTACATCACTCACATGGTTAGTGACATCACTGATGACACCTCAACTGACATCATTGATGACATCAGTGATGACATCATCCACAGAACCACTCACACACCCACTCACACACCCATACAACCTCTCATACACCCACTCACACAACCACTCACATACACATTCACAGACCCATACAACTACTTACACTCACACAATCACTCACTTACCCATACAGCCACTCACACACACTCACAGACCCATACAGCCACTCACACACCCTCAAAACCACTCACACACCCACTCACAGACCCATACAGCTACTCACACACCCATACAACCACACACATACCCATTCACACACCCACACAGCCACTCACACAACCACTCACTCAGCCATACAGCCACTCACTCACTCAGCCATACAGCCACTCACTCGTCCATAAAGCTACTAACAGAGCTACTCACTCACCCATACAGCACTCACACATCCATTCATTGTTCCACAAAACCCCTTACATACCCATTCACACATCAGTACAATCACTCATGCGCCCACTCACTCATCTCTGTAGTCACTCACACAAATACTTACTGTGCAAAACAGCCACTCACACACCCACTCACTTACCCATACATCCACTTACAAACCCAGTCACTCACCCATATAGCTTTTCACACAGCCACTCAGTCAACCCATACAGCCACTCACACACACACACACTCATCCACCCATAGAGCGACTCACACAGCCACCAGTCACTGATACAGCCACTCACACACACTCACCCACCAATAGAGCGACTCACTCACCCATACAGCTACACACACACACTTATACACCCATAGTCATTTACTTTCAGTGAAAATATATTTATATATATGTATGTGTATATATATATATATATATATATATTCACTGAAAAAACCATAGGTTTTAGGGAAAGTTATAGTTAGTTGGACATTTCACTCGTACAAAACCAGAGAAATTCCCCCATTATAGTTAGTTCAGCTAATTATAACTCGCGCCCCTGCAATGCACTGCTGATGACGTCACATATGACATCACTCATGACATGGTCAGTGACATCACTGATGACATCACTGTTGACATCATCCATGTGATAATTTGATGCATCTTCTCACACCCTAATGTAGCCTTTGAGCCTGCGGCTCGGGCCTATAACTCGGGATCAGGGCCTTTAACAACTGGTATAGCCCTCGGCAGCGGGCTATAAGGCTATAATATATATATATACACATATAGAGAGAGAGCAAGAGGGGCTAAAATATGTCCAGATTACATTGAATTTTAATTTGAAAAAGCACCCAATCAAATGAGTGTAATGGAGATGACTTCACCAAGCATAGTGACAAACTGCATTGAGATATTACCTGCCTTATACAAAGAACTCTCTAAGGTGCTTCTTGGGATGACCCAGAATGTGATGATGACATCTTGCTTTGGGGATGCTGGACATGATATGGAGGGTGATCTAAATAGGATTGGGTTTTGCAACTAAAGTCTGTTTTGTTCCAGGGGATCCTCATCAATAGTCATAAGCAATGAATAGTCCCACCAACTTTTTAATATGTTATATATATATATTTCTATAAATATATATACATATATATATGTGTGTGTGTGTGTGGGGGGTGGGTGTGTGTGTGAGAAAGCCATGTGCGTAGTACATTACAAGCGTCTAGATATCAATATTTGTTTTTTTACAATTTCTCAGCAACTACCGAACGGATTTACACCATTTTTAAAAAGGTCGCTTTCTGAGCCAAGCAGTTCTCAAATAGCGACAAAGCACTTTTGAATTATTTGTTATCTCTATGTTTTTTTATCCAGTTGACCACTTGATTAAATGTTACGCTTAGGGAGAAAATGTGGTGTTACCAAGTTGGAGTTTCTGCTTCAGCTCGTCGTTCTGTGATTCTGGTCAAATCACTTAATCTCCCCATGCCTACAACCAAAATGAGTTTGTCCTTGTATGATGTAACCAATGCTCATGTAAAGCACTCCAATATCTGACCAGCCTGCACTATATAAAACTGCAAAAAAACAAAGGATAAAAAGTGTTTCCGCGAACCCTCCCGACCACGAGCTTCATTTTAATTGGCTGCCAACACTCCAAACCAGGAAGTGTTGGCAGCCATCTTGTGACTCGGTAGAACCGAGTCACAAGAAAACAGGGAAACAAAGGTGAAAAAGAAGAAAAGGGGGCAGGGTAGAAACACCCTGACCCCCTAGGCCTGCTCAGGGGGTCCCACAAGGACCCCCAGGGCCAAAAAAAGCATTTTTTTAAAAACACATTGGCGAAATTCGCGCTGGGGTCGCGAATCCCGCCGAAATGTAAAAATAAATGAAGCGCGGGATACCGCGCTTCATTTAATTGAGACCCCCGGGTGGGCCAGGTCCCGGGGGCATTGCCAACAAATATATGCAGGGCCCTTGGGGGCCCCCGCAGCCACGGGGACCGCCACCTCCCAGAGCTTGTTTTTTTAATGTTTGGGGGGGCCTCCAAGGGCTCCCCAAGCCCCGGGGACCGCCACCGCCAGGGCTTTTATCAAATAGGGACCCTCAGGATTCAAGGGGAATTAATCCTCCAACTTACCCTGAGCACTACTGATGCAGTCCAGCCATCGCCCTGTCACTACCCATGCACTCCTCCAATCAACTAGCGAGCACCATGTACTTATCCAATCACTCCGCCAAAACACAAGCACTTATAAATTCACCATCCACTCTCCTTGCAGTACTCTAATCATCCAGTCAGTACCCATGTACTCATCCAATGACCCAGGCACTAACTCATGGCAAATACAGAGGAGGTCATGCTAATCACAGGGGTACCCCAACGCATAGTGTTCCCTAGTGTATGTAGGTGTTTTCACTGTATTCTAAGTGTCTTTTACCACCAGAGACAGAGTCAGTTACCACCAGTACCCATCAGCAAAAGTTGGGGGCACAGGAGTACTTTCTACTCCTCTGTTGGTTCTTTCTGCACATCTCTTCCTTCTTCTTGCACTTTTCTTCGTCTTTCTGGACTTCTGTTGCCTCTTTCTGCATTTGTCTTCCTTCTTTCTGCGCTTTTCTTCTTCTTTCTTCACATGTCCTACCTCTGTAGGCATAGTTAGAAACTAGCATTTAAAAAACCTTTGAAATTCACTTAAAAAACCATAGGTTTCAGGCATGTTATAGTTAGAAATTAGCATTTAAAAAACCTTTGAAATTCACTGAAAAAACCATAGGTTTCAGGCACGTTATAGTTAGAAATTAGCATTTAAAAAACCTTAGAAATTCACTGAAAAAACCATAGGTTTTAGGGAAAGTTATAGTTAGTTGGACATTTCACTCGTACAAAACCAGAGAAATTCCCCGTTATAGTTAGTTCAGCTAATTATAACTCGCGCCCCGCAATGCACTGCCTGAGGCAGAAGGGCTATAAGGCTATTAGAACATTCCACCCACTAAGAGTAGAATGTTCTAAATTAAAAATGGAGAAACAAAAAGACAAACATTGGAATGTTGGAGTGCTGGGCTTATACCAGACATTATAAGCCCAGAGCAACTCCATTATCTTCAATGGAGCTCCCAACACTCCAATGTTCTAATAATATATATATATATATGTATATATAGATGTATATATATGTATATCATATAAACGTGTAAACATTATATATATGTAATTTACTACATACAAGGCTTTTTACACATACACATATATATATATATATATATATATATATATATAATCAATATCATATTAAAAAGTGCTCCGGGGTCCCTGCACTTGGGCAGGACTATTCAGTGCTTATGACTTTGATGAGGATTCCCCTGGAGAACTAGGATAACAGGTAAGCAACTTTTCCTTCCCTCCTTGTCTTGTAAGCCTAGAATATGAAGTAGAGCAGTCTAGTTCTAAAGTGTAACCTGCTTTTCCAATAAATTTGACTGATCCACAGGTTCTATATGATCTACCTAACTTTCTCATACCTACATTAAAAGAAGGAGGCGGGGGGATGCAGAGCAGAGGCCGCTGGATCAAGGTCTCCTCCAAAGCAGTGGGCGAAGTTAGGGAAGTGGAAACTGGAAAATGAGTGCTTGAGTACCCACCATGCAATTCTACATGGATTTACTTTTGCGTCAAATATTGCTATTAATTAGAAGGGGAAAATTCTCCAGAAGGTTTTTAAGCTTATTATGTGAGAATGAATATGCCACCTCTATTCTTTTGTCTGGTGTGTTGATGTTTTTAATTTCCAAGGCAGCTACTTCGGCCTCTTTACATTTGCTAACCCAGCATTAGTACTTGGGTGAGCAGGACAGGGCACAGGCCCAATTTGGTAAGGCTGTCCTTCAGAGTTTGTGGTGTTATTCAATGGCATCCTCAAACCTCCTCCTTTTAGAGTTACTAGGGGAGTGGTTCAGACAAGAAACCTGCTGGAGAGAATATTAGAACACAAATTCAATGGTGATAAGAAAAGTAATTATTTTCCTGCCTCTTCGAATGAGATGTACAGCTGAAAGTGGGCATGGATGGTTAATTAGTTAATTGATTAATAATAAATTGCTATAGCAAAGCTCTAGCACGATAAAACATTTATATTTTGTATATAAAATAGCTAATAATATGAAAAATATATTAGCACTTCTAAATTGTTTAAAAAATGTATATATAATTAGATTAAATCTGTATGAAAAACAGGTAATCCAATGAAATTGTTTGCAAGACACAACCTATCTGACCAACGTTTGTTCTTTTATTCCTCTACCCTGCAGGTGACTGACAACAAGACAGGAGATATGATATTTTCACAGAAGACAGTGGCCTCCATTAAACAAAACTACCACAGTGATGCTGAGTTGGGAAAGGTAAGGCTTGAAGAATGTTATTATATCTTCGCAAGGCCCCTATTTTTAATTCCTAAGGAATAGACACTTTTTTTTTACTGAAAATAGTAGTAAAATTGCAATCTGAAATCTTTTTTTAATACTAAAATTTGCTGTATTTTAATTATCTCCCATGTAAAATTGCCTCCATTTGGTGGCTGAGGCACAAAGGTATGCATAGCGTGGTAAGCTTGTGGCAGTATTCCTGGTCCTCTGTGGCTGGAGCACAATGGAAAGACTACCAGCCGTTAGTGACTGGGACACAAATAGAGCATCGTCATGCAAGGAACTTTCTGGTTTTAGTTGTTGTGGCACTGAAAGTCTGAGAATGCTCCAGAAACTGTGAGATCTTGTGGGCTGTTTTTTTTTGTTTTTTTTTTGATAAACAAATTTTTATTGATTTGACAAAAGACACCAGCCATTCATCACAACACCATGAGAATACAGGAGTATAATCAACGTTCTGATCGACCCTTTTTACAGAGACGGATGGATACAAAGCAATATACATTTGAACATTCCCTGTGAGACTAAACCATCCCCCTCAACCACTTCCCCCAGACCCTTCGATATTTCTTAGGACAACCGCGGGCCTCATAAACGTTTTTTTCTTGCGTGGCACACAAGTCGACCCCAGCCCGCCAGCGTCCAACGCTTGGGGGGTCAGGGCACTTCCAGGAGGCCGCTATGTCCCTTTTAGCCACCACCATTGCCGTAGTAAAAAACAGTTTCTCGTTTCTAGACCCATCCAGCCCGTCAGTGATGCCCAGAATCGTGTGTTTTGGATCATGTGGGACTTCCCACCACAGTATTTCGGTGAGTTCCTCCTCAATGTCCCCCCAGAACCGTGTCAAGCGTGGACAGACCCATATCATATGGAAGAAATCCGCTGGTTCATGGCCGCACCTAGTGCAAGCGGGGATCGGGCTAAGTCCTGCTTGATGAAGGCGCACAGGGGTCAGGTAGGCTGCATGTAAATAGTATAGCTGAACCATACGCAGCTTGGCAGAGGTGGTGACCTTCCTGGGGGCCATAAGGGCATCACGCCAGTCTTCCTCCTCCAGAGTGCCCACCCATACCTCCAATTGGGTACGTAGTCGATCTAGAGATGTTGGGGTGTTATTGATCAACGTTCGGTAGATGCGAGAGATGCCACCCTTCCCCAGGTCCCCCAGCATAATCTGCGCCTCAGGCGGACTATGGTCAGGAAGCCGTGTGCCTGTCGTGAGGTGTGCATGAAGAGCATGGCACAACTGTAGGTATCTGTAAAATTGTGACTGATGCAGGGAGTGTCTGGTCTGAAGATCCTTGAAGGAACGCATATGGTCACCTACCCACACATCTCCAAATTGTGAAATTCCTAAAAGGTCCCAGTATCGGAAACCCTGCAGCCCATTAACCTCCTTGAGCCAGGTACCCTGCCACAGGGGTGTGCACTAGGTCAGTTTATGTGTCCACTTAGTGTGTCGCAGTGTGGCTCGCCAGGCCAGCAGCGCAGAACGCGTCACCTCTGGCAATCGGGATGGAATTGGATCCCCATACAGCATAGACTGGACCCTGGTCAGACCCAATTCACTTAACTCAAGCCTGTATGTCGGATCAGACCAGCCCCCATTGAACCAGTTGTGTATGGATAGCAGGCGCGTGGCTAGATAGTACAGGTATAAGTGGGTCATCCCCAGGCCCCCATCGAATGAAGGAATCCTACAGACGTTCAGAGCCAGGCGGGCCCTTCCTTTCCCCCAGAGGAACTTAGAGGCCATGCTATCCAGTTCTCGAAACCAGGCCCTCGGGAAGCAGAGGGGGGTGTTTTGAAGAACGTAAAGGAACCTGGGGAGAATCATCATTTTAAAGAGGGCGACTCTCCCCATGGGGTTCAGGGGCAGCGTTTGCCACTTCTGGAGGTCTGCCTTGGCCTTCTTCACTAAGGGAGTAACATTGAGGGCCCAGCTGAGCTCGGGGAGTAGAGTCACCCATATCCCCAGGTATTTGAACGATTGGCGGCAGAGCGGTATGTTGGACTGCCAATCAAAGCATTCTCAAGACGTGGAGAGGGACCAGGACCGACTTATCGGGGTTCAGCCGGAGGCCAGAGGCCCGTTCAAATGAATGGAGGATACGGAGACAATGGGGGCCTGACCGGGCGGGATCCGCTAAGTAAATGAGGACATCGTCTGCATAAAGGGCGATCTTGTCAGTCTCTGTGTTGGGCCAATCCCAACCCTGCACGTGCCCGTTCGATCGTATCATGGCCGCCAAAGGCTCCATCACCAGAGCGAAGAACAGGGGGGAAAGAGGACACCCCTGCCTCGTTCCCCTGCAGACCGAGAAGGCCTCCGACAGGACCCCATTCACCAGGACACGCGCCCTCGGACGGGTGTATAGAACACAGACCAGACCCCGAAAGCGGGGACCAAAGCCCATCGTGGAAAGGACATCCTCCAGAAACCCCCAGTCCACCGAATCGAAGGCTTTCTCGAAGTCTACGAGGAGGATCGCTAGATAGGGGGTAAGCAAGTGACGGTGGGCCGGGGCCGATTGCAGCCTCCGGAGACAGTGCCAGGTACCACGCGAGGGCATGAACCCACATTGGTCAGGGTGAACCAACGCGGATAAGTGGGATTTGAGCCGCTGGGCGAGGACCGTGGCAAACAGTTTCAGTTCCGTGTTGATAAGGGAGATGGGACGGTAGTCCGTACACCTCGGCGAGGGTGGCTGGGACTTGGGAAGAACCACTATGGTGGCCATATCCGTCTCAGGAGGGAAGAAACCCTTTTCAGCCGCCTCCCAGAACAGACTTGCAAGGTAAGGAACGAGGGTTTCGCAATATAAAGCATAATATTCTTGAGGGAGGCCATCTGGGCCCGGCGTCTTGCCGGAGGAGGCAAGGGTGATCGCCTCCCCAATTTCTTCTTGGGTGATGGGGCGGTCTAGATCTTCCTGAACAGTGGAGTCCAGACAAGGAAGGCAGCCGTTCCCGACCCCCAACAAGCCCGAGAGAGAGAGAGAGAGAGAGTTGGAGTTTTAGCTGCATATAGTTGGTGATAATATGAGGCAAAGGCGCGGGCCATCTCCGCTGGGGAGCGGCACACCGATCCATCCTGAGCTATGATTTCGGGGATTATGCGGTTCGCCCTGGGGTAGGTGGCTAGTCTGTGGAGAATTGAGCCATTTTTGTCGCCCCAACCATACACCCTGGCAACGGATGAACGCCAGAGGAGCTTAGCCGCATCCAGTGAAAGCTGCCTAAGCTCCGTACGAATATGAGCAAGAAGTCTCACCTCGGAGGCGTCTGGAGTCTGAGCGGAGGATCGTTCAAGGCGTAGTGCCTGCGCCTCTCGCGAGGTAATTTGCTCCAATTGCGCCTGCCGCTGGAGCTTGAGTTGGCCCTTGGCGACCCCCCTAATCGTGGCCTTGCTAGCCTCCCATAGGGTGCCCGGTGAAGATACCGATCCCTCATTAGTCAGAAAATAGTGCTTGAGTTCCTGTCCCACCACCTTCCGGAACTCCTTGTCCTGAAGGAACGAAGCGTTTAACCTCCACGTCTGATGCATTGAGGCGGGAGGGGAGCCCGTACTAAGTATCACCGGGGAATGGTCAGATATACCTCGAGGGAGGATGGACACATCTTGGCTCATGAGACAATCAGTCGAGGGAGCGAAAATCGCGTTGATACGCGCCTGCGTGTGATGAGCTGCTGATGTATGTGTAAACTTCTTGGAGCGGGGGTGACAGATACGCCACGCGTCGCAGAGACCCAGTGATTCAGACCAATTCGTCAACTGTCTTGCCTGCGCGAGCCTACTAGAGGACGGGGGGCCTGTCGTGTCCAAGTCAGGGGAGGAAACCGCATTAAAGTCGCCCCCGAGGAAAGTGAAGCCCAAGGGCAAAGAAGTCAGGAGGTCGGCGGAGTTGGTTAGGGTCGTTGTTAACATCGATGGAGGAGAGTAGAGTGATACAAGGTTGAGGGGGTCACCGTTCAGTGTGCTGCACAGGGCCACGAAGGTGCCCTGGGCACCGTGGATGACCCGCGCAGCCACAAAAGGAAGGGAACGTTTCACCAGGATCGCCACCCCACGGGAGCCCCGGGTGAAGCCCGAATGCCAAACCCTGTCATACCCGTATCGCGCTAAAAAGGGGCAGTGATTACCCATCAAGTGCGTCTCTTGTAGCAGTAGGACCTCCACCCCAAGGCGTTGTGCGTATCGCAGTACAGCCATGCGCTTGAAGCGGTCCAGGAGGCCGTTGACATTCCAGGACATTACGCGCAGGGAGGCCCCTAGCGGAGGCGCATCAGACATAGTGGCAGACGGTCTCAGTGGCGGGGCAAAGTCCCACAGGGAAGTTCGGCCATGAACTGGGTCGCCAGGAGGCTTGGCTGGGTTCCCAGATAAGAATCATTGTGTCCCACAGGGAGTGGAGCAGGGCGTCATGTGAGTGCTGGTGCAACAAAACAAAGGAGCAACAAAAAACAAAGAGTAGAACTCGGGACAACGGTCCCCCCACCCTAACCCAACCCCCACCCCCCACCCTATACTTCAGGAATGGAAGCATATGTCGCCCTAACAGTGGAAAATTAACAAAAGACCAAACTAGAACGCTTGGGAATGGGGAAGCGTGGAGGACCCCTCCTCATGACAGGATGTACATAAACAAGTCCGTCGGGAGTGAAAGCAATGATGAGCCGATGCGCCGCCTCCGGCTGCGGAGCCAGGCCCGGCAGGCAGCGACGAGTTCAAGCAGGGTCCCTGAGAAGCATCGGGCTACGTGAAAGATCTGTATCCGGGAGGTCCAGCAGTGAAGGCCGAGACGAGGCACCCCCAGGGCCGAAGTGGCCGGAGGAGCCAGACCGTCTCACAACCAGGGGTTCTCCAGAGAGCGGCGCCGGCTGCCGAGAGGGGCCCAATGGGGAGTCTGAGCGGGCTCGCCTCTGGCCACGGCGCCTACGTGAGCGGTTGCGCTGAGGCCGGGGGGGGGGTGGGAGTCTCTAGGCGGGCGGACCCACCCTCCGCACCACCAGGCGATGGATTCCGGTCGTTGGTCCGTAGGGGACGCTCCTCCGTAGCCCAAGTCCAAGCCTCTTCAGGAGTGTCAAAGAATAGGGTCTTGTTGGAGAACACCACTCGCAGGCGTGCCGGGAAGAGGAGCCTATATTGTATGTTAAGGGCACGTAGTTTTTGCTTGACTTCGCCAAACGAGCGGCGCTGACCCTGGACCTCACGAGTGTAATCCGGGAAGATCATGATCGTGTGATTGTCATATCGGAGACGCTGTTGTTTGCGGGCTGCGGCCAGGATAGAGTCGCGGTCCTTAAAGTTAAGAATCCGCATTATGACCGGTCTGGGTGCCGCTCCCGTTGGTGGTTTAGGAGCAAGGGAGCGGTGAGCCCGCTCGATCGCGAACCATGGGGAGAGGGAGCCTTCAGGGATCCATGATCGCAGCCACCTCTCCATGAAGTCCGCAGTACGGCCCTGTTCGACCCCCTCCGGAAAGCCCACCAGGCGAAGGTTGTTGCGGCGGGATCTGTTTTCTGCATCCTCCGCCCGTCGGTGCAATTCCTGGGTGTGTGATTGGAGATGAGCGACTTGCCCCTTAAGTTGTTGGACGTTGTCTTCCACGGTGGAAATTCGGGATTTGGTCTCTTTGATCCGGGCCGTGGCGTTTCGGAGGTCTTGCCGGATGAGGGTCATGTCCACCCTGACTTCCGCGATCTTGCCCTCCACGGAGGACTGCGAGGCATGGATAGCCTGAAGGATGGTAGACAGGTCCGCGGCCGGTGGGGCCTCTCTGTCCGCAGTTCCCCCGGTCGCCCCAGTGTCTGTAGTGGTGAAACGGTCCATTTTGGTCTGGGTGGCCGGGGTCCTGGCTGGTTTGTCTCGGGCCCATGGTGCCACCCAACAGGGCAGGGGCCCCGAGGTTCTTCTCAGAAGGTCTTCGCAGCAGGGGGCCGGCGATCAACCCCGGAAGGCACAAGAGCAAAAAGGCAACCAGGGCGGAGGAGGAGGCCTTCCCAAGACCATCCGCCGCTCGGTATATGCGGCCGGCTCCACCCCCCCGGGCAAGACTGCACCCCGATGGCAATGGCACAAAGATCCGGTCCCAAGGCAGCAGCAAGGCCCCTGTGCTTGGGGCCCACAAACCACACCGGGCGCCACTTGAGCAGGGCAGAAGCAGGGGGCCGGTGGAGGAAGCGCCCCTCTAGGCCTCATGCCGCTCGGTGTTTGCGGCCGATTCCACCTCCCCGGGGCCCTATCTCCAACCAGAGCAACGTGGTGGGAGGCCGATCCGAGGTCCGTAGCCCGGCCTCCGTATGAAAGGGCCCACGACCACTAGCAGGCACCGCAAACACAGGCCAGGGGGGCGGTGTGGGAGGCCATCATGCAGTTCCTCACGCCGCTCGATGGATGCGGCCGAATACCCCTGTCCTCGGCACCGCCGCCTCTGGAGGTGGAGCGGTCGGATTCGGATTTTCAGGGCCAGTCCGGGGGGACCGCCACACCAGTAGGCCCAGAGACCGCTCAGGGCGAGGCAAGGGCAGGCTGGGGGGCAGGGGGTGGTGGAGGGTCTTCACCGGGAGCCTCTCGCCGCTCGATGGACGCGGCTGGCACCACCCCTCCAGGCCTCCCCCAGCCAGGAGTCTAGAGTCAGCCCTAGCGCGATACCCTGAAATAGTGCCAGGGCTCAGAAAGCTGGATCAAAGGCTACGGGACACAGGAGGTGAGGAGACACAGCAGGGCCAGACGACAAGCAGCGCCACCCGGGGCCCGGCCCCACACACCAGCAGGCCGCCCACGCGCGCGGGGGGCCCCCCTCAGCCGACCCAGGACCCCCTCCGTCGCCGGGACTCACCAGACTTCAGGTCCGTCGATCTCCGGGCCCCCGGTCACGCAGGCCGCACCGCGGCAGTCAGGATCCGACCGCCGTCAATCTCCAGCCCCCGCCGCCCGAAATGACGGCCGATACTGCGGCAGCGCCGCCGGGGAACCGGGGCGCGGCTATAGGTGTCTCTCACAAGCGCGGGCAGAAGTGCAGCCCCGCGTCAGGTGCACCTTCCTCAGCACCGGCGGGCAGGACCAGGCACCCGCGGCTGCCCACACAGGATCACAGCAGGGCGAGGGTGGGAGGAATACACAGGCGGCACCCAAGATTCGGTGGCTCACCACCGGACGCTCCGACCCTAGGGGGGCTCCACCATCCCCCCAGGCACCCGGACGGAAGACCAGGCGGCTCAGTCCGGAGGCGGCAGACGGTGCGGCTCAGGGCGGAGAGGCCGCCATTTTAGGTGGGAGCCCCGGCCGGCCGAACGCGGCATAGCGTTGGTACACAGGGCTCTTCGCAACCAGGGACACAGCCAGAGATGCAGCACTGGAGCGGCGACGATTTTCAGGGCTGGATGGCCGACAGGACGGGCGGATTACGAGCGGATGGCGGAGGGGTCCGGGAGCACTCTCAAGGTGCGTCCACCATCTTGGCTCGCTAAGCCACGCCTCTGCAATCTGAAATCTTAGTCAACCAAGTCTTACTCAATTAATAGTAGACAAAGAACAAAAAAGGTACTAACGAGAAAAGGGTATGGAGGCCCACAAGCAACTTTTTTCATGATATGCAGGACTCCAGCTTCTCTAATTCATGGACTCATTCTTAGCTTAATCCATATACTTGAATTTGGACATCCTAGCCATGAGGTAGACCTACAAATACCATAGCACTCCGAAAACTTCAAGGTTTTGTACTTTGCTGTCTTTTGCAGTCCCTGTGACTTCTAAGCCTTCCATCATCTTTGCCCAGGTTTCTGGAGGTAGGATTCTTTCGTACTTTCGTTTTTTGGGAGGGTTGAACTGGCATGAGTTGACTTTTGATCCACTCACGGCAGAGACTGCTTTGAAAACTAAGAAAAACCTTTTCTGATCAATACATTTTTTGCAGATGACCCTTATGTGCAGTATATTTACTGCCTTCATTGCAGTCACATATTTCAAAGCTTTGACATATGGACACCAGTCTCAGCCTAGATGTGGAGGGATGAAGAGAGGCATTTGATTTTTAGCCTCTAAAATGCCTCATCAGGTGAAAAGTCAGTTCTAGGTTTTAAAGGTTTGAAGAAGATTAATTTGGAATTGATCCGCAGTTTTGGCAAGAAAGCAAGATCTTCTTTAGGTAAGGCCATGACGAGCTGAGCTTTAAAATCTTCTACTCCTACTTCTAAGGAGCAGGCTATTGCTGCGCCACCAGGAAATCTACTTCACAGGATTGAAAACTTAAGATTCCTATGCAGGCTGATACATGAAAGAACCTTTGAGGTTAATAGCGTCAACAGCTCGACTGAGGAGTAAACCTTCATCAACAAATAAGATTCCTCTTCCTCGTCGATGAACAAGTAAATGCCATCATCATCAATCTCATAGAGACGTCTAGCTAAAGATTCCTTACCTTTGAATTTCCCAGGCATCAGGCTAGGTCCGGGAACTTTTGCTCGAGCAATACCCCTTGTGCGCGCCACCAGGTGGCTCCATTCCGCTCCGCGTGACGACGTTGGCGTCGTTAGCATTGGTTATTACGTCGCAGCAACCTATATAGGTGCCACCCAGGCACTTGGACCTTTTCTTTCTGCGCCAGTTAAGCACCGATCCAGAGAAGAGCTACCCCTCTGACGCTTTTTGATAGGCCTTTTTAGGTCTCGGCCTGCACCAGCGCTTGCGCTGGTCTGGCCGAGAGTTTTAGTAAGCGGGTTTTGGAAGTGCAAACCCACTGGCTTTCGGCTGGCGACCAGCTTGCGTTCACGATATCGTGCACGCGCGCAGCTGCCATCTGGGTTTCCTATCTCTTCCTCATTTCCTCGTCATGGCTCATTAACTCTCTGGACTCTGATGTTTCAATCGCAGCAGCAGCAGCTCACATTACCAACTGACGGCCCTGGACTACAGTCACATGAAAAACAACAGCGATTAGCATTGAAATGCAAGCTTTTTTTTGTCTAGTTAGAAATATTGCTTCGGTGGGTTGATTTCACCTTGCTATTTGTTTTATATTGGGAGTCACAGCCTAATTACCAGTATTTTTGTCTCACTGTTTTTTTTAAAAATATTTATTCGCGCAAAGCACAAAGCTATATTTAAGGTTTCTTTTTCCGCGTCACTTCTTCACTCTATTTAAACTCCACACCTCCCACTCTTATTGTCTCTCTCATTGTCTCTCTCTCCCCTCTCTAATTCTCTCTCTACTTAATTAACTCTCCCTCTCTATCTTTTTTAGCCTTTCATTCTCTCTCACCCCTTTATCTGTTTCTCTTTCAAACTCCTTCATTCACTCTCTCTCCCCTTCTTTCTCTCTCTATCCCGCTCCACTCTTTATTCTATGTACACCCTTTCTCTCTCTTTCTCTCTCACCACCCTCTCTAATTGGGCATTATATCTTCACTCTATCTCTCACTCGGCAACACCACAGCATCACTCAGCATCACCACGCATCACTCAGCGCAACCACAGCATCAATCAGAGCCAGCACATCATCAATCAGAGCCAGCACAGCATCACTCAGCACCAACACAACATCTCTCAACGCCATCACAGCATCACTCAACGCCATCACAGCATCACTCAATGCAACCACAGCATCACTCAGTGCAACCACAGCATTACTCAGCAAAACCACAGCATCACTTAGCGCCACAACAGCATCACTCAGCGCCACCACAGCATTACTCAGCAGCACCACAACATCACTCCGCGCCACCACAGCATCACTCAGCACCACCATAGCTTCACTCAGCGACACCACATCATCACTCAGGGCCAACACTGCATCACTCAGCACCACCACAGGATCACTCAGCACCACCACAGGATCATTCAGCACCACCACAGGATGACTCAGCACCACCACAGCATCGCTCAGCACCACCACAGCATCGCTCAGCGCCACCACAGCATCGCTCAGCGCCACCACAGCATCACTCAGCGCCACCACAGCATCACTCAGCGCCACCACAGCATCACTCAGCGCCACCACAGCATCACTCAGCGCCACCACAGCATCACTCAGGACCACCACAGCATCACTCAGGGCCACCACAGCATCACTCAGGGCCACCACAGCATCACTCAGGGCCACCACAACATCACTCAGCGCTGCCACAGCATCACTCAGCGCCGCCACAGCATCGCTCACCACCGCCACAGCATCGCTCAGGGCCACCACCACAGCATCGCTCAGGGCCACCACCACAGCATCGCTCAGCGCCACCACAGCATCACTCAGCGCCACCACAGCATCATTCAGCGCCACCACAGCATCACTCAGCGCCACCACAGCATCACTCAGCACCACCACAGCATCACTCAGAACTACCACAGCATCACCACAGCATCACTCAGTGCCACAACAATATCACTCAGCACCACGACAGCATCACTCAGCACCACCACAGCATCACTCAGCGCCACCACAGCGCCACCACAGCATCACTCAGCGCCGCCACAGCATCACTCAGCGCCGCCACAGCATCACTCAGCGCCGCCACAGCATCACTCAGCGCCGCCACAGCATCCCTCAGCGCCGCCACAGCATCACTCAGCGCCGCCACAGCATCACAGCGCCGCCACAGCATCACTCAGCGCCGCCACAGCATCACTCAGCACCGCCACAGCATCATTCAGGGCCACCACAGCATCGCTCAGCACCACCACAGCATCGCTCAGCACCACCACAGCATCACTCAGCGCCAAGACAATATCACTCAGCATCACCACAGCATCACTCAGCGCCAAGACAATATCACTCAGCACCACCACAGCATCACTCAGCACCACAGCAGTATCACTCAGCAAGACCTGAGTATCATTCAGCATCACCTCAGCATCGTCTCCGCAACAGTCACCACCACCACCACTACCACCTCAGCATCACTCAGCACCACCTCAGCCTGCTCTCGGAATCTGGCATCTGTTGATTCTCCCCTAGCGTCTGGCCGCTGCTAGTGTTATAATACAGGTACTAGTTCCCAACCTTCACCCTCCGATTGTTTATGCCCCCTCAAAAAAAAGCTTTAACAAACAACCATTGCAATAGGCAGAAACAAGTTGCCAGCATTGCAAGAACAAAAGAAAACTGAGGAATTTTTTTATTGTAAATACTTTTTTAATATGGTCGTTCAGTTTTACATAATGCCTTCTTGGTCATATATAAAGTAACAAAAATGCTTCTGACACTTTTTTATTATAACTTTTCAGCATGCTGCACAGCAGCCACACTTCTCTACAGCACAGCTTGAAGACATTGGCAAAGTCAATAGCTCTGGCTAAACACTTATAAGGCCCCACAGGCGAGACCTATTGGCTATGCCAATGCTTGTTTTACTTTTGTCGACTTCGTCATTTTGTCTTTATGTGCGAGGATGTCCTTGAGGAAGACAGTTGATGTCAGTCACCGACCCCCATCTAGTCTGTCTTTGGTGTCTCGAACGCGATCACGACTCGAAGTCGTGCTTGGACTGTCGGGCTGAAGCCTTGCGGGAGCAGGCTATGAAGCTCCTTGCGGCCCGGCAGTCGACACCATCCAGCGAGACAGCGCATAGGTCCCGGTCTCGTTCAAAAAAGAGGTCGTGAGACCACTCACGGAGCCCCAAGTCCTCTTCATCCCACTCGAGGTCCTCGGGACCCTCGGGGAAGAGGCATAAGAAAAAGAAGTAATCCAAGCGGACTTCGTCTCCGCCTCAACTGTCGTCCGTCGAACGAGATAAGGAGCACCGACGCTCTAGGCACGGTTCTGCGGAGCTGGAGCCAGGGTCGACTTCGCGCATCCCTCCCTTTCCGGGAGCTGGAGCGACTCCCGCTCAAATTAAAGATTTTTATGCGCTGCGTGTTTGAGAGGGCTGACCCTTCTGGTGAGCCCTTTTGCTCGTGGGGCCAGAAGGGGCCCCATCGGATTTGACGCCGTCGTCTCCGGCCACTGCGGGGCCTCGGTGATCCGATCTCGGATCCAGGACGGCGCCGGTCGTGCCATCGCAACCTTCCCCGGCATCGGACCCGAAATCAGTGCCTTCGGTGCTGTCGATGCGCACCGGCGGTTCCAGCCCCATCCTTTTCCCTGACGACACAGAGTCGGAACGGCATCGCTTGACGCTGATTTTGACGTCAATTGAACCCAGGGGTTCTATGTTGTCGCCTGAACATTTTGATTATGTTTTAGGCACAGAGAGGATTGGGAGGGGTCTATGAACCCTTTAGAACACCAGGATGTTTCTGCAGAGCAGATGGAATGGTATGGGGAACTTGGGGAGGCCAGTGGACTGGACACTTCCCCAGATACTGGCATGCTCTCTCGGCCAACTGTGGCTATGGTGGAGGGGGCATCTTATGCCATGGTGGTCAAGAGAGCAGCCGAGGTCCTCGGACTGGAGTTTCCCTCTTTGCAGGTCAGGACTAATCTCCTGACCGAAGTGCTTCAACCTAGGGCTTCCACCTCAGAACCCCTATTGCCCTTCAATGAGGCACTTACTGATGTCCTTCTAGGCACATGGTCCAAGCCTAGCACAGGGGCTCCTGTGAATAGGACAATTGCATGACGCCATCGCCTGGCTCCGGGCGACAAAAAAGCTCCTCAGCCAACACCCCACCCCTGAAAGCTTGGTGGTGCAGGCCTCTACCTCCCAGGGCGTGTTCCCTTCCGTCCCTGTGGATAGGGAATCAAGAGGCTGGAATCACTTGGGAAGAAGATGTTTTCTTCCTCCAGCCTGGTATTGCGGTCGGTGAATACCGCATTCTTATTGGGCAGTTTCTCCCACTCCCTATGGGAGACGGTTGTGCAAGTGCTGCCACTAGTCCCGTAGGATGCCTGAGCTGTGCTCTCTCAGGCGGTTAAGGACGGGAGAAATGCAGCAAAATTCACTATAAGGTGTGGCCTTGACAGGACTGATTCGCTGGGCAGAGCAATTTCATCGACAGTGGCCTTGCGGCGCCACGCCTGGCTTAGAACGTCTGGCTTCTTGGGCGATGACCAGGCAAACGTGATGGACATGCCATTTGATGGATCCTATCTTTTTTGGGAAAGGGAAACTCGGCCCTAGAGCGGTTTAAGGACTCTCGAGCTACGGCCAGATCTTTTGGCCTCTCTTCTACACCTCGTGACCAGGCTAACTTTCGCCTCTTTCAAGGAAACGGAAGGGGGTTCCAGCTGCATTAGCCCTATCCCAGCCACCGTCCTGTGCAGACTTCCCAAGTTGTACGGGGACGTGGACGCGGTTCATTCCATCCTAGGAATGGATGCCAGAAGTCGTCGGCCACTCTGCCCTCGACAGCGGCAGCCTCCAAGCATTCCTAGTCTGACTCTGCAAGACCACACCACTCCAGAATCTATCATCATCTCTGTAGGAAAGTAGGATCTACTTTCATGGTCACCTCCACTTTTTGCTTGTGTCATTATGTTTTTCTGACTAGTCTGACTTGGATCCTACTAATCAGGACCCCAGTCTCTGTGCTTCTTCCTTAAATTGGACATGGTGAGTACTTAAGTACCCTCCAGATTGGCTACTGGTGTACCAAGCTCGAGCAGGGGAAGGCAGAACAATAGATATCCTGTCACAGGGAGGTGTGACCACCTCCCAGACAGGGTTTAGTGTATTGGGGCATGGTGGGAGCGCTTGCCAGCGCCACTGAGTCTGCTTGAAGGGCATATTTGATTCCCTCCTTGCATATTCCAGTTCAAACCAGTTCAGGGAGCCAGTGGCTCCCGCTCTGGCGCGAAACTGGACAAAGGACATTGGAGTATCCTCTCCTTCCTCCAGCCCCTCCTTTGGGAGGGACCCCTGAATCGTCCCAACCCTTTCCTAAGGGTACTTAAGGGCTTACCTGTGGGTGGGTCCCTAGATTTGTCGTGGGACAAGATTCAGATCACATACCACTTCAACTTCGATCGTCTGGACACTCTGGACTTCGCTGGACTTTGCTTTGGGAACCGAGACTGCAATGGGGAATCTTCCTGCTGCTCCTGGTCTCGTCGTCCTGCTGGTCTTCTGCAGCATCTGTGCCCATACCCCATACAGGTTCTTCACCAGGCTTGTGGACATCCAAGACACCTGAAGGAATCTCCTTTGGAGTGAAGGAGTCACTCCTCTGCTTCTGCAGGCACCGCATTGCTGCTGACCGGTCTGCTGATCCTGGGCTCCCACGGACTCCGAAAGGCTCAGCAACACAGGCGGTGGTTCTGCAACTCCCTTGAGGCCTGCACTGTCTTCATACCGAGTTTGAGCCCAGTATCCCTCGTCGGAACCGCTGGAACAGAACCTGTCGACTTGCCGTTGCCAAGGCTTGTTGACTCTCTCCTCCAGAGATCTTCGGGCTTCAAGAAGCTCCAACGTCAAGCAACTCCTGCAGCCAAGATCTTCGTCCTCACCACTTCCTCTGCACCGTGGGCCTTCTTCATTGGTGAGCTGCTCAAGGTCCTCTTGCGACTCTTGTGCCTTCGGCCCGTGGGTCCCCTTGAGGGTCTTATTTGGCTCTAGTGGACTCCCCTGCTTCATCGGGGCCTGCTCTGACTTACCTGCTTGTGGTGAATCACTTGGACCTTGCTGGTCCCGACACTGCACCTTTTTGTTCTACTACGTTGTTTGCCGTTGCCAAGGCTTGTTGGTGCCCTTGCCGGACACTGACCCCCCTGGCTTTTGACATCTGATGTGGGACAGCTCGTGAATGTCTCCTGGTCTTCCTCAGCATTGCCTGGTCCGCATAGCTGCAACCTCAAGGGCACTGTCAACTCCTTTGCATCTACCGACATCGGTGGGCATTCATCTTACGTGCCTCCTGGTCAATCTTGAGTGGCAAAGACTCTGTCCCATCTGCTTGCACCTTAAATCCACCTCTAGATTCCACCGGACTCCTTCGTTGTCGTCTCCAGCAGCATCTTTCCTGAGGTCCTCCATTGTGGTCTACAGCGGTTTCCGACGTCACTTGACACCTATGCACCCGGCTTCCCTGGTGTAGGTATCCTGGTTCCTGGGGTATCCACAGGTGGGGTGACTCTCTAACCTTCCATCTTCCACAGGGTTTCTTCAGGGTCCACTGGGAAGGGTGCTTTTTCTTTAAAACTGCAACCACGACTTACCCATTGACTTGTGTTGATCACACGATCGTGTTCACTCTCTGCACACGGCCTCCGTGGGGTTCCTGGGTACTTACCTTGGGTAGTTCCTTGGGTCCCCATCACTTCTATGTCTTTTGGATCCAGTCTCGACTTAGGTTGTGGTTCACATCCCACTATTTTAGTATATGGTTTGGTCTCCCCCAGGGGACCACTGTGTATTTGTGCTACTTCCTATTTCTATCTCCAAAATATTGTGTATATTTTGGTTGTATCTCCGGGTAGGAGATAATACAATGTGTTAATGAGGGTTTGTAATAAAATAACTATTTTTATAACTACACTGTGTGATTCTTTTTCACTTAACCTATACCATAAGATTAAGTACTGGTAAAACAAGCTGCTTTAAACTCCTTCTGGTTTAAGCCTTGAAGGCTGCTCTCCACAGCTACCACTTAGAGAGCTTTCTAAGGTTGTCTAAGACCACTAAAATCACCATAAGGGTTGTCTGGATTAGTGCAGGGTGCTACACTTACAAAAGTGAGCACCATATACTAGGCCTGCCTCTCCAATCTCCCCCACTGGAGGTCCATAACATCGGACAAGTGGGTCTTGCAGATCATTCAGGGGGGTATTCTCTGCCTTGCCTTTCATTTCCTCCTCCCATTCTGCCAAATCAAGAACGGCTGGCGGAGGATCATTTAACATTGCTCCAAGAGGAAGTTACAGCTCTCCTGGCCAAGGGAGCTATAGAGAGGGTCCCGGATTCAGAAGCAGGCAGTGGCTGTTATTCCCACTACTTCCTGATTCCGAAAAAGAACAAAGGGTTGTGGCCCTTTTTAGATCTTCAGACCGCCAATCTCTTCCTCAAGAAGGAGAAGTTCAAGATGCTTACTTTAGCACAGGTCTTGTCTGCCCTAGACCAAGAAGACTGGATGGTAGCGCTGGACCTGCAGGATGCATATTTTCACATCCCCATCCTGCCGGGCCACAGGCGTTACCTGCGGTTCAAGGTAGTCCACAAGCACTTTCAGTTTACCGTGTTCCCCTTCGGCCTTACCAGTGCCCCTCTGGTGTTCACCAAGGTGATGGCGTGGGCGCAGCTCATCTGCACAGGTTAGGGGTGTCAGTCTTCACCTACCTCGATGACTGGCTGTCATCTCCCATCTTCAGACTATGGCGAACCTCCTGCATTCGCTGGAGTTCTCTATAAACGTGCCGAAGTCCCACCTGACTCCTTCTCAGATGCTCCCTTTCATCGGGGCTGTTCTGGACACAGTGCTGTTTCGGGCCTATCCTCCAGAGCAGCGAGTCCAGGATATTCTGGTTATGATTCCGAAGTTTCAGCCTCTATCCTGGATTTTGGTGAGACTGGCTCTGAGGCTGTTGGGCCTCATGGCCTCCTGCATCCTGTTGGTAAAGCATGCCGGTTGGCATATGCGGGCTCTGCAGTGGGACCTGAAGTTCCAGTGGGCGCAGCATCAGGGAAATCTCACTGACGTGGTCCAAATCTTGGAAGGAACTGCGAGAGATCTGCAGTGGTGGTTGACGAACCGCCATTGGGTCAACGGCAACCCCTCTCCCTTCCCCAACCAGATCTCACAGTCATGATAGATGTGTCAGGAACGACTGGGCCGAAGTTTTTCTTGTGGCTCCGGACTGGGCGAGGAGAGTCTGGTATTCAGAGATTCTGAAAATGAGCATCGATCCTCTGATCAGGCTACTCTTCGGGAGGATCTTCTGTCAAAGCAGCAGGGGAGGGTCCTCCACCCAACCTGTCAACTCTTTGCCTCCATGCGTGGAGATTGAGCAGCGGCAGTTGATGGCTTTTGACCTTCCTCCTGAAGTATGCAACGTTATTTTGGTGGCCAGGCAGCTCTCCACTAAGACGGTATACGCCTGCTATTGGCAGAAGTTTGTATTATACTGTACAGAAAGGTCTATTGACCCTCTTTCTGCTTCTCTTTCCACTATTCTTTTCATTCTAACTCTTGCCCAGCAGCGCTCCGCTTTGGGTACTCTTAAGGGTTATCTTTCTGCTCTATCTGCCTTTTTGCAGCTGCCAGACCAACCCTCTCTCTTTATGTCTCCAAATGTAAATAGGTTTTTGAAGGGACTGGCTCACTTGTTTCAGCCCACGCCCTTTGTTATGCCACAGTGGGACCTTAATTTGGTCCTCTTTTTTCTTATGTGTGCTCCTGTCGAGCCTCTGCACAGGTGTCCCCTGCGGCTACTTACGATCAAGACAGCCTTTCTAGTGGCGATAACATCCGCCAGGAAGGAGAGTGAGTTGCAGGAACTATCTTGTACGCCCCCCTACATGATGTCTTTTCCAGACAAAGTGGTGCTTCATTTTTGCCGAAGGTGGTGACCTCATTCCATCTGGGTCAGTCTATCACGCTGCCCACCTTCTTTGCTCTCCCACATCCCTCTAAGGAAGAGGAGCTTCTCCACAGTCTGAACCCAAAAGGAGCTTTGTCATTCTACCTTGACTGCACAAAAGAGTTCCGGGTGGACGACCAACTCTCTGTGGCGTACGTGGGAGCTAAGAAGTGTTGGGCAGTGCAGAAATGGACCATCTCTCACTGGGTCGTTCTCTGCATTATGATCTGCTATGCCCTAGCTAAGAAGCAGCCCCCTGAGGGATTAAGGGCCCATTCCACCAGGCGAAAGGCTGCGACTACGGCCTTGGCTCGGGGTGTTCCAGTCCTGGACATCTGTCAGGCAGCAATGTGAGCACCTTTGCACACATTTACCAAGTACTACTGCCTGTACAGTCAGGTCCGCAGGGATGGGCATTTTGCTTGTTCGGTCCTGCGAGACTTCCTGGTGTGAGGAATTGGTCCGCAAACCATCGCACGGAGAGTATGGCTTCGGTATCTAATTCAAAGGTAAGGAATCTGCAGCTAGAAATCTCTATCAGATGAACAAGTTACTTACCTTCGGTAACGCATTATCTGGTAGAGATACTATCTAGCTGCAGATTCCTTACAGGCCCTAGTTTGCACATGTTTACGTCAGTTACTTTGTGGCTCTGCACTTCTGGTGTGGAAAAAACGAAAAGCACTGACGTCCGCACGCCTGGGTGGCGCCTTTATAGGTGACCGTGACATCATAACCAACGCTAACGACGACGTCACGCTGAGCCGAATGAAGCCAACCGACGGCACGCGCAAGGGGTATTGCTCAAGCAAAAGTTTCCGGATCCAGCCTGACTCCTGGGAAATTCAAAGGTAAGGAATCTGCAGCTAGATAGTGTCTCTACCAGATAATTCTTTACCGAAGGTAAGTAACTTGTTCATTACAGCTTGTCCCGACCCTTGGATAACCTGATACTGAATAGCATGGCCAATGACACAATTTCCCCCTATAAGTTAACTCAAGGCCTGTATCTAATTTCTAGAACCGTGAAGGAAACTGAGAAATAAAGAGAAAAAGTGATGTGGAAGAGAAAGACACTTGTGCCAGCAGGCACAATGTACACAAACACCAGGCAGGCAGGACATAAATGCTTCCTTGTTCAGTGGAGGAGTTTCTCTGTAACTAGCCCCAGGCAAACCTGGAAACTTGCCCAAAAACCAAAGATGATTGAACTCTGCCTCTTTGGTGGCACGCTGAATTGTGCTAAGATGTCAGACAAGACTCCAGGAAAGGATTCACAGTAAGGCACAATGAAAATTTGCCTAACAACGTAGAGGTAAGTTTCAATTTTGTTAAGGACACGGAGGCGAGGATTATGCTTTGTCTTTCTTCGCTTTATTGACAAAGATTCAACAGCAGCCACCAATAAAAAAACTCAGAAGAAACACACTCCCATGAACTGTAGGGAGAACCATAACAGTCCTTAGTCCTTTCACAGTGTCGATGACGTCAGGCCACATAGTCCCTCTTCACTGGCTGTACCTCCTCTTTCTTCGCGCGAGTCACGCCAACAGGTATGCCTCACTGGTCCTGTTTTGAACCGTTGTTCCCTGAAAAGAGAGGCAGCATAAGGGTTCGAACAAACACTGTTTGAACAGCAAAGGCTAAAAAAGCGTTCTGTCAACAGAAGCTGAGAGACTCGAACATGATACTTCAAAATCCAATACATTTGAACATCACAAATGGTTTACTTACCACCGTACTGGGAGGGTTCGCACTAGAATGTGCGTCGGGTGGGATAATCCTCGCCTTCGTGTCCTTAATAGAATTGCAACTTACCTTTACGTTGTTAGGCAAATTTTCATTCTATATCAGGACCGGAGGCTAGGGTTATGCTAGTTTAAAGCTTACTTACCACCAACTGTGCAACCTCTATCACTGGCTTGAAGTAGTACCTCTTGAAGGTCGAGTCTGAGTACCAGTCTGCTGCTCGCATCAGGTCCTCCAGATGCGCCCCCAAGCAGAAAGCCTTAGATGCCATGGCACCCCTGGCCGAATGGGCCCCAAATTTCTTTGTGTCAATGCCCGCCTCTTGCATGACCCAACGCACCCACCTGGCTATGATGAGGGATGAGACTGCTTTGTGGGGCTTTTGCAGAGCAATAAGCAACTGACGCTCGCCCACAGGGCGCAATTCTTGAGTCAGGTCCTCGTAAGCCTTCAGACAGCCTACAACGCATAATTTAGGGGAGTCTGGGAACACTGGGTATGAGACCATGCGGGTGAGTGACTTGGTGCGACGACCCTCAGTGAAAACCACCCCGTCCGGGGAGAAAACTCTTGCAGTAATGTCCAGGGCACGCACATCGGAAACCCTCCTACAGAAGACCAAACATAACAGCATCGCCAGTTTGGCCGAGAGCTCTTTTAGAGAGAGGTATTTATTTGGTTGCCAGGACAAGAACAGGTTCAGGACCAAATTGACATCCCACATGGCAGAGTAGCGTGGTTCCGGGGGTAAGGAGAGACGAATTCCACGCAACAGCCTACAAGCGAAGGGGTGTTACCCCACCTGGGCCCCCTCGACCGGGGCGTGCCCTGCTGAGATTGCAGATTTGATTGCATTTATGGAGCAGTAGTCCAAGCCATCTGCGGCGAAATCGGCCAGGAAATTTAAAACCTGTACGATGTCCGCAACCACGGGATCCAGGTTCCTCCGTAGACACCAACTAACCCATCTTGTCCAGGCAGAGCAATAACGTTTGGCAGTGCTGTTCACCCACGCCTTTGACAAGAAGTGTTCAGCCGGTGGTGAAAGGCCTGGGAGCGACCAGTGCTGCCTGAAAGTCGCCACACCATCAGCTGCAGGGAGCCCTGAGCAATGAGGTGATGCGAAACCTGATCCGGACTCAGCAGAGGGTGAGGAAACAGGGGGAGTCGGATTGGAGAATCCCTAGAAAGTTCCAGAAGAACCGGAAACTAAACTTGCGATCTCCACAGCGGAGTCACCATTACCACCTCCGCCGCCTGCCGGCAGACTTGGGCTGCCGATCTCGTGATCATTGAGAATGGAGGGAAGGCGTAACTGCTCTCTTGACTCCAGTCCTGGAGAAACGCATCCGTGGCCGCTGCCAGCAGGTCCGGCCTCCAGCTGTAAAACGGGGAACCTGGTGGTCGAGACGTGACGCAAACAGATTGACCGAAAGGGACTCCACAGGTCCGAGAACCATTGGAAAACCTTCGGGTCTAGCTTCCACAGGCTGGAATCGCGAAGGTGTCTCGAGTGCCAGTCTGCCACCTAGTTGGCCTGGTCCGGAAGATATTCCGCCATAACCTAGACGTGGTGGTCCAGGCAGAAGTTCCAGAAGTCCTTCGCCAGATCCGCAAGGGCTCGGAAAAGTGAGCCTCCCAGATGATTTATATATCGGACCGCAGAGACGTTGTCCATTTTGAGCATCTTGTCTCTGGTCCAACAGCGGACGGTGAATGACCCCGCCAGGAGTTCCAGGCAATTGATGTGAAGAACTTGTTCGTCCAATGACCAGCTTCCTCCGGTGAAGAACTCCCCACAACGGGCGCCCCATCTGGACCTGCTGGCGTTGGATTTGATGACCAAGTCGGGAACAGAGCCGAAAATCGCCCGGCCATTCCACGTCTCCGTATGGGTTAGCCACCAAGCGATTTCTTCCTTCGCTTCAGTGGTAAGCGGCACTGATTGGGCGTATGACAAGCCCCTCCGCAGGTGGTGCACCTTCAGATGCTGGAGGGCCCGATAGTGGAGGGGGCCTGGAAATATGGCCTGGATGGACGAGGCGGGCAATCTGTCTGAGCGATGTGCGGGGCTTGGAGATGGTCTGGCGCAGCTTGTGGCGGATCTTGGCCATCTTCGGAGATGGGGGGCTTCAGGAGGATTGAACCGAGTCTACAACAAACCAGAGGAAGGTCACCCTCTGAGTTGGGGAGAGGACCGACTTGGGGTCGTTGATGACGAACCCCAGCCCCTGCAGGAGGTCCACCGCTTGCTGGAGCTGATTGACCAGACTCCTGGGGCACTGCGCTATGAGCAGAATATTGTCCAGGTACAGGATCATGCGGATGCCCTGGGCCCTGAGGAATTCCACCGCCGGATGGAGCACCTTGGTGAAGCACCACGGTGCTGAGGACAGGCCGAAGGGAAGCGTGGTGAACTCGTAAATACACTCCCTCCAACAGAACTGCAGGAACCGACAGTGAGGAGGAAATATCGGGACAACCAGATAGGCGCCCTTCAGGTCCAACCGCACCATCCAGTCTGATGGGAGCAGGATGTCCCGAAGGAGGTGAATCCCCTCCATCTTGAAGTGGCGGTATACCAGCCACTCGTTGAGCTCCCAGACATTGATAACCGGCCGCCGGCCACCGTCGGATTTGTCTACGAGAAAAATATTGCTGAGGAAACCGTCGCGATGCAGTGCCGATTGACTTTGAGCAGGAGTGCGGAGACCTCCTCATCGATAAGCTCTGCATCGCGGACTGAAAAACAAATGGTCCGAGGGTGTGACGCATGATGAGGACGGTCATAAAATTCTATGTGGAAACCCTGCACAGTCTGCAGGACCCACGTATTCGATATGAGGGAAGCCCAGGCTTTCGTAAATTCCGCCAATCAACACCCAACGCGGATCTGAGCGGAAGGTAATACCCTCACCGTTCGCATTGCCGCCTCCGGCATTGCCTTTGAAGCATCCACGACCTCTGAAGCATTGGTCTCTTGTGGGGTAGAAGTTGGTGTAGTTTGCGCTAGTCTAGTACTGGCCGCGTCCGGAGTTTTGTCCTTTGGGAGGATTCTGGTAGGAACCTCGGCCGACCCAGCAGCCCCTGCCTCGGCCGGCCCCATGGAAAACCCACGGGGTAAAAACTCTCTTTATGTTGGACTCCAAAGAGGTAAAGGTCGCCACAAACTTGCCCAGTTCTTTGACAAAAGGGTCCCCAAAGAGGCCCCCCTGCGCCTCTGCGCCTGCCTCTGAGGAAGCCAAAGCGATACCAAAGGGGATGATGGACGGAGCGCTTGAGCTAATCAAACACTCACCCCAGTCAACTGATCTGGGTTTAATCCATCATCATTCTTTAGCTCACTCCACCACCCCCGTTCAGACATGGCCATATGCAAATCAGTCTGACCCTGTGCCTCATGGGAACAGTCCAGCCCGAACTGCCAAGCCATGTCTTCCCTGGACCGGAAACAAGCATCCTGGGACCGGTTTCTGGCTATTCAGCCGTCATCAGCCAGGCTAGCTTGAATCCAGTGGCAAAGTGAGCAAGGGACCCACGTCTGGGCATACCCTGCCAACTTAGGGCGAACAAAGCGATACCAAAGGGGATGATGGACGGAGCGCTTGAGCTAATCAAACACTCACCCCAGTCAACTGATCTGGGTTTAATCCATCATCATTCTTTAGCTCACTCCACCACCCCGTTCAGACATGGCCATATGCAAATCAGTCTGACCCTGTGCCTCATGGGAACAGTCCAGCCCGAACTGCCAAGCCATGTCTTCCCTGGACCGGAAACAAGCATCCTGGGACCGGTTTCTGGCTATTCAGCCGTCATCAGCCAGGCTAGCTTGAATCCAGTGGCAAAGTGAGCAAGGGACCCACGTCTGGGCATACCCTGCCAACTTAGGGCGAACAAAGCGATACCAAAGGGGATGATGGACGGAGCGCTTGAGCTAATCAAACACTCACCCCAGTCAACTGATCTGGGTTTAATCCATCATCATTCTTTAGCTCACTCCACCACCCCCGTTCAGACATGGCCATATGCAAATCAGTCTGACCCTGTGCCTCATGGGAACAGTCCAGCCCGAACTGCCAAGCAATGTCTTCCCTGGACCGGAAACAAGCATCCTGGGACCGGTTTCTGGCTATTCAGCCGTCATCAGCCAGGCTAGCTTGAATCCAGTGGCAAAGTGAGCAAGGGACCCACGTCTGGGCATACCCTGCCAACTTAGGGCGAACAAAGCGATACCAAAGGGGATGATGGACGGAGCGCTTGAGCTAATCAAACACTCACCCCAGTCAACTGATCTGGGTTTAATCCATCATCATTCTTTAGCTCACTCCACCACCCCCGTTCAGACATGGCCATATGCAAATCAGTCTGACCCTGTGCCTCATGGGAACAGTCCAGCCCGAACTGCCAAGCCATGTCTTCCCTGGACCGGAAACAAGCATCCTGGGACCGGTTTCTGGCTATTCAGCCGTCATCAGCCAGGCTAGCTTGAATCCAGTGGCAAAGTGAGCAAGGGACCCACGTCTGGGCATACCCTGCCAACTTAGGGCGAACAAGCGATACCAAAGGGGATGATGGACGGAGCGCTTGAGCTAATCAAACACTCACCCCAGTCAACTGATCTGGGTTTAATCCATCATCATTCTTTAGCTCACTCCATCCACCCCGTTCAGACATGGCCATATGCAAATCAGTCTGACCCTGTGCCTCATGGGAACAGTCCAGCCCGAACTGCCAAGCCATGTCTTCCCTGGACCGGAAACAAGCATCCTGGGACCGGTTTCTGGCTATTCAGCCGTCATCAGCCAGGCTAGCTTGAATCCAGTGGCAAAGTGAGCAAGGGACCCACGTCTGGGCATACCCTGCCAACTTAGGGCGAACAAAGCGATACCAAAGGGGATGATGGACGGAGCGCTTGAGCTAATCAAACACTCACCCCAGTCAACTGATCTGGGTTTAATCCATCATCATTCTTTAGCTCACTCCACCACCCCGTTCAGACATGGCCATATGCAAATCAGTCTGACCCTGTGCCTCATGGGAACAGTCCAGCCCGAACTGCCAAGCCATGTCTTCCCTGGACCGGAAACAAGCATCCTGGGACCGGTTTCTGGCTATTCAGCCGTCATCAGCCAGGCTAGCTTGAATCCAGTGGCAAAGTGAGCAAGGGACCCACGTCTGGGCATACCCTGCCAACCTAGGGCGAACAAAGCGATACCAAAGGGGATGATGGAAGCCAAGTCACCAAGCTTGGGGTCCAGTTTGATGAGTAAGGAGCAGCGACGCTCCGTTGAGAGCGCACAGTTTGCGTTCCCCAGAAAAATAATGTGACGCGCTGGGCCCAGTTAGAGAGAACTACGGGGGAAATCAGAGATCCTGAGGCCTTGGCCTCCTCATCCATATCTAAAATTTTGGTCATGGGGCCTATGGCATCAAGGGGCTTGTCTTGGCATGACCGCCAAGATCTGTCAATGCCCTTGCGAGGATCTTTCATGTACTTGGCCAGGAAGGTGGCAATCTTGGAATCAATTTCGGGGGAAAAGGCAACCTTGCCCTCTAATGTGGGACGCGGACACTCCGCCTTGAGACAGCCCCGGGCCTCCTTCTCTTAAGGTTTGCGGAGGCGGCCGGTGACGAATTTGGCTACCTTGTCGCCAGGGGCCCAAGCGGTGGACCTTGGGTGAACGATATCGTCAGGGTCCAGCATGCCTGAATTCTCACCTGGAGCGGGGGACGGAGTTACAGCCGGGCGCCACGGGTGCGAGGAGCCTGCCTCATCCTCTGAATCTCCCGGGGAGTCATCATCCAGCTCAGGGGTAGCAGGACCTGGGTTCTCAAGAGGGTCCATGGGAACGGGGAAGGCAGGGGTTTGGGGAGCCGACTTGGCGAGGAAGGCGCTCTTGAGGCACGCAAACGAGTCCCTATCCACCCCCTCCTCACATTTCTTTTTAGGGGGTGGAGGGTTATCCCCCGCAGGTTCGGTTGGGACAGGGGGGGGTAGAGGGCGCCCCCCGGGCTTGGGCCAACTTAGCGCACTCTTGCACAGTCCTATCCGACAGGCGCTGTTCCATAGGGCCAACTACCTCATTCACCACTCTGTGAATGGAAGAATTCACTGCCTGATAAAAATCCTCATCCCATTGCAGGTACATAAGGGAGTCCTCCTCATAGGTGCCATCCTGGGCTTCCATAGGGGCTGAAGGCAGGAATTACAACAACAGAGGGACAAATTGGAAAGGCGCAGGGCTGCGCAAATCAGAGGTGGCTGGGAGACCCAGACAAGGTATGGGTGAGCCAGAGGCCCACAATAGGGATGCACACGTCCCAACTCAGGGATCGCCCTCAGGAAAACTGACAGGGCTCCGCTGTCCGGCCGTGCGTTTCTCTATAGTAGGGGTAATGATAGTGCATAAAACCTTGCCCTCGATGATGACGACTGGAGAGAGGCATTGGCCTCCCGCCGCGAAGTAGCGATCCGATCAAGATTTAGGCTAATACAACTCAAATTGCTGCACCGTACGTATTATACTAGCACAGTTCTGGTAAAAATGGGTGTATTGGGGTCCCCTGACTGTCCCCCTGGGTGTGGCCGGGAGGGTACCTATTTACATCAATGGTGGCACTGTCCTATCATCCAGGAATACTGGAAAAAGATCATTGCTGGTATGTCTCGAATTTGTCACTCACCTATAGATGGCTCCCCCCGGATGTGTCTTCTAAACATCTGGGCTGCCACGGATCTGTCACGATCTGAAAAGATCTGGGTTACTTTGGGCTGTATAGTTGCGAAGCGCAACATAGCTAGATCATGGAGGGGAGGAATTCAGTTACAATACAAGGATTGGGCGGCGGATATGAATTGGTGCATGCAGGCAGAGAGGGTGGTATATGAAAGTAGGGGTTGTCCCCAAAAGTGGACTAAAATCTGGGGCCCTTGGAATGAAAGTAGAGGTCTGTTGTGTACTCCTGTTATCCCCCCTTCCTCCCTTGTGGTAGCCGATGAAGATAACTAAATGCGTTAATGTGGAACGATGTTACCTGCCTTTTGTACGATTACCCAACGCCTATACATGTATCTACACTATATATTGTGGTTATTGGAAGCCTAGATGCAATGTACTGCTCTTTGTTTTTTAGGTTTGTATGTTTTGTGTATTATTTGGAATAAAAAGATTTTTTTTTAAAACAAAAAAACCTTGCCCTCAGGCGTCAACGCGGGTAGTGCCCACAAGTACAGACCCCTGCAGGGCGTTCACGAGGAAAATGCAGGAAATACTGACCCGGGAGTTCCGGGCATCACCGTGACAGCGGGACAAGGCTCGGCGGCTCCTGTAGCGCGGTCTCCTGAGGTAACGAGACGTGCCTGACAGGAGCCAGCGAGACGCGCCGAGGAGTGCCACCTAGCGGGTGCTATGAGCATCGCCTCTCATGTGGACACCGGCTTTTCCCTTCCCACCCACAGTAATGGGTTGATTATAGATTGAACATAGGAACTCTCTGTGTCAGTTTCACTGAAGAGAGAACCACCATAGAGTAACAAAAAATCCCCCCTCGTTCCCTTTTGCCAAAAAACGCTCTTTGTTTTTTAGAAGGGACACCTAAAGAAAAATGTCCTAGCTATCGTAACGGAAAGTTTCAATTCTATTAAGGACTCGGAGGCCAGGATTATGCCTTCTTTCTTCACTTTATTTCATATAGCAGCGCGAAGTCAGCCGTTGGATCACCTTCATGAATCCTGTTTATTTGCGTCAGATCCTACAAAAACAGAGTACATTGTTACTACCTCAGCACAAACTACTTAAGCCTGCGAACAAATATGCAGTGAAAGCAGTTAATGTGCAACAGAACAAATGTGTCAAGCAAAACACTTTATAGCCAAGCAGGGTTACTTACTCTTATACGGGGAGGGCTATCTTGCTCTGGAATCCCTAGGGCAGGATAATCCTCGCCTCTGAGTCCTTAATAGAATTGAAACTTTCCGTTACGATGGCTAGGACATTTTTCATTCTATGTCAGGACTGGAGGCGTGGATTCTGCTAGTTTAAAGCTTGCTCACCACGAGGTGAGCCATGTCCAGCACCGGCTTGAAGTAGAACCTTTTAAAGGTAGAGACCGAAGACCAATCTGCTGCGTTGTGGATATCCTCCAAATGGGCACCCAAGCCAAATGCCTTAGAGGCCATTGCACCTCATGCCAAATGGGCCCCAAAGTCCCGAAGGCTAATTCCAGCCTCCTGCATCACCCATCTAACCCATCTAGCTATGGTAGGTGACAAAACTGCCTTAAAAGGTCTACGCAGTGCAATGAGGAGCTGGCGTTCTCCCGGAGGGCGAAACTCCTCAGTCATTTCTTCATATGCTTTGAGGCATCTGACGACACACAATTTAGGGGAGTCCGGGAATTCTGGGTAAGTGAAAACTCTAGTTTGGCACTTCGTTCTTCTGTGGAGAGTGAACGTCACCCCATTAGGGGTGAACATCCTGCTTGTGATGTCCAATGCCCTCACATCCATTTTTTTTTTTTTTTAAACGTATTTTATTGGTTTTCTCCCAGTTACATACATATTTAAATAATTAACATTTCCGTGCTTAGCGCAGTAATAGTTGCACATTAATTTGTTCGTCCCTCGCATCTTCCATTGCAATGTCAGTATCAATTGCCGTTTCAGTCCGCTCATAGTGCATAGGCCGCCTGGTTATTTGGTAATTCTGGCGGATAGTGTATCGATCTTCCTAATCGTCCATCTCTCTCAATTCTTAATGCGAGCAATCTACTATTTTGTTTCTATGCATATATTCCCCCCTATCATCCCCCCCTCCCCAGCCCTTGCCACTGGTGTGTTTAATTGTCTTAGGTGTGCCCGCACATGCAGGTTACCCACTCTCTATGTAGGGTCCGAAGTTGGGGCCAGATTCTTCTCTCCCCTGATATCAGCCTTGAGATCCATATTCTGCTGGGTTCCCCTTTTGCCTTTCACGGAATTGGCGCCATTCCCGCCCTCTTACCCCGTGGCTGGTATCAGACCTGCTGACTCCTCAGACGATTCCTCGTCCGTGTCCACGGCTGGCCCTCGCAGCAGTGCAACCAGTGCTTCCCATGTCCGGGCCGTATCCAGTGCTTTTTCGGTATTTGCTCTTTTCGCTAGCTGTAGCCTGACAGCGCTCTCGCTAGTTGCCCACTTAATGAACTCCTGTTTCCAGTTCTCTCTAGTAGGCCCTTGTCTGGATGTCCAGCGCCTAGTCAATTCCCTCTTAGCTAATAATAGGCCTAGGTCAATAAACTTGCTCGTTACTTTCGTCTTAGTTGTATGCGGGAACCAGTGTAGAATACAGACCCCCATCTCCGGCTCAAGCTGTCTATCTGTTACCTCGCTCAGCACCTCTGTCACGTCCTCCCAATATGTCCCCAGCTGTGGGCAGCTCCATAACATGTGCAGACGCTCCACCCCTCCGGAGTTGCATCGAGGGCAAGTAGCTGTATCCGTCTGAAAATATTTATTGATCTGGGCCGGCGTAAGATACGCTCTATGCAGTATGTAGTGGTGGATTAACTGAAATCTAGCATTACGCGTACTCTTCCATGCTCTTTCCACTATCTTTGCCCACTCTACCTCCGGAATTTCCCTGCCCAGATCTACCTCCCATTTCCTCTGCAGTCGATGCAGCGGTTGTGTTCCCTCGCCCAGCAGGCGCCGGTATAGGCATGTAATAGCCTTGAAAGTCCCCGCTGCCATTACAACGTACTGGCATGTAGCCGTGGTCTGCGGCTCCGACAGCCCTCTTCCCCAGTAACGCTGTATGGCCGACACAAGGGCCGAGTGCAGCAGGAAGTGGCCCCTTGGGAGGCCATGCCTATCCTGCAACACCTGGTAGGGCAAGAGGACACCATCCTCATATAAATCCCCAATCATCTGCACCCCCAGTTCCTCCCACTTGGCCAGGTCAGTCCAATCCCCTCCGTGTGGCAGGGCAGTGCACATGCCCAATGGAATTTCCGGGGCATAGGGCCGGTCAATTCCTCCCCGTCTCTGGCAGCGAAGCCAGCATTGCCGCAGCGCTCGCTCCTCATGTGTCAACAGTCCCACCCGCAGCCGCTGGTTGAGTATTATAAACGACAACACGTGGCGTGGAAGCCATCTACCCTCCGGGCCGTCTGGTCCCCGGAATTGCCTTGCAACAGCCTTCGTGAGCCACTGCATTTGAGCAGCCAGGTATTACAGTTCTAGGTCCGGGACTGCCCATCCTCCCTCAGCGCGAGGGCGCATCAACTTGGCCAGCGCTACCCACCGTCGACCATTACCCCATATAAATCCCACCATTAAGGTGCGGAGTGTTTTAAACACCGAGCCCGGGATCCAGATCGGCAACGTCCGGAAATAATATAAGAGCCGGGGTAGAACCACCATCTTCAGTAGTGCTATGCGCCCCGCCACCGAAAGTGGCAGTGTACTCCAAAAGGTCATGCTTCCCCTGATCCCAGTCAGTGCCCTGCGTACATTGCCCTCCAACAAATCTTCCTGTGTGTGGTAGATTCTAGTCCCAAGGTAAGGCAAACACCGGGGCTCCCATCGTATACCTCCCATCAGGTCAGGGCACTCCGTTGTCCGCCGCACCGGGAACAGGCAGGTCTTTGCCCAATTCACCCGGAGCCCCGACAGTTCCCCAAAAGTCTGCAGCAATGCCGTCACCCCCTGCAAGCCATCCCCAGTATCGGCCAGGAACATAAGGAGGTCATCCGCATAGAGGGATATGTACTGCATGTCCCCGCGAAGCTCCAGCCCTGCATAATGCCCTCCCGACCTCGCATGTGCCGCCAGGGGTTCCATCGCAAGGGCGAACAATAGGGGAGACAAAGAGCACCCCTGCCGTGTCCCCCGCTCCACACAGCAGGTGGAGGAGATCGTCATTCCCGTTCGTACTCGTGCCGTCGCCAGGTTGTAAAGGATCCGGGTCCATCCTATGTAGGCATCCCCCAGACCCATCGTTTGCATCACCTGGAACAGGAACGGCCACTCCAGGCTGTCGAAGGCCTTCTCGATGTCAATCGAGAGGATCGTCGCCGTGTTTGGCAGGCGATCCCCCTGCTCCAGAACTCGAAGCAGTCGCCGCACATTAGCCGTCGTGTTCCGTTTGGGGATGAACCCCTCCTGGTCCGAGTGCACCAAGTGCGTCATATGGGGCAGGAGCCGAGTCGCTAGGATCCTGCTTAATATTTTATAGTCCGTAGTCAACATTGACAGAGGACGGTACGCTGTCTTATCTAGTGAGTCTCTGCCAGGTTTCAATAGCGGGATTATAATGGCCTCTCTAGTTGTCACCGGCAATCTACCTAGCGTCCGCGCTTCTCGGTATACTTCCAGCAGCTGAGGGGCTAATAAGTCCACGTACACTGTATAAAATTCTATTGGCAGGCCGTCCTCTCCAGGCGTTTTACCACGCGCCATGTGCTTGATTGCACTTCGGATTTCTCCTAATGTGATATCCCGCCCCAATTCGTCCGCCTGATCCCGCTCCAGCCTGGGGAGGGTTAGTGTCGCCAAGTAGTCCCCTATCATGTCTTCCCCTCCTTGTAGTTGGCTACGGTATAGGTCGGCATAGTAGTCCCGAAACACTTCATTTATCCCCTGCTGTGTATGCACCACGTCGCCCGCTGGTGCCATTAGCCCCAGTATAGGCGAACCCCTGGGATTGGGGCTGGCCAGCCACGCCAGCAATGCTCCCGTCTTATCGCCCTCTGCATGCACCCGTGTTTGGTATTGCTTGTAGTCGAAGGCCCGGAGTCGCTCCACCTGCACCGCCACTGCCTCTCTAGCCTCCAGGACCTCCCCTGCAGTCCAGCAGCATCATGGCGAGCTCTCTCAGCCTGCCGCAAGCGGTTGTCTGCCTCTTCTATGTCTTGTAGCAATGTTTTCCGCACCCCTACCAATTTGGCAATACACGCTCCACGAATCACAACCTTAAAAGCATCCCACTCCACTGCCGTCGTTGCCGCCGTGCCTTCATTTTCCTGGAAGTAGTGTGTTATGCACTCCCCTAGTTCCGCCCTAAATACCGGATCGTCCAGCGATTCCGGTCTCAAACGCCAGGTCGGTATGGATGTCCTTTCCCAGGCCCATCGTATCTGCACTAGGAGCGGGTTATGATCCGATATCGTTCGAGCCAGATACTCGCTATGGGTTACCTTGGCGGGCACCTCTGGAGTGCATAGTATTGCATCAAGTAAGACAAAAAAAGGGAGGGAGTTACCCCAATGTAACACAGAGGGACGGGGTAAGTACAGAGAAAGAAAACACTAACGGTCCCTTCAATAGATTATAGAAAGGGCAAAACTGCCTCACTTTGGATCAAGTGTCCCTGTGTATACACAACCAATCTAGCACACAGGATGAGCTGGAAAAACTTTCATTTTGTCAACATAACCAACAAAATATACATGTATCAAAAAGATTTATTTTTTCAAGAAATAGTTTTGCAAGCATACAAAATTTATCGCATATTTATACAATTGATGTAATAGCACTCCTCCCTAGAGAGGTTACAATCTAAATACAAAGAAGAATAAAAACTTTTTTTTTAAAACAACAGTCGACGCGGCGTTTCGGTGAGACCTTGATTATTTCACCTTCTTCAGGACTAAAAGTTTTCATAAAAATCTAAATAGCAAAAATATTTCATATTAGTTGCATGTACATATTTAAAAAACTAGTCATGTTGTTTATTTCACATTTCTATATTCATACACTAATTCTGTGCTCTCCAACTCTAACCTCAGCTACACTTGACACTTGATCCTTTTAATGAATTTTGCAACAAACTTATCTAGAGTGTTCATATGCTACATTGTTCTATGATACGATTCGATCTCTAAATGGATAATTTAATTTTGTAAATCACAGAATATAATATTTGTTTATACAAGAAACGGAAACAATCTCTAATCATAAATTCAAGGATACCTCAGAGTAAGTTCATAATACATTCATAATCGGCCAAAAGGCACACATATTCCCTTATCGTACAATGGTGTTATCGTCAAGGGTGTGAGGTTTCCTACTACACAATCAACAAAGAGTAGGGTAAAATTAAGTAATAAGAAAGGGATGTTGTACCCTATGTAATATACATGAGCTATGTATGATTTGTAACATACCTTACGATAGATTGGATTATGTACAAATTACATAATCTGTGCCGGGTAGAATCTCGTATCACATCCGAAGGCTACAATGATAGGGCCTACACATAAAGAGAGACCATATCAATATCTCGGTATCGAGTATCAAGACGATATTTTTCTTAACTTTACACCTGCTATGATCCTACGTATAGATGTTTTAGCATACCTTTGAAAATGATAATACGGGCCTTCTCTTTGTCCGTTAGAGCCACCGTAATACAGGACATACACGGATTAAAATCAACTCTGTCAGGCCTTCTTCTAATATATACGGGAGCAAACAAACGGGAAATTTTTATTATTGATCCTACTAATGTTTATGGTATTCCTTCAATCATTAATTCATATACCTGCTTACCTATTTTAGACAGCAGATATACCGCAGACTTCAATTGCGAAATTTTAAATACTGACATCGACGTTTTTCCATTGACGATGCGGTTTTCTATGAGAAAATGAAATCAAATCTCTAATCAGAAAAACAAGAAAACAAAAACTACCCTTTATATATCCGGGCGTCATAATTATTCAACCAAAGTTGTTTACTCTCATTACCTGATCTTAACAGAAACGTATCTGATTGATGATTTCAAACCAGTGGGCAAAATCATACTAAAAATAAACCAGATCTTTTTGATATTATCATAGCTTTAAGAAAGTGTTCCCAAGCCAATAATGCTTAGCAAATTACTTGGTTTATTTAATAGTATATTTATATTTAGAATGAGGCATAAATGCTATTGAATAAAGCGCAAACTCCTACTTTGAGCCATTTATCTAATCAGATTAAAGTTTAAATTTTATGCATGTAGAGCCTTCAAAATACGACAACTATCTATGAAAAGAACTATAATAGTCTAATCTTATACTTTAACCAATACGTCATATACATTAGTCAAAGTATGCGAAGTCCGGGACATGAAGTATATTCATTACAATCCCGTGCAGATTACTCTGAGATTAAATTAGATTGGATGGCCAATACAATGGCCCAAACAACAGCACTTACTGGTTACTCTAATCTCTATATTTACAAATCTTAATGTTGAAAATGATAATAATACTGCATTAGTTCTTAGTTAGTATAACCAATTGAATTCAACAGAGAAAGTCTCTCGTTATTCGTGCTGAGAGATCCAGCGTCTATGAAACTCACCGAATGGGGGACGGACGGCCTCCCTGCTCTAACGGACTTCCGGGTCTGGATGCGTACTACGTCCCACGTACCGGTCTTTTTATTTACCTAATGTGACTAGCGTCCTATCGTTATGGGCGGAGCTACGTCAAAGAAAATCCTAATAATCTACTCCTAATAGGATTATATTTTATTAGTTCCTACATTTGTTATAACAAATAAGTTGTGTTAATAAAGCTGGTTTTCTAGCACGAGCAGAAAAAAGGGGGAGCTGTCAGTGTTAAACAATAAGCGAGAGGATATGCTCAAGGACGAGTCAAAAATCTCCGGCAATGGCAGCCATCTTGAAATGGTGAAATACAAACTGAAGATGCCAAAAATACATTTATCGTCTATCTATCTATTTAGACGCTACCAAATTTGTTTCTCGTTAGTTCATTAAAAATATATTCCATCGTAACTGGAGTCTTTATAAATCTAATATTTGTAAAAAAATTACGATATCCATAATATATAATTCGATGGATACCCATTGGTTGCATAAATAATAGGTCAAGGATTTCATATACCATGATATATTTGTATTTTAAAATCCCTAAGACCAAATTTTCATATATTAAACCGCAGATTACAATAAACACCTGGGCATCTGCTCGTTTAAATATTATTGATTAGAAAAGTGAGTTTATATAAAATACTGTATGAATGAACAGAAAATACAGTATTACATAGCAGACTATCTATATTAATCTTTCCCATTCTTCTTTACTGTTGAGACCATTTTTATACGTATTGAATCGTGACATATAAAATTGTTCACGTTTTTTTCTCTTTATAGTATGGTCTCCACCGCGTGCATTGAGCTGAATGACTTCAATGCCACACCATTTTAGATCATCAACATTATGGTTATGTTCAATCCAGTGCTCTACTAAGGGTGCCGTCCTTTTATTAGTTCTAATAGCTGATTTGTGTTCAGTAATTCTGGTCCTTATTTCTCGGGATGTTTCACCAATGTATCCCTTATTACATGGGCATAGAATTAGGTAAATCAAATTACTGGTTCTACAGTTAATGAAGTTCTTAACATTATGGGTGACTCCATTATGGTTAATAACACCTCCTTTTATGATATGACTACAATTCTTACAGGTGCTGCAAGGAAAATTGCCCACAGGAAAAGGAGCATTATTAATGCTTCGTTGTTTACAATCTATCTCATTCCTGTAGGTCTGTACAAGATGATTCCGAATCGTACGATTGCGTCTAAAAGCAAACATTGGTTTAGGGAGTTTCACAATATTTGTATCTTCTAGAAGGTGCCAATTTCTATTTATAATATTTTTTACTTTATTACTGGCGCTACTGAAGTTGGTTACAAATATTAAAGAGGGATTCTGTGTTTTCATACTATGATCTCTGGTGTTGAATAACGAATCTCTATCGTAATATTTGGCTCTCTTGTATGCCTGTCTAGTTAGTTTCTTAGGGTAACCCCTATCTAGCAATTTTTTAGTCAAGACGTCAGCATGACGATTAAAATCATTAATATTCGTACAATTACGTTTGATTCTGAGATATTGTCCAAACGGAATATTGTTCTTTTGGCAAACCGGATGGTTACTCTGATAATGAAGCATGGTATTTCGATCTGTGGGTTTTGTGAAAAGTTCTACTTGCAGCAATCCTACATTGTACTTTATCTTAATATCCAGAAAGTCACAGCTCTCCTTATTAATAGTAGATGTAAATTTTAGATTTACGTCACCTAAATTCAGCCACTCTATGAATTCCATAAGCTGACTCTCTTGTACCTTTCCACAAAAGAAAACATCATCGATGTAACGGGACCAATGTGAGATGTTTTCGTAAAAGGTGCTAATACATTAAAGATGTGCTTGTCCTCAAATGCGGCAACATAAAGGCAGGCCAGACTGGGAGCGCAAGTCGCTCCCATACTGGTCCCCTTGATCTGTTTGTAATACTCAGTTCTGAATAGAAAAATATTGTTTTTCAAGATAATTTCGACACACTCCACTATAAACGTAGAGTGTGCAGATAGGTCACCCATGTCATTTGAGAAGAGGCCCTCTAACACACTAATGGTGTCATCCTGTGGTATGTTAGTATAGAGGGCCTCTATATCTAGGGTGACTAGCCACTGTGTTTCAATATCATACGGCAAATTTTCTGGCCTGCCTTTATGTTGCCGCATTTGAGGACAAGCACATCTTTAATGTATTAGCACCTTTTTACGAAAACATCTCACATTGGTCCCGTTACATCGATGATGTTTTCTTTTTGTGGAAAGGTACAAGAGAGTCGCTTATGGAATTCATAGAGTGGCTGAATTTAGGTGACGTAAATCTAAAATTTACATCTACTATTAATAAGGAGCTGTGACTTTCTGGATATTAAGATAAAGTACAATGTAGGATTGCTGCAAGTAGAACTTTCACAAAACCCACAGATCGAAATACCATGCTTCATTATCAGAGTAACCATCCGGTTTGCCAAAAGAACAATATTCCGTTTGGACAATATCTCAGAATCAGACGTAATTATGCGAATATTAATGATTTTAATCGTCATGCTGACGTCTTGACTAAAAAATTGCTAGATAGGGGTTACCCTAAGAAACTAACTGACAGGCATACAAGAGAGCCAAATATTACGATAGAGATTCGTTATTCAACACCAGAGATCATAGTATGAAAACACAGAATCCCTCTTTAATATTTGTAACCAACTTCAGTAGCGCCAGTAATAAAGTAAAAATATTATAAATAGAAATTGGCACCTTCTAGAAGATACAAATATTGTGAAACTCCCTAAACCAATGTTTGCTTTTAGACGCAATCGTACGATTCGGAATCATCTTGTACAGACCTACAGGAATGAGATAGATTGTAAACAACGAAGCATTAATAATGCTCCTTTTCCTGTGGGCAATTTTCCTTGCAGCACCTGTAAGAATTGTAGTCATATCATAAAAGGAGGTGTTATTAACCATAATGGAGTCACCCATAATGTTAAGAACTTCATTAACTGTAGAACCAGTAATTTGATTTACCTAATTCTATGCCCATGTAATAAGGGATACATTGGTGAAACGTCCCGAGAAATAAGGACCAGAATTACTGAACACAAATCAGCTATTAGAACTAATAAAAGGATGGCACCCTTAGTAGAGCACTGGATTGAACATAACCATAATGTTGATGATCTAAATGGTGTGGCATTGAAGTCATTCAGCTCAATGCACGCGGTGGAGACCATACTATAAAGAGAAAAAGCGTGAACAATTTTATATGTCGCGATTCAATACGTATAAAAATGGTCTCAACAGTAAGAAGAATGGGAAAGATTAATATAGATAGTCTGCTATGTAATACTGTATTTTCTGTTCATTCATACAGTATTTTATATAAACTCACTTTTCTAATCAATAATATTTAAGCGAGCAGATGCTCAGGTGTTTATTGTAATCTGCGGTTTAATATATGAAAATTTGGTCTTAGAGATTTTAAAATACAAATATATCATGGTATATGAAATCCTTGACCTATTATTTATGCAACCAATGGGTATCCATCGAATTATATATTATGGATATCGTAATTTTTTAAAAATATTAGATTTATAAAGACTCCAGTTACGATGGAATATATTTTTAATGAACTAACGAGAAACAAATTTGGTAGCGTCTAAATAGATAGATAGACGATAAAATGTATTTTTGGCATCTTCAGTTTGTATTTCACCATTTCAAGATGGCTGCCATTGCCGGAGATTTTTGACTCGGTCCTGAGCATATCCTCTCGCTTATTGTTTAACACTGACAGCTCCCCCTTTTTTCTGCTCGTGCTAGAAAACCAGCTTTATTAACACAACTTATGTGTTATAACAAATGTAGGAACTAATAAAATATAATCCTATTAGGAGTAGATTATTAGGATTTTCTTTGACGTAGCTCCGCCCATAACGATAGGACGCTAGTCACATTAGGTAAATAAAAAGACCGGTACGTGGGACGTAGTACGCATCCAGACCCGGAAGTCCGTTAGAGCAGGGAGGCCGTCCGTCCCCATTCGGTGAGTTTCATAGACGCTGGATCTCTCAGCGCGAATAACGAGGACTTTCTCTGTTGAATTCAATTGGTTATACTAACTAAGAACTAATGCAGTATTATTATCATTTTCAACATTAAGATTTGTAAATATAGAGATTAGAGTAACCAGTAAGTGCTGTTGTTTGGGCCATTGTATTGGCCATCCAATCTAATTTAATCTCAGAGTAATCTGCACGATTGTAATGAATATACTTCATGTCCCGGACTTCGCATACTTTGACTAATGTATATGACGTATTGGTTAAAGTATAAGATTAGACTATTATAGTTCTTTTCATAGATAGTTGCCGTATTTTGAAGGCTCTACATGCATAAAATTTAAACTTTAATCTGATTAGATAAATGGCTCAAAGTAGGAGTTTGCGCTTTATTCAATAGCATTTATGCCTCATTCTAAATATAAATATACTATTAAATAAACCAAGTAATTTGCTAAGCATTATTGGCTTGGGAACACTTTCTTAAAGCTATGATAATATCAAAAAGATCTGGTTTATTTTTAGTATGATTTTGCCCACTGGTTTGAAATCATCAATCAGATACGTTTCTGTTAAGATCAGGTAATGAGAGTAAACAACTTTGGTTGAATAATTATGACGCCCGGATATATAAAGGGTAGTTTTTGTTTACTTGTTTTTCTGATTAGAGATTTGATTTCATTTTCTCATAGAAAACCGCATCGTCAATGGAAAAACGTCGATGTCAGTATTTAAAATTTCGCAATTGAAGTCTGCGGTATATCTGCTGTCTAAAATAGGTAAGCAGGTATATGAATTAATGATTGAAGGAATACCATAAACATTAGTAGGATCAATAATAAAATTTGCCGTTTGTTTGCTCCCGTATATATTAGAAGAAGGCCTGACAGAGTTGATTTTAATCCGTGTATGTCCTGTATTACGGTGGCTCTAACGGACAAAGAGAAGGCCCGTATTATCATTTTCAAAGGTATGCTAAAACATCTATACGTAGGATCATAGCAGGTGTAAAGTTAAGAAAAATATCGTCTTGATACTCGATACCGAGATATTGATATGGTCTCTGTTTATGTGTAGGCCCTATCATTGTAGCCTTCGGATGTGATACGAGATTCTACCCGGCACAGATTATGTAATTTGTACATAATCCAATTTATCGTAAGGTATGTTACAAATCATACATAGCTCATGTATATTACATAGAGTACAACATCCCTTTCTTATTACTTAATTTTACCCTACTCTTTGTTGATTGTGTAGTAGGAAACCTCACACCCTTGACGATAACACCATTGTACGATAAGGGAATATGTGTGCCTTTGGCCGATTATGAATGTATTATGAACTTACTCTGAGGTATCCTTGAATTTATGATTAGAGATTGTTTCCGTTTCTTGTATAAACAAATATTATATTCTGTGATTTACAAAATTAAATTATCCATTTAGAGATCGAATCGTATCATAGAACAATGTAGCATATGAACACTCTAGATAAGTTTGTTGCAAAATTCATTAAAAGGATCAAGTGTCAAGTGTAGCTGAGGTTAGAGTTGGAGAGCACAGAATTAGTGTATGAATATAGAAATGTGAAATAAACAACATGACTAGTTTTTTAAATATGTACATGCAACTAATATGAAATATTTTTTGCTATTTAGATTTTTATGAAAACTTTTAGTCCTGAAGAAGGTGAAATAATCAAGGTCTCACCGAAACGCCGTCGACTGTTGTTTTTAAAAAAAGTTTTTAAAGTTTTTATTCTTCTTTGTATTTAGATTGTAACCTCTCTAGGGAGGAGTGCTATTACATCAATTGTATAAATATGCGATAAATTTTGTATGCTTGCAAAAATATTTCTTGAAAAAATAAATCTTTTTATACATGTATATTTTGTTGGTTATGTTGACAAAATGAAAGTTTTTCCAGCTCATCCTGTGTGCTAGATTGGTTGTGTATACACAGGGACACTTGATCCAAAGTGAGGCAGTTTTGCCCTTTCTATAATCTATTGAAGGGACCGTTAGTGTTTTCTTTCTTAGTATTGCATCAAGCCTTACATGCAGGTCATGAAGACCTGAGTAGTAGGAGTAATCCCTTTCCTCCGGGTGCTGGACGCGCCAAGTATCCACCAGCCCCCAATTAGTTTGCCTTGCTCATCGCGCTTTGGAAAGTCTGTGGGCAGGTGCACCAGTAAGCGGCGGGTGGGACCTATCCTTCTCTATGTCTTCTATCGTGTTAAAGTCCCCTCCCATCAATACCGAACTCGTCATATACGGTGCTATACTCCGCGACAGCCGGTCTAAAAAGGAGGCCTGGTCTGCATTGGGGGCATACACGCTACACAGCGTCACGTCTATCCCGTTGAGGCGGCCCCTCACCACTACAAACCTTCCCTCCGGGTCTGAGAAGTGCTGCATCATCTGAAAGGGGATCCCCGCCCTAACCCAGATCAACGCTCCCCTGGCAAATGCCGAGTAGGTCGTGTAATATAGCTGCCCCCTCCATCTCCGTTTCAGCGCCAACCCCTCCTCCCTGTTGATATGCGTTTCTTGGAGTAGAGCGATATGGGCCCCCCGCCGCACTAGATAAGCATGCACCTTGTGTCGCCGCTGCATTGTGTGAAGCCCCCGCACATTCCAGGTAATACATTTCAGATTAGTTAGCCCCCCCATGAGTCAATTCCAAGTCCTCCCTCTCCGTCCCCCCACTTCCTGACACACCGGTGGCTCTAATTACTCTACCCAAACCCCAAATTCCCCCCAACTCCCCACCCCCAGAACAGGCGCTACAACTTTAGTACCCATCCAAACTAATAATCAAACCGCTCCAGCAGCAAACTCTGGGAGCTACACCCACACAAACGCAGGGGGGATGACCTGAACCTCCAGAGAGAGAAACTCGATGCCCTTCTTCCCCCCAAGCACCTGACCCTAATACTGTTAGTCAGCCCCCTCTGGGGCTGCGACATAGTAGGGCTACTTCGACATTCAGTGAACCGATCAAACATTTCTCTCCCCCTCCCACAAACCCTCGCCATTGCCAGCAGGGGAGGCACCGGCAGCCAGCGCCCCAACGCCCTTTCAAACCTTCCACTTGTCCCGGGTCTGCCACCTCATCACGCATCCACGATCTCATCAGCTGTCCCAGCGGTCACGTGCGGCAGCAACACACTGCCCGCTTCGGACTCCTCAGTGTCCGACCGTAGTGATCCCTTCTCGGATCCCGTTACCGCCGATAATGCTGATCTCGGTTCTAATGAGATAGATGCGACCGCCTGCAGTGCAGCCATACGTTCCTTGTCTGTCTGTGACTCCGAAGGCTTCCGTGCTGCTGACCCATGTCGTCGGATCCTCCGCGAACGGCGCGGTCGTGGCTCCTCCTGTTGCTCCCTCGTTGTGCGGCCCGCTTCCCCCATTCCCGCCTTGTACATCTCCAGCCAAGTCCAGGTATCGTCCGGATTGTCGTGGAAGGTCGTTTTGCCGTCTAGCGCTATTTTGAGGCGCGCCGGAAACATCAGTGAGTATTGTATTCCCTCGGAGCGGAGCGCCTTCTTGACTTCCAGAAAAGAGGTGCGGCGGCGCTGAACATCAAGCGTGTAGTCAGGGAAAAGCGTCACTTTGCTGTTGCCCACTGTGTAGGGGTCTGAAGTTCTTGCTTTATGCAACAGTATATCCCTATCTCTATAGTGGAGCAACCTAGCCACCACTGGCCGAGGAGGGCGTCCAGGTGCCAACGGCCGCGAAGGCACTCTGTGCGCACGTTCCAGCGTGTAAAAGGACGTCAGCCCTTCGGGTGCGACCTCCCGCCGTAGCCAGCCCTCCAGGTAGTCCATCATGTTGCCACCCTCCACTCCTTCAGGCAAGCCCACCACCCGAACATTATTCCTGCGGTTCCGGCCTTCGGCGTCCTCTGCCCGCCGTTCTAGGGTCCACAGCCGCTGGTGCACATCCTCCATTTTAGCTGCCATCTCTTTTTGGGCGGGTACCAGGGTCTCTATAGTGGCTTCCGATTGTTTCACTCTGTCTGCGAGTTTAGCATGTTCAGCTCGTAGCAGACCCAGCCCCTGCGCTACATGCGCTATGTCCTGCTGCAGTGCCTCCCTGGTATCCGCTATAGCTTTAAGGATCTGGTCCACTTGCCTCTGCTGCATCCCTTCAACCACTCGTGTGGGCTCCCCCTGGGTAGTCGGTATGCCTTCATCGTCTTCGCGCTCAGGGGTCGCTCCCCCCGTCTTCCCCTTAGGCTTCCCCATAGTGCAAATAGTATGCGTGCGGCTGCAGCGAAACACCAGTCCACCGTCCTAGGTATCGCTTCCGCTGTGGGAATGAACAGTGCACACTGCCTGCAAGGGGCTGCTCGCCTGTTGCCCTCTCCTTTCCTGTCTATCCTTCAAACAGTCCCACGGCCTGAACGCCCTATCAATGGGCCCTCCAGACGCTATGCGACAGCCTCCCAGTGCAAACTCTCGGCCAGGCTCCCTCGGCAGGCTCCGCTCCACCCAGGTCGCGTCCCACTGTATGGCTACGGTCGTAGTCTTGCCATGCTTGCGGCCTTCGCAGTAACCAGCAACGATCTGAGCCCCAGCACCTGTTCCAGGCGCGGTGTGCGCGTCCCCGCTCTCTCAAATGTCACTCTACCACACTCCCACTCACAGTGTCGTGTGTGCCTCTGGCGTCCTTTGTCCGATAGTCCATTGCCTCACCGCTACAGCCCTGTTATAGGTCCAGTCGCCAGCCTGACTCCGCGTGGGTGGTGACAATGCCCCAGGCCCAATAACTGGAGCCCAGTAAACTGCCCCAGGCAAACCTCCGTAGCCTCTCAGTTGCCGGGGCCGATCCCTCTGATCACTAGATCAGGCCCATCACAGTTCGGCCAGTCCTCCTCTTGGGGCGGCTCCCCGGCCCCCGCTATCACCCAGTCTGCCCCTCCGCAGCGTCCGCTGTTGGGGCCGTACCACCCCAGGCTCTGTATCGCTGTTCTCCCTGCCTGGTCTCTGCACTTCTCCCCGGGGGTGGCCGCCCCCCGCCGCCAATCCCCAATGTGTTCGGCGCGGTTGGCTGTTGAGGTCCGCGTTCTCACACTCCAAGGGCCAACTTGCACTGTGGGGCCCGCGCCGGGACCAGCGCGCTCCACAGCCTGTCTTCACCGGTGCTCCTCCAGTCTGCACCCAGGCGCTCGGCAGTTCTTCCTGCTCATCGCGGTGGTGTTCGCCCCATCGCTCAATCTCCTGAATCCCGCCTACCTCTCAGGGCCTCTGTGTCGATGCCGCCAGCGCCTCTCCACTCCGCTGGCCACCCCGTGTGACTCCGGCGCGGGGGCACTAGTGGGCCGCTCCGGTCATCACCGCTGCAGTCTCCGGCCCCAGCGACGATTCCTCCGCTCACTGCTATCAAGCTCCTGCCTCCGCACCAGCTCAGCCGCTAGGAGCCGGTAACTCGCTGCCCCAGTCCGGTCCCAGGTAGGCTGCGCGATCTCAAGCAGCTCGTCTCCCAGCTCCAGGGTTACACCCTCGCCGCCATCTTGCGCCCGCCGGGGCCGCTGCACCTTTCTCCCGTTTTTGCGGCGATTCCGGTACGGGCACCGCCCGCCGTCACTCCCTCTTATGGCGTCTGTGCCTCACCAATCTGTGGGTCGCTCAGGGGCTCATGTACGTGCCCATAATACAGGATTTTGGCAGGGTCGGTGCAGAGCTCCGGGCTCAAGCGTCTTCCCTCATCTGCTCCGTGGCCAAGCCCCTCTGCCCTCACATCCATGACACGACGGCAGGAGATGAGGCAAAGGAGCATAGCCAGCTTAGCAGACAACTCTTTCCTAGAGAGAAAACAGTTTGGTTGCCAGGAGAGAAACATCTTGAGAACCTGGTTCACATCCCAAAGGGCAGAGTAGCGTGGCTCCGGTGGTAGAGAGAGCCTGATACCAAGTAGCAAGCTGCAAACTAGGGGGTGTTCGCCCACAGTCGCCTCATTAATCGGTACATGGCCGGATGAATGGCTAACCGAAAGGTGCTTATTGATCTGTAGACCATGCCACTAGAAGCTAGCTGTGCTAGGAAGTTCAGAACGTGCACTACATCTGCATCCAGGGGATTAAGACACCGCCGCATACATCAATGGGACCATCTGCCCCAAGCGGATCTGTATCTTTTGACAGTATTGTCTGCCCAAGCCTTGGACATGAAGTTTTCAGCCTCTTGCGAAAGGCTTGGGACCTCCTATCGTCCCCTGTAATCCGCCATGCCTTGAGCCACAATGAGTTTCCTTGCACCAGTGGATTCGGAGTCTTGTCAGGACTCAAGAGGAGAGTTGGAAATTGTAGGATTGGAGAATCCCAGGAAAGTTCCAGAAACCAAACTTGCGACCTCCAAAGGAGAGTAATCATGACCAACTCCGCCCGCTGTCGCCGGACCTGAGTCGACGTCCTCGTGATCATTGCGAAGGGGGGAAAAGCGTACCCCTTTTCTTGGCTCCAGTCCTGGAGGAAGGCATCCGTGGCCACTGTCAGTGGGTTCGGCCTCCAGCTGGAGAAGCGGGGCAGCTGATGATCCAGTCTCGAGGCAAACAAATCCACCGAGAATGGACCCCAGCGGTTGTTCAACACCGCAAAATTTTCCGGGTCGAGCTTCCAGAGACTGGAATCCCTGAAGTTGCGGGACTGGAAGTCCGCCTTCTGGTTCTCTTGTCCGGGCAAGTACTCCGCTGTGACCGATACCTGACAGTTCAGGCAATACTGCCAGAAACGCGCGGCGAGGTCCGAGAGTGCTTTGGACCGAGTGCCCCCTAAGTGGTTGATATAGCGGACCGCTGAGATGTTGTCCATCTTCAGAAGGACGCATGACTGACCAGAATCTCTTGTCCAACAGCGGACGGCGAAGGAACCTGCTAGTAGTTCCAAACAGTTGATATGCAACTTCTGTTCTTCTGGAGACTACAAACCTCCTGTAGAGAAAGCGCCGCATCTGGCACCCCAGCCTGTCCTGCTGGCGTCGGATTCTATGACCAGATCTGGTGCCGATCCGAAAATTGCTCGGCCGTTCCAGGTCTCCATGTGGTCTCACCACCACTGGATCTCCTCTCGAGCCTTATCGGACAGAAAAACCTTGTGGGAGTAGGGGCACCCTCTGTGAAGGTAGGACGCCTTCAAGCGCTGCAGAGCCCGATAGTAGAGTGGTCCCGAGAAGATGGCCTGAATCGATGCAGAGAGGAGGCCCACTACTCGAGCCAGCTGTCGGAGAGACACCTGTTGCTGGTGAGGATATGCCTCAGCTCGTGCCGGATCTTCAACACTTTCCTGGATGGAAGGCTTAGGGTGGATGAGGTGGAATCTATTACGAACCCCAGAAAGGTCAAAGTCTGAGCGACTTCTTCTCGTTGACCACAAAGCCTAAGCTCTGAAGTAGATCCACCGCCATTCGGAGGTGGGACAACAGCTGGTGTGGGCAGGAGCCCATTAGAAGCAGGTCGTCCAAGTACACAATCATCCGTATGGCCCAAGCCCTCAGGAACTCCACCACCGGCTTGAGGACCTTGGTGAAGCACCAAGGGGCCGAGGACAGACCGAGTGGAAGAGCAGTAAACTCGTATGTCTGTTGCCGCCATATGAACTGGAGAAAACGCCGGTGAGGCGGGAAAATCAGGATCACCAGGTAAGCGTCCTTGAGGTCTAGTCGAACCATCCAGTCCAGGGGTCGTAAGACATCCCTGAGGAGGTGAATGCCCTCGATTTTGAAATGGCGGTAAACCAGCCACTCGTTGAACTCGCTGATGTTTATCACTGGTCTCTGCCCCCGTCGGTCTTGTTGACCAGGAAAATATTGCTGATGAACCCCCTGGGGTGTGGGGAGGAAGGGGAAATTGCGCCCTTGTTGAGGAGGGATGTCCCTTCCTCATCTACCAGGGCGGCCTCTCGGTGAGAAAATGTAATGAGACGGGATCTGGTCCGTTGGGAGGGTTCCCCAAGATACTCTATGTGGAATCCCTGCACTGTCTGAAGGACCCACGCATCCCCTGCGACGGAAATCCAAGCCTGGAAAAAATTTGCCAGCCGCCCGCTATTTTTAATTGGGAAGAAGGGAGAACACTCACCGGGGCTCGAGGAGGATGCTGTTCCTCGGAATCCTCTGCCTTTGCCACGACGTCCTCTCGTGGGGTAGAAATTCCCGAACCAGGACTGATCTTGATATTGGCCTTGCCTGGAACCTTGACCTCTTTGAGGGTTCTGGTGTGACGGGCGGCCGGTCAAGCAGCCCCTACCTCGACCGGCCCCGTGGAAAACACGAGGGAACACTTTCTTAATGGTTGTTTGGGTTTTGTCAAGAGAGGTAAAGGTATTGACAAATTTGCCTAACTCTTTGACAAAAAGGCTTTCCAAAGAGGCCCCCCTGCGCAATGGCCCCTGCCTCTGAATCTGCTAGGTCCCTTAACTTGGGGTCCACCTTAATGAGGAGGGAGCGGCGGCGCTCCGTGGACAGAGCACAGTTTGCATTGCCCAAGAAAATTATGTCCCTTTGAGCCCACCCCGGCAATGTCTCAGGGGAAATTAGGGAGCCTGTCTCTTTGGCCTCTTCAGCCATGTCCAGAATCTTTGTTATGGGGCTCAAGGTATCCAGGAGTTTATCCTGGCATGCCCGCCATGACCTATCGATTCCCTTCTTGGGATCCCTTATGAACTTCTGCAAGAAGGTGGCCATGCGTGGGTCAATCTCCGGGGTGAGCGCCACCTTCCCCTCTAGGGAGGGGCGAAGGCACTCGGCCCGGAGGCAATTACGGGCCTCTTTCTCCAGCCGCCTGCGAATGCGCCCCACCACATAATTGGCGACTTTGTCAGCCGGGGCCCATTCGGAGGACCGGGGGTGAATAATGTCGTCGGGATCAAGCATATCTGACGAGCTCTGGGTGGCCTGGGAGGGGCGAGAGGGAAGCAGTGGTCTGGACGGCCGGGATCATCATCTGCATCCCCTGCGGCATTGGGTTTAGGGACCGCATCAACTGGGGGAGGGACAGGTGCATTCCCTGCAGGCAAGACAGGTTGGCTGTCTAGGAAGGCCTGTTTGAGCCTGTCAAAGGCATCTAAGTGCCTCGCCAATTCAGTGGGGGGGTTCTCAGCCCTGGGACACTTTACACTGGTGCACTGATTTTTTAATTTGGAGCCGGCCTGGGAAAGTGTCCCCTCGGGCCTCTGGGGCCTCTGGGGCCTCAGTAATACAGACCCAGAAAGGGCATCAGATTGAGGGTACAGACTCTGCTGCCAAGCTCTAATTACTCGTATCCAGGCAGCAGAGCGTTAATTATGCAAATAGCGCGAACGGACTTGCGCTCAAAGAGCGGCTCGATCAGCGTACAGAGCCACGGGCGTTCCCCTCAGGCCGGCAGCTCGGGAGACAGTGCGCGCTGACCGAATTCCTCAGAGAGTCTCTCTGAGGAATTCAAACTCGCGCACCACAGCCTCGCGCCGCCTCCCACGCCCTCTAGCGGCGGGAGGTCGGCGCCGCGAGCAGCACCAGGACGAGCCGCGTAGGAGCGGAAAACGCTCCCGTGGTCTAATGCTGCAACAAAAAACGCAATGAGCACATAAATACACAGCGAGCAGCTGGAAATACGCGGTGGCGCCACGAAAGCCGAATAAACTTCAAAATTTAAAAGCACAAATACAATTAACCCCAAATAACAGTAAAACTGAAGGATAGGGTACTTATCTCGGCTGCGTAGCAGCGAAGAAAGAGGGCGAAGGGCCAGTGAGGAAGGACTATGTTGGGGCTATGGGCCTCCTGATTGGACATTATCAGTCTGTTCTCTGATTGGATATTGTTCTTTTTTCTCACTACTTTTTCCCAAGTGTTCATGGGAAACGTAGTTTTGTTTACCTTTAAAGTGTTGGCTGCTATATGAAATAAAGTGAAGAAAGAAGGCATAATCCTCGCCTCCAGTCCTGACATAGAATTACGTTTGGATATATATAATAGGGAGGACGTGTCCCTTCCTACCTCTTTTGTGAGGACCTCTCAACCCTTCTAGGGCCCCTGTGGGTCCCTTACTGTGTAACATAGTCTGAAGTTTCTACTACAACATCCTCTCAATTTATGAGGTTTACTGGGCTTTTTCTGCTGCTCTATTCTTGGAGATCTGACACAGCTTTATCATCATCGATGAAAAGCTTGTCAAACAGCACTTTGTCAACCAAGCCATTAACAAATTTACTGTCAACTGTATTGCAGGGTTTATTGATGTTCCTACTGGGACATCATTTAACTCCCAGCTCCAACCAAGTTGGATCTTATTTACTGATATTGGCAGCTGCGCAGAGGATGTCCAGAAACACAGAATGCACGTGTAATGCTCTGATAGAGATGGTAGGGAACTGGACATTATGGGTAAGCGGTGAATGTTTTTTGGTACAGTATCTCTGAAGGTGGTGAACACCACAACTGTCCTCTTCTGTACAAGTGGATAATTGATTAATATAAGATCCAACTTTCAAACAGACCAGCAAAGCGGTGATTACCAAGCTGCATGTCATACATGCCTGAGGCCTGACTTTTAACAGGAAGCAGTCTATGCTCATGCCAAGCTTGGACATGCTATTCATAGGTGCATATACGCCATAATAGAGGTTAAAGCATACTCATCGGAAGAGTGCGGACGCACTTTTATGAAGCTGACAAATTCAATCCAAGACCAAGCAGCAGCCACATTCTACAAAACAGGGAAAACAAAGTCATCCTAAGAACCATGGCATCATGTTTACTTTCTAGTCATGATTGCAGTTTTGGAATGCGAACGATTCGGTGAAATAGACAGCTCCTAGAAAGACTGGAAGATGCTCCTTCAGGAAGTATCCTCAAGCGGCCACTAGTCACAGCAGGACACCATATTACACAAAAATATTTTAATATTAGAGTGGTCATTCTGGCTCTCAAAATCTTTCAGAATCAGGAACCCAGAGGTTATGATACAAATAGACAACATGACCACTGTTATGCTTGCAAATACAGTGGTTGCCAATTCTTTAATAGGAGACTCAGACCTTGTTGAACTCGGCTATATTTAACAATGTCTCTCTATCAACGGTGCTGTCGTGTAGTTCCTATAGTACCCCTGCAGGACCTGCGCGTTTGGATAACATAAACTGTGGGATTGGTGGTAGACTGGCTCTGTGCACCCCCACCGTGTATGTTAGCCGGATTTGCATTAGCTAGCTCACAGTGCCACTAGAATCTCCTCTTATCGGGGAGAGATTAGTTCCTGGCAACCTTAGATCATGACAACCCTGATCCCCCAGAATCGTGGAAACAATGTACTACTTTTCGCTCAGTCACACGTGCTTACTTGTTCGGTTTGTCCCAGAGAGTTACACAGAATAAACAGTCTGGACGTTTCAATAAGTATTTATTGAACAGTTGTTATTCTGGTGTAGAATATATGTGCTGCAACAACCAGCAGACAATAGCAGAGATATATTATCAGCAGTACGATAAAAGTGAAAGGGTAGTACAGTTCTACCATATTGCAAGAATCATGAATACATACATGAATATAAAAAACATTATAAAAAGTGCGCGTACTCCTACGATGCCTAACTAGATGTACCTAAGTGTACCTAGCATGTGTGTAGGTCTAAAATCCTAAGAGCCAAGAATCCTTCTAGGATTTAGTCAAACCCCATCACCTGAATAGAGAGAGTGTGGGACCCCGCCCTGGTCTCGAGTTAGACACCCCACAAGGGCTGTGTTAGACCGCTGTCAGCTGGAACGACTGCATGCAGGAGCCTCAGCGTCTCTGGTCAGTGTGTCAGCATGGAAGTCTCGGTTCCCTCTGTCTAACCGTGGCAAGATGAGGTGTATTTATACCCTAAAGTACCTCGTCCCTCAGTATGGTTTGTATTGGTCTTTGTTAGACATGAGGAAGACGTCAGGGGTGAACTTTGTACATACATATTATGCTGGAGATGTACCTGGTGAATGCTCATGCATAATTTATGAGTACATTGTAGGCCTGTGTTCGGGAAAAACCCTGCAGTGTTCTAACCACAGACTAGATAACGTTCAACCCTCAGAGCTCGTTGTGTACTGTAGGGAACTAATGTAGGTGAAAGATCATGCCTATATTAGGGCATAGGAGATCATGACCAAAATAGGGCATAGACGATAATGACCAAAATTGGGCATATACGATTATAACCATAATAGGGCATATGCGAATATGACCATATACGGCATATATGAACGCGTCTATATTAGGGCCTCTATACGAAACATAACACCCACTCCAATTTCGAATAGGATGACAATGACCATACTTAAAATCTGGACAATTTTTTTTTTCTTAAAAACATGGTCTTAAAATGATTAAAAATGTTACAAATCAGCTATTCTTTAGTTGCCACCTGAAAAGTCAATTCTGTCTCACTCATAAAAGTTGCATTACTACAAGCAGAAGAAGGCCATTCTTTCTCAAGTGAAAGTGTCAATTTAGGAAATGTTCCAAATTTAGTTAGTTTATTTATGAAACAAAGTGGAGAAGCCAAATTCTTTCCCAGGACGCGATGAGCCAATTCCAGATTAAGTGTCCTGGCTGGGAGATACAGCATTATCGGTGTTAGCTACTGCAGACGACAAATTCAACGCCTCACAGAGAACGTCAATCGCACATAGATGGAATTCAGCACTGCCAACAGTCGGTGCTGCAGCAGCTTGTGCGGCAGTTGTTAACTGAGTGCCTGTGGAGGAGCCACCTAACCCAGCAGGAGCAAACGGCACCTGTGGATTCTCAAGGAATGCGTTCATCAGAATTGGAAGACGCTGGGGACAACGCAGAGCATGGGCCTTTCGGGGGGTCCAGCATAGCATCCATGTCCGGAGGCGTGTCTGATGGAAACGTTAGACAGAGATCCAACGTGCATTCTTCTCCGCAAAACAGGCATCGAAGAACAGGTAAGATGCAGTCCACCCAGACTGGTCTAAACAATAGAAACCAAGAGGCGTTCAGTTCTCTTAGGCAAGGTATACCCAGAAGCTGCACCATGCGTTCACGGTACTTCCGCTCCATGAGTACGTTCGCCATTTCCTCGGAAATTGGGCCGTCCATTGCGTAGCAGTAAGATTAAAATCAGGACTCCGGCAATTAGGAACAGGATAAGCAGGAGACCTCCAAACACGCTTCCTAATACGGAGTGTATAAAATTTGGGATTACTCCGAGGACTGTCTGAAAGGTGCTTAATAGTCTTGACCCTATGGTATTAAATAGGTGTACAATACCGCTCGTATCAGACATGTTAAAGATACGACCCACCATTTCTGCGAAACGGTACGTACGTATAAGCGCCTGTATCTCAGTCAAGGTCCTTGCAACTTGAAGTTCAAAGGTTTCTCGAGCGGAGGTTAAGGGCACGGGTTGCTGTAAAAGCATGGCTTTCAGTCTGCTCAAAGTATCAAATTGTATGAAGGAAACATTCAACGAAGGCCATAACGGCGCCTCCCTGACTGTGTTCAGTGGCGGAAACAATACTTGCATACAGCAAGTAACCCTGGAGTTAACAGTGACCAGATAGGCGACGCCCGGAAGCATCCCACAGCATCCTTGATCGTTTAGCATCAAGTAACTCCCATTCGAGAGCAGCTGGAAAACCGGCATGATCATGGCTGCTGGGGTCCCTGACATGTGACAAGATAGGTTCGCTACCGAACCACTACATGCTCCGTGCAGAGAAATATCCTGACACATGAGAGAACCGCTTAAAGCGTTCTTGCAGTTTGTACCACTCAGAAACACTTCTCGATCCCCGCTCCGGCATCGATATCTATAGGGTAACTCCCAAGTTTCCTTAATGTATCCTTTACCCATTTTTTCATATTTGCCTGCCTGCCTTTGCTCAAGGCAATATTGAAACTGAAACGTAGTGACTGGCAGAGTGATTTGGCTATGAATTAGCCATTCTGTTGATGGTGATTCGGCTACAGTGAACGGTAACCTTTCCAGTTTCTCAATACGCAGCATTGTATATTTGGCTCCCCTTTGTGCCATTTCTTTCTGTTTATCAGTTAGATTGTATTCTGAAAACAGAGACGTGGTGTTTATAAAACGCCAGGGCACATAGCCTGCACGCAAAGATTTGCAGCGTCCAGCTTAACATTACAATAGAACGTAACTGTGATTGCCCGTGTTGTAACAAGGCCAGATCTTGTTCTAATATGTCGATTGCCGAAGATACAATATTGCCTAAGGAGTAAATCCTGGAGGTCAAAGTTGTTAACCCATTGTCCACTACAGCTAATGCCTTCTCTAGGTTAATACGGTCTATTTCCCGTATTCTTTCTGCGGCCTCCTGTTGGGATATTTTCCAGTTTTCATTATAATAGGCATAAATGCCAGCATATATGAAACGTTTCTGATGTGTTTTCCTGGGGCCTAGCAAGAAATCCCTAAGGTCTACATCAGGTGTGAGTAAGGTCAAGTGATGTTTTACTTCTGTGAGTGTTGAGGTTTCTAGCCAATCAAGGCACAACTTCCCAACACTATAGGATGTCACTACCCCTGGGTGTTGTCTCTGTACATAGCGTGTATCTGGCCTACTGATACTAAACCCCTCGGTTATACCTAGGAATCTCTGTTGATATGTGTTTGTGTCAATGGGCCAAATCAGCCATTCTGTCCAATTGGGATCTGACCTGTTGTACTGGAGAATGTCATCTAATCCTACCCCATGTGTAGTTGACTTCTGCCCCCCACCCATCTGTGATGGTGCTGGAAACCCCGGTGTGTTCATTTCCTTGTTCTTGGCTAGTCCAAGACAGGATGTCTGTTGCACAGTTTCATTCAGAAATATCATCTGCTGTGGAATGAGGCATGCTCTAAAAAGTGCTTCTGTTCCCTGGACCTGCCAGTCCCTAGAACCCCAGATCGATTTTAAATCTATAGTGTCCTTCCATAGGTCGAAACCCTGTGTAGACAACTGGGCCATAAATGAAGCAGAGTAAATCTGTTTGGTGTTAGTCAACATAATTTTCTGTGCTGATGTTGTTGCCACTTTGTAATAAAATGACTTCGGGTCAGATGTATTAAACCCTGAAAAGTATGTGAATTTCTGTGCAAAGGTTTGCGAACTACCTTTTAGAGGTGTTGGGCTGGTGGTATTCAAATACATTTCTAGGTGTTATAGATTTGTGCAAGAAATGATGACCATAATGTTGGTAACAGTACAATGTATTATAGTCTGAAGTACCTTCTAACATTTCATTGTTCGGAAATGCTGCAGTTCTTTCTAAATCAGACATCATATTATTTACAGTTTCAGTGTCCCAATCATCAGACAATGTACTGGAGGTAATGATATCACTTAAAGAAATTTTAAATACATGTTTAAGCTTTAAAAGTTCAGTTGGACCGAATATATATCGAAATCAATCTTGTCCCATACTATACCGTCCGCTATAGGAACTGCTGTGATCTTCACTGAAGACAAGTCTCTTGGTTCACGATGTGAAGACTGGTGTGGTTTTAAAATCAAATTGACTCTTTGGGCTGTAGAGCTCTGCTGGAGATATCGTCCATTAATAAGCATACTAAAAGTTATAATTAAACCTAGCCAGAAAAGAAAAAATAGAATCCCAGTGATATACCATAGTTCTATCCAAGGTGACACCAGGTAAGTCTTTCTAAAAAAGTGCAAAAAGTCAATAAGTTTCTGTTTGTGTGATTTTTTGGCTGGCGTCGATTCCGGCTCGCTTGGATCCAGTGAAAAAGTATCAAAGTTCTTCAAATAGCCAGAAGCAGTTTGATCAATTGTTGGAATTGCATCGGGATTTGTTAAAATTGGATTTTGCTCTTGACGAGGAATGTTGACGTAGACGTCTGTAGTCGGTCTTATTGCAACTTGGTTGTTAAGTTGATTTTCTTCTTGAAGTTAAACTTCTTGTTGAAGTGGAACGAGTTCCATAGCATTGTTGCTTAGTCCTTCATTCCGTACAGGTGGCTCTTCAAACGTGATGAGTCTTTCTGTTTGAACTTCTTGGATTGTAGCAAGAGGAGGGCGTCTGCTACTGTGGAGTTCACGAGGCCTACTGTTTTGTATTGGCCACATAGTATGGTTTGATTAAGTCGATTGAGACAAATCTTTTCTCCTTTTTCTCGGCAAGAGGCGGCAGAAGTACAGTTCTTGTGCCTTGGATTGCTAGGACCGGTACAGCTGTTCTGTAGGATGGTCCGAATTCTTTCTTGTCTGCAATCTTTTCTCTGACCAGATCCCCGACTTTTGGGATCCAGACAGGTCTTGCTGTTACTGCCTTGACTTCCTCAGTGGCGGTCTGTTTTAAGTGGACGTTGCTTTGTTGTGTCCTGGATTCATTTAGATCCTGTAAAACAGCCAAACGATCATGGATATCAAATGGTTTTTCATCCGCCACTGTGCCTCCACAATCAAGATCAGGTACCCACATTCTTGTCCCAAATAGGACCTCGTAAGGAGTGACACCCCTAGAGAGCTTCTTGGCTGGTTGTTAATTGCTCTTTGGACCCCATAAAGGTGACTGACCCAACTACCGCCCCTGCCTAATACCCTAGCTGTTAAAGATTGCTTTAAGTCACGGTTTTTCCTCTCCACAACCGAATTACCCTCAGGATGGTACGGAGAGGAGTACCGCAATGCTACACCCATTCCTTCCATGGCCTCTTTGTAAGCCCGAGAGCTAAACCCCGGGCCACGGTCAGAATGTAACGTGCCAATTGCGTATGTGCCGATAAAGACTCGCAAATCTTTTATAACAGTTCGAGCGTCAGCCGAGCGCTGAGGCCAGACCCATAGGAATCTAGAGCAGGAATCCACCGCAACCATGATATATTTCTTGGCCCCATCAGTTTGTAGGGGTCCGCAGTGGTCCAAATACACACATGCGAGAGGTTTGTCTGATTTTAGTAAAGGTGTCTGCGGTGGGCATGCTATGGTGGAGCCTTTCATTTGCTGGCAGATGTCGCACTTTAAGACATAGTCTTTGGTCTGCTTTGTTAACCCTGGCCACCAGTAGCGCTGTTTCAGTAAAGAAATAGTCGCTGTAACGCCTGTATGCGCAGAACCCAAACCCTCGTGTGCTGCTAGAATTAAGCCTTGCCTACGATCCACATTTGGTATTACTCTATCCCCCACTCCAGGAATCTGAGCATATGGAATGTTTTGTCCATCTAACTTGTAGGAGTATTTGAGTGGAAATTTTTTAGGTACTGCTGTGCTGCCTTTGCGTGAAGCATTGACAGCTACCAAAATCTCGCCGTCTATTCTCGTTTTTGAACGAGTGATTGCAGCTACGGAAGCCGTGCGAACAGCCCCTTTTGCGGCTTCATCAGCCAATGAATTCCCTTCAACGTGAATGCCATCGCGCTGATGACTCAGTGTATGTATCACGTGAGTCCTTGGTAGTTCATTTCTCAACTCCACTACCTGTTCCCATAGCATTTTATGCTTAATTGTGCCACCTTTCGCGTCTTTAAACCCGTTATGTTCCCAATGATGTAAATATTCATTGTACGACTGTACACAGTAAAAGGAATCACACACAATTAGTGTGGGGAATTCGTGTTCCGTATTTACCAGTGCCAGTATTAGTGCTTTTAATTCTGCCAACTGAGCCGTGCAGTCTCCTAGAGATTGCGTTTTAGTGCAACTTGGATGGAACTTTCCATCGCGCATGCGACCTTTAACAATTGCACACGCTGCGTTGTAAGCTTGCTTACTCCCTATGGCCGGTTGAGCAGATCCGTCAGTGTAAATAATATATTCATACTGATCTAGAGGCAAAATCTCATTTGGTAGAGGATATTCTTGTTCGTATTGCAGAAATGCTTGTGTTTTTAAACTTGGATCAAATCTGTATTCAACATCCGTTGCAGTAAGAGAATTAGCCCATTGTATCCATCTGGCATGTAAGGCTTTCGCATTTGGAATGCTAGCCTTTGTAACAGCCTCTAAGGCTGGTACTGGGGTCACGACTATTATGCGCTTTCCCTGAGCCAGAGCTCTTTCTCTTGCTACAGCGGTCTGCACTGCTGTCAGGATTTTTTCTGTTGAAGTGAAACGCATCTCTGCGTTTGTGTACAGGTGTGATTTGTATGCGATTGATACCGTTTCGCCTTCATTGAAAGTTAAATAAGTGTACCCGCATTGACCCGCTATTACTCGGATCACTAAGTTGCGTACGTTCACACGTGTCTGTAAGTGTTTTGAAGCTATCATGTCTTCCTGTAGTGAACGTAGGATATTTGTATGTTCCTGTGTCCATTGTCTGACTGAAAAATCAGGTTTTATTAAGTCGTAGAAAGGTTGATGACGGCTGAAATGCCAGAAACCGGTCCTAGGATGCTTGTTTCCGGTCCAGGGAAGACATGGCTTGGCAGTTCGGGCTGGACTGTTCCCATGAGGCACAGGGTCAGACTGATTTGCATATGGCCATGTCTGAACTGGGGTGGTGGAGTGAGCTAAAGAATGATGATGGATTAAACCCAGATCAGTTGACTGGGGGTGAGTGTTTGATTGGCTCAAACGTTCCGTCCATCATCCCCTTTTGTATCGCTTTGGTCGCCCTAAGTTGGCGGGGGTATGCCCAGACGTGGGTCCCTTGCTCACTTTGCCACTGGATTCAAGCAAGCCTGGCTGATGACGGCTGAAATGCCAGAAACCAGTCCTAGGATGCTTGTTTCCGGTCCAGGGAAGACATGGCTTGGCAGTTCGAGCTGGACTGTTCCCATGAGGCACAGGGTCAGACTGATTTGCATATGGCCATGTCTGAACTGGGGTGGTGGAGTGAGCTAAATAATGATGATGGATTAAACCCAGATCAGTTGACTGGGGGTGAGTGTTTGATTGGCTCAAACGTTCCGTCCATCATCCCCTTTTGTATCGCTTTGGTCGCCCTAAGTTGGCGGGGGTATGCCCAGACGTGGGTCCCTTGCTCACTTTGCCACTGGATTCAAGCAAGCCTGGCTGATGACGGCTGAAATGCCAGAAACCGGTCCTAGGATGCTTGTTTCCGGTCCAGGGAAGACATGGCTTGGCAGTTCGGGCTGGACTGTTCCCATGAGGCACAGGGTCAGACTGATTTGCATATGGCCATGTCTGAACTGGGGTGGTGGAGTGAGCTAAAGAATGATGATGGATTAAACCCAGATCAGTTGACTGGGGGTGAGTGTTTGATTGGCTCAAACGTTCCGTCCATCATCCCCTTTTGTATCGCTTTGGTCGCCCTAAGTTGGCGGGGGTATGCCCAGACGTGGGTCCCTTGCTCACTTTGCCACTGGATTCAAGCAAGCCTGGCTGATGACGGCTGAAATGCCAGAAACCGGTCCTAGGATGCTTGTTTCCGGTCCAGGGAAGACATGGCTTGGCAGTTCGGGCTGGACTGTTCCCATGAGGCACAGGGTCAGACTGATTTGCATATGGCCATGTCTGAACTGGGGTGGTGGAGTGAGCTAAAGAATGATGATGGATTAAACCCAGATCAGTTGACTGGGGGTGAGTGTTTGATTGGCTCAAACGTTCCGTCCATCATCCCCTTTTGTATCACTCCTACGCATATGCATGCTTTAAATGTATGGGAACGAGGTCGGAAAATGCTGGAAAAATGATCGTTTCTCCCTTAGGGCACTCCATGACGAATGCTGGCGGCCAGTCTTGCTCTGCTAATAGGATGTCATATCCAGATGACAGATTTTTCCAAAATAGACCTTTCATTTTTCTGGGTTTGTCCCCCTCCATCTGGAGTGTTATCTCATGTAACTTATGTGGGACATTTACCTGAGTATCGGGTGTTTCCACCGTGATATACTCACTCAACTCCGCTGTCACCAGAAATTCCTTCAGGTTCTGGCGAGCTATTGTTACTTCTGCCACGCCGTCTAGCATCGTCAGAGCCCATTCCCCGTTCAGAAGATGTGTCCTCAGAATTCTGGGCATGTCTGATCTTAAGACCTGCTACCTTTTTCTTTTTAAACTGAGGTTTTGATTTTTGTTTATCTTCTTTTTTAGGTGCGTAGTCCACAGCGCGTTGCGTGTCTCTGGACTTTGTACGCTCCTCTTGTCTGTGTTCTGACCGTCCTTCCCTCTCTGAGTTTTTTGATGAACCCTGAAAGGAACGTGTATCAGTATCCTGATACCTGTCAGGTTTTTTAATATTATCCCTATTCCGGAGGTTGTACCTCCTTTCAGAGGGCTCCTGTTGAGGAGACCTACCTCTGGATTGAGATCTGCTGTCTTTAGACTTTTGTTGTTTTTTATTTTCCCACTTCTTTTTAGAAGAAGTAGGTGTCTGCTTTGTGGTGACCTTTTCAGAACTGCCCACCAGTTGTGGTTTTAATGCTTTCCCACCTAAACTGTCTCTGCCTAGTTCTCCATACGCAGTTTCAATTATTTTGGGTTGTTCGTGTTGTTGATCTACTGGACTGAACTCCCTTAGGCGTTGGCGGATCGCCACTGAAGCTGCTTCCCCCTTAATGTTAGCTAGTATTATGGCTGATACCTGTTCGTAGTTACCTAGTAACTTCATCCCTAAGTTAAGGGCAGGCTCTGCTCCGTACTCATTTTGTATCTGTCTCAATACATCAGGTACTACTGCTAATGACGGGATACCATGCGTTCTGGTATATATGGCAGAAAAGACTGTACCCCAAGAGGTGCAGTCCTCTATTTGTGGTGTGATCCCCATGGGCAAGCAGATTGTTAGTATTCTGTGTTTATCACAGGTGGTAGTGTTCGGGAATACCGCCTCAAGCTGAGTTATTTTCTGAGCTATCCAGAATGGTATTTGTTCGAGTTTTACAGGCATTTTGCCCATTACCGCGTGTAATGTTTGAGGAGTAATTTTATTTCCTGTACCCTGAGCTGGAGTATTGTTTGCTGCACCTGGTGCAGGTTGGATTGTTAAAGTCCTCATGACAAATTGTGTCAGGTTTCTGTAGATTTTAATTAAATCTGTGTGTTGTACGAGTAAGTCTCCTGGTGACATTGTGCCAATGTCAGGATGTGGTGTGTAGGCCTCTAATATTGGCCATGTGGCTCCTTCTCCTACGAGTGGGCCTAACCTTACTCTTCTTCGTACGTGGGGTAGGGCGCCATTAAACCAGTAATGATGTTCCTGGTAAGTGAGTGGAATCTCTATGTCCTCAAACGGACAATATTCCCGTGGTGCATCTCCTTCTATATAGTAGTGAAATGTATTTGTTATTGCATTTGCTGCTGGGAGTGTAACCCATGAATAGAACACCTCCGTTTTGTTTGATTCGTGTGCCTCAATCATGAAAACAACCACGCCACCCCTGGCTTGTAAACCATTTTCTAATAGTCTTATGGTGAGTGTCCTTCTGAATTTTGGTGCAATCTGTATTGCATCTGCAGGATCGTCCTCGTCGTCTGACGGGGGCAGTGGCATTTGTAGTGGATCTAAGACCGCGGTAGTCATCGTGGATAGAACACAGACTAGTGTTTCAAAGAAACTATGATAATGTTTTAGGCACAATTTTAGGAACACTATGTCCTTTCAAGCTTGAATAACCAACAGCCAATAAATAGTATTTTTGTACTACTCAGCTGCGGCGGATTTTGTGCCCACCCACTCCTCTGGCCATGTCGTGTAGTTCCTATAGTACCCCTGCAGGACCTGCGCGTTTGGATAACATAAACTGTGGGATTGGTGGTAGACTGGCTCTGTGCACCCCCACCGCGTATGTTAGCCAGATTTGCATTAGCTAGCTCACAGTGCCACTAGAATCTCCTCTTATCGGGGAGAGATTAGTTCCTGGCAACCTTAGATAATGACAACCCTGATCCCTCAGAATCGTGGAAACAATGTACTACTTTTCGCTCAGTCACTCGTGCTTACTTGTTCGGTTTGTCCCAGAGAGTTACACAGAATAAACAGTCTGGGTGTTTCAATAAGTATTTATTGAACAGTTGTTATTCTGGTGTAGAAAATATGTGCTGCAACAACCAGCAGACAATAGCAGAGATATATTATCAGCAGTACGATAAAAGTGAAAGGGTAGTACAATTCTACCATATTGCAAGAATATCATGAATACATACATGAATATAAAAAGCATTATAAAAAGTGCGCGTACTCCTACGATGCCTAACTAGATGTACCTAAGTGTACCTAGCATGTGTGTAGGTCTAAAAGCCTAAGAGCCAAGAATCGTTCTAGGATTTAGTCGAACCCCATTACCTGAATAGAGAGAGTGTGGGACCCCGTCCTGGTCTCACGAGCTGTGTTAGACCGCTGTCAGCTGGAGTGACTGCATGCAGGAGCCTCAGCGTCTCTGGTCAGTGTGTCAGCATGGAAGTCTCGGTTCCCTCTGTCTTACCGTGGCAAGATGTGGTGTATTTATACCCTTAAGTATCTCGTCCCTCAGTATGGTTTGTATTGGTCTTTGTTAGACATGAGGAAGACGTCAGGGGTGAACTTTGTACATACATATTATGCGGGAGATGTAGCTGGTGAATGCTCATGCATAATTTATGAGTACATTGTAGGCCTGTGTTCGGGAAAAACCCTGCAGTGTTCTAACCACAGACTAGATAACGTTCAACCCTCAGAGCTCGTTGTGTACTGTAGGGAACTAATGTAAGTGAAAGATCATGCCTATATTAGGGCATAGGAGATCATGACCAAAATAGGGCATAGACGATTATGACCAAAATAGGGCATATACGATTATAATCATAATAGGGCATATATGAACGCGTCTATATTAGGGCCTCTATACGAAACATAACAGTGCAGGTGAAAGGACTTTATTACGTCTGGGCATAAGCACTAAGCAGTAAGGAAACAGAGCTATTACCAGTTGTAGGAAGCTGGCTCTGTATATACTATCAATAGAAAATACAAACAGACCTGGTCAGTAAGGCACCTCTCTTAAGGCCAAAAGATATAAAGCGGAGGTTGGGATTCACAAATTTAATTCCCATATACGCCTCTCTTTTCCGTAACGAGGTAGTAACCTACCGCTTTTTTGCCTTCAATTTAAAATAAAGACCGTTTTAACAGATGGCAGTCACCACGCTTTGTTGCCCCTGACCAACGTACAGGAGGGTTAATGTGAAAAGTGCATAAAGTTTTGAGCATCACAATCAAAAACAAAACAAAAAATTGTGAACGTACGTTGGTCAGGGGCAACAAAGCGTGGTGACTGCCATCTGTTAAAACGGTCTTTATTTTAAATTGAAGGCAAAAAAGCGGTAGGTTACTGCCTCGTTACGGAAAAGAGAGGCGTATATGGGAATTAAATTTGTGAATCCCGACCTCAGCTTTATATCTTTTGGCCTTAAGAGAGGTGCCTTACTGACCAGGTCTGTTTGTATTTTCTATTGATTATTGAGTGGAGGGCGACCTGGCTGGTTCTTTTCCCTCTATAGCTCCTTGTTGTCTGTATATACTATACCAAAATGAGGTATGGTGTGCACAGAGTCCAGAGAGTCTCCAGAGATACAGCAGAAGCTAAGTTGGATAAGTACTAACAGTTCTCTTTGTGGTAGTGTGGGCGAGCAGTTAGGCTTATCCAGAGGGTGTGTTAAGCATTTATTGTATTCACTCATTCAAGGACTGATACACACACTCAGAGACAGAATCCAGACCAATTAGCTAAGTATAAAAAAAAGTATACTTTTGTTTTATTTTAGAACCAAGCAGGACTTGGCACAGGTAAGTAAAATATACTTTCAAATGCAAGACTGTTCAAGGAAATGCAGTTTTACTTGAAATTGCAATAGTTACAGGTTTGTAAATGCTTTGGAAACAGTTCAAATTACACAGTAATTACTTTTTGTTACTTTTGGATTACAGTGAGTACTGGGATGGTATGCCTAGATACCACACCTTAGGATCGCTAAATACAAGGAAAGTACGACTTTTTATACTTTGCAATAGAATAAATTTTCTCTTCATACACCACAGTTCAACACAGACATTTTTTAGGCCCAAAATCTCTTTACATGGGTTCCTATGGGGAAAAATTGTTAGCAGTTTAACAGGTAAGTACACGACTTATGAGGGTGAGTTTTGGGGGTTAGGACCAAGGTTCCTCAAGGTCTAGATGGGCATTCAAGTTGCACCCCCAGCGGCACTGGGGCGGCTGGGTGCAGAGTGCAGGGGCCCAATGGTAGCCAAGGGGGCCTTCGGTTAGGGACTGCTGACGAGCAGGCCACTCGGGTGTGGGAGCAAAGCTCCTAGGCTTAAGGTCAGCACTGCAGGGGCCGACGACCAACACAGGAGCTGCACCACCAGCGGCACTGAGGCGACCGGGTGCATGGTGCAAAATGGACGTCGGGGACCCTGTGTTTCCCAATGGAGACCTTCGATTTCGCAAAGTTGCTGCAGGCTTAGGCAGGGAGACTTCCTGAAGGCAACCACCGGCTGGAGAGGTAAGTTGTGATCTTGGGGGATGCCTGGACACCGTCGGTTGGCCCCCCCAAGGCTGTGGGGCATCAGGTGCAGGGGTGTCTTCTGGCATCGGGGTTTCTTACCAGCTCCGGTCGCGGTCGGGGGGACTCTTCAGGTAGTGGCTGCAGGCGTCGTCTGGAGGTTTGAGGGAGGTCGGGGATTACCAGATCCCAGGTTGGGATTGCTGGGGAGACCTCCTTGGGGTGTTGGGCCACTCAGACTTGGGCCGTGGGCATCGGGTGCAGAGTGGTGCAAAATCGCGAGTCATCGGAATCCAGATTCTGGAGGTGAGTCTTTGGTTGAGAAAATCCGGTGCTCACGGTAGACAGAGTCTGTAGGAAGGTCGCAGGGCAGGTCCTCCGGGCTCTGAGGGTTGCTGGCTTCTGGACTTGCCGAATTTCTTGCTGTAGGCAGGTCGTAGACGGGACAGGCCGGTAGGGCTGTGGTCAAGGCAGTGGGTGTCCTCTTCTCCTTCCTGCGTCAGCACAGCTCTTTTATCCTTCTTCTTTCTTCCTTGACTCTGAAAAGGCAAGGTTCAGGGTCGCCCCTAAATACTAAATTTAGGGGCGTTAAAGGAGTGTGCAGGTCGGGACCAATGGGTCCCTTCCTTGGGGGTGGGGAGGGGGTACATCCCCTATTATGCCACCCTCCAGTGGACTGAGATGTGTGCTTCACCTCGCCTCCCCCACCTGAGGGGTGGGGTTGGCAAAGGTGGGCACACCTCTCTTCCTCGCTTGGTTTACCCGCCGATTCTCCTGCCCAAAGTGGGGGCCAGAACCGGTGGGAGCCATTTGCTGGGGGCAGCAAAAGGCAGGGACAGCGTCCAAAGGCGGCAGGCCGTTAAAGCTTCCACTTTCGTGGACCCAACCCATCCTGGGGGAGGAGGCATGACACCTCTGCCCAGGATGGGCTTTGTTTCTGGACCCAAAGAGCGGAGGCTCTCTACCCAGGGGTCCAGAAACCTGTCTGTGGTGGCAAATGGCGGGCAGCCATTCAGGGACCACACCAGGGCTGGTCGATTTTCAGGCAGCATCTCTAAAATGCCCTCCGAGTGCATTTTGCATTAAATCCCACACTGGCATCCGTTTGGTTTTAATGTGCTGAGAAGTTTGCTACCAAACTTCCCAGTTTTTAGTAAAGAAATTATGCAGCTGTGGAGTTTGTAATGACCAACTCCCAGACCATATGCTCTTTATGGCTTTACTACACTTACAATGTCTAGGAATGGACTTTGACACTGTAAGGGTACAGGGCTCATGCCACTGTACCCTCACCTTAGGGCTAGTGCACCCTGCTAGAGGGGTGACCTACCTAGGCCTTAGTCAGTGGATTGCATGCATGGTACACAGGGATGTGTGCCATGTCGACTCTTCACTTTTCTCTGCAACAAAACACGCAGCCTGCAGTGGCAGTGTGTGTTAAGGTGTAGGGCCTCTAAGGGTGGCACAATAGGTGCTGCAGCCCTTAGAGGCTTTCCCTGGTCACAGTGCCCTCGGTACCCATGGTACCATTTACAAGGGGCTTACCTGTGGCCAGGGATGTGCCCATTGTGGTACAAAGGTACAGTCTTGGGAAAGAACACAGGCCCTGGGAACGTGATTGGCAGGGACCCAGGGCACATGAAATCAGGTTGCATCAGAGGTCAGGCAAAAAGTGGGGGGTAACCATGCAAAAAGGGGCACTTTCCTACACCAGTGTGATATAAAGAGTAGACAACTACATCTAAGGGCCTTATTTAGAGTTTGACGAAGCAGGACATCCGCCAATTTTGACGAATGTCCTGTATTATTCCAACTCTAAAGCAGATCATAAGTCTTTGAACCTAGGGAAACTCCTCAGTGGGATCTATTTGTAGCATCTCTGTACGCAAAATGCCAGTTTCTGGCAAGTAAGTGTTGGTACTCGGGAATACAGGGAAAAGTGTTTTGATCCTTGTTGCATGATATTTGCAGATGTTTTTCCTTACTTTCCTCTGATCTCCGGGGTCCTCTACAAAATGAATATGAAGCCATGCAAAATCTATCTAATTGCCATGGTATGGGCCAGACAATAGTAGCACACAGGTTTTTGGAACATGACCCTAGAAGCATCAACATATTTCAAGCCAGCTACACACCTGCTAACCAGCCCAGAGCTAAGACCAAATTCTGCATCGCAACCAATAATCTCTTCAGTTAACAGGTTGTCCAGTTAAGACGTAGGGCTCCAGTCCACGTTGTGTGAGATTTGAGCATTTAGGGCTCTATTGCAAATAGTGTGATAATCACGCATCTGTAATTTCGCACCTGAAATTACCAGTATCACATTAATATTTTCTGGAGGTGGAATTACCTACCAATTTTGAGTGGGAGCCAGACGGTCCACTCTGAAACGTAGATTGGTATTAATACACCTGATTTCCCACCCTATTTTCACCTGGTTTGTCATCCAAAGATATCACTTGAAGGGCAAACACCGGGTGTGATCCAGTTATAGGCCCAATGAGGATTACCTCCTCATTTGGAATTGTAATCATGGCCTCAGAAAAGGGACCTTTAAAAAAAATGTTTTTATCAATTCTGATGAGCATGAAACTACAGTTATCTTCACACCTTTATCAATCCGCTGTGTCATGATTGCATTTACACACAAATCCAGCCTATTGCGGTAACAAACACTGCTTTATGGGGTACACACAGGTGAAGTACTCCTCAGGAGTCTGACACATCCAACTTCGAGGAAACCATCTCATCCAGCGGCACCTCACATAGTCTACAGTCCTGCCATCTCTTTCATTCATGTTATCTTGGCCAAGGCTCCCATGTTTCCCCAAAAATTGGTTGGCATCCTCTTCACTCACAGATCACTCTTTCGGCGTCAGTTATCCATTCCCGTATACCAGCATGTCTTGTCCGGAAAAGATAAATGTCTTCATTCTCATGCTTTGTCCCTCATTGAGAACATTAGTGCCAAGAAACAAAGTACCAGTTTACATCAAGGCAAATCAACATCATTTGGTGCACCAAAGGTTGCAAATTCCTGTGCCAAAAAGACAGCGCTCCCTCTCCCCCAAGAGTTCCCGAGAGTTTACTGCCTCCCCCCTTTTCTTTCCAGAACCTTTTAGTTTCTTTGTATGCCCATACCATATGTAGGAAAGTACAGTCCTCCCTTCTGACATTTCAGGCGCTTAATGTCCGGAATCATTCTTGTAGGATTGCTCCTGTCAATATAGGCCATGTGCAATATTTTCAGTTAGATTAAATAGAGATTGGCTTGAATGCATTACTCCTCCCTCCCAAGATATATATTTCAGGATACCCAAGTCCTTTTCCCACTTTTACTGAGTCTGCACAATCTGGCTCATTATTGGTAAGTGGTATATAGATCAGGGAAATTGCTGCCTTAGCTGCTGCAAGAGTACGCTTATCTCCAGTGGGGTAGTGTCTGGGATGTCCTCCCAGTCAAGGCATAAGTGGCGGTTGCCTCTCTAAGTTAAAACTATCTCTACATTTGGATGTGAACCGGTCCCTTTTCAGGCTTTAGCAGGGTGTATAATATAATGTCATGCACATGGCTGGAGTTCCCAAAAGAGGCCCCTGCTGTTCAGAGACTCCTCAGGGTAGTCTTTTTAGTTAATCTAATTGTCCATCCTATCACTGCTGTGGCTGTCCTCCAAAACTTAACCACTGCATCTGTAGACTATGGGTGTCTCGTCCTAGCTCCCAATTACGCCAGTCATGTCTTGGACCTGCCCTCTCTGCAGGGTCATCCCAAACCACTTTTTGCCTTCACTCCCTTCCTTTGCTGAACCTGTTTGTGTTGGCTTTTAATACCCTGTGCACTTTACTAGTGCTAACCAGTGCTAAAGTGCTCGGGCTCTCTACTCCAAACATGGTAAAATTGACCTACACCTAATTGGTACATTTAATTTACTTGTACATCCTTAGTAAAGGATACTTCATGTACCCAGGGCCTATAAATTAAATGCTACTAGTGGGCAGCAGTACTCATTGTGCCAACCACTGAGGTAGCCTTTAAAAACTTGTTCCAGATCTGCCACTGAAGCCCATAGTGCAGTTTTAAACTGCCATTGCGATCTGACAAAATAAACCTCTTGTTAGGCGTCAACTTTTCTTTATAATACATATGTCACCCCTAAGATACACCATAAAGGCTCACATAGTGTGTTTGATATAAAAAAAAGTAGGACATGTGTACTTAAGTTGCACACGTCCTGGCAGTGATAAACTCCTAAAGTAAGGCCTATCTCTCCTATTGACTAACACTGGGTTAGCTTATTACATTTAACTTTGGATTGGGAGCAGATAGAGATATGCTGTTTACACTCAAATGAATTGTAATTTAAAATCCTCTTTAATGGTGATATCAGATTATAAATCACAATTACGAAAATGCCTCTTTTAGAAAGTTGCACAACAAAATACCTAGCTACCCACTTCCTCTGCCATTCATATATTTAAACAGACTAGAACCAATACCTGATATTGTTGGTCCTGGTTATTTCATTTTTTCATTTTTTTCTGTTATCATGTGTGTCAGAGACAGAAAACACTTTTTGTTTCAAAGGGTACATAAAGCAAATTATACATATAAAACGTGAAAGATATGAAAATTCTTCAACTGTAGATTCACCCCATTGGGCTCTTAGATCAATGGAACTTGAAACCGATTGAGGTGCACCACAAGTGTGGTAATTGTCCAGTTTGTGAATCTACAGTTGAAGGATTTGAATTCATACATAACTGCAAAACAAAAAACGTTGTGTACGCTATTATATGCCCTTGTCCAAAACTTTACATTGGAAAGACCAACCAGCAAGTGAATCAACGCATTGTGCAGCACCGCTCGAAGATTAAAACAAAGGTGATGTCGGCCCCAATGGTGACTCACTTTATTGAAAAGAAACACAGCGAGAAAGAATTAAAATGGACTGTCCTATCTGTAATTAAGCCAAATCCACGAGGAGGGGACATGGAGGCATCCCTGTTACAGAAGGAGGGGTATTTAATACTGAAATTCAATAGAGCTAATAGTGGCCTGAATGAGATGTCAAAATTATCCAGGGCTTAACTCTCATTCTGTACTTAATCACTACAACTCCCAGAATGCATTAGAAATAATATTGTAACTGGGCTTGTTCAAAATGTCCGCCACAGTCGGATGTCACTGCAAGCGCTGCATTTTTGAAGGCACATTGAGATGCAATAGTGTCAACAACGACTTGAATAAGAGGCCAGGAGTATCCCTGTGTTCACATAATCACTACATCACCCAGAATGCTATTCCAATTTCATCGGAACTGGGAATAGTTTAAGGTCAGCCAAAACCGGAAGTAACTGCAAGCTATGCAGTTTGGAAGTACGAGCATTGAACGCCTTCGTTTCTCTGACTATTAAGTAAGCTAATTGCCTTTCTTCCCCGTACTCTGAAGCAGCTTCTTTTAAAATGCGCCACTCATTCAATGTCTGCTTTTTGGCCGTAGAAATGAAATAGACCCGTAATTCAAGAACGGCTCCCTACGTTGCATCATGGCGTTTCCAACATGGATAACACGTCGGCGGTGATGCTGGTTTGAACTAAGTAAGATGTTCTCATAACTCCTTTGAGTGTTTCTTCACATTAAGCTTGGTAATAAGATACTGAAAGGTACCCCTTGACTATCAGACCTCAGACAGGACGGTCAATGGATACAATTTTGCCTCAAACTAATTGCGAAGAAGAGCACTTGACCTAGAAGTAAAAGAACAAACACAAGATAAAAACAGAAGAAGTAAAAAAACACACACAAGATGAAAACAGGTACCGCACAGCGTTCATCAGCAAGAGAATCACGTTCAGACTCCTCACCCACGCACACAAGGCCCTCCACGACCTGGGCCCAAAGTACCTCAACGACCGCATGACCTTCTACACGCCCACACGCCAGCTACGATCAACCAGCCACGCCCTCGCCACCGTACCACGCATCCGCAGAACCACCGCCGGAGGAAGATCCTTCTCCTACCTGGCAGCCAAGACCTGGAACTCCCTCCCCACTCACCTTCGGCGAACCCAGGACCATCTCTCCTTCAGGAAGCAGCTCAAGACCTGGCTGTTCGAGCAGTAACTTACCCCCTCCCCCAGCGCCTTGAGACCCTCCCGGGTGAGTAGCGCGCTCTATAAATGCTGTGATTGATTGATTGATTGATTGATTGACATAGCTGACACTGAGAAGGGGTGAGAAATTATTTACAAAAGCGTATTATTTGTTCACTTTCTAGATCGCACCAAGTCAAAGCCCTGAAGAGAGCCCCATGAGTACTATTGGGTTCTCTTCCAGGGGATCCTCATCAATAGTCATAAGCACTGAATATTCCCGCCCACGTGCGGGGACCCCGGAAATATAAAAATTATATATGGAAATCACATATATACAGCTCTACATATATGCATATACATATATCATTTTTTCTCATACCAATGCAGCTCTCAATAGGAGGCTAAACAATGTAATTACACACATAAAAAACTACTTTTGCCAATATATAAAAACACCAGAGGACAATTAGTACTTGAACTCGGTTTTTTTAATGAGCAAAATACTCATAAATAGTAAAAACTGCAAAATAAGTAGACATTGTTAGCCTACAGGCTGCATTGTAAACCAATAGCATAGAAAATGAAAACATTTTCAACAAAAACTGGCACCGTGCCTTTAAGGCAGCCATGACCCCTAGCTTCCCATCATGCCTCAGGGGTGACAGTTAGGTCAGTTGTTCTTTCCGGCTCCTTCAGTCAGGACCCTGGATTTTCAGCTCTTGCTTTTTTGACTTTCTGTCAAAAAATATCTATAAAGATCTAGTTTTTTCTACTTTCACTCGACGTCTTTTGGTCCTAGAGTGCAAGTAGCACCTTTTTTGTGTTTCAGAAAAGGTTTATTTTTGGAAATGCCTTCTTTATTCGATCCTTGCCCGTCATGTGGCAAGAAGAAGGCCAGAACAGATACACATCCTGTGTGTATTCTCTGCCTCCCTGAGTCCCACTCTTCTGACAACTGCCAGCATTGTAAGAAGTTATCAAGAAGGACTATCAAGGAGAGGGACAGGATCCGTCTCTATGGCCTCTCTGAAAGAGGTAGGTCTCCTGTGAGGCAGAAGAAGAGGAGAACTCGGTCGACGTCGAGAGGAAAAGTCCCGACCTGTTCTCCGTCGGCGTCGGTATCGACGTCGAAGAAATCGGCGACGAAGAAATCGGCGTTGAAGACTTCGGTGATGCCGGCGCATCATCTTTCGACTCACGAAATCTTCGTCGACGAAGGTAACAGGTCCTCCGTTGACGTCAACCAGGCGGCGCTCAACGCCGAGAGACAGGTCTCCGTCGGCGCCGGGTGGGCGTACGACGCCGAGGCACAGCGCTCCGTCGTCGCAGGCGCGATCGACGCCGAGGCACAGCGCTCCGTCGCCGCAGGTGCGATCGACGCCGAGGCACAGCGCTCCGTCGCCGCCTCATCAACGGCGATCGACGTCGAAGCACATCTCCCCGTCTCGTCAGCGGCGATCGACGCCGAGGCGCATCTCTCCGTCGTCGCCTCCTCATCGGCGATCGACGCCGAGACACAGATCTCCGCCGGGATCAAAGCAACGATCTTCGGCGCCGAGACACAGGACACCTCCTTCGGCGTCGAAGCAGACGATCCATCATTCCACGCCGTCGAGGCGGATGACTCCGCCGAGTGGATTTTCGACGTCGAGACCAAGACCTCCGTCGCCGGCAGTCCAACGCCGGTCGACGTCGACACAGCAATCTCCTGAAAGGGTGCAGGGAGTGTCAAAGCAGGACACTGCACCAGTGTTGGAGAGACGTTCGTCGCCGAGAAGTCCACTTTCTAAGAGAAGAAAGTCAACGTCGAGACATACGTCTCCGTTGAGAGGGCAGTCGACGCTTAGACGCTCTAGGTCAACGTCAAAGCGCCCTTCTGGAAACACCTCACCTCCAGTGAGCCTGTCTTCGTCACCTTCAGGTTCGTCCAGATCCCCGGAGGTGGTTATCTCGACGTCCAACAGCCCAGTGTCAGGGGGTCACCAAGATTCTCCAACAAGGCATGAAGAGCTGAGCTTCACGCCTCCTGCTCAGTCTCCTAAGGAAAGAGAGAGCCACAGATCGCCTTCCATCCATTTATCGCCACGATGGCACAGGCCTCTACATCACTGGGCTACGGACAGGAATTACTCGAGCCATCAGAACAGATCCCCGTTGGCTCGTTTAACTCAGGATAAAGAGCGATCTCCTTCAAGAACAAGAGCTCGCAGCCGCACACCGGTGCACTCACACAGGAGGAGGTCTAGATCAAGAAGCAGGAGGAGAGCACACAGATCGCCTACTCCGTCCTCTTCTTCCACTCATACATCCCATAGAGACTATTCGCCTACTTTGACGAACAGTCCACCGTCGAGGGTCTCTCCGGTGGACGACATCTACACTTTTCAGGACATTCTTGGCAGAGGAGCTGTAAAGCTGGGTATCCCTATGCCAACTCGTCAAAGCAAGTCCTCGGTGATTTTTGAGACTCTACACCAAAGAGCAGCAACTAAACCTCTGCTTCCCTTGGTACCAGGCATCATAGAGCCAGTGATGGATATCTTTCTCACGCCAGCGAGTGTTAAGACCGCCCCAGCGAGGATCTTAAAAAGTATCGTTCACCAGAGGACGATCCGCTCTTCCTCAGGGCTGACCCTCCTCCGGATTCAGTCGTAATTGCGGCGGCAAAGAAGACTCATGCGGTGGCATCCTCCTCTACTGTCCCACCAGACAAGGAGAGCAAGGTGCAGGATTCCTGGGGAAGGAAGGTTTGTGGCACTTCGGCCTCCATGTTGAAGGTCTTCAATGCAGCGGCACTCCTGGGCCGCTACGACAGATCTCTGTGGGACTCACTACAGAGATTCACTGAAAAGTTGCCACAGGAAGACCGTAAAGATTTTGAAGAAATCTTAACAGAGGGCAGTCAGGTGTCTAACCAGGTCATCAGTGCTGCGGCGGATGGAGCTACCCTTTCGGCACATGCTTATGCTCATGGGGTATGCGCAAGGAGAACATCATGGCTACGTCTTACAGCACTCAGGCCAGAAGCGCAGTCACGCATCCTCAATCTTCCGTTCTCTGGTTCCTCTTTGTTCGGGACTCACACGGATGAAGAGATGACACGGATGAAAACGGAACTGGACACGCTTAAAGCGGTGGGCCTGGAGAAAAGAAAGGAATTCCGTAGGAGATTCCGTCCTTACAATAGACGATCCTCCCAACAGAGGGTTCAAACCCCTCATTGGCAGAAAAATCAGGATCAGCAAGGCCAGCAAAAACGCAGTATCGGGCAGACGCTCCTCCAGAGGAGGAAGAAACCAGCAACAAGGCAACAATTCCGCCAAGACGCAGTCGAAACAATGAACACTCACTTCCCCTGTCGCCGTTCACCACTCCAGTGGGGGAAGTATCGCAGATCATCTCGAAGAGTGGCGAGCTATCACAAAGGATCGGTGGGTACTAGCCACGTTGCAGAATGGGTACTCTCTACGTTTTCAACATCGCCCACCATCAATCCCTCCAGTTCCTCCGTCGTGTCACCAGTTAAAACTCTTGCAGAAAGAGGTTGCCACCCTTCTCAGAAAGTCAGCCATCGAGAGGGTGCCAGTATCTCAAAGAGGAAAAGGGGTTTACTCAAGATATTTTTTGGTGAAGAAAAAAGGCCAAAAAGCAGAGTACAGACCCATTCTGGACTTGCGGTCACTCAACCTATCCATAAAAAAGGAAAAGTTTCGCATGTTGGCTCTCCATCAAATATATCCACATCTCAGGCAGGGGGATTGGATGTGCTCGCTGGATCTGCAAGATGCATATTTTCACGTTCCGATCAATCAGTATCACAGACAGTACCTGCGATTCCTAGTGGGATCCGCTCATTACCAGTTCAAGGTTCTACCCTTCGGGTTGAAGTCAGCCCCCAGAGTGTTCACGAAGTGCATGGCGGTGGTGGCAGCCGCACTGCGCCGCAGGGGCGTCTTCGTATACCCGTACTTGGACGACTGGCTGTTGAAAGGTCCTTCCCCAGACAGTGTGAGGATGCATTTCTTGAGCTGTCTCGAGCTGTGTCACCGGCTGGGCCTGCATGTGAATTTCGTCAAATCAACTTCACAGCCAACACAGAAAATACATTTTTAGGAGCTCTGCTAGACTCCACGGTAGGAAAAGTGTTTCCTTCGGAGGAGAGACAGTGTTCCCTCATACAGAAATGCCAGCTGGTTCTGCGCAACAGAAAACTACCTGTGCGTCGGATTGCCTCCCTGCTAGGGTCGATGGCATCCTGCATCTTCCTGGTTCCCAATGCCAGACTACGAATGCGTCCTCTTCAGCAGGATCTGGAGGACAAGTGGGACCAGCAGACCACTCGTTGGGACGAAAAAATAAGTCCATCAAACGCGGCTCGAGCTTCCATACCTTGGTGGATGACAAAACAAAATTTGCAAGTCGGAGTTCCTTTCCATCAACCTCCGCCTGCTCAGACACTGATCACGGACGCCTCGCTGCAGGGTTGGGGAGCCCACATGGGTTCTCTCCAGACTCAAGGACTGTGGTCTCCAAAGGAGCGATCCTATCACATCAACATGCTAGAGCTGAGAGCAGTACACCTAGCCCTCAAAGCTTTCCTCCCCTCGATTCAGGCAACCTCAGTGTTAGTACAGACGGACAACACCACCACCATGTACTACCTGAACAAACAGGGGGAACTCGCTCACGCACACTTTCCCTGGAAGCTCAAGCACTCTGGCATTGGCTCTTGGCTCGGAATCTGGCAGTCACAGCAGTCCACCTGCCAGGAGAACAGAACGTGAGAGCGGATGCACTCAGCCGTCACTTCGAAGACAGAGAAGACTGGGTGCTCAACGACGAGGTCGTCGAAGACATCTTCCAGACATGGGGTCGTCCCACCATCGACCTCTTCGCGGACGACGAAAATGCCAAATGCCGAAACTTCGCCTCACGGTTCTACCGACCAGGATCGAAAGGGAATGCCCTTTTGATAGACTGGTCAGGGGCATTTGTGTACGCCTTTCCACCCCTTCCGCTGATCCCGAAGGTGGTGACCAAGCTGTCCCATTCGTGCACGAGGATGATACTAATTGCCCCGGACTGGCCGAGACAATGGTGGTACCCGGACCTTCTGCACCTATCAGAGTGTCCTCACAAGAGGCTGCCGTGCAGACCGGACCTGCTGTCCAAGATGAACGGGAGGATTCATCATCCCAACCTTCCCTCACTGAACTTGGCGGCATGGCTCCTGAGGTCCTCCAGTATGGCCACTTAGGACTGCCGCAGGACTGCATGTCCATCTTGAAGGAAGCAAGAAGACCGTCCACGAGGCATTCGTATGCATGCAAGTGGAAACGGTTTTACATGTGGTGTATGCAGAACAATTGTAACCCAATCAAAGGTCAGGAAGAGGTCATCCTTCCTTACCTACTTTATCTGGCGAAAGCAGGTTTGAAGTTTTCTTCCATTAAGGTGCATTTAGCAGCTATAACTGCATATAGGCGTTCAGCTTCTCAACCTTCCTTCTTCCAGTTACAGGCTGTTAAGGATTTTTGCAGGGTTTAAAGAAGGTCTATCCTCCGGTACGACCTCCTTCACCACCCTGGGAGCTTAACCTGGTGCTATCAAAATTGATGGGTCCGCCTTTTGAACCCATACACAAAGCAACCTTACAACATCTTTCTTGGAAGGCGGCTTTCTTGGTAGCGATCACGTCAGCTCGCAGAGTGAGTGAAATACAGGCGCTCTGCTCCAAAGAGCCCTATACAGTCTTCCATCTTAACAGGGTTGTGTTGAGGACGCACCCCTCTTTCCTTCCAAAGGTGGTGTCGGATTTTCATGTGAATCAGACCATCTCTCTACCCACCTTTTTTCCCAATCCCTCCACTCCAGCTGAGAGGGCTTTGCATTCTCTGGACCTCAAAAGGGTTTTAAAATTCTATCTGGATCGGTCCAAATCTATAAGAAAATCTGATCAACTATTTGTTAACTATGGGTCGATCAGATCTGGGTTCGCAGCTTCAAAGCGCTCCATCTCCAGATGGATAGTTTCATGTATCAAGCTTGCTTATCAATTAGCGCAGAAGCTCCTGGGGTTTACTCCCAGAGCGCATTCTACTAGAGGAAAAGCGGCTACTACTGCTTTTCTTCAAAATGTGCCCATGTCTGAAATCTGTAAGGCGGCAACTTGGAGGTCCGTCCATACATTTACGAGGCACTACTGTCTGGAATCAGACACCAGAGCAGACACCCAAGTAGGCCAGGCCTCCTTGAGGAATCTGTTCAACAGCTGATTTCGGCTGTTATGTTTCTTTGTGTTGGGTCACTTTACTCTCATTTACCTGCAGGTGGTTGATGGGCTTGCTATTCTATTCAGTGCTTATGACTATTGATGAGGATCCCCTGGAAGAGAAGGATAAGTTACTTACCTGTAATCCTAGTTCTCTTCCAGGGGTATCCTCATCAAAGTCATAAGCAACCCACCCGCCTCCCCAGGTAAATGAGAGATTTCTAAAGTGTTAAAGGATATCTTTGTGCCCTGACCTTCAGGGTTATGCAAAGAACAACTGACCTAACTGTCACCCCTGAGGCATGATGGGAAGCTAGGGGTCATGGCTGCCTTAAAGGCACGGTGCCAGTTTTTGTTGAAAATGTTTTCATTTTCTATGCTATTGGTTTACAATGCAGCCTGTAGGCTAACAATGTCTACTTATTTTGCAGTTTTTACTATTTATGAGTATTTTGCTCATTAAAAAAACCGAGTTCAAGTACTAATTGTCCTCTGGTGTTTTTATATATTGGCAAAAGTAGTTTTTTATGTGTGTAATTACATTGTTTAGCCTCCTATTGAGAGCTGCATTGGTATGAGAAAAAATGATATATGTATATGCATATATGTAGAGCTGTATATATGTGATTTCCATATATAATTTTTATATTTCCGGGGTCCCCGCACGTGGGCGGGAATATTCAGTGCTTATGACTTTGATGAGGATACCCCTGGAAGAGAACTAGGATTACAGGTAAGTAACTTATCCACGCGAAACGCCTCGGCATCTTCAACCATTGAGGAAACATTAATTTAGGAGTAGGAGCAGCTTTAAGGGAAATATTGTAATGTCTAAACCCTAGTTGCATCCAAGTTTGTTCCCAATGGGCAGCATTCCCTCAAAAAGGACTATGTAAATCATTCATATAAATTCACAGTGGGATTGCTGCATTTATGAAATGACTGACTGGTGTAACATTTTGATGTTTCTTTCATTTATTGTTGTTTATCACGTTTTATATGTATAATTTGCTTTATGTACCCTTTGAAACAAAAAGTGTTTTCTCAGTCTCTGAGACACATGATAACAGAAAAAAAATGAAAAAATGAAATAATGGTTTAATAAATAACCAGGACCAACAAAATCAGGTATTGGTTCTAGTCTGTTTAAATAGATAACAGCAGAGTAAGTGGTAGCTAGGTATTTTGTTGTGCTACTTTAACTAGGCCCCATCTAGCTACCTGTATTTGGGCCTACCCCCTTTAACTAATCTTTTAGAAAGTTGGCATTTTCTTTTCATAACCATGTGTGCCTTCTGCCAGTGTCTTGGGTCACATGACTGTGAATGGCTCAGCTGTTGGGTTTGTGTTTTGCTTCCAGACAGTAACACAAAGAGGGCTTAAGTGTGGACAGGATGGGATATCCTGGCAGGATGACTTGGATGGGCTGTACCCGGCCCCACTTACATTTCAGAGGGCTTTACCTCCTGCACACATGAATGGCTTTGACACAGGCCTGCCCTGTCTTTTGTCCCCCCATACAGTTTGAAGCTTTTGACAGGGGAAGGGGGAGAACTTTGCAGAACCAGATGTGGGGGTAGTAGAGTCCCCCCACACAAGGGCTGGCACCAGGTATAAATGTTGGACTTCCAAAGCCACTCTTCAGAACACTCCAGGACCTGAGAACATTACAGAAGAAGGACTGTCCTGCTGCTGCACACTATCTTGCTGTCTGAGAAGGAAGAATGAACCTGCTTACCTTCATCTCAGGCTAACCTGATTGACTCCAGGGCCAGTTTGCTGATCTCCTGTCTAAGCTAACAAGGGCCAGTTTGCTGATCTCCTGTGTAAGCTAACAAGCTCCAAAGGCCCCACTGCAACTGCCCAGCTAAGACTGCTGCATTGGACCTGTTTGAGTTCCTGTTCTCCAAGAGGTGTCCCTTACCAGGTCCTGGACCCGTGGCTGGCATCCGTTTGAGCTCCTCCAAAGAAGAAGAGGTGAAATCCTGCGGTTTGGGGTCTTCGCGACCGCAAATGAGCCCCTTCGTGCGGAGACTCTGCGACGACCGCCAGGGCGAAGCTCCAGTGAGACCTGCACTATGTGCTACAGCAACTGCCAACGATGACCGGCAATGCAATATTTGCACTCTACACTACAAAAACAACAGTCAGTGTTGACTTCCAGCCCAAAGTTTCAACAGTGACAGTCTGGGACACCTAATCCGCTCTTCGCGCTACAGTGAAGACAGCCAGCAGCGGGTGGCCAACTCTTCGTACTTCAGCAACAACCATCAGCTACAATGTCCTTGCTCCTCGCGGCCTCCTTTACCCCCATACAGAACTCTTTGCGCTAGACACAGAAGGTGACTCTCCAGCGGGACTGATTTGGTCCCGGTTCCGACCCGTGCTACATCGCAATCAGCCTGAACTTGTGACCTCCCCCCAGTCTAGTGCGACTAGATGGCCGTAAGTGGAGCTTTGTGCTTTTAGGTGTTATTTTCTTATTTTTTATTCTTTTTATTAATTTTGCCGTGGCACAAACATAAAACATATACGGCATGAAATAAAACAACTAAACTCCCACCCCCCCACCCTCCCCCTCTCCCCCCCAGTCGGTGCTGTGTATCATCTACAGGATATGCCAAGTGACAGTTTAATATTAATAAAGCAATACTCAGTTCCATGGCACTGCAAGTCCAGTCCTGGGTCCATAGGCCTCCAGAGCCTGAACCCCAGGGGCTAACCGCCCCCTCAGGATGTCCAAGGCTGCCAGCTTCAATTTCCACCAAAATTTCAGTCATAAGGGCCCTTATCTTCACCCACCATCCCCCTCCAACCATGGGTCCCATATCTTAGCAAATTTACGGGAGCAGCCCCTAGCCTGGTATATCGGCTCCTCTGCCTGTTTACATCATTCCATATTGGATACCCAGTCTTTCAGAGTTGAGATCTGAGGACTCCCCTAATAATGTATCACATCCCGTTGCGCCACTGCCAGCGTCCACGGTTACCTTTTCCACACACCCAGAAGGGTCAAGAGCCACCCTTAGCACCCCGGAAAGTTTATGTTGAACCCCAGTCCAGAACACTCTCAGTTTTGGGCAGTCCCACAGTGTGTGAAAACATTTTCTCCTTTGGCTGCATCCACTCAGACAACGATCGATGTCACTATGACCCATGGCATAGAGTCTTGTGCGCGTAAAGTATGCTCGGTTCAGCAGTTTCAGTTGTATAAGCCGAAAACCCGTTAAGATGGCAACCTCTCCTGGATACCTGCAGGCGGCCCCCACTCGTTGTCCTCCATCCTACACAGGTCCCCTCCCACTTCTCCCTCAGCTTCTGCAATGAGACCTGATAGGAGTGTGGAATACAACTGGGATAGGGCATTTCTGTGGAGTGGGGCTCCCAGCTCCTAACACTCCAATGGGCTCTCATCCTCCAGGTCTGTTGCAGAATGGAGTGGACCTGCAGATATTGCAGGAACTGAACCCCCGGCATGTCATATTGGATTTGCAATTTCACAAACGTCAGCCCCCCCTTATACCTTCATAGGTTCCCCACCTGGGAGATCCCAATCCTATCCCAGAGACGGTAGCCTGGCAGCCCCCGAAGCTCCGCCAGCTTTCTTGAATTCTGCAAATGTGCCTCCAATGTCATTGTACCCGCGCAGCCCATTTTCCGCATGGCACTTCTCCAGGCCCTGATCACCGAGCCGGTCAGCTCCGGGAGAGTCACCAAAGCCGTAAGGTTCCAGTGCCCACCAATCCGCCATCAAGGCCGACTCCCTCTGGTCAACAAAGGACCAGTCATTAACTATCAGAAGGCGGGCCGCCCAGTAGTACAGCTTTAAGTTAGGCAGGGCAATTCCCCCGTCCACTGGTCTCTTCAGCAAAGTTCTGAGGGGAATCTGCTGAACGCCCCATCCCATAAAAGAGACCGAACCTCCACTGCCCAGACGAATCTGTCGGGGACCTTGAATAGTGAATTCTGCAGCACATAGAGGGATTTTGGGAGGTAGGTCATCTTGTACAATGCCGCCCTATCCATCATTGAGAGGGGGATCCGACGCCAGTGTTCCATATCCCTGCGGAAGTTCCATAGGATGCATCCCACATTGTTGTGGTAAAACAGTTTGAGATCCGTGCTCATATATATTCCCAGGTAAGTGAAACCGACGTCGATTCATACGAGCGGCTCGGGCCACACACCGTGCGGTGTCCACGAGGACAACGGAAATATGATAGGTTATCCCGGTGAACTGCCCAAAGATTCACAGCATATCCAGAACCCTTGGCAGGGACTGGTATGGGTCAGCAAGATAGAGCAAGACATCATCGCATAAAGTGAGACCACATCCTCTCAATCACCATCCAAGCAGAGGCATCAGCATCAACGCATCCTGCCGCACCAGCTATCCAGCGGCTCCATCGACACCGCGAACATAAGCGGCGAAAGGGGGCAACCCTGTCCGGTACCCCTTCTGAGATCAAATGCTGCAGACAACGTTTTGTTTACCCGTACCCTCGCCGACGGCTTGTAGTAGAGAAGCCGCACCCATGCCTGGTACATTGGGCCAAAGCCCATGCGCTCCAGAAGGGTCATCAGGTAAGGCCATTCCAGTGAACCAATAACCCTCTTGGCAACCAACACCAGAAGTATCGCTGGCTCCTGCACCTGAGACCTCCTAGCGAGGCAGCCAAAGAGCTATCAGAGATTATGCCGTGTGAACCTATGAGGCATAAAGCTCGATTGGTCCAGGGCCATCATGGTGTCGACCACCTGCTGGAGGCTTTTTGCTAAGAACTTAGCAAGCACCTTTCTTTCTACATTCAAGATGGAGATTGGTCTATGCACGGCACAGTCGTCTAGTGGTTTGCCAGGTCTATGAAGCAGCACTGTCTGAGCTTGCCTAAGATCCTGATCCTGGGGCAGCTCGCCCAGGATCAGGGCCTTGCAGTACATGGCATGGAGCAGTTTAATCATCTTACTCTTAACGCATTAAAAAACCTCAGGGGGAAATCCATTAAGGCCTGGGGACTTCACACTTTTCAGTTGGGCCAAGGCCTCCGCAATCCCTCTCTCTGTGATAGCTACTTCCAATGAGCCCCTGGCCTCTCTACTCAGTTGAGCCACTGGGAGGTCACGCACAAGCGTATGCATATCCACAGCCTCAGTCTGGGAGAGGCAGGATGTATGCAACCGCTGTAAATATTGTGCAAAAGTCCGATAAAATAGATAGCAAGCCCTCTGACCCCAGGGAGCTTGCCAAGGAAGCGGGCATCTGGCTCAGCACCAGCAGTCTACTTGAAGGTACCTGGGAGTGGCCCTGTGGAGGGTGGTTCAGGTTCCCCCCCAGCTGAGTGAGGGGGAGATCCGCAGTGCCACAGACAGGTCCCAAAATAGTGTGACATGCCCATTCTAAGAATGGGAGGGGGGGGTTCGTGTGCTGTGGGCCAGGGCACCCCACTTACACAATGTTGCTTGGATTGCTCCCAGATGATGCACAAGCAGGGGGACTCTGCCATTCCTAAGAGACTGCTCCATAATGGGACCCCACAGGGGTGGCCAGTGTGGCTTTAGGGGGAGACAGAACTCACAAGCAGAGGGTAGAACATACTCTGGTGTGCCTTGTCTGGCTGGGAGGTGTACTTGAGGTAAACTTGTGATTCCTGAGAGTGGGAGTCGTCACTTCCATGAGGTCACAGTTAATGGGATACTGGTCACTGCCCTAAGGGATACATGTGCCAGTCAGACCAAGGTGGTGAAAAGAGTTGTTTCTCCAGAGCAGCCCACCAGACAGGTGTTTAGAGTAGCTCAGGCCCATGGGCAGGACTTTTTCTGCCCTACGGCTCTGGTGTCCTATGAATGGGTAGGGACATAACCGAGAGGAAGGTCATAGTTAGTCTCCAGATACCCATTGACGGCATTCTGGGAAATGAATTATCATCAGTGTTACAAGAGCTGGGATGGGCGGTACTGTTGCCAAACGAGAGTACGAAGACCCAGATAAAGGGGCTGGAGTTGGAAACATACCACAGGGGGAGGACCAGTGAATCATGGGTTGCCAGCTCTTAGAATAGAGCACCCCAAAAATGATCCTGGTAAGGCCACTTCTGACCTGATGTGCCCCCTGCGCCATCACAGAGACAGAGGGCCGTAGACTTGTGCCAGACAGAACCTTCATGACACAGGCAGAGTGTGCACCATTGATGAGGATGGTGGCTTGCCCTTGGCTGAGTGGCCTGTGTGTTCACCCTTGATGAGAGTGGGGCTTGTCCTCATCTGAGTGGCCAGTCTCAGGATACCACTCCAGTACTGGTTGGAAGAAGAGTGGAAGAAGTGTGCCTAACCCCCGGGGTTAGTGCCCCCCCACTCTGAGAAACTGCAGAGGTCGGATAAACTGCCACGCTGCCCAGGCAACCATCTTCACATAAAACCACAGATGTGGTGCAGGGACAAAACCCCTTAAAGCCTCCATCAGAAGGCAGGGTCACAGAGCATGGTCAGGTGAGAGGGAGACCCAGGAAAGGGTTATTTATTTACCTAGAAGCATCAACGCTCTTGCACGATCCTCCTCATTCCTCTTCTACCAGAAAATAACCGCTCCTGTGAGACTTTGCACGCTCGCGAAATCGGGAGCCATGTTGAGCGCGGCTGAATATAAAAGCTACACCATCTCATACTCATTGTCTGTTATTAGGAAAACGTACCTGCATATGGCATTTGGAACCTCCTGGACAATTCCATTTTTTTCAGGTGATGCCCGTCTTCTGCGGTTCACATTGTCAATTTCACCAGCCTTCAGTGACCTTCTTCAGCAATCAGATAACCTTTAAGGAAACCCAAGACCCACCCACCCCACACACAACCACCGCACCCAATGGCTCCAGACCCTAGCAGACCATGTCCAACTGGACCATCCTCCCCTCTGACGACACCCTCAGGATAATGAAGAGCATCCACTCTGGCGCCCCCTCGGATCCCTGCTTCACCACTTCTTCACCAGAGCCGGCACCTCCATCACACCAGAACTCTGCCGCACCATCAACTGCTCCATCGAGTCGCCACCTTCCAAGAAGACTGGAAGCATGCAGAGATCAGCCCCCTGCTGAAGGAACCCTCTGCCGACCGACGGACCTCAAGAACTACAGACCGATCTCTCTGCTCCCCTTCCTAGCCAAAGTCATCGAGAAAGCCATCAACGCCCAGCTCTCCAAGTTAATCGAAACTAACCACATCCTGTACCTCTCCCAATCGGGCTCCAGAAGCAACCACAGCACCGAGACCACTCTCCTCGCCGCTACAGACGACATCCGCACCCTCCTGGACCTGCTGCCCTCATCCTCCTGGACCTCTGTGCCACCTTCGACATAGTCTACCACTGTAAGGTTCTCAGGAACCTTGGATGAGAACTCCTCAGAATCCGGGTGATGCACAAAGATGTCCACCTCTTGACATCCCCAACTCTGATATAAGTAACACAGAGTATTAGGGCGATCGAGGGAATGGAATTAGGATAGGAACCGCTGGGAATAGGATACCTGTAGATAAAGAACACAATGCTGGTTAATCAACATGACAAGGACTCTTGAAGTTTAAATGAACATTAGCACTCCGTTCCCATTGCCCTCCTTCCTTTAGTGCTAACAATTTAGAGAACCTCCTCGGTCTCTGAGAAAACAAAAGAATAATCCCCAAAAATATTACTTCCTACCTGGAAGTCGTCAAGTACTGGAGCGAGGAAATACTTCACTTCGGTCTTTCAATATTCACAAAATCCTGGGAAGCCTTGACCTTCCAAACAACCACTACCCAAGCCTGGGTAGCAAAAGAAGATGCCTCCTTTCAAACACACAGTTCCCGCGACCTTAAACCTCAGGAAACTCGAGTCCAGGAAATCCTCCGAAAGGAGCTGCGGTCTGTGAAATGACAACCGCGAGAAAAAAACAGAAGCTGAATTCTCTAAATAGTGGAGAGCCGCTCCTCGGGTCTCCCAGCAGATGCGGGAGTATGCTCTCACATTCACCACGAGAGAGAAGCCGCGTTCCAAGGTGAAATGGACACGTTCAGCCGAACGCTCTCTGGATTCCTGAATGAGGAAGAATTATGCACGCCGGCATGTGTGCGTCTATGCATGAAATACCCGGTGCCTTCCTCTCCTCCGGCCCAAGCCTCCTGGTTGTTGTAGTTTCCCCAGTCAGAGGCTAAAAGACGGACAAGGTAGGCACTACCAGACTGAAACCCTGTCAACCACCCTCTGCGCAAGACTCTGCGACAAAGCAACGCCGGACCTGCATATCTCAACCAATGCCTCGCTTTCTACACTGTCACCAGGCATCTCCGCTCCGCCCTACTGGCCCTGGCCACCATTCTATGAATCCGCAAGACCACGGCTGGAGGAAGATCCTTCTCCTACCTCTCTGCGAAGGCCTGGAACTCCCTGCTTCTGCACCTCAGGTAATCACCATCGCTGCCGCAATTCAGGAAGGACCTCAAGAGCTGGTTCTTCGACTGAACCGCAGAGCCACCCCCTCTCTCCCACTCAGCGCCTTGTGACCCTCATGGGTGAGTAGTCGCGCTTTATAAAGAAACCTGATTGATTGATTGAAAGGACAAATAACAGATTACCTATCTACAATTTAATAGTAGAGTACAAATGCACAGTGCTAACAGAGCCGCATTTACCCTCCTTGGGAGGGCTCTCCCTGCAGTAGTACTTTCATTGGTCTTCGTCCTGAGTCCGCATTACTCTGCCATGCACAATATACTCTGCAGTGCCCTAGAAATTAAGACATAGTCAATCATCAGGGCTTTTGATAAAACAACAGCACATTGTGGTTGGAGGTTTTCTAAGACAACAGCACTTTATGATTTAACAGTGCATGTTTAACTGACTAAACAATTTGATGATGCAGCTATGGAAGGCTACTGCTATTTCTTCTGAAACATTGTACACTGCAAACTCCTTACAACCTTTGTGGTTCCAAGGAATGTCATTAATTCCTGATTGCCGAACCTCTAAACTGAAGCTACAGTGCACTCCCCAGTTATTTGGTTGGGAGAATGTCGATTCTCACAGATTTATTGCATAGAGAATTGTGATTTTATTAAAGACAAGGAAGCTAGCATTATACATAATACTTTTATTCACCACTTCTCAGCAGCACTTTAAAGAACTTTAAAATAGAACCTTAACATCAAACAATTGAAAAGAACACTAATGTCCCATAAGATCCTGACGTCCGCCATCTTCTTCTTCTTTGTTTCTTCTTCTCCAAATGTTCTTTTTAATAAACGTAACATCTTCTTAAAAGTACTTCTTTTATCTGCACAGATCCATAAACGAACCTCAATTTTCTGCAAATAATAAATCAATAAATTATTTTACCAATACTCTATTGTATCACAAAACATCCTCTTCCACTTTTCTGTCCTTTACCTAAACTTATTCTTAAATAGATATACATCTTAATAACTCTCATCATAAAACCAAACAACTTCTCCTCCAACCCAAAATCAGGGTGGGAGGGAGGGATGATGCCAGCCTCCTTGTCTTTAATAAAATCACGATTCTCTATGCAATAAATCTGTGAGAATCAACATTTTATGGCAAGACAGGAGGCTAGCATTATGCATGTTCAAAGCCATCTAAAACCTTTTTTGTAACATGCTCAATAGGTTTGAAATAAAACTTCCTAAAAACCTCTGCATTTGACCAATCAGCAGCTTTTAATATGTCATTTAAACTTCCTCCACTCAAATATGCCTTACTAGCCATCGCGCCCCTTACAGAATGTGCTGTAAAACAATTCACGTTCACACCTGCCTCCTTCATAACTGATCTTACCCATCCAGCAATAGTAGCTGCTGGAACCACCTTAAAAGGCTTAACATACGAAATCAGTAACTGATCTACTCTATCCGCTCTAAACTCCAAAACCCTACTCTCGTATTCCTTCAAACACTTTACAACACAAAGCTTCGGGTACGCATCCAACAAAGGTTAAAAGACTGACCTTGACATTGTCTTAGTTCTCCTCCAAATCTCAAACTTTACTCCTTGAGGTTGATAAAACCTAGAACTAACATCCAAAGCCTTTACATCTGAAACTCTCTTAATTGAAACCAAAGTTAGCAAACTCGCCAACTTCTACGTTAATTCTCTGAATCCCAGATACCTATTGGCAGGCCATACTTCAAATAGTTTAAATATCAAATTCACATCCCAAACTGAACCATACTTAGCTTTCGGAGGTCTTTTCAACCTAATACCCTTCATAATTCTACACACCACTGGACTCTTTCCTATTGATGCACCCTGGATTAAGGCGTGCCCAGCCTAAATTGCCGACCTATCACAATTAATAGTCCTGTACAACAACCCTTTCTCAAACAGTTCTGCTAAAAAATTTGATACCATTATCTCATCAACCTCCACGGGATCCAAATCCCTCTCCATGCACCAATGTAACCATACTGACCATGCACCCCTGTATTTCTTTCTAGTCCCAGGTGCCCACGATTCCTTGAGTAAAGCTGAAGCTGTTCCCGAAAGGTCTGAGAATCTTTCGGATCCCCTGATATCTTCCAAACTAGAAGGTTGAGCGAACCTTCCTCCTCCAAAGGATGATCTATCCCTTCCTGTCCAATCAACATTCCACTGTTAGCTCGTATCAAAAAAGGTTTCTCCATCACCATCTCCAAAATTGAAGGGAACCATGCTTGTAATATCCAAAATGAAGTCACCAACACAATCTGTGTGACCTGTCTTCGTACTTCTAACAACACCCTCTAAATCATAGCAAACGGGGGAAAAGCATACCCCTCCTTTCCTTCCAACTTTGAGTGAAGGCATCTACCGCTAATGCTCCTGTAGACCAGTCTCCAACTGAAGTAATCCTCCAACTGAAATGTCAGTCTGGAAGCAAACAGATGTATATCCAGAGGACCCAACTGACTCTGAATCTCTAGAAAAACCTCCTTGTCCAGCATCCAATCGCTGTAATCTATCAGATTTCTTGAGTACCAATCTGCTCCCATGTTCTGTTGCCCCGGTAGATATTGAGCCTGAAGAGCAATTCTGTGTTCCATACAAAATTCCCAAATGCCTTGTGCAATTTCTGTCAATCTCCTTGACCTGCTTCCGCCTAACTTGTTTATATACGTGACTGCTGTGATATTGTCCATTTTCAGAAGGACAGAATTCCCTTGGAATAGAGACCTGAAACTTTGCAAAGCAAAACTCCCTGCCTTCATTTCTAAATAATTTATATGTTCCATCCTGTTCCAAACTCCACCTGTTCTCTGATTCAAACAACATGCTTCCCAACCAAAATTGCTCGCATCTGTTTCTAACACAAAATCCGGTTTCATACCAAAAATTGCTCGTCCATTCTATGCTACCAGATTTTCCAACCACCAAATTAGCTCTCTCTTCACTTCTTCCGTCATTGGTACACAATCTCCTTACCATAAATCGACTGCCAGTCCCGAAGTCTTTAAGCGTTGTAAAGCTCTGTAATGCAAAGGCCCAGGAAACACAGCTTGTATCGAGGATGATAAAAGACCTATAACCCTTGCTAACTCTCTCAAAATCACCATCTCTTTCCTCAATAAAGATTTCACCTCTTGCCGAATCTTTTTTATCTTTTTTTTCTGGTAACAACAAATTACCTTTGACTGTGTCCACTACAAAACCTAAAATTTCTAATGCTTGAGCTGGCTCCAAAATTGATTTCTCTACATTTATCAGAAATCCCTAGGATTGCAACAGCTCTTTGACAATCTCTAATTGTGACCTCAACACTGTCACATCCTGATTCATAATTAGCAGATCGTCTAAATAAACAATCATCCGAATTCCCCTTTCTCTCAAAAAACCAACAACTGATCTCATCACTTTTGTAAAACACCATGGGGCTGAAGACAACCCAAATGGTAGGCAAACAAACTGATAAACATGTCCTTCCCACCTGAATTGGAGATATCTCGGTCTTTTGCAGTTCATTGGAATCGTGAAATAAGCATCTTTCAGATCCAACTTCACTAACCAATCTAGGTCCTGTAAAACATCTCTCAACAGATGAATACCCTCCATCTTGAAATGCCTGTAAATCCCATAGTAGTTTAAGTCTCTCAAATGTATCACTGGTCTCCATCCCTTTTCTTTCTTTTCTACAAGAAATAACGTACTCACGAACCCTACTTGGTCTTCTCTTACTTCCACAATAGCCCCCTTGACAAGCATACTCTCTATTTCTTCCTTCACTATCTTTTTTTGTTCTTCATTGAACCTCAACTCTCTCGGTTCCTGCATTTGCACTGGCTCTGAATTGAACTCTATTTTGTAACCTGTTACAGCCTCCAACACCCAAGGGTCTTTTGTTATCACCTTCCATCTTTTCACAAAATGTTTTAACCTTCCTCCCACCTTTCCTTGGGTAAAACTAGTACAAATCCTCATATTCATACCTACCTCGTGCTTGAGCAGAGGATTGTCCTCTTCCTCTTGTGCCTCTAGTTCTGACTCCCCTTCTTCTTTGAGGGAACAATCCATATTGACTTTGGGATCCTCATGCGACTCCTCTGTTACTACTAAACTGGGACCTATAAAAACTCCAGCTGGGAGGTTGCCCTCTCCTCCCAGCCCTGCCATAAAAACTATTTGTTCCGCTAAAACCTTTTCTCATATTGAGCTATGCTTTATCTAAGGCAGTACACGTATGTACGTACTTTCCCAAGGCCTTGACTAAGCCCTCACCTAAGAGCAAGCCTTTAGGATCTTCACCTGTTTCCTTTCGTGCAAAATCACAAGCTTAGGACTTATTCTAAACAATACTGCCTTTCTACTTTCGGCAATCAGCCCGTATCTGCATTCCCTCAGAAGCAAATCGCTCTCTGGCATCAGCCCCTTAACAAATGAATATCCAAATCCGTACCCTTAAGATACGCCTCTACAATCAAGTCGAACATTCTTGCAAGAGGACCTAAGGTGTCCAACAGTTTGTCCTCACATTGCTTCAATGCCTTCTCTAGACCCTTTCTTGGATCCCTTCCTAACTTGAACATGTAAGCAATGAATCCTTTTCCCAATCACTGGGTGTGAACATTCTGCCCTCATAATATTACGTTCACCCTTCTCCAGTGGTCTCCTTAACCAGTGCCTAATATAATCTGGCATATGATTCTTAGGCCACCAGTCAGATCCCCGGTGGTGACGTACATCTTTAGGGTCAAACAATTTTTTACCAAAAGGATCAACCACCATTTTATCTCCCCTCATCTTGGTATTCTCACTTCCCATATCATCCTCCAAATCGTCCCTATAATCTAAATCTAAAATATATTCATCCAAGTCAGTATAATCAGCAGGGAATTCCTGCTCATCTTAGCTGTTGCTATGAACACTCAATCTCTGTGAGCCGCTTGGGACTCCATTTCCTTCAGCACTGTATTCCAGATGCTTTCTTTTGCTTTTACATTTTCCTCCTACTCCTCTATGATCTCTTTCCTCATTTTTGGATACTGAAAAATACTCCTCTTCCTCATTTTCATGAGGTCTCTTCATACCTGACATGGCAGCATTTACAGTCTCTTTAATGAGGTTCTTTATCTCCTCAGATATGTTTTTAACCATTGTCCCTGACTCTCCACTTTATCTCCTCAGATATGTTTTTAACCATTGTCCCTGACTCTCCAACACTCACCTCTTCCTCTGACTTTTACCCAAATACTGTCAATTAAAAACACACAAGTAACTGATTTGACCCCTTCACCACAGCTGATCTAATCCTAATACCTGCACCTTTCGTTAATTCACTCGGTAAATAGGTTGCCTAGCAACGCTCCGACTGCTTAAAAGAAAGCCCATCAGCTGTAGAAATAAACCTGTGCTTGTCACCCAAACATGCCCAATCTAAAATGGCGCTCGTAAATATGTTTCTCTTCTTATCCCAATATCCTTTTTTTTTTTTTTTAAACACTTTCAACTATTTAAAATTATAAACGGAGCTCCTCCGCTTACAAAAACTAAGTCATCTTCCCTTGTAACGTACGTACCACGTAGTCATGCGCATTAGGAATTCCTAAAATGGCTGACCGCGTCACAGGTTATACGCGAGCTCCCCTTCTCGGAGTTCTTTTCTCTAAAATGGCCGGTCGTTCCGAATCTTGCCTCGAGCCCTCACGCTCGCATGAAGCCTTCTGAAGACGCGCTCCATCAAATGGTAAGCGCCGACTTTTAAATCAAAACTATTGTTTTATTACTTTACTTTACTCATAACCTATTTTAAAAGTTCCTGACTTACGCCTCATAAACCTGCACCCGCTATGGTTCTATATACATACATTTACGTCTACATATTTATTCTAATCCCAATAAAACAAACAACATTATAATTAAAAAATCATTATATAATTATAAAACACACAAAACCACAAAGATTTAGCCCATAAATTGAACTGTTCTCCACCATTCAATACTTCATTCACACAAACCTTCTAAAAAATATATAATAATTAAATAACCAAAGAGTACTTATCTGCTCAAGAAGCAGCAAACAAAAGAGGAAGAAGATTGCGGACGTCAGGATCTTATGGGACATTAGTGTTCTTTTCAATTGTTTGATGTTAAAGTTCTATTCTAAAGTTCTTTAAAGTGCTGCTCAGAAGTGGTGAATAAAAGTATTATGCATAATTCTAGCCTCCTGTCTTGCCATAAAATCGGTGAAGAATAGTAGGAGTTAAGTGATCCTGAGTTCCTCCAGATAATTATTATTTCACTTTCCTTCCTAGGATTCCCCATCCCACCACCAACAGTCTACATAATGAGTAGTGGGAAAGAGGGAATAGAGTGGTAAGCTCAGTCATTGCCTTGTTACCAGGGGGGATCAGAGTAAAGTGGAAGTAAAAATCACATGCACACTCTTAACCTGTTGTTTACTCTTGTGCAGTTAACTGGACAATCTATCCGAGAGGTCATCTACTGAGGCAGGGAACACTCACGCACGACAAGACCAGATAAACAAGAGCCCCAGAGAGGAAGACATAATTTCTTCTTTCAATGCCGTTCCCCTTTCCCCCAGTGGGCTGACTGATTCCCACAGTACCTCTAGGTGTTGGGTCCAGTTAGTCCAAGGGTGGAGATGGGAACTTGCCTCAGTAAACTCATCGTGCCTCCACGGGATCGCACGCCAAAAGGTTAGTGCCCATGATCCTGGCATAAACCTCAGGAGCAAGTAGGGAACTTCTTGTCAGCCGCAAGGCTGGAAGTGAGACCTGCCCAAGGCCCTTGATTGGGGCCTGCACCTGGCAGTGTTTGGCCCAGGGCCTGGCTCTTGACACTGACATCTGTCCGGGACCTCTGCTGGTTGCTGTCCTTCTGGGACGAGTTTTCCTTAGGTTGGGGACAGAAGTCTGATGCAAGGGGGTGAGTGGGCAACATCACTTTGTTGGCCATGGTGGTTCTGTCTGCCCACTAGGATGTATCTGTGAGCAAATTAAGATTAAGAGCTACACAGATGAAGTCCACAGGTGAAGAGAAGGTTTCCCCATGGGTCAGACAAGTGGCTGAGGAGAGGGGTTACAGAGGGATCCAACTAAGACCTAGCCCTCTCTGCAGGGTCACCCCAAACTTTTTCCCTTCTTTCCTTTTCTTTGCTGTACCCGTTTTTGTTGGCTAACCAGTGCTAAAATGCTATTGCTCTCTTCCTTAGACTTGGTCAAATTGGCCTACACCTAATTGACACACTTAATTTACTTGTAAGTCCCTAGTAAATGATACTGCATGTACCCAGGGCCTGTAAATTAAATGCTACTAGTGGGCCTCCGTCACTCATTGTGCCACCAACTGAAGTAGCCTTTTAAAATATATTTCCGACCTGCCACTGTAGCATGTTAAAACTTCAATTTCGATCTGGCAGAATAAACCTCTTGCCAAGCCTAAACCTTCCTTTTTAATACATATAAGTCACCTCTAACGTAGGATCTGAAGGCTCATATGCCAGGGTGCATTGTATCTAAAAAGTAGAACATGTGTATTTAAGTTTTACATGTCCTGGCAATGTAAAACTCTTCAAGTATTTCTTCCCTGTTGTAAGGCCCATCTCTCCCATTGACTAACACTGGGTTACCTTATTACAATTAATAAGTGATAACTTTGGATTGGGAGCAAATAGGGATTTGCTGTTTATACTCAAATGAATTGTAATTTAAAATCCTCTTTAATGGTGAAGTTGAATTTTAAGTCCCAATTCTGTAAATGTCTCTTTTAGAAAGTTGGCACTTTCTTGTCCTAACCATTTGTGCCTCCTGCCAGTGTCCTGCGTCATATGACTGTGAATGGCTCTGCTGTTGGGTTTATGTATTGCTTCCAGACAAGAAACACAAAGTGGTCTTAGGTGTGGACAGGATGGACCATCCTGTCAGGATGACTGGGAGGGGCTGTACCAAGCCCCACTTACATTTTAAAGGGCTTTGCCTCCTGCACAGACAGAGGTGTCTAACACCAGACCAGACCTGTCCTGACTTTTGTCACCCTAGACAGTTTGGATCCTTGACACAAGAAGGGGAAGAACCTTCCAGAACCAGATGTGGGGGTAGGACAGGGAGTTCCTCCACACTAAGGGTGGTACTAGGTATAAATATTGGACCTCCAGATCACTCTTCAGAATACTTCAGGAACTGGGGACATTACAGACTGCCCTGTGCCAGAGGACTACCCTGCTGCCAAGGACTGTCTTACTGTCTGAGAAGGAAGAATGGACCTGCTTACCTTCATTCCAGGCTAACCTGTGATCTCCAAGGGTCAGTTGGCTGACCTCCTTTGTAAGCTAGAGGGACATAACAAGCTCCAGAGGCCTCCCTTCCCCTGCCTGCTGACCTTCTGTACTGGACCTGCAACTGGACCTGCCTGACCCCCATTTGGCCTATGCGCGAGTTTAATCCTGATCCCCAATAGGTGACACCCCCAGGTTCTGGACCCTTGGCTGGAATCCGTTTGAGTTCCTCCAGAGAAGAAAAGGTGAAATCCTGAAGTTTGGACACTTTGCGACCACGAATGTGCATCTACGCGCTGAGATTCTGACGCCCACTATGACCGCCAACACAAAGCTCCGGTGAGACCTGCTCTTGATGCTCCAGCGACAACTGGAAATGCAAGCTCTGCACTCCGCCCTACAACAACGACAGTCCACGGAGATCGCCAACTAGCAATTCCAGCAAAGATCATCATCGATGCCCAACAGGCTCTTCGCGCTACTGCGATGACACCTTGCTATGCCCCGCGTGCTCTTTGCACAATTGCAACGACCATCTGCGATGCTCTCCCTGCTTCTCGCAGCCTCCTCCACCGTGAACAGGACTTTTCATGGACTGAGAATGTAACTCTTCAGCAGGACTAACTTGGTCCCTGTAGCTCCATTGCGGTCAGCCTGAACTTGTGACTTTCCCCAGTCTAGCATGACCAGGTGACTGTGAGTGGCATTTTGTGCTTTTAGGTGCTATTTTCGCCAAAAGCTTTGAAATTGCATAGCTCCGGTGATATATTTATTAAAATGTACTCCATTTTTCTAAATTGGTTTCAGATTTTTCATGCGTTGTGTTTTCACTCTATTACTGTTTGTGTGCTGCATAAATACTTTACATATTGCCTCTAAGGTAAGCTTGACTGCCTTGTGCTAGGCTACCAGAGGGTTACTCACAGGTTAATCTCGTGACTTTTGTGGTTCAGCCCGACAAGGATTGTGGTTGTGGGCTTCCACTCCCCTCAAACAATAACCCAATTTCTCACATAGTGCATTCGTGCATTTTTTTTCACCTGATGATAATGTATCTAGCTTTTCAGACAACAACCACAATCCTTGTAAGGTTGAATCAAAATACTTTACTTCATCTTGGATTGGAAACCTCGGATAGCATCCTATTGACAAATTAACATTGTGGAAAGGGTAGAGTATAAGGTTTGTCCTTAACTCTTTACCTGAACTCTTAGCGTTTTGTAGTCACACAAAGAAACTTAAGTTTGACATATTTTGGCAGCGCCGAATTACTCAGTCTCGCCACCTCCCTGAATGCCTGATTCTCTAGGCAGCTTGTGGAGCACTACTCCAGGTGACTACGGAGACACCAGAATTGTGTAGGAAATGAGGACAGTTAACTGAACATGGCATCCAACATTATGCTAGCCGACAGCGGAAGAAGTACTTCTACTGAATGCATGTAATCACTGGTAAGTTCCTGGTACAGCTTTTGGCACAGATGTAACACTAACTTGAAAGTGGAAGAAGGAACAATGCTAACTCCTACTGCCTCAACAGGTTTTGTGTAAAAGAGCCATGCTTAGAAGTCCAGCAGCAAACGAACATGATCAAGCACCAGAACAAGGAAATCCCAGTCATGGGAGTAGAATGTTTTTCAGCGTCAAAAAAGGACCAACAGTGACTCCAGCAGTTGCTCTGTCATCTACAAACAGTGGAGTCTACACAGATTAAGGCTAGTGGAGTAGTGAGAAATGAGCACAAGCGAGGTACCTTTGATAAAACCCTATTACTCAAGACTTTTGTTTTGATATTTAGGAGTGAGATGGAGTGAAAGGAGGTGCACTTAGTGGCCGGGTTACCATCTTTGTGTATGATAGTTATAATGGCACGGCTAAGGTTGTCCGGTAGTCAACCCATTCTTCGTGGCTCTTTGACTATATTAAGCATATGTGTCCCCACTGCTAAGCTTGGAATCCATTAAGGTGATTAGTGATAAAGAGGGTGTTGGAAGCCTTTACCTTAATGTCAATAGCGGATGGTTTGACAAATTGATGACAATGAGCAGCTGAATATATCAGTTGGTGTTAAGCTGCATTTCAAATCCAATGGGTAAAGACCATGCCTCAAACATTGACTATTTGTAAAAATGGGGATGCTAAACACTTTTCATATTGACCTGTAATAGGCCGAAGTCATTACAATAAGTTGAAGAATTCCTTTTATACATGCTTATGGTGAAAGAGCAAAAGTCAATCTGTTTAGTTATATCAAAGAACTTCTTTAATTTTCTTCTTCAGGGCTTGATGTACAGCCAGACAGTACCGCCAACGCTTGTTTTACTCCCTTCGGCTCACACTCCTGGGGCTTTCTCAAGGTTATAAAAACATGTATTTAAATATTTGTACATTAGAACTTTATCAGACAAACTCATGAAGAGTAGGTAAATACCACTGCAGTGTGCTTTATCCAATACTATGTTGAACCTGAGGTGAGGCGCACAGTTGAGGCACGTGTATTTTTAAACCAAAATTTGTAAGGTGTGTAATGGTGAGTGATCTAGTGGGAGAGAGGGATATCTAATGAAGTTTACAAATAGGTGCAAAAAACGAGATAGTTGCTATGGAGACCCTAATAAATAGGAAATAAACAGCTAAAACATTTTACCAACAAGGTGTTGAAATCAGTATTGGTAAGTATAAATATTGTCAGGATTAGGTCCAGTATCTGTGTCACTATGTAAAATCAAAATGACATTGGTTACACATGTACTAACATCAGAGTAATAAGTGGTTAGTGTGACCTCTACACTAAGAGGTAAAAATGGCTGGTATCTGTTTCAATGCTAGTTAAGGGTAATGAAGCAGTAGACAAAGGAAAACCGGCTTGGAAGTCAGATGTCAAAGTGGGGGCAGAGATTGCCTGGTGCTCTCCGTTGGTTGAGAGCGACTGGTTTCTGCAAAAGAGGTTTCATACCTGTGTCAGTGGTCAGTCACTTGTGAGATCAGATGAAGACGGGCAAAAAAGCTGGAGTCTAAAATTCCCACAGTCACGAGGCATCCTGTCCTAGGTTCGGGGATTTACAGTATTTAACGAAGGTGCGTGTGCCTCCAGAGCACATCCAACCCAATGTTGGGAAGGGTGACCAGTGTGTTGTGGACTGCCATGTGGGTGAGGACATCCTCGGTTGGGTGTGATTCCATTGAGCCTAGTCATTTTTCCCTTCTGGATGTGACTGATTGCATCTGTCAATTGTTTCATTAAGAGATTTTCTTTTCTAACTGCAGAGTCCTTTGCATCTCCCTACATGTGCTAGACTGGATCCGAATCTTTTTCAGAGTCTTTGCTACCACTCCGGCAGATGGCACCATCATACTCTGAGGCGACCTCAATCCGGAAGTGACAGAGTGAGCCGTATAAAAGCACCACTCCTTCGCAATTACACCCTTTGACGTGGAGCTGGAGCTCTCCTCTTGACTTTGTCGGTTTTTACAAATGCCAGAATTGCACTTTTCGGCAAAAAAAGACATATTGTTTACTTGTCAATGTGGCTGTTATCGCACAACTATCCGTTGTATTGCAAGGATTTGGGGCTCGACAAGGAGTCGTTCATTCGAAGTAGAAAAAAACTCTGAAAATATGTTTTTCCCTCACTGTAGTTTACAATCTTGGTTTTATTGCTCAGTACTGCCAATTATTTATTCTTGTTTTACCACAAGCACTTCTTCAGTTGTCAGAGACTATTTTTCCAAGGTTTTTATCCTTCTCTAACTCCCAGGTGGGAAAGTAGTCCTTGCCTTGTTTGAGCACATAAAGTACTAACGTTAAAATAGCATGTGAAGGTTTTCCCAGGAAACTTTTATACAATTTTCATTTAGATGAAACATTTAATGCATCAGTTGGTAATAGTAACAACACGGTCACAAACATTGAAAAACAATATTAATACAAATTATTTCAATCATTTTTATTCCTGTTTATAGGGACAAAGTAAGTGTAACGTCAGTCCAAAGCCAAATAGGCTGTATTTCTTTCTGTCTTGGCTCCGAGGCTGTGTCCAAAATGCTTCCACCACCTGGGATTGTAGATATTTTAGATGTACTTAACATATTTGGAAATGAGATAGGAGGAATATCACTGTTTAGTCCAACACAAAATGGATTCCTTTTCTTTGTTGCTATAAAGCTGTCTCCAAAGTGCTTCAGCGTGTTGCGTCAATGACAATATTTATTGATTTAGACCTCTTCCGAGATCAACAATTGCAATAAATACACGAATCAAACACTTTTTTTAATAAAATTCTGCTGTTGACATATTAATAGGAACTTTCCTTTTAAAATACTGGTAAAAACGATTTCATAAATTTGTACAATTTATAAAGGACAAATTCATTCTGCAGAGATTTAAAAAAGACAATCAAGTCATTAGGGGTCGAGAGATTGTATCTAAAATCATAGATTTAAAAAAACGGTTTCTGGCCTGTACTACCGCCTTATTAGAACATGAATAAAAAACGTATTAAATCCTGGACTCCTCTATTGCATTTGTCACATACACATGTACCGTCAACTGTATCACTCCAGCTCCTTGTATAGGTCTTTAAAGGTAAAATACCTAATCGAAACATGATGATGCATCTTCGAATGCTATGTTCTAGAGTAAATCTCACATACTTTTGGTGGGTCTTAAACTCAGTAGTGGATACGAGATATTTATAATGGGATAGTTGGGAGCAGTGTGCCTTGTCAAGCTCATAGCTTCATCGGGGAGTCAATTTTTTCAGAAAAACCTTCAAGTATGCTGGAGACCAGGATTGAAGAATGCTTTTAGTACATTGGAAGTTTTGTAAAGCTGGCTTTAAGTTTCTATTAAAAGTGTCTTGTTTTTTACCTGCCTTTAAAGGTTTCGTGTTTCAGTAAGGCCCTTACTTGTTCCGCATGCAAGAGTTTAAATGCCCATCCTATTATGTTGGCCAGAGATATTGAGAATGCGCTTACAGTTGAAAGCTCTAAGCGAAGGATCTGGACCGGAGTGGCCTGGCTCAGTAACGTTATTTTACGTAGTAATTTACCATCGCTGATATTCAGTATGTTCCATCTATCGATGGGAGTATACTCTATGGCGTAAGTTAGGGTAGGTGGAATTTTTGCCCTGTATATTTCAAGAAGAGTGTGGAAATGTCTCTTGCCCGAAGAGGAATAAAATCTCTTTTGGGCATTAATATGTGCTACTGCTTTTTGATTCATTTTTTGAAAGTGGGAATGTACTTTCAGAGTTTGTGTAAAAACTCGCCCCAGGTAGATGTTCTCTTTTACCACCTCAGTTGTTGTGCCATCTAAGTTCCAGTTAAAGTGAGTATGTTGTTTCCTTCCCCTAAATGGGACTACCTTTGTTTTGGATATGTTTACTTTTATGTAGTTTTCTTCTGAATACTTGGGGAGCGCATCTATGATTCGCTGTAGGCCCAACGGGGTAAGATCGAAAAGTGCCACGTTGTCAGCATACATTAACACATGTATGTTTACAGAGGCTACTTTGGGAGGGTAATTCTTTACTTTTAGAAAGCTCTCTGCTATATCGCTTAGAAAAAGCGAAAACAAGAGGGGGGCTAATAGGCAACCCTGCTTTAGGCCGTTCGCAGTAGGTATCGTGTGAGACTAAGGGAGTACTTTTTGTGTTTCATCGTGTGAGACAAACCTTTAGCACATCCCATCGGACTTTACACCATGTTGAGGTGTGGAGGGCAACAATAAACCTCAGAAGGAGGGTGTGGCTACGCAGCAATGGAGACGGACGTGCTCGTGTAGAGCTCCGTCGGCGGCTCTCCTCTCCAGCTGCATATCTCCGTTTATATGCATCCGCTGGGACCGGGTGCCTTTCTGTTAACGCCTGAGATTAACCCGATGCCCCAGTGAAAGCTGTCGCGGCGGCGGATGAAGATTTCCGCGCTGCGCTATACAAGCTCCGGAGACGCCCAACAGGTCGCTGCCGCTTCGGGGGAGATTACCATGCAAGTCCGCAGGCAGGCCCCGCCCACTAGGCCTAGCACAGTGGCGCAGATAGATGCAGAGACGCCGGGATCTCCTGCCGCCGCCAAACCTGGCCACAATTAATCTGCCGACGACCGGAGGGCTCCTCGCGGTGCAGTACCACTGTGTGGCTGGTCACTACTCTGGAACAACTACGTGCTTGCACAGTCACGCACCCGTCGGCGTGCTACAAATTCAGCGCTCCTGCCCCACATGCCGCTTGGACCGAGTGGCCCAGGAAAATCGCCCTCCCCTATAATCAGGCATTTCCCCACCTGTCTGGTGACATGGGGTGAGAGGAGTGATATCACTCACGACTGGACACGAGGTACGGCGGCGCTCTAGAGAAGGGAGGGGGTGCCTGGCGGAGGGAGGCATCGGCAATGGTGAAAACAAAGGGACAGAAATAAAGCACCACGCAGGAAGGCCCAGCCGTGGACTGGCACAAAACCCCTGAACTGCCACCCTGAGACCAGAGGGGCCTCACGTGCAAGTGGCGGGCCATAGTGGTGGGGAGGCCTAGAAGTCACTGGAGCTGCGGCCTCCACCTACATGTTCTACGCGGAAACGACCGAAAGCCTGCGACACCCACAGCGTTGCCCTGCCCGCTGCCGGACCTCCCGCTCGGACGCCCCGAGACTCATGTCGCGCGGAGGCCGCATAAAATCTGGTACTTGGGGCACACCAGCCCCACCCCCGCAGACCCGAGCCCAAGCGGACAAGATGACGGAGGTGGGATCGCCTGACCCGATGTCCAGCAAGCTAGACGCCGTGCTGGCGGCGGTAGAGAAACTGGGTGAAACACTGAACCAAACCTGCACTTCTCTGGAAGGCAAGATTGACAAGGTGGCCATCGACCTAACCTTACTCCGTGCGGATCATCGAAAGCTCACGGATCGAACCACCACTATTGAAACCGCTATTGCTGACATTTCCCCGCGGGTAGACGCGGCGGATAAGCACATTCAAGGCCTTCTGAATCGAGTGGAGTACTTGGAGGGAGTACTTGGAGGATAAAGCCGAAGACGCCGAAGGCCGGGCCCGGCGAAACAACGTCCGAGTGGTGGGCCTGCCGGAGGGGACAGAAGGTAGAGATCCAGTGGCCCATGTCGAATCCTGGCTCCGCACGCTGCTGCCTGAGGAAACACTCTCTCCATACTTCGTCATCGAAAGAGCACACAGAGTGCCGGCCAGGCCCCGCCTCCGGGTTCCAATCCAAGACCGCTCCTAATCCGCTTACTGAACTATAGAGACAGGGACACTATACTTCAGGAAACGAGGAAATTGCAGGACATACAGGTCGACAATCATAAAGTCATGTTTTTCCCAGATTACACGCTACAAGTACAGAAGCAACTGTACTCGTACATGGCGGTGAAGAGGCGGCTTCGACAATATAATATCAAGTATTCTCTTCCAGGGGATACTCATCAATAGTCATAAGCACTGAATTATCTCCGCCCACGTGCGGGAACCCGGAGCATATATACAAATACATATATATGTGTATGTAGTAGAAAAAGAGTACATAGTACGAAATAAACACACACACATACACGTACAACATAAAAAATATGCAGCCCCAAACATATCCAATAGGCTAAGAAGCCAGAATTACATGTATTTCTCTAGTATGAAAATAACATATAAACATATAATGTAAGAGAAGGACATGTACAGTAAGAGCATTCCGCAAAAAACCTTATATTTTCATCAAAGAAAACAGTTAATGCCAGGCAATTAGCCCAAAGAAGGCTGCATAAATAAATAACATCCCTGTACAGAAAAGGAACCTGGCACCTCGCCTTTAAGGCCTCAGAGAACCTGAGCACTTTGCCTTTAAGGCCTCCAGGAGAACCCTGCTCCCATCATGCACCACAGGTGACAGTTAGGTCAGTTCTTTTTTCCGGCTCCTTCTGTGAGGAACCTGGAGCTTGAGCTTAACTGATTTTGACTTTTTCCAGTCAGAATTTATATTCTAACTATTTTTTTCAATATTTCTTTTTACTGGTTGTAATTACCAGTCTTTTTCTGACTAATTGGTCATTCTTTTTAGTCAGATATGCCACCTTTATTTGATAAATGTCCTTCATGTGGGAAGAAGATGGCCAAATCCGATCCTCATTCGGTCTGCGTCGTGTGTCTACCTTCTTCTCACGACACAGAGACATGCTACCACTGTCGTCAACTTTCAAGTAGAACATTGAAAGACAGAGAGAAGATCAGACTTCTAGGCTTGCTGGTGAGAGGAAAGAAAAGTGGCCCAGAAAGTCATCATCCATCTGCAGTGCCCTCCTCTCCGAGAAAACGGCGAAGATCTACATCACCAGAAGCTAGAAGTAAGAAAAAACATCTTAGCATGTCGTCGACGTCGAGACCAACCAAACAAGTAAGGTCGTCGTCGAAGACAAGATCGCCGTCGAGAAGTAAGTCGACGTCGAGACCTATGACGCAAGCGAGATCGACGTCAAGACCTACTAAGCAAGTAAGATCGACGTCGAGGACAAGATCGCCGTCGAAAAGTAAGTCGACGTCGAGACATACTTCGGGTTTGAAGCATGATAGACCTCAGTCGACGTCGAAACGCCCGTCGACATCAATACAGAGGTCGACGTCGAGATCTCTGCCCCCTTCTCGAAGGTCGGCGTCGAGACACTCCGATTCACCCTCTCGGACCCGTCGGCGGTCTACGTCGAGGGCAGGGTCGACGTCGAAGATACCGCATGAACACTAGCGGTCGACGTCGAAGAGACCGACGTCGAGGGGTTCGTCCCATAGATCTCCGCCGTCAAGAGTGTCACCTCCACGGTCGTCGTCGATGGTGGCTCATTCTGGTTCGACGTCGAGGCGTTTGACGTCGAGGGACAAGCAAGTTATTCCTGCTGAAGGGTTAGAAAGACCATCGTCGAGTTCACGGTGCTTGACGTCGAGGGAAGCTTCTTCCTCGCCTGGTATAACTATTATCCAAGTTACACCGGAGGGCTCTCCGGCGAGTGGAAACAAATCTCCTCCCATCAACATGTCACCCAGATGGTTGGAGGACATTAGGCACTGGAAGATCCAACCCAGACCTACTGAGAGACCTCCTCCCACGGAATCCGCAAGGCCTTCCGCTGGTAGGTCCCCGAGGCGTTCCAGATCTCCATTAAGACGGCGCACACGCTCAAAAGAGCGCTCAAGGTCCCGCTGATCGCATACGCCAAGGAGAAGACAGAGGTCTCCTACAACGACCTCCTCAACAAGGTCATCGTATAGAGACTATTCCCCTACTATATCTTCAACTCCGCCATCCAGGGTTTCCCCGGTTGATGATATGGGGACATTCAACGAGGTGCTCTGTAGAGGTGCCAGCAAGTTGAACATAACCATGACTGTGCCTCAGGTGACTACATCCGTTATATTTGAAACTTTGCACCATCGAGCTTCGGCAAAGCCCCTTCTACCTTTGGTGCCAGGATTGTTAGAGCCTGCGATGAAGACTTTTTGACACCTGCCACAGTGGGCTCGGGTCCCGCAAGAATTTCAAAAAAGTATAAGGCCCCAGACCAGGATCCTTTGTTTCTGCGGTCTGACCCCCCACCGGATTCTCTTATAGTCGCCGCTGCCAGGAAAGCACATTCCAATACCTCTATGTCATCTGCTCCTCCAGAGAAGGACAGCAAAAACATGGATTCTTTGGGACGACGAATGTGCAATACGTCAGGATCCGTTATGAGAGTGGCTAGTGCAGCCGCTCTACTGGGACGATATGACCGGTCTTTATGGGACTCTCTAACAAGATTCACAGACAAATTACCCAAAGAAGATCAAAAGGATTTTCTAGAGATTGTGCAGGAAGGTGGTCTGGTTGCTAACCAGATCATTAGTACAGCGGCCGACTCTGCAGATTTGGCAGCTCACGGATACGCACATGGCATTTGTTCGCGAAGATCAGCCTGGCTTCGACTCACGGGTCTCAAGCCCGATGCTCAAAGAAAGATAGTCAATCTGCCCTTTAACGGATCATCGTTGTTTGGTTCACATGCGGACGACGAAATGGCAAAAATGAAAACTGAGTTGGATACTCTCAAGGCTGTAGGCCTCGAAAAGAAGAAGGAATTTCGTCGTCGCTTTCGTCCCTATGACAAACGCTCTTTTCAACAGCGAGGTCAATCATCTAACTGGTCATCGCAGAACCAAGTTCAGACGCAACAAAGGTCCCAGTTCCAACAACGTAGACCGGGACGTGGCAGAGGTGGAAACAAACAGCAGTCAACAGCACCAAAGCAGCCACAAAAACAATGAGGTGTGTCTTCCTCCAAAGCTGTTGTCCACTCCGGTGGGAGGAAGTGTTTCATTACATCTGGAGGAGTGGAAACGTATAACAAAAGACAAATGGGTCATCAACATTGTTCAGAATGGCTATCTTCTCAGGTTCATAACTCCTCCTCCATCTATACCTCCGAGAGGCATTTCTCACCGCGACCAACGATTGTTACAAAGGGAGGTAAATACCTTATTGAAGAAAGGAGCTATAGAAAAAGTCCACGCTCCTCAAAGAAATCAAGGAGTCTACTCTCGTTATTTCCTTGTGCAAAAAAGAGGCCCCACCACAGAATACAGACCTATTCTGGACTTGAGACTGTTGAACAAATACATTCGCAGAGAGAAATTTCGAATGTTGGCACTCCATCAAATTTTCCCACAGCTTCACCAAGGGGATTGGATGTGCTCCATCGACTTACAGGACGCATACTTCCACGTACCAATCTCAAAGAAACATCGCAAATTTCTACGCTTTCGAGTGTCTTTTCAACATTACCAGTACTCAGTTCTCCCGTTCGGGCTCAAATCAGCTTCCCGAACATTCTCCAAATGTATGGCTGTGGTGGCCGCTTTTCTCCGTAAGCAGAAAATATTCATATATCCTTACCTGGACGACTGGCTCCTGAAGAGCTCATCTCCAACTCTGCTGCAGGATCATCTCACGTGCTGCCTTCAGCTTCTCCACAACTTGGGCCTTCACGTCAATTTTCAAGAAATCCATACTAAATCCAACGCAAAAGATCCATTACCTAGGCTCCTTCCAGGACACCGAAGAAGCAAGCGTGTGTCTTTCGGAGGAGAGGTTGTCATCAATCCAAAGAAAATGCCTGACCCTTCTTCACACGCATCTACCGACAGTTCGACAGGTGTCATCACTACTGGGATCGATGGCGTTGTGCATCTTTATAGTACCAAACGCACGATTACACATGCGTCCACTACAACAATGTTTGGAGGACCAGTGGATGCAAGTATCAGGGCGCTGGGAGGATCATGTAATTCTCCATCAATCAGCCAAAGACTCCATCCGGTGGTGGATGAAGCGATCGCACCTGATGAAGGGAATCCCTTTCCACCAGGACCCTCCAACCCAGACTTTAGTCACGGACGCTTCTCTCCAGGGTTGGGGTGCTCATATGGGCCCTCTGCAAGTACAAGGTCTATGGTCCGACTCCGAAAAGAGCTACCACATCAACCTGCTAGAGCTGAGAGCCGTACATCTAGCTCTCAAGTCCCTGGTTCCGTCGTTCAAGTCTCGCTCCATTCTGATCCAAACAGACAATACAACGACGATGTATTATTTGAACAAACAGGGAGGTACCCGATCAAGAACACTCTCCATAGAGTCTCAAACCATATGGAACTGGCTTCTAGCGAGAGACCTGTCAATAGTAGCCATTCATCTACCGGGCTCTTTCAACTCCTAGGCGGACTTCCTCAGCAGAGACTTCGTCGAAGCCCACGATTGGGTTCTCAACAACGAAGTCGCTCACAGCATCTTTCGAGAATGGGGAACGCCAGACATCGACCTGTTTGCAGACGCGGTAAACGCAAAATGCCCCGTCTTCGCATCCAGGTTTCCCCAACAAGGATCTCAAGGGAATGCCCTTTTGATCGAATGGTCTCAGAGCTTACTGTACGCTTTTCCACCGATTCCGTTGATACCAGTTGTAATCAACAAGCTGTACAGGACCACCTCCAGGATGATCCTAATAGCCCCGGGGTGGCCTCGCCAGTGGTGGTTTCCGGACCTCCTTCAACTATCGGAAGTGCCACACAAGAGGTTGCCATGCCGCCCGGATCTCCTATCCAAACAGGCAGGGAGAGTATTCCACCCCAATCTGTCCTCCCTCCGGTTGACAGCATGGCTCCTGAAGTCATACAATATGGACACCTACAATTGAATCCAGACTGTATGGCTATTCTCAAAGAAGCGAAAAGACCTTCCACGAGGAAATCATATGCCTTCAAGTGGAAGCGGTTCTTCCTATGGTGTGTGGACAATGGACATGATCCCATCCGGGGTCAGGAACAGGTGATTTTACCCTATTTGCTGCATTTGGCTAGATCTGGTCTTCAGTTCTCTTCTATCAAAGTCCACCTTGCAGCAATCACAGCCTATAGGAAGTCCCCCACCAGACTTCTTTGTTTAGAATTCCGGTGGTAAAGGATTTTCTTGAGGGCTTAAAAAGGTTTACCCACCAGTCAGGTCTCCCTCTCCTCCATGGGAGCTTAACATTGTGTTAACTAAGTTGATGGGGTCTCCTTTCGAGCCTATTCATAAAGCTTCCTTACAGCATTTAACATGGAAAGCCGCGTTCCTGGTGGCCATTACATCTGCTCGCAGGGTCAGTGAGATCCAGGCTCTTTGCTGTAAGGAACCTTATACTGTGTTTCACGCTAACAGAGTAGTTCTCAGAACACATCCTAGCTTTTTACCTAAAGTAGTCTCGGACTTCCATATTAACCAGACTATCACTTTACCTACTTTTTTTCCGAATCCTTCGGAAAGATCTCTTCACTCCCTAGATCTCAAGAGGGTTCTGAAGTTTTATTTGGACAGAACAAAGACACTGAGGAACTCAGAACGTTTGTTTATTAACTATGGTCCTGTTAACACAGGTTCTGCAGCTTCCAAGAGATCCATTTCTAGATGGATAGTTTCTTGTATTCTACTGTCATACCAATTGGCCAACAAATCCCTTCCGGGGAAGCCTAAGGCCCATTCCACTAGGGGGAAAGCTTCTACCACGGCTCTCCTGAGGAATGTCCCCATGGCAGAGATTTGTAAAGCAGCTACATGGCGATCAGTTCATACCTTTACTCGCCACTACTGTTTAGATGCTGACACGCAGGCAGATACCCAGGTTGGGCAAGCCTCGCTGAGAAACTTGTTTGCAAATACTGTTTAATATATGTACGTCAATTTAGTTCTCTGTTTTTGCTCGTCCGCATGGAAGTGGGTATGGGCTTGCTACTCTATTCAGTGCTTATGACTATTGATGAGTATCCCCTGGAAGAGAAGGATAAGTTACTTACCTGTAATCCTAGTTCTCTTCCAGGGGTATACTCATCAAAGTCATAAGCAACCCTCCCGCCTCCCCGGACGAGCATTAACAGTTTACTCGGTATTCTTGCATCTTTGATGCAGGTTCCTACAGGTTACTTATACCGTACAAAAGAACTGACCTAACTGTCACCTGTGGTGCATGATGGGAGCAGGGTTCTCCTGGAGGCCTTAAAGGCATAGTGCTCAGAGTCTCTGAGGCCTTAAAGGCGAGGTGCCAGTTTCCTTTTCTGTACAGGGATGTTATTTATTTATGCAGCCTTCTTTGGGCTAATTGCCTGGCATTAACTGTTTTCTTTGATGAAAATAAAAGGTTTTTTGCGGAATGCTCTTACTGTACATGTCCTTCTCTTACATTATATGTTTATATGTTATTTTCATACTAGAGAAATACATGTAATTCTGGCTTCTTAGCCTATTGGATATGTTTGGGGCTGCATATTTTTTATGTTATACATGTATATGTGTGTGTTTATTTCGTACTATGTACTCTTTTTCTACTACATACACATATATATGTATTTTTATATATGCTCCGGGTTCCCGCACGTGGGCGGAGATAATTCAGTGCTTATGACTTTGATGAGTATACCCCTGGAAGAGAACTAGGATTACAGGTAAGTAACTTATCCTTCCTTGATGTTCCCTGCGAAACTGAGAGTCGTTGCGAGCAGAAAGGCTCATTTCTTTAATACTTCAGAGGAGGCGGAGGACTGGCTCGACAAGTATGACTCCACGGGCACCAGTGCCCAGACCACTGGCACGAGAGAAACTGCCCCCGGCGCCTCTTCGGGCCCTCGTCGCAGGGAGAAGAAACGGAAACAACTCCAAGCCTCTCAAACTCTCGAGCCAGATCTGGAGCAGATTCTAAGCGACCAACGCAGGGCCCTCCAGGCGGCCGCGGTCATCAACAGGACACAAGAAGATGAAACCGCCTCGACTTCTAGCCAACACGGACAGGCCAGCGACGACGAACTCTCAGTTGGTTTCCCGGCCTCACAGGACTCATGCGAACTACCTCAGGTCACCCCGCAGACCTCTGATGACATTGTTTAGTCCCGCTTTCTCTCTCTTTCTTTTGGACTCCCCTGTCTGGCAAGGATAGAGCTGCGACGTCATGCACGCAAGTATCACATGTTTGCTCTAGGCCACCTTGTAGAATTACTTGCTCACAGATGTAAAAATGTTGTACTGCAGCCGAAGATACAGACATAAGTGGGAGGCGGGAGCCACAGCCAAAATGAACCTAAGTGTTAACATACGGGGGACATCTGTTTTATCTTACCCCCCAAAGGGAACATCATATCCGATTTTAGTAATAAGGCCCTGATTCACACATACCTGGCTGGAGGGTGGGACGCTGCTGAGGCACAATCCCTATCGCCCGACACTTGCAGCTTGTTGCGTACAGTAACCCCCCTAGACATTGGTTAAATGTTACTTCCACTAATTGTTTGGACGATTGCCTGTTGCACACTCGCCCTTTTGGTATTCTTGTATACAGTTTATGTTTGTTATGCCATCATTTACAAGCTGGGATGTGTTAATTGGAGACTTAGCTCATTGGCGATACTGCGACCGCAACCGTTCTCAGCCGCAACGCTCCAACTTTACATGGCTGTTGGCTCGATACAGCCTTATACAACAATATTAACCGAATACCATGTCCCCAATTAGAATAGGTACTTGGAATGTGAGGGGTATACACAGTCCCTCGCGCAGGTATCTCATTTACTCATACCTCAAAACACATCACATACAAATAGCCCTCCTCCAGGAGACACACTTGCCTAAGTCAGAGGTGATGCAGCTGCGCAGGAGAAGGAGAGGGCAGCTATATGCCACAGGCTACTCAGCGTTTGCTAGAGGAGTCTTGATATGGGTGCGGCCAGGGACTCCCTTTCGAATCATGGATTCCTTAATGGATGCAGAGGGTCGCTATGTGGTAATGAAAGGCATATTGGATGGCAGGCCGGTGGTCATAGCGTCATTATATGCGCCAAACTCCGACCAGGCCTCCTTTTTCGAAACCATGTCACACAAGCTGGCCGCCTGGCACGAGACCCCCATGGTGTTGGGAGGCGACTACAATAGCGTCCTTGATGTTTCACTAGACCGTTCCTTCCCCTCCTACCGGGCACAACCACACATGCCACAATGAAAGCGCTAAATAACTGGGCAACGCAATGGCACCTGACTGATGCATGGAGACATAGAAATCCACAAGATAGAATGTACTCCTACTATTCGGGAGCGCATGGACTCCATGTACGCTTAGATTGATTCTTGGTCTCTGACGACCTGTTATCGAATGTCTCCGCGTCGCATTATCTGGGACGGACACATTCGGACCATAACCCACACGTGCTGGAACTGGAGTGGGTGAGCGGCACGCCGCCCATCCCTATCTGGCACCTACAACCTGACACCCTGCTTGACGCACCATTCCGTGACCTATTGGCAACTACAATAGCACAGTACTTTGATGAAAACGCAGACATGGCTTCGACGCCATTACTAGAGTGGGACGCTTTCAAGGTGGTCACAAGGGGACACTGCTTGGGAACACAGGCAGGAATGCGCGTACAGCTAGAAAAAGATCTCACCACCCTAGAAAAGAAACTGGCAGCTAGTGAGGGGGAGGCGGTCGAGGGCTCCGCTGGATTGCTAACACGGAATAGGGAGGAACATGCTCGATTATTAGAACGGCTCTGATGCCTCAACTATGCAGCGCATTCAGCACGGACGCACCACATGGGGGACAAAGCAGGCAAATTACTGACGTGGCTGATACACCAAGACGAGGCAGCATCGCCGGTGACATCGCTATGCACTACACAGGGTGTTACAGTATACACACAGCAGGACATACATCACGAATTCACAACGCACTACACGGCATTATACAAGTCTCACATGCAGGCCACAACTGACGTGCAGGCCTACCTCGCGGAGATTGCCCTACCGCACCCCACTCGCGAACAGAGAGCGGAACTGAATGACCCTATTCTCCTAGAGGAAGTTAGGGAGAGCATATTTCCGTTGTCGTACGGTAAGACGCCGGGGCCTGACGGCCTACCGGCAGAGTTTTACAAGGCCTATGCACACATACTAGCACCGCAGTTGCTGAAGGTATATGAGGCTGCTGTAGACGACTCTACTCTTACTGACACACAAAACCGCAGCGCTGCTGATCTCTCTCCCCAAACCCGGTAGAGACCCTGAATCCCTAGGATCCTATCGTCCACTAGCCCTCTTAAACGATTATAAATTTTTTGCGTCAATAATAGCCAAACGCCTAGCCCCGTTGGTAAAAACGCTGGTTCACCCGGACCAGAATGGTTTCGTCCCCACTAGAAGTACTTCCCTCAATATCCGTAGGTTTTTCAGGGTACAGAAATACGCGCTGCATAGATGGCCGCGATCCGGCTGTCTAGTGCTAGATTTGGAGAAGGCTTTTGATTCCCTGGAATGGCCTTACCTGGCAGCGGTATTAAGTAAATACGAGTTAGGGGATCACTACATGAGTATGATCCAATTACTCTATCGACGCGCCACTGTCAGAGTCCGGACAGGACGGCTTATCTCAGATACTATTCAGGTGAGAAGGGGCACGCGACAGGGTTGCCCCCTGTCCCCATTACTTTTCTCCCTAGCCATGGAGCCACTAGCGACGCTACTCCGACAGGCTGGTGACGAATGGGGCATACGATTGGGAGACGGAATACATGCCGTCTCTTTATATGCAGACGACCTACTGTTGTACATACGAGACCTACACGCCATCCCCACGACAATAGCAGATACCCTCAGGGACTTTGAGAAAATGTCGGGACTCCGGGTAAAGTGGGCCGAATCGGGAGCTTACCCGTTTAGCGACAGCACGGTGGAAATAAACGTGTCTATAAATAACTCCACCCTTGCCTGGTACCCAACCATGTTCCGTTATCTTGGCATCTTTATGTATCGGTCCCCCACTGATATATTGGAAGGAAATGTAATTAGAGCAATATCTGCTGTTAGAGCTCAGGTGCACTTTTGGAAGACCCTTCCGTTAAGTGTCATGGGCCGCATAACACTGACAAAAATGATAATACTACCAAAACTGCTATACTATTTTTCGAACCTCCCGATCTATGTCCCGGCCAAAATATTTCGAGAATTGGAATGCCTGTTTCGTGACCTAATCTAGAATAAGGGCAGGCCCCGGGTTGCGCTGTGTAAATTATACGCCCCCGCCAGCCATGGAGGGCTGGCAGTTCCAAATATGGAACTGTATTATCTAGCGGCCCAGCTACAGTGGGTAACGAGATGGTTAAGCGGGGTGGGGTTAGATGACACAGCTGACACGCAGCAGCCGTGGTCTAAATCTCAGATTTACCACTTGTTTCACCCCACTGCTCGTCTCCCACGCCCATCCCAGATATATCTGGTGCTGGCGCACAGGTGCTATAAGAGAGGTTTAAACCTTACCCGGGGTGAGACCCCCTATGCCCCACTGATACCGCTCACGGCGACGCCAAGGGGGAGGACGGGCACTTCCGACGGGGCGCTCGCGCACTGGCACGGGGCAGGCCTAGAGACACTGGGCGACCTTTACGCTGACGGCTCCCTGCTCTCTTTCGAGACAATGACGGCGGACTATGATTTACCGGCAGGACAATTCCTTCTACATAACTCCATTGTGAGGTCCTTGACAGTAGCGTGGGGAGACATAACGACTGAGCCAGAAACACACTTGCTGCTGCAGTACTTGCATATCATGGGTGCAGGCTCGCATATAGTACACTGGCTAGTAGAGGCTCTACTCACACATACACTTAAACCCATGTCGAGCCTCCGGGAGAGGTGGGAAACAGACAGAGGGCAACCATGGACAGAGAAGGAATGGGGCATAATACTCGCCAGCCCCTCATACATACCAAGGAGCTCGAAATTTAAACTCATACAAACGTACATAATACAGAGGGCATATCTCTCGCCAGACAAAATAAATAGGTATTTTAATACCACCACTTCTGTGTGCCCGCGATGTCAACACATAAATGCAGACCTCCTACATATGCTATGGTCCTGCACCTCCCTCAATGCCTACTGGTCTGCGGTCACCGCAGCGCTCACGCAATGCACAGATGTACCACTGGCACACTCGTGGGATGTCTGTATATTGGGCCTGTATACTAGATCAAAGAAGAACAGGGTTACCTCCAGATTCCGAGATTTGGGATTGATCGTGGCGAAGCGCCTCATTACAAAGAGATGGAAGCATGGCGCCCCCCCAGAAATAGACAGTTGGGTAAAATCCCTCACGGTATGGGCACAAGCAGAAAGCACAACACTGCATCGGGAGGAGACTGCGGGACTACGCAAGTACCCGATAGCGCAGTCCTGGGACACCATCCTCATGGCATTCACACAAGGGGGCAGAGTAGACAGCACTGCCTCCTCACAGGAAGCTAATGAGAGTAATGCAGCCATAGACACATAGATGTATTATATCTCATGCATCAGCTGTGACTTACAATACTACTAGGGCACAGCCTGCATTCACCGACACGAGCAACACCCATGGCATTAATCGCACGCCTGCTGATCTAGGTCCCTGACTGCGCGCACGAGCCGGCATGCCACCCCAGCAAGTTACTGGATCGCAACATGTATAAGTCACACATATCCCGACCCAGCTGTGATAAGTTCTTGATGGCAGTTTTAGTTGAGTTAATAGTTTGATAGACTAGAATACACATATCTTACTAGCACAATCCATAGACCCCTTGGTTGCAGGAGGAGGTGACCCTTTACGAGCCACCCCAATGTAATATACAACTGAGCATTGACTACTGTAACTGGATACAGCAGTGCTTTTAACGACTGTGTGTCACATAGGCGACACTACCTGTGACTACAGAAGTGACATGGGATGCAAAGGACATGGTGCGCAATTGTTCTCTTTACAATGTTGTATGCAGAAAGACATTAATGTGCCTTGCATTTGTAACTGTATTGCGAACCCCAACCATATGTACCATTTAGCACTGTATGTCCATATATGACTCAATGTAATTCTGAATAACCTTTACAAGTTTGTATAACCAAAGAAAAAAAGAAATGCAATAAAGATATTTAAAAAAAACAAAAAAAACAAAAACAATAAACCTCAGAAGTGTGTCCGATATCCCCATTTTATTTAGATTCCTACAAAGAGCGGGTCTGTCGACCCTGTCAAATGCTGTAGAGAAATCGACAAAAAGACTGTATACTACTTGTGATTTGGTTATTACGTACTTATCAATGGTTGTCAGTAAAATGCCTATATTATTGATCACAGAGAGGATGGGGCGAAAGCCCGCTTGGAATATCGGAATTATGTCCCTGGAGGAAACCCATTCTTTTAGGTGGTCGAAGATTCTTGCTGCAAAGAATTTCCCTGTGGCATCCAGGAGTGCAATTTGACGGTAGTTACCGGGATTGAGACAAGTGCCTTTTTTAGGTCTCGCCCTGAAGACAGCGCTTGCGCTGGTCTGGGCGAGACATTTTGTTTATTTATAACTTTATTTTTTTTCATTTTTACAACCGCAGAAAAAACAGTTACATTCAGTTGTCCAATGTAGTCACTTTTGATAAATACATACAGTATATTTCCAGCGCATGATAAGTACATTTCCCTAATCAGCCTGTACCCCCGAGCCGTCATTAGCAGAGACCAAACATTATTATTCAAACACCAGAGACTAATTATAACATTAATGATATACAGAATCCCAGGATCCCCATTTCCCAGCGGGTCGGTAGACCAACCAGTTGGTGCAATTCTGGACTGCTCAATATCTAGCCAGGTGAGTCTCAGCAAATCATCCCACACCAGTTCTATCTAACTCGGCAGGCGGGGCAGTGTTCGTCACTTTATTCAGCAAATATTGTCTATATGGGCCCCATATATCCCTGGGGGCACAGCGCGCTGGCATGAGTGTGTTATAAGTATCTGACTGCGTAGAGCAATATGCCAAATCCTTCTCCCATTCGGCAAGCATAGGCAGTGGGCCCCTCATCCATCGCATCGCAACTCTTCTCTTAGCTAATAATAAGCTTATTTCTGCTAGTGTTCGTACCCCCTTTGGGATCCCCAGAGCATACCCCAGTAGTGCCACCAGAGGCTCCTCGGGTAGCTCAGTCGACAACATGTCCCAAAGGGCTTGATACACGCTGCGCCAGAAAGTTCTTATACCGGGACAAGTCCATGCTAGATGCAGGAAAGTAGCACCACCAGCAGAACATCTAGGACAGGTGTCATCGTCACGGAGCCCGTATCTATACAGCCTGACTGGTGTGTAATATGTTCTGTGTATGTATTTAAATTGTATCAACCGGTGTCTACCGTTAAGAGAAACTGACCTCACCGAGGCAAAGCACCATGTCCACTGTTCGTCCGTGACTGTGACATTGAGCTCAGCGTCCCAATCAGCTTGAAATTTTAACTTGGGGAACTCACAGGCCGTGAGAAATGCTGTATTCAGTCTAGTTATGCCATGCTGTGTGTTAGGGGCTTGTAATAGGTACGTTAACGCGGGCATCTCTGCCGGTTCTACCATTCCTTCCGACAGCAACCCTCGCAGAGCTCTACGGAATCTATAATATTGGAACATATCCAAGGTTGTAACATTGGACACCGGACTTGACACCTGGTCCCAGGTTTTAACCCCTCCGTCATGAAACAGGTCACCCAAACACTGTATATTCAATTTCGCCAGTACACCCATTAGGGCCTTGTCCCCCCGTGTGGAAGCCAGCTACACCAGGATATGGGGAGCTTTGGGGAATATATGAGAGGGAGATGCATTTGTTTCGCAGTTTGAGAAAACTGCGCGCCTGTGCAATTCACTGGATCGATCCTACCACATGTAATGCGTGCTGCCCCTGTCACCCTCCCTGGTAGCGGGGAAGGGGACACGACGTTTCGCTCAAGTAGAAATTGCGGCATATTCGGGGGGCTATGGAACCATATATGTGCATGCAGGGCTTGTGCCGCTCTGTAATACTTCTCCATGTCAGGTGCATTTAGCCCTCCCCCAGCGTAGGGACGTGTGAGAACTTCCCATCTGACCCGCGGCTGCTTCCCCGCCCAGACTAAGCGACTCAGTGAACTGCGTAGTGTGTTAAAAAAAGAGCGTGGTAGACTTATTGGTATATTGGCGAACAGGAACAGGAAACGCGGGAGAACCACCATTTTCACCAGCGCCACCCTGCCCATCAACGATAACGGCAGTTTTATCCACTGATTTATTGATTCGGATAATTTCTGGAGGGCTCGGCCGTAATTTTCTGATAAGACTAGTTCGGCATCAGTGTGTATTTTGATACCCAAGTATCTTACTGGGTCCGTGGTCCATTGTAATGGGTACGCAGTATTGACCTGTTCTGTGACTGAGGTGAGTGGGAACATAAGTGATTTCTGCCAATTGATATGAAGTCCTGAGTGTTGGCTGAATCTCTCCACTTCTTGTAGCATAGGTGGCAAATTTTGCGCTGGGTTTCGGATATATAGTAGAGTGTCATCAGCATAGGCCGAGATCACAGTGTTGTAAGTTGGGGAACGTATACCTTTGTATGCGTGGTATTCACGCATTGCGCATAGTAAGGGTTCGGCCACTAGTGCGTATAATAGAGGGAGAGGGGACAACCCTGCCTCGTCCCTCTGGTGATTGTTATTGCACGAGAGACTGCACCATTGAGTTTCACCTTTGCTATCGGATCTTTGTACAACACCTGGATTAGCTGCACGAAAACATCCCCACACCCACCTTCCTGAGCACGGCATACAGAAAGCGCCACTCTACCGAGTCAAATGCTTTCTCAATGTCAATAAATAATGCCGCTGCTTTGATCCTAGGCTGTATACATGCTATGGTACCGAACAGTGTACGGAGATTATTTGTAAGCGAGCGGCCCGGTACAAAACCTGTTTGCTCCGGACCCACCATCTTGGGCAGCAAGGGGGCCAGTCTATTGGCCAACACCTTTGCAAAAAGCTTCGTATCAGTATTTAACAAGGAAAGAGGCCTGTATGATGAGCAGTGTTCCGGAGACTTCCCAGGCTTGAGTATTGTAACTATGGTCGCCTCCCTCATAGTCGGTGGCATAGTGCCTGTCCTGACCATCTCCTCAAACAAGTTGAACAGATGAGGCAGCAGTTTGTCGAGAAAGGCTTTATAAAACGCCACTGTTAGGCCATCAGACCCAGGGGTCTTCTCGCTAGGCATGCTTTTCAATGCGGCTGATATTTCCGTTGGTTTGAGTGGTCCTATCAACCGTTCTCTGTCACTATTAGTCAGCCAGACCATATTAAGATACTCCAAGTATTCCTCATCCGATTCAGAGGAACTGCTGGGCCGTGAGATATATAACCCTGTATAATAATCTGCGAAGGCTTCCAAAATGGCGGGTGTGTCGTGCACCAGAGTCTGTCCCATATCATAAACCTGCGAGATGTGATTATCCCCCTAGGAGGCCGTATCTGAGCAGCCAAGGTGGCGCTTGGCCTATCCTTCTCCGCATATGTTCTGGCTACAGCGTATTTACCCAGATGTTTTACCTCATCCTCCGCCAGAGTTTGAAACTCTTGTATTTGAGCACGAATCTGGGCTAGCACTTGCGGGTCTCCTGTCTCTAAGTGGACACCTTCCAGCCTACTTAACGTTTCTTCCGTGGAGGCCAAACGTGCCCGAATTGACCTCAAGACCCCAGCATGTTTAGAGATAACTATCCCCCTTATGTACAATTTAAAAGCCTCCCATATCGACCCCATGGAATCTACACTACCTACATTTGTTAAAAAAAAATCGTCAATGGCAGTACCCAGCTCAGCACTAAAGACCGAATCCAATAAAGAATATTGTGGGAATCGCCAGGATCGATACTGTGAACTCTGGACTGGCAGTTCCAATGTTAGGCAAAGTGGGGCATGATCCGATAATGTCCGGGACATGTGTGTGCAGGCTTTAACTGAGGCGAGCAACGTATGGGAGGCGAACCAATAATCTATACAGGTATGCGTGTCATGAGCTGCCGAGTAATGCGTGTACTCCCTCCCCGTGGGGTTTCGCTGGCGCCAAACATCACCCAATCTCTCGGCTCGTACCATAGATGCTATAGCGCAGGCAGCACGTGAAAGTGGTCTCGTGGCACCCCTTGAACGGTCCAATTCCAAATCCTGTATACAGTTAAAGTCCCCTCCCCACAACATGGGTAGATGAGCGTATTTTGAGATCTTAGCATGCATTGTGTGATAGAACTGCGGATCGTCATGTTTGGGACCATATACCCCCACTAGCAACCACTTGTAGTGTTCCCTGCGGCATTTCGCTATTATGTATCTACCATTGGGATCTATATCGACAGCCTGTATTTGTATGTTAGAATTCTTGCGTGTCCACACGAGTACTCCCCTAGCATGAGATGTGAACCCTGCGGCTAAACAGTGCCCCTTCATTCTCCGTTGTGTCAGTAAACTTGTAGTAGGGGAAAGGTGGGTCTCCTGTAGTACAGCTACATCAACCTGGTGCCTATACATATACGCAACTACCTTTCGTATTTTGCGTTGATCATTTAGGCCTCGGACGTTCCAAGAGAGGAAACGTACCCCCACGGGATGAGTACTAGCACCTGGGAAATTTGTGGGCATCCGATCCCGGATATACAGTGACTGCGCGTCTGAATGCAATTAACAAGTAGCGACTATACCAATAATACGGTTGCATTTTTTAACCTTCCCAACTCCCACCCCACCACCCCCCCACAGCTTATCAAAATAAGTAGATACAGCTTACCCAAAAACTTTCCCTCCCCAGTTTCAATTTTGCTTCGTTCCTGCCAACTGGGCAGCAATCCCCAACTTTATACCCTAGTGGAATACACTCGGTGGCGATGGTCGCCGGACCCCCAACAAACGGTAAGGGAGGTCAGCCCCGCCCGCTGTATTCTCCAACCTCCGAGACATAATTACAATTGAACTATCAATCTGCAAATCGAAATCAAAGACATGTTGTTACACCTTATGTCAAATTGCGGAACACCTTAACAAAGCCCCCATGACAGCCAGCGGCTAATGCCAGGTACAATCAGGACGGCATAGCAGACAAAGAGGCAGCCCCTGGGCCCCCAGTATTATCTGTAAGTGCACTGTCATCCTCAGCTGCCGCAGACAGTGTGGGACCCCCTTTCGCTCTTTCCACATCAAATTTCTTAAGGTCTTTTTGTAGAACACTGGGGTCTGTATACAGTCTCGTTTTGCCATCGATGGAGACCTTGAGGCGAGCAGGATAAAGCATCGCGTAATCCACTTGCAGTTCTCTAAGCTTCCGTTTGACAGGGCCGAACTTCTTCCGCGCCTCTTGGACCGATGGTGTGAAATCAGGAAAAAAGGAGAGGTCCGCACCTTCATATGGGAGTGTTTTCAGCTCTCTTGCGCGTCTTAATGCAGCATCCCTGTCCCTGTAATTCAACAGACGAATGAGTATTGGTCGCGGAGGGGCTCCAGGTGGAGGACGCGGGCCAAGCGATCGGTGCGCCCACTCCACAATGAATACATCGGAAAAGGTAGCTCGCCCCAACAACTGTACTAACAATGTCTCCATAAACTGCTCCATGGGACCCATGGCTGTCGATTCTGCCAGGCCCAGCAGGCGTAAATTGTTCCTGCGCGAACGCGCCTCCAAATCTTCAGCTTTATCCTTCAGGGTGGTGACCAATTTCTCCATTTGACGCTGCGTGGCCCCCATTTCGGTCTGTGCATCCTCAGTATCTGAGATCCGGCGCTCCGCTTGATCGATTCTCTCGGCATGCTTGTCCACTCTTTCGGACATCCTGTCGAGTCTGTATGCCAGAGAGTCTATTTTCGCATCTATGGAGGTTAAGCTACGCTGCATTGCGCCTAGAATCTGCTGGATATCCCCCTCAGGTGCGGCCGCCTCATCCGGCCCAGCAGCGTTATTCTGGTCCTGTTCATCCTCCCGGAGTCTAGTGGATTTGCGGTGTTCGAATGAAATTTTAGGCTGCGTCTTATCTGTGCGCCCCATGTCCGCTGCTATAAGTTAGGTGTGCTGTAGTGACACTGTGTCGGATATTAGCTCCCAGTGCTGAGGCGCGATGCAGCCTACCCCTCCAGTAGCACCAATCCTGTGTGGGGGAACACCTCTGTGTGGGCCCCAAATTCGAGGCTGGCTGTGCCTGCGCTGTGAAGATGCGGGGTCATGCGGCACCCAGCCCCCACCACAACTCGTGCCCTGTCTCTGCGTCCACAAACACTAACACGGGCTCTGCGCAGACCCAGGCGAGACACAGTCTACATGTGGCATTTCCAGTGTTCTAAGGCACCCCCAGCTGGTCACGATGGTCTCCGGGGCCCCCTCCTGGTAGTGCACAGCAGCAGCGCCCACAGGGACCTCTTACGAGGCCCACAACGCTGCCACACTGCCACGCATTGGCAACGATCTTACCGGAGGGGGATAAAGGCAGCCGGGCGCTCCCGCACCGTCCTCGCACTGCTCCGCCGGAGCGCAGATCGCCGCCACGCACTAGGCCTCCGCACCTCGGTTCGCACACCCCAGTTGGGTCTCGCAGGAGACCTCGCCGCCGCCTGCGGTCTCCGTGCTCGGAGCGCACGCACTCCGGTCCTCGCGGCCGCCGCCCAAGCCTCCGCACTCGTCGTGGGAGGAGCTCCGTCCTCAGCAGCGCTGTCCTGCGCCGTCGATATTTCCAGCAGGCCGCAGATCGGAAGGCCCAGGCCCAGCCACGAGCGGAGACCGCGCTCTGCGCAGCGGACCCGGCACCGGCCCAGCTCACAGCAGGTGAAGTCGCAGGCCCTGAGACGTCCTTTGCAGATACGGTTTCATCCTACAGTGTCTCGGTGGCGCGAATAATGGGAGGATTATGCGGGCGGGTGCCGGAGCTCGCTCAAGCAGCGGCCATCTTCAAGCCTGGCTGACCACGCCCCCTCCTGGGCGAGACATTTTGTAAGTGGGCTTTTAGAAATGCGACCACTTTTTTTTGGGCTTGCCTAGAGCATGCGGGTATGCGCACAGTAACGCGCATTCCTCGCATGCTCCAGGCGCCATATGTCTTTCCTCTCACTTGCTCCTCCCCCTCCCCCACCACAGAGCGCTTCTCGGGGCCGCGAGTCACTTGCTCTCCCGCTCCTCTCCCCTCCCCCACCACAGAGCGAGTCTCGCACGGCCAATGCTTGTTTACATGGGTGACCGGTCCGCCACGCGATGAACCATATGTTGGGAGAAGCTGAACCGCTGGGAGCCCTTCCCTTGCCAGTTCCACATGGCAATTCCTTCCCCATCTACAGGGAAGGCTTTCCACAGGAGCAGGCTACAGTGCCTTTGGGGCTTCTGTGCGCACGTTTTGGGAAGAGATGCAGCGAGTACAGGGACACATTCGGAATAACGCCTTTCTCCCGCTCTGTTTTTAGTACTCGGGCGTTATCAAGAAGTCCGACTGCGGAAGACTGGAGCTGCTTTAGTTCTGTATATGCTGTGTGCTGTATGCCTCCTGAATCTGTCTCCATTTAACACACTCGAATGGGGTGAACTTGGATAAAACAGTGAGTTAAACAGCGACGGCAGCAGACTTTCTGGCTGCAACCCCCAGGGACAGAGGTGGTCACGGCGGCTTCACAGGCTTACCCCCTGCCACAACACAGACTTTCAGCCGCCTAGTACATAGTGCCATTATCGGCAACTTCTCCCAACCCCCGTCTGAGCATGCAAGAATGAATAAATACACGAGACAACTTTGTAGTGGGAAAATATTGCTGCAGGTTTATTCCATACAGGAGTATGCATTATGTGGGTTATCTTACGGGCGATCCAAGGGCGGGCAGCTGTACCAACCTATGCTGCCCCCGCCCGCCTGGTGAGCCAGCACTGTGGGACACCCCGTCAGTGCTACCTTTGATGATCCTCTTCCGGATCACGTGACACGTTGGTCTGTTCTACTCACGCCCTTTTCAGGGCGGAGCGTAGCAGGGCAAACCCCCGGTTGGTCAGGCCCCCAACCGCCCGAAGGACTAACGGGGCGCTGTCGTGGTTTTCCAGGAACCTGCCCTGAGGCTCCTGGTCTTTGGCTCTGGCACCCCTACTGTGCCGCGCAGAGGTACCCTTACTGTACCGGTCTGCCGCAGAGGTACCCTTACTGTACCCGTCTGCTTCCAGATCGCCCTGTAACTCCGCCTGCAACACAAAAGAAAACATTAAAACATTCTGAGTAGCTTGTCCACCAGCCTGTCCGCCGGGTAAGAGGTGGGGTGGGAGACGGCGTGGCTGGTGCAACAGAGGACGCCAGGAGGGGCTGGGGAGGCATATATGCCCTCCCCACCTCGGCGCACCGGAAGGACGTCACTGAGGCGACCAAGCTAGAGGGCTCCAAGAACCCCTCCAGAGACTAGAGCGGCTGGGCGGTGCCGAAATGGCACTAAAGGGCCGCCCTGCTGAGGTGGCCCCCTGCGGGGCCGCGGACAGCCGCATAGTGCCATTATCGGCAACTTCTCCCAACCCCGTCTGAGCATGCAAGAATGAATAAATACACGAGACAACTTTGTAGTGGGAAAATATTGCTGCAGGTTTATTCCATACAGGAGTATGCAATATGTGGGTTATCTTACGGGCGATCCAAGGGCGGGCAGCTGTACCAACCTATGCTGCCCCCGCCCGCCTGGTGAGCCAGCACTGTGGGACACCCCGTCAGTGCTACCTTTGATGATCCTCTTCCGGATCACGTGACACGTTGGTCTGTTCTACTCACGCCCTTTTCAGGGCGGAGCGTAGCAGAGGCAAACCCCGGTTGGTCAGGCCCCCAACCGCCCGAAGGACTAACGGGGCGCCGTCGCGGTTTTCCAGGAACCTGCCCTGAGGCTCCTGGTCTTTGGCTCTGGCACCCCTACTGTGCCGCGCAGAGGTACCCTTACTGTACCGGTCTGCCGCAGAGGTACCCTTACTGTACCCGTCTGCTTCCAGATCGCCCTGTAACTCCGCCACAGCCCTGGAGGCGGCCACCGTCGCAGCCAGGGCCCCCACCACTACACCTCCTATTACCTGCCCTGCCCAATAAATATTCCTGTACATCCAGGAGAAACAAGTCCATCCCCACCGGGGACAGTGGACCCCGTCCTCCTCAAAGCAACCTGCTTTCTAGGGCCTCCTGCATGCCCAGTGGTATGTGTCACTGCCCGCCTGTGACAGATGCACTCCATGTTTGTCAACTTTACCGTAGGCGTACGCCTGGCTGGAAATGGGCCCCATCTATAGCAAAGTCGCCTTTAACATTAGCCTGAATCAGCACGTTTCTGATGAAACCCAGACCCCTCTGGTCTGCGAGCTTGCGCCCTGAACAGTTCCCTCTAACAGGGATGTTCACGGCCTCGATAGACTTAGCACTGTGCCACCTCTGCAGGGGATCATCTCCGCCCCTCAGAGCTTAACATTGCCCCATGTAGTTGCTGAACTCACCAAACAGCGCATTACTACATGCGACCGCTCATTTCCAGGCCTCCTGCAATTCTAAGGGAAGACACCCCCTACTGGTGATAGATGAACCCCATCTCTATCACAATAGCTCTTGACTTTCGCCTGGGTCAGCTAGTGTCTGAAGAAACCAAAGCTCGTTTGTCCTGTGAAACAGCTCATTTCCGACCTGCAACCTGCTTTCTAAGGCTTCGTGCATGTCCAGTGGAAAGTATCCATGCCCACCTGTTACAATTGCACCCCAAGTTAGTCAACCTAACCTAGGCGTACGCCTGGATGGCATGGTGGCAATGGACCCCATCTTTAGCAAAGTAGCCTCTAACATTAGCCTGGATCATCTAGTCTCTGGTCCAGGACTTACGCCATGAACTGTTCACTCTTACAGGGATGTTCAACGGCCTCCTCTGACTTAGCTCTGTGCAACCTCTGCGGGGATCATCTCGGACCGCCAGAGTTACATTGCCCATGTAGTTGCTGATCTCACCAAACAGCTCATTTCTCACAAAACAGCTCATTTCCAGGGCTCCTGCAAATCTAAAGGAAAGGGATCCCTCCCTGCTGGTGATAGATGGCCCCATCAATATCACAATAGACCTTGACGTTAGCCTGTTTCAGCTAGTATCTGATGAAACCAAAGGCCCTTCTGGCCTGTGAACCTGCCAAGAACTAATCCCCCTCCTGCGGGAACGTTCCACTGCCTCACATGACCCAGCCCCGTGCCAACTCTGGGCGGGCCGCGTTCTGACACCATGGCTCACAATGCCCCATCTATTTGCTGGTCTCACCTAGCTGCCGTTCTACTAGCACCGTTTGTGCCTGAACACCTGAGTCCCCATCTATGGGACAACAGCCCCCTGGTTAGGTAACCGCTCCCCACCCCTACTTTGGCTATTTGGGCGAGGAGAAATGTGCTTAACGTTTGCACTGTCCCTCTGCTTTCTAAATCATGACGCATGGGCATGGTCATAACTGGAAGTTTGTGCCAATGATCGGGGGTGCCCTCCTGCCCTTACCATGCATCCCTTATTCATTATGGGAATTTCGCCTGCTCAGTTCCCTCTGTGGTCACCATTTTCCACAAAGTTGTGGGACAGCTACACCCTAGCTAGATGACCGTTTGCACAACCAGCCTATCTGCTGGGGCTGTCAGGGCGGAGAATATTGTGCTAACTTGAAGCAACCCAAAACCTGCCCATCGAGCAAGGTGCCCCTACTCTGATGCCGTTGCCCAGGTATTTGCACTGGACCCTTTGGCTTGCTTAACTTACCGAATTACACCTGTTCAGCTCCTGCTGAGGGACTTCCCTTTTGCTTAACTGCTAACCCCGTGTGCAGCCGCAACATAAATGGGTGACATCCCGGGTTGTGCCCACCTTAATGTGCTGTGCTGGGAGCAACTAGGCACCCCCATACCTTAATTCCCCAATTGTTGGGACAGCAGCACCCTATGTTGGCTCCAGCGTCCCCAACCCGCCTGGCTGGTCCCGCTCTCCAGGCGGGGATTAGTGCTTAATGGAGCAATATGGAGCCTACCCTTGGTTCTAGGATGCACTTACTGCGCCCAGATGGCCAGTTTGCACCAACCTTCTTGATTGCTAAACCCTACCTCCTAATGGCGTCACATCTGGATTGGAAGGGTAATGTTTGTGCCCACTATTAGCACCACCGCACCCCATCGTGGAGTGACCACTGACAGTCCGCCCGCAGCTTACCCTGTTGCTAAATATGGCCCATTGATGCCCTTGCCTGTCCTTCAACGACCCTGGCGGCATAATGCCCAGTAGCTTGGTGAAGGGGGTTTTGATCCCAGCGTACGACCCAGCTCATACTAGTTTGCACAGTCCCGGTTGGCCTAGGTGAGGGTCCCTCTGAGCTCTGCGTGGGGCCTGTTTCACACTTAAACAAATGCCTATTCTCCTGAACTTAGAGTGATGCAAGATTGGACTGGCGGCTACCATTCTCACTCACGCCTGCATATACTAGGCTCAGAACACGGAACCCTTGCTCTATAATCCCTTGGATTCCAGCCTGGCATTCCTATATCCAGCTACGCCAATCGATAATGGCTCTACTTGATCATACTGACCGAAGACACATCAACCCTGCGGAAACCAGGTGGGGATGCTAACCTGCCCCCAACTCTGCGTAAGCCGCAGCAAGTGCAAGCTTGCGGCAAACATGACAAGCTGCCCACCAACAAACCATCCCCAGCACCCGGGGGCATGCCGCCATTCCTTGGCTTGTACACTGACGAGCTTAAGGGGAATAATGGTATCGAAGGACCCATCTCTGAGCGCATGCTTGCAACACTATCCACTGCCTCACCTTAGTCACTAATAGGATACCGCCTCAGACTGTAACCGCTCAGTGCTACTGATGCCTTGGCCTTCTTGACCCACCGCCAGCTGACCCTGCTGGAATCCGCTCGTGACTGGGACTCAACAGTGCGGTGAAAGCACGAGACATCCTAGCCTGACCTTAGCTCTTCACCAGGCTCCCACACAATTCTTTGATTAGCCTTCGTATCGTCCATACAAGAGAGACTTAGTACCATCTGCCCCTATTATCCTGTGCCACCAAACCTCATGACATCACAGGGATTACATAACTCACTAGGTCAGCACGAGACATCCTAGCCTGACTGTAGCTCTTCACCAGGCTCCCACACAAGAGCCCTCCACACACCTTGTGGCCTAAAACATTCCCCCTGTGGGGCGGTTGCGAATGGACTGCAAGCCACTCCTAGGCATTCTCTACCAGTGTTGTAGATGTAGTTTCTGGTTGGCTGGGGTATGCACCTACGCCTGGCCGAACCCACCTCTCTAGTCGGGAGCCCACGCTTAGGCTTCTCCCAGAGGCAGTGTAAATGGGGGCGCTGCATGGAGTCAGCAAGACACAGCAGGACGTACAACTACCAAGTGCACTGGGCAAGGGTGCAGTCCCTAGACGAAGGATGCGAACACCGGTGCTGGGAAGACACCGCCACACCCTACCCTTGCTGCTATGCCACGCACGGACACACCGTCCCTTCTGTGATTACAATTACCACCTCATGTGCCTAGCAGCGCCCGGACGCCTCTCGCAGTCCAGCCAGTAGTAATGCCGGTGGTGACTGGGGACTAAGCCCAAAACAAACAAGCGTCACTGACACTAAGGCTGCTGCCTCGGTCAGCCTAGCAACCTTCACTTATCTAATGCACACCTGATAACGCGACCCACAGCCTTAACTTGCAAACAAAACACTGGGTTGGTCCAAGAGGTCAGTACCGTGGGATCCCCTTCCGAATCAACAATGATCAGTACCATTCTTAACCAAGCAGAGATGGTGTGGAGTTGTACTTGTGAGTGGCTGCCCCAGGGGATAACAAACTGTGTGCACATGGTGTTATAGCAGTGACACACCAAGCAGACCACAGAGTATTGATGAGGCAGCCAACCATGCCCCCAGTTGCCAGGTAAGGCAGCCCGCCCGAACTGTACAGCTTAACGGTAATCCCACCCACTGCTTTATGTAGTAAGGTGGTGCCTGGGTGAGCCTGTGCAGCAGGGGTAATGGACAACTCAAGGTTTGCGGAGCTTTGAATATGGATCACGACAGCAACCTTAACGGTTCTACACCAACCCATTGGGCACGAGACAGACCTGTAAGACGTACCTGTCGAAGCCGTGACTGGCTCCCCCAGGCGGCCATCTCCAAACCGCATCCACTCCCTCTTAACCCAAGGTCAAGCAAACCAGACGCAAAACATGGAAATCCCAGTCTGGCGATGGCAAACTATCCCTCTACGGGGCAGGCAGCTTGGCGAACTGTGCTCCACATCAAACCATTGTCAGTCTCAAGTAAGTTGTGCTCACCAAGAATGCACCCCTATCAAATACACACACAATTTCACGTGGGCTCCAAGGATTTGAGAGCACCGCCAATGAAACCTGCATTCCAAATGCACACAGCCGAAGACCGCCAAGATAGCCCCTCCCCACGTGTGCAAATGGTAATGGCGGCGAACCTAAAACGGCCGTAGGTGCCCCGCCCAACTGATATACCCACACAATACATCCGCCGGAAATCGCATTACAGTACCTCCAAAAACACAAACATGGCTACGCTCAGGAAGAATGAAACCTAGCCGACATAATTCAAAGCTGTTCCAGGCGGGGCCCCAAATAAGTTTCTGCCACGGGCAGCCGATAACACTCCCGCAAGTGCTGTTGTGCACGAGTATGCACTCCTGACCTCCAACCTTCAAATGCCGTGTTAAACGCGCCAACCACGCATCCTGAAGTAGGCTGCATTGCCAACAGAGAGAAGTCAATGATCAATCCATGTGCGACCAGGCATCAGGCATGTCTTTCCTTCCGCAGCCAGCCATGAACATATGCTGCGATACGTTAACTAAACCTCAACAGCCCCTCGGTGGCAGTAACCGCAAAACCTACTCTCCTCCGTACGAGGTATAAGGGTATGGCTTAACCCGTGCGAGCAAGATATTTGCATAGCATGGTGTGTCGCCCGACTAGTATGTTACTGTTTCTGCCCTTGCAATCCTGTGTATGATGCAGCAGGACATCATGCCTGCAACATGTCAGGGCTCTTGACTTTGTCACAGGTTGTTGGTTGCCTAAGATAAATGAGCAGCACATGGCTTGTATATAATATTGAAAAGGTTTCACTTAAAGCTGCTGACACCAGGACAATGTTGCCGTTACCGAGTTTCAAAAGTGGAAGGAAATCCACAGAGAAAATGACCCCCATGCACTCCTGCTGTGCTCTTATGCCCCCTACCAGCACACGCCCACTACAACGCTTTTGTATTATGCTCACGTATAATTTTCTCTTCATGTAATGTTACTGTTCCTATTGTGAAGCGCTCTGACACCTTCCGGTAAAGTCCGCGCTATATAAACGCATAAAATAAGATAAACAAGCTACCAGCTACACATGATCCTAGGCCAACGGGCATCACAATCTCACCCTCGGGTGTAATACGTGATCTCTAGTCATAGTCCCCGGCATGTGAAAGCCCTCCTCCCAACACCGCATCTTGCTTTAGCAAGCACGTTGATCCTGCACTGCACTCGTGCATGGGCTCTCGCCTCTCAACTCCTGCCCAATCCAATGCTCAACCTCGGAGCATACAAACACAGAACCTCCAGCGTAGGAGTCCGAGCCCTTAATCATGGGCAAAGGTTCTCCCAGAGATGCGACCTCAGCCCAGACCGCCTGTGCGCCGCTCCTAGGTCGCTGCGCCGGAAAACACACTCACCCCACGTGTGCCAGAATAACACACACCGGCACTAGCACCCCCAGGCACACACGCGCAGCACGCGACACACCGCCCGGCTGAGGACCCCCGCCACTGACCGTCATCGCCGCGTCCCCCACACTCGCACCCACTCGACGGGAGTGGCCCAGGGGAGCCGGCTGTGCACCTCGAGCGACCGGCACCAGAAAACAGAGCTCCCGGCGACCTCATGCAGTGTACACCATCAGGCTGCCCCCCAAGGGAGCGGAACCCCGAAGGAGCAGCTGGCCCAGAGACGATTCATTTTCGCTTTTGGCAAGGCGTTTACAACTATTCATGCAGAGTGGTCCGCCGCCTCCGGCTGCGACTACAATTTATTTATGCAGGAAAACCACATTTTAAAAGCACGACTAAGGCTTGTGCCTTCCCAGCAGCACCTGATGCGCCACGAATGTAATACAACACTGTGCCTCCGCCCCCAAGCATGGCAAGAGGACCCCCATCCTCGCTCTTGTTACAATTCCTGGGCTAGTGCCACACCCGGCCCAGCAGTGCGGCGGAGGCCAGACACGCCAACCAGGCAACCGGCCCTCCACTGACACCCTCAGCAAACCAAGCCACGGCGCCCAACCCCGTAGCCCACTCCACGCGGAGCCCAGATAAATGCAACTCGAGGGGAGCACGCAAACCCAGAGCACCCAATGAGGGGATCGCTGACCTCCGGCACCGTGCGCGCGCCCCCATCCCCGTGAGCGAAGCCCGACCCATAAACGAGGGGGGTGCCGGGGCGGTGGAGGGTGAGAAACCATTGGCACTGCTGGGGACCAAACTCAGGACCTCCCGTGCATTAAACAGTCGCTTTCCAACTAAGCCACAGTGCAGCCTGCAAAATTATTCCCAGCTGGAAAGAGATCGGTAATTACGAAATGGTTGTATTCGGGTGTCAGACAATTCTTTACACACTCGAGCACACACCTCCGTGACTAGAGCCCCCCCACCCCACGATCACGGTGAGCGGGAGGACCGCATGCCACGACCCCTTCCCAAACGCCTGGCATCCATGGGGCTGCCCCCCACCACGAGGAGGCAGGGGTCCCGACTCACCGCCAATAAAGAGGCCGATCAACGACGCAAATCAACCGACACCTCACCCACGACAGGGGAAGCACATAGGATGCCGACGCCAGACCAAGGCCTGTGGACCGCGGCCAGGAGGAACCAGGCGACGTGGAACCTAGACGGCGTGGCTGGTGCAACAGAGGACGCCAGGAGGGGCTGGGGAGGCATATATGCCCTCCCCCCACCTCGGCGCACCGGAAGGACGTCACTGAGGCGACCAAGCTAGAGGGCTCCAAGAACCCCTCCAGAGACTAGAGCGGCTGGGCGGTGCCGAAATGGCACTAAAGGGCCGCCCTGCTGAGGTGGCCCCCTGCGGGGGCCGCGGACAGCCGCATTTCGCCTGTACATTCAGATCGCTTGATATTGTTTCTCAGGAGGAACACAACTCTACAAAGTTAATAAAATGCATTTAAAAACACCATCCCAGCACCTTAAAAGGTAGCGACGGGGGCCGGATGGCCGAGGAAGGTGTAAGAGACACTCCTTTTTGTCACTTTCATTCCTGGCTGAGGCTGCAGTCCAACGTGTGATGCATTTGATAGATGAACCTTGATTGAATGTGAGTTATATTTCATTTAATTTGCAGTGTATTGGTTTAATGAAAGTGATTGCCGGAAGAGAAAGGAGCACACACAAACACACCTCGTTTCTAAAGTGGTCTCTGCACTCACAGCCCTGTGATCTCTTTTTAGGATGTTACCTCTCTGAGTCTGAGTTAGTCTCTACACCGATCAGTGCCTTGAGGTGTCCCTCTCTACTTCATCTCATTAGACTTGTTTTACATTTGGCGCCAGTCCACATTCTGTTATACAAATATTATGGCGGCTGCTGCAATTTATACCACACTCTAATGTCTTTATTTACATTTAGCAACATCTTAGGATAATGTAATCTTGTGTCTTACTAATGACCTAGTTCTACTGTAAAGTGCTTTAGAACCTTTGGATAATGTCTGCTGCTATATAAAAATGCAAAAATAAATAAATAAAATGCGCTATATAACAATGCCTAAAGAAACAGGGTGCCTGACAAACGGGCACATCACAGAAGAATGGAGCAAAAGAAGGCAAAGTCCAGACTAGTGCCCTGAGACCACTTGGCGTGTACAAGTGACTTCAAAAAAGTGAAATCATTCGTAAGATTCCGGTCTGTGTGTGTGGAAGGCAGTGAGTGTGTGGGTGCTTCAGAACAGCAAACTGTGATATTTGACTTTACACCAATATTTTTATAAGCTACTTTTCTTTTTTAAGTTATTTCTGCCAGAATCTAAATCGACTTATGCTATTTGACGAGGCTATGCTTTATAAATTGCATAAAATCTGAGCTGTCTGTATCAGGTTTGCGTTTCTCCACATGTGTATCAGTAGGTGCACTGGGCTCTGCTTGGTCAGACCCCATCCGTGTGCTTCGTGTGTGTCAGTTTTTTGACTCCATTAAGTGCACTTGTGTATTTCTGCTGGTGCCTAATCTGTGCGTGTGTTCTTTAAGCGCGTGTCTCAGTAGCTTTATATGTTTGCATGCGTCGGAGTGTGCATTTTGCATCTGGACATATGCAGCAGCCTGCTTGCTAATTGGTGCATTCCCCGTCGCAACGCCCCTTTCGCCATCTCTATAGTTAGGCACTCCCATTGCGAGACCGATTGGCTATGCCAATGCTTGTTTTGTATTGGGATGATGATACTTCCTCTCCATGAGTAGGGCATATGGCCAGTGTCGTAACAGTAAAGAAAAAGGGACACCAAAAACGTACTCCATTTCACCGGATTACTTTGAAGTATTTTTAACGGAATCATATCTGGGCCCATAGCTGCTGAGGACCTAACCTTCTTGATATAATACTCGATTTACTTTTCTGAAGGAGAGGTTAGAAACTCTACAGATTCATTGAGAGGGCTCAGGTTGCATGTTTTGCTGCTGTCAGGACGAACTGGGTTTGTTTTTATAAAGCTCCAGTAGGTAACTTTCCCAGTCATTTTGTGAAACGAGCGTGGCCTTTAAGGATTTAAGACTTCCCATTCCTTCAGTGATGAGGCGCCATAATAGTGAGGTATTTTTTCGAGTGGCTGCCATATGTAATTCCATCCAATTTTTATCTGAGGCGATTCTGTTTTTTTCCTTGTTAATTGCAGGTTTTTTTTCAAGAGAGCTATTTCTGAGTTCCTGGCACCTGAAAAGGTGATAAATTGCCATCTAATTAGCTGGTTTCTTTTTTTTAGAAATGTTCCCCTCTCCCCCGCCAGGAGATCTTCTTGGTTTTGAATGGTGGGTTATGGGAAGAGACCTTTTGTAGTAGGTTGATTATGAATACAAAGGTTTGCTCAAAATACCTAATTGGGCTGATATTGATGTCTGGCGACCTGAGCTGTTGTGAGGATATTACTTCATTTATTTTGTTAATACTGGCTGTGTTCCAGATTATTCAGTCCAGCTTTGAGTCTGCCACGGTCTCGCCTTTCATCTTAGACAGCGTCCATGGAGAGATGGAGAAAAGATTTAAGTCAAGGTCCAGAGGAATTAATGCCTGGTCGCTCTCGTATGAAAAATGAGTACTGAGATAGTTACATTTTTGGTAGAGAGCGGGACTGCAAATTATGTAGTCTAATATAGAACGGTCATGGACTCACCTTCTTGATTAACTTGCAGGTACATCGCCATTCAATCTTCCGTTTAGGATCGCTCCATTGATTCCATTAGTTAGCTCCAGTAAGATTTTCTCTCGTTTGTCTGCTTTTATGACATCGGGGAAGATAGGAGTTGGTATTGACCAGGCATCTTCTGCATCTCTATTTCTACAAGATTTTATTGCGGGATTATATATGTTTGCGTTAAAATCTCCTGTTCTGATGACTTGGGAATTTTCACATGCTTCTATTGTTGCTGCAATCTGGTCAAATATTTTTACAAGCATGGAATTAAATTTGGAACCAGGTGAGATATAGAGATTAAAAAGAAATGTGGGTTCAGCCGCTCGAGGACTTTCTTTTTGAGTATTTATCTTTATGTATTGCACGTTGTTGCTGCCCAGATGAATTCTTTCAAAGTTCTACTTAATGTCTTTCGTCAATAAGATCAGCAGACCCCCCTTAGCATGACCTCGACTTACTCTTGTTGCAGGGATTTCAAATGCAAAGTAATCCTTTTGATTAAAATTTCTGAGAGACCAGGTTTCCTGTAGGCAAACAATTGCTGGCGAGCTTTTCAATAGAGAGTGTAATTTGCTAAAAAGGAAGTTTTGCGCCTCGTCCCTGCCTTTTCGCATTTAAATTGTCTGTAAGCCATGACCAAGTGTTATCCTTTTTTGATTTTGTGGGTTCAGGAAGGCTACGATTCCATAATTGTTTCACCCTCTGTTATGCAAATTGTTAATTTGTCTACTTGAGGTTGTAGAAAACCTTCTATAAAGTTAATTTGATCAGAAAACAAGTGGATTTTTAGGAGCCTCCATTTTTAAAACTGTTGGTGCCTTCTGAAGAACCGACAAAATCTTTTGTCTAACTCCGATGACGTCAAATTGGAACTTATGGAGAATTTCGCTTTCGTTTAGGAAATTGCGGGGATCACACCAGACCAGAATTCTACTTACGCTGTAGAGACGTCAGACTTGTATGGAAAGGATACCATTTTTAATACGGAAGATGATAGAGATTGGAGGGAAGGGAGTGTATGTATAAGATTAAGTACTCTTTTACGATTTAGGGGGTCATTTCCTATGGGAAAGAGGTCAGATATCTCAAGGGTTAGGCAAACGTTCTGAGTTTGCCCTATTCCTACTTTCACAGGCTTGAGGTCAGAAGAAAGGACAGCCTGATCAGGGTCACTTATATTCTGATGAGTATTTTTAGTTGTAAAATTGGAGGCCAGAGGATTCAGTTTAATTGATGGTGCTACATGTGAGGGTAGGGGAAGTGTTCCCTTCTCATTGTTGCTGTGAGGGTTAGGCAATATTTCCACAATTTGCTTTTTTCCTTCTGCTTGAGCATCAGGACCTAACTGTTCTCTTTGAGAGAACATAGGGGCATATGTATGAAGCCTAATTCCCGTTCGCAAACGGGCCGATTCTCAGAATCGGCCCGTTTGCGAACGGGAAAAAGCCTTTTGGGATGTTCATCCCAAAAGACCCTCGCAATATAGGGAATCGCAAAATTTGCGTTTCCCTATTTTGCGAATGCATTTAAGCAATCGCAAATTGCGATTCCTTAAATGCAATGCAGGAAGCACCCAAGTTGTGCGAATTTGCCCTAAGAAATCGAAAATTACCACCAACTTTCTCTGAAAAATGCACTTTTTTGCATTTTTCAAAGTGTCATGTGGCGCACATACATGCCTTTAGGGCATGTATGTGCGCCACATGTGCACACATACATATTTCAGGGGTGCAACAGGGTGTCCTTTTGACACCCTTGCACCCTTGAAATTGCATTCGCAATTTGGGAGTACCTAATGGGTACTCGCAAATTGCGAATGTCTGCCCATTCATTCCTATGGGCCACTAGGCCCATAGGAATGAATGGGAAGGTATTCCTTAATTGCGAATCGCAATTTGCGACTATCCATTAAGGAATACTAAGGAATCGCAATTCCTACATACATTCCATTTTGCGAGTCCTTAATAGCGATTCACTAAAAATCGCTATTAAGGACTCGCAAAACGGTTTGTTCATACATATGCCCCTTTATCTTGCGGTGTTTTACCTTTGTGATTCTGCGGTTATTCCTTTTCCTTTTCTTTTTTGTACTTTTGTATGTAAACTCGCAGTTTTATTGAAGAGTTTTTCGGGATTTAACTTTTTGGGGGAAACCTCCCTTAATTCCAGAGATTTTGAAGTTGGTGACGAATGTCATTGTAAAGAATGTTGTGGATGGCTTTGTATAGGCGCCAATTCTACTTTTCGAGTAAAAATAGGATAGTACTGAGGAGTTGTGATTAACTCGCAGCTCTTCTTAGGGACCTCAAATAACTTTCTTAAGGAATAAATTGTATTGGCTTGATCACTATTTTTATTTTGAAATGTTTTACTTTTGCTGTTAGTTTGCGTCCCTCTTGATGTTTTGTGATTAAATGTTTGTAACTTTTCTTCCGATTAAGATGTGTTGTAAATCAATTGATGTGCTTTTCTGACTTGTGCTTCATTAGCATATGGAAGAATTTGGGTATTTTTCTGATCCAACAGGAATTGAAGAACGACCGATTGAGTTTCCAGAACATGGTTGGTAGTTGCTGTAGATTATTCTAAAAGTACCAGTATAGATTCCAAAACACTTTGTAGAGAGCTAAGTGAATCCGTAATTATTGCTCGATTTTGTTTGAGGTTCAGGAGACAATAGTAACGGGAAATTGGGAGAGACCGATAGATTTCCGTCTGCATCCAAAGGGTTGCGAGGCATACTATTAAATAATTGGAGCATCTCCTTTAGTGTTTTGTAGCCGACACTCGAATTAACTGGCTCAGATTTATATCTGGAAGGGTGAAATCCATTACAGAAGTGCATTTTGTCTCAATTGGAGGTGAAAGTTGATGCTGTTGAGCTACTAGGGATGAACCAGGTAAGATCTGCCCTTCGGTGTCTTCAATCTTGTTGTGTTCTGTAGGTAAGATAAAGTATTAGACGAAATTCCCCTGGGGTACCTTTGGTCTTATTGTATAGAAATGTCTTGTTCCCTTTTTAAAGATGGTGTACAGGAGGGAAAAAACTCTGGAAATGTGAGTGATCCAGGAAGTGCCCCAATATGCCCTGAGGAGTTTTGCTTCTTCTCTGACATTGCGCCATGCCCTGTCTTTTCATGAATACTGTTCTGTTTCTTAATTTTTTAAAAGCCATAGTGTTCACCGTAGACTAATGAGGGTGAGTCCAGGAAGACTCTAGCGATGGTTATTTAATTTTCTGCTGTTTGAGGAGGATTTAGGGGGCCTTTTTATGTGAGCGGCTGGCTTTTTATATTCCCTAGGCTCTACCATACAATTAAAGTTAGGCTATGCCGGCATACTAGTCTTTTCTGTGGTTTTAAAGGAAGGGTTCACAATTCAGTCTGAGGAAACTAATGTGGGTCATCTGACAATGTCATCCGACAATATACAACTGCAGAGACTGCCCTCGCCCGTGAGACAAGTCGCACCGGCATAATGCCAGCCGCTTCTGCCTACACAGGGAGGGGGCCGCGGCGCTAGACTCTCCTGCCTTTCTTCACGGGCGTTTCTCCTTAAATTGGTCCAGCCTCCGCGGCGCCCGCATCCACTTTGCGCCTGCTCCCGCTAGCCACCGTCACCTGTTGGATGCGGACCTGATCCTTGTTCCACTGGTCGTGGTGCGATGCGGAGGTCTAGTTGATAATAAGACTGAGGCGTATCTCGCTGCCCCGTTCTTTTTCCTCCATCCGCGAATAGCACGTCTCAGCCGTCTCAGTCGAGGTGCAGGCAGCGGCTGTCTCAGTTCTGGTAAGCATTACTCTCGCGATACCCTCTGTCAGCATGGGTACGGTATTGGCCGAGAATGCTATATTGATTTGACTTGTTGTGTTTGGAAGCATATCAGATTCTATTTCCTTTTTTGGCCAAAATGTCAGTGTATACATTTTTTGGGCTATACTCTACTTTTTAGGATGGGATGAGTTTCTTTGTAAATATTAGTTTAAATACCTTAATAAATAAGTTAACGTTACCTGTAACACCAATTAAATAGTTAACATTTAAAAGTCTAATCTGATGCAACTTGTGACACATCAGCCAACTAAACTCCTTTATACCATATACTTGGTTTAATAAAGTAACTGTATCAGTAAGCTAGGCATGTTAGATGGTATAGCTCACGGCTTAAGACTTGGCTAGGTACTGGGAGCAAAATACCAAATCCTCTTGCACTGAGTCCACCTGAGGAGGAAAGGCTGACAGTCCTCATAGAGTGTTGGGACTGTCTGGAATGAGCCTGTGCATCTGTGGAGAATGCAGTACACAACAGCACCCCGACGACAAACACATTTCCCAGCAGTCTTCAAATGCTCATGTTTTTTGTAGATGCCAGTGGCCATCTTGGATTATTGAGTATAACTGCCCTCATGTTTCACGCTGTCGTTGCTGGGCAATTTTGATACAGTGTTGCTGCAACCAGGAATTTGCTACATAGACTTAAGATTTTATTTTTCAGAGAACCATTGTGTCCTTTGGAGTTTTTTGAAGGACATTAGGAAGTATAGAGAATTTTTCTGGAAGTCAAGTCCTGTGGTGAGAATTAACCTGAACTGCTTTGAACACTTAATTCTGAAAATGTTTAAGTCTGTATAGATTGTGCATTACACCTGGGGTTGTTCCTGTGACAGAATAGGAAGAGTTCTCAAAACAAATCAGGGTTACACCTGATATGTACAAATGATTATGCGTAAGGTATTTAGAGTTCCTGGAGGGAGTATAATATTTGCTAAGATATGGACCACAGAATATTAATGTATGTTAACCAAACTTTCAAACCGATCTTTCACTGAGAGTGTATAGTCACAAAGCTTGAGGCAGTTACCTTACTATTAGGGAGAAGTGTTGATGAACATATATCTAAGATACTTATTTCTTGCATTTTTTAAATTTAATTCATTCTTTTTATTAAACATTCCTCAGCTGCAGAGTATAGTATCACAACAGCAGGCTTTGTAGTACAGTACATTGCAATTAAACGCGTACATTCAACTTAACCAACATCAGACAGAAGGAATATCGTACATGTTGATGGTGACTTTCATATATTACCATAGGATCACAGTAGAGGGGTTCTCACAGCTACCTCCCATCCTTTCCTGACCCCTAGAACATTCAGAGACCCCGATACTCAACCCAGCGACCCCACACCTTTCCCCATTTCTGAGGGCAACCTCTACTCTCATAGATCACTCTTTCTGCAGCGCAGCACCAATCCAAGTTGGATTTCCCTTGCCCCACCCTTGGAGGAAGGTTTGCCCCCCAGGCACTGGCGATAATCCTCTTCGCTACCATAGCCGCAACCATCAGCCACAACATTTGGTATCTCAGCCATGTCTCCTCACCCGTTACACATAGTATATGCTACCTAGCCTCCAATGGTATTGCCTGGCCCATCACTTCAGACATAATTTGTGTCACCCTCTCCCAATATTTCTGAATGTCAGTACATCCCCCGGGGATGTGGAAGAAAGTACCTATTTCCTGACAGCCCCAGGTGCAATGACTCTAAGCACAGCGTCCCAGCCTGTGCATGAGTGCTCTGGAGGAGTAGGACCTATGGAGGATACGAGTTGCACCAGACGGAATCAAGCCCGAATCGCCACTTCTCTTGGGCTTTCAATCGCCTCCGCCCAGTCATCATCCTCCAGCATCCCAATATCTGCTTCCCACGCCTCCTGCAGGGCCTGCAGGGGTCGGGTGCATTATTCGTAATTTTCTTATATATCAGGGATGTGGCCTTTTTCTATCATTGGGTCCATTAATAGTCTGTCCTCCAGGGGAGCATATTCCGGCAGCTGCTCCCCTTCACGGATATGCCTGCACAGCCCATGGCCAAGCTGTATGTATCGGCAACGTTCTGAGTCGACCAGCTGATACTCATTCTGCAGGTCTTCAAATGAAATTATTGCCAGTGCTCTCCATACATCTCCCAAGTGGTCTATGCCCAATAGCCCCTACTTGCCAAACCCCTGCAGGTTCCCCACTTCATGTAGCAAATCGCTATCGCACAACGGGGTCCATTCTATTAGCCTATTCTCCCAAGAAAGTTAGTGGCCCCTCGCCACACTCGAACTACCGCTTGGGTTTGCAGAGCCAGCCGCTTCTCCCAGCCTTTCCGATATAATGCTGCAGGGTATCCCCTCTGCCCCATCAGTAGATGGTCTACTCTGTATGCTGGTTCATCTCTGTCTGCAAACATCCATTCATTGATCGCTACCATCTGGGAGGCCCAGTTATACTTTCTAATGTCTGGTACTGCCAGATCCCCCACATAGACACTTCTCTGGAGCTTGCCCAACGCTATTCTGAAGCCACCCCCGTCCCACAGGAACTTGCGCAGTTCACTATCCACGTAACGGAAGAACCCGTCTAGTAACCTGTAGGGGGTATTCTGTTGGACATACAGCATACGTGGTAACATCAGCATTTTGAAGAGCACCGCTCTTCCCATTAAAGAGATCGGCAAGCTCCTCCAATGCATCACATCTCTTTTGAGACTTTCCAACGGAGGCATCAAGTTGTCCGCTAGGAATTCTGACTCTGTTCTTGAAATAGTGATACCCAGGTATCTTGTCTCTGATTTGAAGTGGGATCCCTCTAGCCGGCAGGGACAGGGCTTCGCTACTAAGGCCAAAAAGGAGAGACTTGTCCCAGTTAATTTGATACCCTGAGTAGCTGCCAGCCAAATAATTGGAATATGTGCAGCAGCCTGCCTGTTGTGAAGCGTGGCCTATAACAAATCATCGTCCGCATATAAGGATATGCGTTCCTCCCAACTGTCATCTCCCACTATACCCGTCACCAAAGGATCTCTTCTAATCCAGACAGCTAAGGGTTCGAGAGCTAACGCGAACAGCGTAGGAGATAAGGGGCACCCCTGTCGTGTACCCTTATGAAGGGCAAAGGGACGGGAGACTGAGCCATTCACTCGCACTCTAGCCAGGGGATCCGTGTAGAGGAGCTTCACCCAAGCACCATATCGTGGGCCAAATCCAAACCTATCCAGCACGGCAAACAAGTAATGACATTCAATACTATCGAACGCCATTCGAGCATCCAATGATAGTAGCACTCCCCTCTAGACCTGGTCAGGTGCCTTACTCCATGGGGCATAAATCCCGACTGGTCCGGGTGTAACAGAGGTGTAATAACACCGCTGAGCCTGTTCGCAAGGGCTTTAGCCAGCACCTTGGCCTCTATGTGTAACAAGGAAATAGGGCGGTAAGAACTGCACTCTTTGTGGTCTACCCACCTTGGAAACCACTACTATGGTAGCTAGATGTTGATCTTCCGGAAGGTGGCCTACCTTTCTCGCCACTCGGAACATATGGAGCATGTGCCTTTATGGAGCTCAGCTGGCAGGCCGTTGGGGCCCGCTGCCTTACCAGCCTGCAAGTGCCTTATAGCCCTGTTATCTCTTCTACCGTAAAGTCCTGTTCCAAATCCTCTCTATCCTTGCTCGTCAATGCAGGGAGTCGGACATCTTTAAGTAGGTCCCAGCAGTCTTGCTGCGTTTTAGTAGGACTGGAGGTATAGATCGCTTAATAGTAGTCTGCAAAGGCCGTCGCTATCTCCTCCCCCGTCGTGTGTAAACGCCCCTCAGAATACCGAATGTCAACCACCCAGCTCCGGTCCCTATCTTACCTCTCAAGCTAGGTTATCATTTTATTGGCTTTATCTCTCAGATCATATAGCCGCCCTGGCGACGCTAACGCCTGAGACCTGGCTGCATTTCCGGCCTGTTCCCTCATCTCATGCTGCTTGAGACTGATGCGGTGTCTAATCGGAGGATCAGAGCCTTCCCCACCAATGCCTGTGCTTCCAGGCTAGCCATCTCTCTATCCAGGGCTTCATACTTGAGACACTTTTCCTTCCTGTGCCCCCCCCTAACAGTTCCTGGTCATGACCCCGTATCACTGTTTTAAATGCTTCCCACAGGACAAATGCCGAGTCAACCAACCCCTCGTTATGTTGGAAGTACTGCTTTCCTCTCTCTAATCTGGTCCACAAACCATCTGTCTTTCAATACCCAAGGATCTATTCTGGGCGGCATTGTACTGTTCTTCAGTGGGCCCTGAAGCAGCACCTCTTCTGGCGAATGGTCCGAGATACCTCGCGCTTTATGAGTTGCATTCCGAAACAGACGGGCGCTCGCAGTATGCGTCAGCATGTGGTCCAGTTGGGCATAATTGCCATGCACAGCCAATAGTATGTGTACTGCTGCACCGTAGGATTATGTAGGCCCCACAGGTCTGTCAACCCCATGGCCTCCATGAAGGCCTTCAATGGCTCTGGCCCCCGTCCCCAGATCCTATCTGTAACCAGTGGGAGAAAAGTCATAACCAGTATCCTACTCCCCTTGATCCCGCCGTGAATCCTGCATGCCAAAGGAGCGTATATCTGTACCTGTCTAGCGCTTTGTACCTATTTCCCTGAGGTGCGTTTCCTGGAGCAATACTATATCAGGTGCGAGTCTGCGAAGGTAATGTAAAACCACTGTCCTCTTAATTCAATTACCCTACCCATTTACATCCCAGGACATGATTCTAAGGGTGGAACTCCCCCGGAGCCCTACGTGGTGCGGGTTATGCATGTTAGTGGTATCCGTTTGGGAAGCCACATCCATCTAGGGAGCCCCCGGACAGGTTTGCGCACTGCTACATGTTGGACGTAGTGAGAAGCCACCACCCCAGCTCTTCCCACCCCTCACAGTGGTCTCTTCAGATGATCTGCAACTAAGCATAACAGGGAAAAACTAAAAAGGGTCCCACAAACGGGGGAACACCAATAAAGCCTCCAACTGTGTAACTCCCCCCCACCCTGCTACCCTGCTAAGTGGTTTCAGAACCACCCACCTCCCCAACTTGCAGAGCGCTTGTCGCCCCTTGAACATTAGTAACTGGAATGGGGTAGGCAAGTGCCGATTAGAGTGTCAAGCCATCACCGCTTACCTCTCCTCCCCCCAACATTCCGGCTATAGGACAATTCCTGCTAGCAACACATTGCATCCAGACCCGATGACAACCCCCACAAGTCCCTGACTCCCACACGCACACTTCCAACATTTGCTCAAAAAGGATATCCAATGTCATGGTCTCGGGATCACCTCACCCCATTTACAGACGCAGGACCACCTCTCCTGCAGGAAACCGCCCCTGTCCCCGGGGGAGTCCCAGCCGCTGCCAGTCACCTGCGGACCCCAGTACAGGGCGACTTCTTCTTCCTCGGGTTCCAGGTGCGGGGGGGAGGCGGATGCTCACCTCTGTCTGTCGATACCGCCTTGCCGACCCTCTAATCTGGCCTCTATATCAGGGTGTAGCCCCTCTTCCGCGGCCTCAGGCCCGTCCTGCAAACACAGGCATGTACAACAGCACGGTCTCATCAGCTAATCAGGGCACCATCACCGCCTTTCGTCTCCTCTCCCGTGCAGCCCTCGTCGATTCGTGCCAGCAGAATCGGATATTTATACAGATTGGTGGAGTTATTCAGCGTGCGAGGCCCGGAGCTCCGCTAATGTGCTGCCATCTTGGTCAGCATCTAGGCCACGCCCCCTATTTCTTGTGTGTTTCAGTTTCAAGAACAACAAGTTTCACATTGAAGCGCAGTTAGTTGGTTACACAGTGACACAGCTAATATATATCCATTCGCTAATACGAGTAGATACAGGACTTTCATGTTAGGTTATTAAGATATCACTTATTGCCTTTAGATACCTGTTTGGCTCTACAAATATCAGTGTCCAGCAGTAGTGATAAGCCAGAGAGCTGGTGTCCGGTGCCCCTGTTTTCTCTCTTATCCCATTCCCCTTCCCTCGTTTCTACTATTGTCCCTTATATTCTTGTTGCATGTGGCCACTGGTGAAGGTCAACTGTCCCTCATTCTCTTGCAGTCATCCTTGAGTTGTCATATGAACACCCTCAAGATAAGGACCGAGACTCTACAGTGTTGAATGAGGATGTTGATCAGGTTCAAGAGGACTATGGTCCATTCTCTTGAGTTGATCAACCTTCGGAGTGTGATGCTCATATGCCTTATAATGGAGTCGATCAATAGCCTTCTCTATAGTCCATGTTCGGCAGTTTTTTCTTTTTCCTTGATAATTAATCTTATAATTTTGCACATATTTTAATAATCACTTATATTCTGTTACAAAACTACTTATGTTTTTTTACAAATTGTAATTGTCCACTGGTGCAGTATTTAGCTTCCCACTCATCTACGGTGGGGCTGCTGTTTTATTGTTGCTTCTCTAACCGCAGTTAGGTTTCGCTACTGCAGCTTTCTCCCTACACCTACCAGTGCATGGTATAGCTTAACAGAGCACTGTTCTGGATGCCTTGTTGTATCACATGACCTTTTAGCAAGCCATTGCCATGAGTAAGTTTCCTTCAGTGTTCTTGCCTTGTTTACGAGTGCTTTATGTCAGTTTTACTTACTGCAGTCAGTAAGCCTTTGTCTTGTCTATTTATTACCAAGTTCTCCAGAGCCTGCATGCAACTACATACTGCTGCCTGAATGCTATCTTTGAAGGAGTATAATTTATTCTCCTGGTAAGCCTTAGTTTTTCTAAAACAAAAAGCCTTTGATCCATTTCTTAATAGCTTTCACGACACTCTCACATTGGACCTCATATTGGGTCCTATCTTTTCAATAGAATAATTTTTACACGGTCTAAGTTCCATGCCTTGAATCATGTTAGTCACACTTTTTTTATTTGGGAAACACTGTAGCAATCCCGTTGTCACACTCACTTACACTATCCTTTTCTTTTCCTATTTTTAATTGTCTCGGAAGCTAGTGAATTAAGCTTTTGTCCTGATGATGATGACCCTCTGATTTCAGCAGTGGGGTCGAAACGTCTCTCAATAAGTGGTCTTGAGAATAAATGGGACTTAAGTTCATTGCTTGATAAAGTCCTTACCATATATTGTTGTTGCTAGTGATTGATTTTATTTACATGATGCCAAGATATGATTAAATGAGTGCCATCTACATTTTGTTTGTAGCGCCAGCTGTACTGGTTCATAAAACCTAATATATGAGACGATGTTTGCTTTGATTGCCTTGTATATACCTTTTTATATTACATTGTTGATTATTATTTGTAGGATTAATTCCTCTATAAATTGAAGATGGCTCACTTTGAGAGAAACTACTTATTGTTTAATATATTGCATACCTGGCTCCTCTCAACCAACCACTGGGTTGCCCTGCCCCTATATAGAATGCCCAAGATACAAGGCAGATGAGACCGACCCCATGCACGTTCGCGACATGTCCTTCATTATATTCTTTTTGGACTGATGTATTTTCCGTCACAGGCCAACACTAATGCACCTTAATTGTCCTACATCCCAATGTGTATGCAGCTTAATTGCCCTTCACCCCAATGTGTATCTGCTGAGGCTATTGACAAGAACAAACAGCAACAGAATGGTGTGTAAATAAGCCTACTTTGCCCTACTTGTTGCCAAATGACCAATAGCCATGTTGTGGAAGATTGATGGCATGCCGCAGCCATGACATTGGAAAGGAGGCTCACTAGGTGAGTGCTAGAGAAGCGAGTGGATGAATTTCCCCTGAAGATGCCAAAAATGAAACTAAACTCCCTTGAGATGCAATGAGAACTGAACCCAGAATTGAGCTGCTAGACGACTATAAATGAAGGGGTCTCTCACATTGCTAACCTCACTATGAGTACACACTGTAGTTCATATGTGGTTTTTGTATGGGAGAACTTCATGTTGCATACTTCCAGTAACACTGATAGTTGAGAGACATGCTCTAAGGGTCAGCACCTGTGTTGTATACACCCTATAATACTCGATTGTCCATGACTGTATTTAAACCATTAATATTGCTGTTCTGTAATGATCTGTTATATACGATGATATACATTACCAAACTTTCATTAAACTGTATTATATAACTCTTTGCTCAAAAGGCCTTTGCCTAACTTTATATGTGCCTTTTTTATATGCTTACCACGTTTCATTTTGATATGGAAATGAAATAAAAAAGCTAATAAACATATTTAAAAAAATGTTGGTACATTTTACCGACATAGCTCTGCAGCTTTTTTCACTGAATCAGGATTTCTCGTATTTTCTAGGTCATATCTCATCTTTAAAGGCCTTGGTTCTCTGTCTTTTTTGAGCTGGCTTCCTGCAGAGTGTGTTATTCAAGGTGTTCCGTTGACCAGGGCCTGGACAGTTCATTGCACTTGCAATTGCACTTGCACTTCCGACTTGGAGTTTTGTTGCCATTTCAGGGAGCGATCCACCCATTCGGATCCCTTGCTGGTGCTGGCCTTGCTGCATCTTGTGTGATGTGCTTGCACTGTTCTGTGACAAGCTTCAGTTCTGAGTTTAGGTGTTGTTAGCCTCGCTGGTCTCACCAGGCTGTTTGGTGCCTGTGGATGGGCTCAGGCCTTCATATCTCTTCTGGTGACCTTCTTGAAGATGGGTGAATGTAGCTGCCTTTTCTTTCCATGGTTGGCAGAAAAGTTTCTTTAGGGCTGCTGGGGTGCCTTTTTCTAAGAGGGTTGGCGGCGTGGGCTCTCGCGCCTTGGGCTCTTGCTGCCTCCTCCTGTCCAAGTCACTTCCTTTCAGATGGATACACCTACTTGTGGATTCCTCACCTTTTGAATATACAAATGTGCCAGCATTCCACCAAAACTTTTCTTTGCACCTCTCCCACGTCGACGAGGACATCATAATGCCACGGCTTCGCACCCGACTCCATGTGATGTCATCGAAGCCATAAGAAGCCCTTGTCGGCGTACTGATGCCAGTTCCCTTTTTTCCGCGCCTTCGATGCATAACGTTTTTTTTCCCTGCTCTCCGACAGTGTAGCAGTTTTGTATTTTGTAGGTTATAACGTTATTGCAAAGGACAAGGTCTCTGCCGAGGAAGTCCGAATTCAAGCCCTGCAGGGAATGTGAAATTCAGATGTCAATTACTGACCTGCGCTACGACTGCCTTTGGTGTCTTCGTTCAGATCATGATGTTGACTCCTGGGGAGGCGAAGCTTTTTATGGCCAAGGCAAGACGTGACAAAAGAGGGCGTTGGAAGTCTCGTCCTCGATCGCAGTCGCCGTTTCCCCACTCTTCTAAGTCATCCAAAAGGAAGCACAAGAATCAATCAATCAGGGTATTTTAAGCGCGCTACTCACCCGGGGGGAGGGGCAGCTCCAGTCAGTCGAAGAGCCAGTTCTTGAGGGTCTTCCTGAAGATGTGCAGGGTGGCTGCGCGTCTGATGTCAATCGGGAGCTCGTTCCAGGTCTTGGCCGCGATGTAGGAGAAGGTTCTGCCGCCCGTTCTTGCTCTACGGATGCGCGAGGTTCGGCGAGGGCGAGTTTGGCTGATCGGAGGTTCCTCCTGGGTACGTGGAAGGAGATTCTGTCATTGAGATATTGGGGTCCGGTGTTGTGGAGGCATTTGTAGGCGTGAGTGAGTATCTTGAAAGTTACTCTCTTCTCAACGGGGAGCCAGTGGAGGTTGCGCAGGTGTTGGGTGATGTGTTCGTGTCAAGGGATGCCGAGGACGAGTCTGGCTGTGGTGTTCTGTATGGTCTGGAGTTTGCGGAGCAGAGACTTGGTAATTGTTCATCCCGGCGTAGAGGGCGTTTCCGTAGTCCAGTCTGCTGGTTATGAGTGCGTGGGTGACTGTCTTTCTCGATTCGGGGGGAGATCCATTTGAAGGTCTTTTGGAGGATGCGGAGGGTGTTGAAGCAGGTGGAGGTGACAGCGTTGACCTGTTGGGTCATGGAGAGGGAGAAGTAGAGTACGATGCTGAGGTTTCGGGTGTGGTCCGTGGGCGTAAGGGGGCTGCTGAGGGCGGTGGGCCACCAGGTGTCCCATGCAGAGGGGGAGGGTCCTAGGACGAGGACCTCTGTCTTCTCCGAGTTAAGCTTCAGGCAGCTGCTGCTCATCCAGGATGCGACGTCCTTCATTCAGAAGAAGCGGCGTCATGGTTCTCAACGTTGCTGTTCAAAGGATGTTTCCTCAAAGTCAGTGTCCCCGGCTCCGAGGGTCCATGAACAAAGAGTTGAGATTTCTCTGACCCCATCTCCACGGGTGGCTCCGGCATCTCCTCCGAGTCCGAGAGCAGTGACTCCGCCTGGGAGTCCGGAGCCAGATCCGGTACCAGATCCCGATCTTCCTCCACCTCGGTTTGTGCATCCTAGGCAAGAGCTTGAGTATCAAGCATTCCTGACTAGAGGGTCTGATCCGTCGAATTTCGTTAATGCTATGAATAGCATTTTTGCAAGGGCTGGGACTCCATCTGGTGCGCCTGCGGGCCCCATGGACCCACTTGCTTATTCTTTAGGAGGTTTTCCAGTACACTACCAGCAGGCACCGTTCCTGCCATTTATGCCAATGACTCTGACAATGAACTGGCCTCTACTGATGCCGAGAAAGGCGACGCCGTCACCAGTAGAAGAGGTGCGGCAGGAATCGCCGGCGCAGGTTGTGCCCTCTCTGGTGTTGGATGGATTTGGGTCAGCTCCATGTCAACCTACTCCAGTTCCTCATCCATCCAAGCTGACAAAGTTGCCAACGTCACCGACACTGCCTACACTGGTGCAGATGTTGAAATTGAGGTTTCGAAAGATGCGCAGAGACTTTTGGAGGAAGAACAGTACTTGTCTGAAGAAAATCAGGATCTGGAGGAAGGGGAGATACTGTCCTTTGATCCTGAGTTTGAAGGCTTGAAGGCGGCTAGTGGCCATGATACTACACTGGAGTGGGTATTGCTCCACTAGAGGTCACGTCCTATCATTCTGTGATCAGAAAGGTGACAGAGATGCTGGGATTGCCGTCTGCAGAACTGAAATCGAATTTGTTGACAGAGGTGCTTCATTCTTCCATGTCCTCATCTGAGCCTTTGTTACCTTTTAATGCGGCCCTCACTGATCATATTCTTTAAATTCACCAGAAGCCTTTGTCATCTGCAGGAGTGTGTAGATCTATTGCAAGACGGTTCAAGCCTGCTCCAGGTGACCCACTGTTTTTATCTATGCATCCTGACCCCGAGAGCTTGGTGGCACAAGCATCCTGCTCTTCAAAGTTGACACCTGGGTCTTTTCCTACGACTCCTGCTGATAGGGAGTCTAAAAGGATGGAGCAATCTGCAAAGAAGGTTTTCTCCTCTGGTAGTATAGCTCTGAAGTCAACATGTCTGTTAGGACGTTATATCCATGCATTGATGGAATCAGCCAAGGAGGTGGTTCCGCAGTTGCCCTGTGATCTTCAAGGACATTTTTCGGAGTTGTTGAATGACAGCCAGGCTGCTGCCTGCCAGGAAATTCAGTCTGCCTTGGACACTGCCGACTCAGTTGCAAGGGTGATGGGGTCTTCTGTTGCCACGAAGAGACATGCTTGGCTTAGGGGGTTTGGCTTCTCGCAGATGTTCAAGCAGCATTGTTGGATTCGGCCAATTGATGGTTCACTGCGGTTTGGCGCAAAAGCTGATTCTACCTTGGGGAGGTTTAAGGAGAGTAAAGCGACGGCGAGGTCATTGGGCCTTCAAACACCGCCTAACTACTATAGGCAGTTTTGCAGGTTCCGGAGGTTTGGCTGGAACTTATCCTTTCGAGGCAGAAGCCAATATCCGCTGCAAAAACAGCAGCAGGCATCCAATCCCCTCTATAGAGGTTGTGGGGGGGCAGGGACAGACAACGTGGAGCTGCCCATCAGCCCTCTTCCAATTCTTCCTCCTCCTCCCTGGCCAGTGTCGCAGGAAAGCAGCCATATTTCCACCATCTTGGAGCATGCTTGTCCAGTGGGAGGACGGTTGACCTATTTTCTACCTCAATGGAGATCTGTAACTATAGATCTTTGGGTTTTGGACATTGTGGGAAATGGGTACCACCTACCCCCGAAGAGTTTCTCCCACTTGTTCCTCCCCAACAGGGCATTTGTTCTACAAGAGGAGGTTCAAATTCTGCTTCAGAAGGGCGCAGTGGAGTTGGTTCGAGAGCAGGAACGGGGTCAGGGATGCTATTCCCCGTATTTCCTGATTCCTAAAAAGGACGGTCGCTTGCGGCCGATCCTTGACCTCAGGATTTTGAACTTGTTCTTCACGCAGGAAAAGTTCAAGATGCTGACCCTTGCACAATTGTTTCTTGCGCTGGAGAAGGAAGACTGGATGGTTTCGATCGATTTGCAGGATGCGTATTTTCATACCCATTCTGAAATCGCACAGGAAGTACCTCTGTTTTACAGTGGGGTCTCAGCATAATCAGTTTGCGGTCCTTCCGTTTGGTCTTACTTCTGCACCTCGAGACTTCACGAAGGTGATGGCAGTGGTCACAGCGTATCTGCAAAGTTGGGGAATCCCAGTATTCCCTTACCTGGTCGATTAGCTGATCAAAGCCAAGACTCCAGAGTTGGTGTTGCATCATTTGCAGTTGACAACGCAGTTGTTGTTCAACCTGGGTTATACTATCAATGTACCCAAATCTCACCTAGGGCCCTCTCAACGCACACTGTTCATAGGGGAAGTACTGGACACTACAGTGTATCGGGCCCACCCACCTGCCCAGAGGGTTCTGGACATTTAGGCTATGATTCTGATGTTTCACAACGGAGCGGTGGTTCCAGTCCTGAAGGTCTTACACCTGCTAGGTCTGATGGCCTCCTGCATTCTGTTGGTCACCCACGCATGCTGGCACATGAGGGCCCTCCAGTGGTGCCTCCACAGGCAGTGGTTTCAACACAACAGAGATCTCAAAGAGTCGGTCAGGATTTCCAGAGACACCGCAGTATATTTACAGTGGTGGGGTGTGTCCGGCAATCTGTCTCAAGGAAAGCCGTTCCACCCTCCACCTCCGGTGGCCACATTGATAACGGATACCTCCACTCTAGGGTGGGGAGCTCATCTGAGGATCTGGAGATCAAAGGTCTTTGGTCTCAAGAGGAAAGATTGTTGCATATCAATCTTCTGGAATTGCTGGTGTTGCGATTGGCTCTCAAGGCCTTCCTCCATTCCCTTCCCTTTGCGGTCAGTCAGTTCAAGTCTTGTCAGACAATATTACTGCGATGTTGTACATAAACAAACAGGGAGGAGTAGGGTTGTATTCTCTCTGCAGAGAGGCTCTGCGACTCTGGTCCTGGGCTCAGAACCGTCAGATTTGCCTCTTGGCAAATCACTTGGCCGGAGTTCTGAACGTGCATGCGGACAGTCTCAGTAGACACTTTTCTGCCGCTCACAAGTTGCATCTCCATCTGGAAGTGGTAGAACACATTTTCGGGACATGGGGGACCACTCAGATAGACCTCTTTGCCACTCAAGAGAATGCACAGTGCCCGTCGTTCTGCGGCCTTCAGTATCCGCTGCAGGAAGCCCTGGGGCCGTGTTTCAATTGGACTGGGGTGCCCAGCAGTTTTATGCGTTTCCGCCCCATGCCCATGATTCGTCAGGTTCTGAGGAAGATTCGCCTTGACCAGGCCCAAGTCATATTAATACACCCGGATTAGCCGCGAAGGGTATGGTATGCAGACATTCTTCACCTCTCTCTGTGCCCATCGCTCTATCTTCCTCACAGGGCAGACCTCCTCTTGCAGTCGCAGGGGCAGGTTCTACACCATCACCCCCGAGCCTGCACCTACATGCCTGGAGATTGAACAGGGCAACCTGAGTTCTTTTTCTCTTCCACCTGATGTTGTGCATGTTATACTATCGTCCAGAAGACACTTCACCAAGTCGGTTTATGCTGGCAGATGCAGGAAGCTTGTAAAGTGGTGTGAAGAAAATTCCATTGACCCTTTGAAAGTCCTTTTATCTGACATTTTACTCTTTGCATTGTCCCTAGCGCAGCAAGGTTGTACGGTTGCAGCGGTTAAGGGGTATTTGTCGGCCCTTTCGGCATTCCTCTACTTACCGGACCAACCTTCCCTTTTAAGTCCCATAAAGTGTTAAGTTTTATTAAGGGACTTACTAACATGTTCCCTCCCACTCTGTTTATTATGCCTCAGTGGGATATTAAGTTGGTGTTAAACTTTCTTATGGGTGCTCTGCTTGAGCCCTTACATAGTTGTGGTTTAAGGTTGCTTACTTTCAAAACAATTTTTCTAGTCAGCATAACGTTGGCTAGGCATGTTAGTGAAAGATCAAGAAAGTAAAGTATTTTATTTGCACAATTAATTAAAATCGTTGCAATTCATACAGAACAAGGTTAGTGAATTGCAGGCCTTAAGTATGAATCCTCGGGGGGGTGTGGCTTGGACGGAGAAGATGGCGGACGCGTGAGCGAGAAGCTCCGCACCAGCCAAACATTTCTCCTGCTAAAACCGGCAACCGGGGCACTTTTCAGCGTCCTCCTCGCCAGCTGCGTGTTGGAGGTGGCCAAGTGAACACTCGGTCTGAGTTCTGGGGCTCCCGGTGCTTCGAGCTGAACACCGCGGTGGTCGAAGCGACCGGGCTGCCATTGACCGCACCGGTTGCTTCCAGGGGCGACCATAATATAAATCTACGCCCCGGCCGCTGGGCTGCGTGGAGGCCGCAACGATCAGCGAGCGCCTTTCCCGGAACCGGAGGATTACGGAGGTGCCAGATGACAACAGAGGTGGACTGGTACCTTGCTTGGATGCCACTGGGAGTGTGGAGACTCTGACCGACAGTGTTCTAAGGCTAGGGGGTGACACCTGGAGGTGCCCGGGACTGTGCAGGTGGGAAAATCCGGATTCGGCGTTGGTGTCCCCTCTGAGTCATCGGGTGATTGACCTGCACAGGGGACCCCGAGCCTGATCGGGGGGTCCCCGGGAACACGACGACTGGGCCCTGCACAGACAGGAACAAGGGACGCGGCCGGTATTTGGTGCCGACGACGGAGTACAGCGTAAGTGCGCAACAAGCACCTCTATCCTTCCCGCCTTGGATGAGTACCTGTGAGGGCCCTTGCTGCCTCGACCCGGGCTCCTGAATAGAGTGGCAACTAGCGAGTGGCAACCTGGAAGCTCATAGTCCGGACTATCAGAGGGCAGCCAGGTCTCGGGTGACGACTGGGCCTACCACGTGGCGGAGGCCTACACTCCTGATCAGGCTTTGGGGTGAGTAGGTGTGGGCCCTTGGATGCCTGGGGCGGCTGAGGGAGCAGATCAGACCCACTCTGTGCGTTGCAGCAACGACCTCACCGTAGTGGGTGACCCTCGCTAACTCAGGCCCCTGCGGGTGGTGGCCATCGGAGGAGGAGTCCCCGCCCGGGGTTTACAGCTGCCATGGGGAAACCGAAGGGTCGCCAGACCGGTGCCTCGCTGGACCCGGAGGAGAGCATGCAGGAGCAGTCACACACCTACCCAGATGACCCGTTCCAAAAGCAGTTCGACAAAGTCCTGGAGGCAATTGCAGATACTAAAGCGACCCTCCACCAGGATATTAATACTGTTGCGGTGGGTCTTGGCCTGCTGCGCGAGGAACATAAAAAGCTTTCAGAGAGGGTCAAAGAGACGGAATCGACTGTAGCGGAGTTAGTACCAGCACATAAGGCCTTGGAGCACCAGATGGGGGCACTCACAGACACAGTGGGACAATTGGAACGCAGGGCGGAGGACGCTGAAGGGCGCAACAGGAGGAACAATGTACGCGTCCTAAGCCTGCCGGAAGGCTCGGAGGGTAGTGACATGGTGGCCTTCCTTGAGAACTGGCTTAAAACTGTGGTTGCGCCGGAAGGCCTCTCCTCCTGTTACACTCTCGAAAGGTGGCATAGGGTGCCTGCCAGACCTTTGGCACCTGGGAGACCCCCACGACCGGTGGTGGCCCGACTGCTCCATTTCCGCGACAGGGATCTCCTTCTACAAAAGGCGAGAACGGACGGCCCCTTCACTGTAGATAACAGTAAAGTTTCACTCTGTCCGGATTACACTCTGGAGGTCCAGAGGAAACGGACTTCATACTTCGAGGTCAAGAGAGCCCTTAGAGACGAAGGCCTCCAGTATTCTTTGATGTTTCCGGCCCGCCTCCGTGTCTTGCTGGATGTGTCCACTCACTACTTTGATTGCCCTAATGATGCATGGGACTGGTTAGAGGCCTACAGAGGCGAACATCCTAAATCTGGAGGTCCTAAGAGCGCTGGACAGCGACCTTTGGAGCAGCGGAAACGACTGCGACGGCGCACACGCAAGGGGCCCTTCGGGAAGCCGCCTCCCTCGCAGACCGAGAAAGAGAGGGCTGGAGCCCTTCGGGCTGTGGCGAATCTGATGGGGAGCCAGGGTTCGGCTCCAGGTGACGAGGTTGGATCTACTAGAGAGTCTGATGGCACTGAAACAGACGTCTCTCTTAGCAGCAGTGTGAAGATGCCTGTGGTGATGCCTCGCACTGCAGACGATATTGCGTGAAGTGACTGGTAACTTGGGTCAGCTGTGCTAACTAGTGACTTATTGTCTGAATGCTGTTCATCCCGTGCCCCGAGTTGTGGCTTGTGTATTGAAGGCTGGTGCGCTCCTCCTAGTAGGAACGCTTTCCTTTAACTATTTTCTTGCTCTTTTCTGTTTAGCCTACCCCCCGTTGCGTGCCGCACTAGGTTGAGGCCTCTCTTAGCACATATTGTTATATAAGATGTTTGGCCGGCTAACCGTTGTTGGACTGCCCTGGGATCGGGGAGTTGACCACCATAAGGGTTTTTTCATTGTTGTTTTCCTGACCTGGTATGTTTGCAGAGGGGTGGGAAGTTTTGTGCAACGGATGGATGGAGTGGGGGACCCGGTTGCAGGGAGGGTTCCTGGTATAAGACAGCAGGAATGGCGGGGACCCAACAGCATATAAGTTTCCTAACATGGAACATTAGAGGGATGGGTTCCATGGCGAAGCGTCATAATATTTATTCATACCTGCGGCGTAGGGACATCCACATAGCGTTTTTGCAGGAAACCCATTTAAACTGTGAGGAGGCTGGGAAATTGAAACGACGTTGGAGAGGGCAGGTCTTTGCGACTACCTGCTCTGCCTTTGTTAAAGGGGTATTGATCTGGGTAAAGCCGGGAGTCCCTCTTGCAGTAAAGAAAACATGGGTGGATGGCGAAGGCAGATATGTCTTAGTGGCTGGGAGACTGGCAGGTCGTGAAGTCACACTTGGGAATATTTATGCCCCTAATCAGGATCAGGTTGGCTTTCTGGACATATTATCTGCTAATTTAGCGGGTAGTGTGCAGGGCAGTTTAATCCTTGGGGGGGATTTCAATTGTGTTGCGGATGTCGACGTAGACCGTTCGCATCCGCCCCTAATGGGGTCCTCGACTCGCCGTACTGCTCTAGGGTTCCGTGCTTGGTTGGACCACTGGGGGCTACAAGATGCATGGCGGCTACAACATGACAGTCATAGGGAATTTTCCTTTTTCTCCTCAGTACACCAGGTACATACGCGTCTTGATATGTTTCTATGCTCCCCTGCTTTTAATAGTACGGTTACGTGCACAGAATATCTGGGCCGTACTCTGTCGGACCATAGTCCATTACTGATGACGCAACAACCTCTGGGGCGGTGTCCTCCTGTCCCCACCTGGAGACTCAATCCGGCGATGTTGGATGATGACCCGTTTCGAACTTCGTTACACACTCTTCTTGATACCTACTTCCCTATTAACACCAACACTGCCTCCTCTGTCCGGGTGGAATGGGAGGCGTTTAAAGTGGTGGAGCGGGGCCATTGTTTGGGCCAGGCGTCCGGGGTCTACAGGGAGCTTTGTCGGGAGGTACTCAACTTGGAAGAGAACATTCGCAGGTTAGATAACGCTCAGGGTACAGGGGATGCGTCTCACTTGGCGCTGCAGGAGGCGCATACTCGTTATGAGGCCCTGGGACGCCTACGCTGTTACAATTATAATGAGTATCTTGACAGAGTGCAGAGGGTGGAAGGGAAGGCAGGTCGTCTTTTAGCTAGATTAATCCAACCCGAACTGGGTGGCTCCCCTATTACCCAACTGGAAACGGAAGCTGGCGGAGTACAGTATTGCCCAGATGAAATCAATGACTCCTTTGCCTCATATTATGAACGCCTTTATAAGGCACCGAAGGCGGCCCCTTGTTCTGCGGTAAGGGAGTTCTTGGAACCCCTATCCCTTAGGGTGCTGGCGGATGAAGACCGGGAGGGGTTGGGAGATCCAATCACCCTGCAGGAAATTAAAGCTGCTATCCATGCGTTAGCATCCGGTAAGACACCGGGGCCGGATGGACTTCCGGCCGAGTTTTACCAGCGTTTTTCTGCTATACTTGCGCCTCACCTGGTCCGGATGTATGCAGATGCCTATGAGACCGGGGTTCTGCCTGCCTCCACTCGGAGTGCACTGGTGATTCCTCTTCCAAAAACCAGGTCGCCGAGGGCCAGGGTCGAAGATTATAGACCCCTTTCTAAGCTTAACTTAGATTTCAAGATACTGAGCAAGGTATTAGCCGGTAGGTTGGTCCCGCATATGAAGGCGCTCATGCACCCGGATCAGAATGGGTTTATTCCCACCCGTAACACCTCATGTAACCTTCGTAGGCTTTACTCAGTACTGTACCATGCTGATGCTCCGCTCTACCCCCAGGCCGCGGTGCTATCGGTCGACCTGGAAAAAGCTTTTGACACAGTGGGATGGCAGTATTTATTTGAAGTGATGGGGCGCATGGGGCTAGGGGACGAATGGATCTGTTGGGTGCAGTTGTTATATGCGGTACCCACTGCCATGGTCCGAACGGGTAAGACAATATATAGGGAGTATGGGGTGTTCCGTGGGACCAGACAGGGGTGCCCCCTCTTCCCCCTTCTATTCGCCTTAGCGATTGAACCTATAGCCGAGAGACTTCGCCAGGGGGGTAGTGGAATCGGATTTGACTTCGCTGGGCGGACACATTACGTTTCCCTATATGCGGATGACCTTTTGGTGTACTTGGATGACGCTGTGGTGGGCGCCCTGACGGTAATGCAACTACTCGAGGACTTTGCTGGCCTGTCGGGTTTGCGGGTTTACAAAACAAAAACGTACCTATTCCCCGTGGCGGGCCCTCTCCCTAGACCAGATGCTCTAGCTCCTGACATTGTTTGGGCTCAGACCACATTTAAATATCTGGGTGTACAAGTGTTCCACTCACTAGATGACTTGAAAGAGGGTAATCTAGGAAAGGCGGTGCGCTCCTTACGTGGGTGTGTCCACTTTTGGCGCACGTTTCAGCTGCCAGTGATGTCTCGGGTTTCCTTAGCCAAGATGGTCATGCTTCCACACCTGTTGTACTTCTTTGTGAACCTTCCTGTCCTTATGCCTAGTAGTTGGTTCCGCCCACTGAATGCTATGCTCCGGGACCTGGTGTGGGGAGATGGTCGTTCCCGGGTGGCTCTAGCGACGCTACAGCGTCCAGCTGCTGAGGGTGGCCTGGGCGTGCCGAATTATGAATTCTATGTGCTGGCCGGTCAATTGCAGTGGCTGGCGCAATGGATAGAGGAGGTAAATGAGGAGGGTACTTGTCTGTCATCTCCAGACACTAGTCCCAGATTGGTAATGGCGAAGGTGCTTAAACCAAAGACGTCCACACCGTACTGTTCCCTACTGCAACGCACTGCCTTTCAAGCATGGCAGAGATGCGGGAATAGAGGACGGCAACCTGCTAAATACACCCCAGTGTTGCCCTTGGTGGGTCTGCCGCATGGTGACCCTCAATCCGTCTTTACCATTGAACAGTTGGCCCCCTGGACAGATGCAGGCCTAGACACTGTCGGAGACTGCTTTCTGGATAAAACTCTAATCCCCTTTGATGGCCTGGTGGAGGACTGTGGTCTACCCCCAGGTCAGTTCTTGCATTATGAGGCCCTAACCCGAGCCTTCGTGCAGTTGTGGGAGGTGGGTAGAAGCGAACCGGAGACGCATCCTGTGTTACATGCTTTGTTCACGCTTGGAACAGCGAGACACCTGGTGAAATGGTTCTATGTGGCTCTCCAGGAGGCCTCGGTGCGCCCCCTGTCCAGATTATGCACCAAATGGGATGCGATTGGGGGTAAGGTGTTAACAGATGCGGAATGGCGACAGGTCTTGCACTATCCAAAGAAAATATCCCGAAACTCCCGCCTTAAATATATACAGTTCAATTACACTCATATGGCTTACTTGACCCCGCATCGACTTAATGTGGCATACGGTGGGGAGGTTCGTTCTTGCCCCAGATGCTCCTATCCGGACGCAGACTTCGGACATATGATTTGGGAGTGTGGAGTCCTGCGACCCTTCTGGGAGGCGGTGCTGGGTAAGCTGGCGGAGGTGCTAGGCAGGGATTTACCTCTCACATTGCAGATATGCATCTTGGGCCTCTTTCCTAGACCGCCGAAATGTAAGGTAGGGAACAGGCTTATGGACCTGGCGCTGGGACTAGCGAAACGCCGTATTGCAATGGAATGGAAATCTGCCAGGGGACCACAGTTTGCGTCCTGGAACAGTGATGTTGTTGTGTGGGGTGGAGCGGAGGGTAGAGCACTCGACTGGGAGGAATCTAAGGGCATGAGGAAGCTCCCCATGGCGGGCCAATGGAGGGAAGTGCTGGCGTCCTGGGGGAATCCAGAGGGACAGGAGGTGAGGGAGTTGGGTTCGGGCCCTGACTCTGATACGGGTCCACCTCTGGTGGCGATCTAGACTAACCCACTTACTGCTATTTGGGAAGGCCTGCAGCCCTGAGGGTGCAGTGAGCCTGGTTATTGTGTATGAGAGGGCTCACGCATCTGTTGTACCCGGGAGGAGGCAACCTCACTGATAGCTATGGGTCCATTCCCTGTGTGTCAACATACTTGCTTTCAGCTGTAACCTTTCCCCACCACATACTGGCATGACATATATGATATGCTTCCCCCTCTGCAGAAGGTCTTTTATTGTTTCTTCTTGTTATAAGTTCCCCAGTTGGGTCATTTGTTTTGGAGTTATTTCATATTGCTATTATATGGTATCATTTTCAAATGTTTGAAGTGAAACTTTTTTGCATCTAATATCATTTGAGCACCCTGAATTATTGGTGGTTAACCCCACACTATATTTTGTAAAGTACTATATATTATGGTTCATGTACTATGATCTAGGGCTAGAATTGTGCGCCGTGAATATTCTGATATTCCTATATAGGACTCTTGATTTTGCTTTTTGCATGAGATCTGTGTTACACAAATTGAAAATACCAATAAAGATACTTCAAAAAAAAAAGTATGAATCCTCCTTTCACAACATTCTATGCAGACAAGTTGGTATTGAGAACCAGGGCTGTTTTCCTGCCAAAGGTGGTTACTCACTTCCACTTGGGACAGTCTATCACCCTTCCTACTTTCTATCCTCCTCCACATCCTTCTAAAGAGGAAGAAAGGCTTAATTGTTTGGTCCCTAAAAGCTCACAGCTCTTTTATGTGGACAGAATTCGTGATCTCCTGCTGGATAATCAGCTGTTTGTTGGCTATGTGGGCAAGATTAAAGGAAAAGCAGTGCATAAGAGGGCATTGTCCTGATGGATTATCCTGTGCATCAAGATCTGCAACTCCATGGCTAACAAGGAGCCACCTGAAGGTATTGGAGCTCATTCTACTAGAGCTAAGTCTAATTCCACTTTGGCTAGAGGTGTCCCTATGGTTGACAATTGCAAAGAGGCAACTTTTGCTAAGCACTATTGTTTAGATCCGGGACGGTCACTTTGCCCGCTCAGTGTTGCAGGATTTTTTGGTATAGGCAGGCACTCACCTCCGAGTGCGGGACTGCTTGGGGATTATTTTCAAAGGGTGTTATCCACAGGTAGATGTATCCATCAGGAGAACAAGTTACTTACCTTCGGTAACGCTTTTTCTGGTGGATACAGTACCTACCTGTGGATTCCTCACTGACCCACCTGCCTCCCCGTTGCTTGTCTGCGTATGCCAAATACATAGGTATTTGTATGTTATTTATACTTCTGAATATATATAAGTATATATATGTGTGCATATATAGTATATATATATATATATGTTTAAGTCTTTTATTTGAGACCTACCATGTGTTTCCACATGGATACTGTTGGTTTCACCCATTCACTTCAAAGGCACAAAAAAATGGGTGGAAACTGACGTCAGCACACCGACGAGGACTTCTTATGGCTGCGATGACGTCACGTGGAGTTGTGTTCGCAGCCATGGCATTATAAAGTCCTCGTCAACATGGGAGAGATGTAAAGAAAAGTTTCCATCGGATGCTAGTGCACTGGAATATTCAAAATGTGAGGAATCCACAGGTAGATAATTTATCCACCAGAAAAAAGCATTATTGAAGGTAAGTAACCTGTTCTTTGGGATCCCAAGTGATTCCTTAAGAGTTGTCCTGTGTTGGCTTCTTGCTCTTTTCACACCAGCTGGTTCGATCACAGATTTTTCGGTGGCCTCTCTGTCTAGAATGGAGTTGTTCACTTCTTCTGTTGCTTTTGGCCTTGCACCTGCCGCCTTTGCCAGTGCTTGGCAGTTCCACTTTTGCCTTGGTTGACTGATTGTTCTTAATTTGGGGTCTGTTGATCAATCTGTTCTTGGTTTGTGGTCTATTGATCAATCCTCCAGTACTTCAGTATGATAACTTGTACTGGTGGTCTTCGGATGCCTGTCAGTGTGCTGCTTTGGCTTCTTGCCCAGCTGTGTTGGATTCTTGGATGCAATACTCTGCCACTCATAGTTGCTGGCCCGGTGGCGAGGATGTTCCTCCAGTGTTTTGGCCTTTGTGTCTTTCCTGACAGATGACATTTCTGTGCCTTTGTCCATGCTTTCCTGTGGGCCTCTTTTTTCCTGTTTGCGAAGGTTGGGCTAGATGGCTTTGTTCAGCTGCCCTGACTGCAGCTCTTTTGTCCAGTCTAGCTGGGTTTTGTTCTGTGGAATCCTCTCTCACAGTCCTCCAGAGTGAAATGCTTCTTTGGGCCACTCTGCGGTTGTTCTGGCTTCTGCAGGTTCTTGCATGCCTGTTTTCCTTCATGACCCTTTCGTAGGGTGGTTGCCAGCATTCTTCTTGTATAGTTGTCCTCTGCCTCTCAGGTTCCTTTTGGGGTGTTTCTCCTTCTGTGACTTTTTGCTGGTGATTGGAGCTTCCCTTTGATGGTGGTCTTGTCTGGTGTAATCAGTTATGCTGAACCACTCCCGTGGGTGGTGGCCACGTCCGGGGCTATGGGGTTGCTTTTTTTTATGGTGTGCAGTGTTTGTCTTTTCTCCACTACATCGTGTTGGTTTCTGTTGGCTTTTGCTTTCAGCAGACCTTTCCTGGTGCTCAATATATCTGAAAGAGACTATTAGTTATGGATTCCTCACCTTAGAATTACCCCCTGGCGTCAGACTGGATCCGGAGAATTTTTCTTCAGCAGTACCCCTGCGCGTCAGTAGGTGGCGTCCGTCGACTCCGCGTTCGTCGTTGGCGTCGTGGTCACCGGAATTACTTTGCGGTATCTACTTAGACGACACCCTTGCACGCTGACGTCAGTTCTTTCTTTTTCCCCGCCAGCCAGAGCAGATCCGGAGCGAGCGGTACCTCGAGTCACCTTTTGACTCTCTTTTTGCGACTTTTTGTCGACATCTTTTCGCGACATTCGACTCCTGGTGTACGTAGGGATGTCCCGTCCTCGAACCGGCTTCAAGGCTTGCGACTCCTGTCGCAAATTGATGTCGGTTACGGACCCGCACCTCGTGTGCCTTTAGTGTTTGGAGCGCGACCACAACCCGAAGTCGTGCTCCGACTGCCGGGCTATAAACCCTAAGTCTTTACGGGAGCGGTCCCGAAAGCTTCTCGAGGCCCAGCAGTCCGCTCCACGCCGCTCTAGGTCCTGGTCGAGAGGGAGGTCGTGGGACCGGTCGCAGAGCCATCACCATAACTCATCGTCGAAGTCTTCGTCTTCGGGTAAGTCGAAGCACAAAAAGAAGGCGAGGAAGCATCGTCGCTCTTCGCGTTCTCTCCATCCTTCGGCCGACGTGACGCGGGTTGCGGAAGGTAGTCGTCCGGCTCCGCCCGCGGAGCCTGTTGGGTCGACCCCGAGCCTCCCTCCCCTTCCGAGAGCCGGGGCGACCCCTGCCCAACTTTGTAGTTTTTATGAAGCCCTCCACTCGATCTTTGGGCAGCCCGACTCCGCCGGCGTGCCTTCGGGCCCCGCGGACTCGGCTGGGGGCTCTAGGCATTCGATGCCGGCGGCTTTGGCGCCGCAGGACCCCCAAAGATCCAGGCCTGGATCCGGATCGGCGCCGGTCGACCTTGTGACACCTCCGAATCCAGTGGCGACACCTCCGCCCCCTCCGACGCCGGTTGTGTCCCCAGCTGACGTCGACCCCAGTCTCCCCCTCGATGTGGACACGGAGCCGGACCGGCGTCGACCAGTACTTTTGTACCACTGTTCTCCCCTGGTGTTCCCTATCGCCCTGAGTGGCTACCAGAGGAGGGTGAGGAGGACTTGGAGGGGTCTGTGGACCCTTTGGCAGACCAGTTAGAGGAACCGGACTGGAGAGAGGAGTTGGGTGAGGCCAGTGGTCTGGACACCTCCCCAGACCTTGGCATGCTATCCCCCCTTACCGTGGCTACGGAGGAGGGTGCATCATACACAGTGGTGTTGCGTAGGGCGGTTGAGGCCTTAAACCTTGAGCTTCCTACGGTGGCGGTCAGGACTAACCTCCTGACCGAGGTGCTTCAGCCGGCAGCGGGCTCTTCGGAGCCCTGCTGCCACTCAGTGAGGCCCTCACGGACATCATTTTGGGCAATTGGTCCAAGCCCAACACAGGGGCTCCTGTGGATAGGATGATTGCCCGATGCCACTGCCCAGCCCCGTGCGACCCCATTTTCCTCTCCCAACACCCCACCCCTGAGAGCTTGGTGGTCCAAGCCTCGACTTCCAAGGGCGCATTCCCTACCGCACCACCTGATAGGGAATCCAAGAAGCTGGACCACCCTGGGAAGAAAATGTTTTCTTCCTCTAGCTTAGGACTGCGGTCGGTGAACACCGCATGTCTCTTGGGCCGTTACTCCCATTCTGTGTGGGACACGGTCGCGCAGGTGTGCTGCCACAGTGCCCGGAGGAGTCCCGGGCCGTGCTCTCTCATGCAGTTGCCGAAGGGAGAGACGCAGCCAAGTTCGCCATACGATGTGGGCTGGACACTGCCGACTCTCTGGGCAGGACGGTTTCAACGTCAGTAGCCCTAGGACGCTACGCCTGGCTGAGGTCTACTGGCTTTTCAGGTGATGTCCAAGCTACGCTTTTGGACATGCCCTTTGATGGCCGTCGCTTGTTTGGCGAAAAAGCAGACAACGCGCTTGAGCGCTTTAAGGCCTCCAGGGCTACGGCCAGGTCCTTGGACCTCGCTTCTACCTCTCGCCCTGCGCAGTCTGCCTTTTTGCCCATTTCGTGGCTGCAGAAGGGGTGCCCCACCACGTTCCGTCCACAGCCACAGGCCTGCGCATGCTGTCCAGCCTCTGAGCGGCTGGGGACGTCGGACCTACCGTCGTGGGTCTGGGGGCCAGCGGGCGGGCCAGTTCACCAGCGCCCTCTCTGCAGCATCCTCCAAACCCTCCTAGTCCGACCTTTCAGGGCCACCATTCGCCAGTGGGTGGTAGGATTCGCCATCGCCTCCCCACTGGCTCAACATCACGTCGGACAGGTGGGTTTTGCAGATAGTCTGAAGGGGCTACTCCCTCCCCTTCAAGACTACCCCTCCATCCATGTCACCTCAATTCCATCGCATGTTGGAGGGTCACCTGGCCCTTCTCCAACAGGAAGTTACGGCTCTCTTGGCCAAGGGAGCCAAGGAGCGAGTTCCTGCCCCAGAAGTAGGTTGTGGTTGTTATTCCCACTACTTTCTGGTGCCCAAGAAGGACAAGGGCCTGCGTCCTATCTTGGATCTCAGGAACGTCAACCGCTTCCTCCGGAAGGAGAAATTCAAAATGTTGACACTGGCTCAGGTCCTGTCTGCCCTCGACCCTAGAGACTGGATGGTGGCATTGGACTTGCAGGATGCTTATTTTCACAACCCCGTCCTGCCGGCCCATCGGCGTTACCTACGGTTCATGGTAGGCCACGAGCACTTTCAGATTACCTTGCTCCCCTTTGGCCTTACGAGCACCCCTCGGGTGTTCACGAAGGTGATGGCGGTGGTCACAGCTCATCTGCGCAGATCAGGGGTTCCAGTCTTCCCCTATCTCGACGACTGGCTGTTGAAGGCGAGCTCGCCCCAGGCTGTCGTTTCCCACCTCCAGACTACAGCCGACCCCCTGCATTCGCTGGGGTCCACCATCAACGTGCCGAAGTCACACCTGATTCCCTCTCAGAAGCTCCTTTTCATTGGAGCGGCTCTGGACACAGCGCAGTTTCGGGCTTATCCTCCCGAGCAGCGAGTCCGGGATATTCGGGCTATGATTCCGATCTTTCAGCCTCTATCCCGGGTTTCGGTCAGAATGACCCTGAGGCTACTGGGCCTCATGGCCTCCTACATCCTGCTGGTGGACTATGCCAGGTGGCATATGCGGGCTCTGCAGTGGGACCTGAAGTTCCAGTGGTCTCAGCATCAGGGGAATTTTTCATTTTTGCGTCCAGATCTCAGAGGGCACTGCACATCAATTGCAGTGGTGGCTAACGAACCAGGATTGGGTCAACGTCAGGTCCCTCTCCCTTCCCCAGCCAGAGTTCACAGTGGTGACAGATGCATCACTTCTGGGGTGGGGCGGCCACCTGGGAGAGGCGGAGATCAGAGGCCTCTGGTCTCCAGCGAAGTCCGGGCTCCACAACAACCTTCTGGAGCTTCGGGCGATCCGTCTTGCACTGAAGGCATTCCTTCCTTCTGTCAAAGGGAGAGTAGTGCAGGTGTTCACGGACAACACCACCGCCATGTGGTACTGCAACAAACAGGGCGGGTGGGGTCAGGGACCCTATGTCAGGAGGCACTTCGTCTCTGGAAGTGGCTGGAACATCAGGGCATGTCCTGGTGGTTCAACACCTGGCAGGGCGGACGAACTCAGCCGCCGGTGCATGATGGATCACGAATGGCGTCTTCACTCGGACATTGTGTAAGGTCTCTTTCAGCGGTGGGGAGAGCCTTGGTTAGATCTATTGGCCACCGAAGAGACCGCGCAATGTGAGCAGTTTTGCGCGTTGGAATTTCCAAAGGGGCACTCACTCGGCGATGCTTTCCGTTGCGAGTGGAGTTGCGGTCTTCTATACGCCTTTCCGCCTATACCACTTCTACCCAGAGTGCTGAAGAAGATCAAGCGCGACCTGGCCCAAGTCATTCTTGTGGCCCCGGACTAGGCTCGAAGAGTATGGTATCCCAAGCTCTTACACATGGCCATCGATCCTCCGATTAGACTGCCCCTTCGGGAGGATCTTCTGTCGCAGCAGCAGGGGATGGTCCTCCACCCGAAACTGTCCAGTCTCCAACTCCTTGCGTGGAGATTGAGCGGCGCCAGTTGACAGCTTTCGACCTTCCTCCCGAAGTCTGTAACCTTATCTTGGCAGCCAGGCGTCCCTCCACCAAAACGGTATACGCCTGTAGATGGAACAAGTTTGTGGCATGGTGCGCAGCAATGGCTGTGGATCCCCTTTCTGCCCCCCTTTCAGAGGTTCTCCTCTTCCCCCCTTCTTTTGGCTCAGCGGGGCTCTGCTCTGGGCACTCTAAAAAGCTATCTTTCGGCCATTTCGGCCTTCCTTCGGCTTCCTGACCAGCCTTCTCTTTTCAAGTACCCTATTGTAAATCGCTTCCTTAAGGGCATTACTCACTTGTTTCCTCCAATTCCTTTCGTAATGCCCCAGTGGGACTTGAACCTAGTTCTGACCTATCTTATGTGCGCTCCTTTCGAGCCGCTACATAACTGTCCTCTCAGATTTCTGACACTTAAAACTGCGTTTTTGGTTGCCATCACCTCTGCTCGCAGGGTGAGTGAGCTTCAGGCTCTTTCTTCCAAACCTCCTTTTCTGGATGTTCATCCGGACAAAGTTGTCCTTCCACTAGGCCTTCTGTCCTTCCCAAAGTGGTTACCTCTTTCCACATAGGACAGACCATCACTTTGCCCGCCATCTTCCCGCCCCCGCATCCTTCTAAAGAGGAAGAGAGGCTCCACTGTCTGGATCCAAAACGTGCGCTTTCATTCTATCTGGATCGCACAAAACAATTCCGGGTGGATGACCAGCTCTTTGTTGGCTATGTGGGCGGCAAGAAAGGTCGGGCCGTGCAAAAACAAACCATCTCCCGATGGGTCGTTCTTTGCAACAAAATCTGCTATTCCTTAGCGAAAAAGGAACCTCCAGTGGGGTTCCGTGCCCATTCCACCAGGGCGACGGCAGCTACTACTGCTTTGGGACGTGGAGTCCCCCTTCATGACATCTGCCAGGCAGCTACGTGGGCTTCCTTGCACACATTTACTAAACACTACTGCCTGGACAGCCAAGTCCGGAGAGACGGCTTCTTTGGCCATTCAGTTCTCCAGGACTTTCAGGTGTGAATTTGATTCGCAGACCCACCTCCGGGGTTGGTATTGCTGGGGTATCTATTCTAAGGTGAGGAATCCATAACTAATAGTCTCTTTCAGCTGAACAAGTTACTTACCTTCGGTAACGATATATCTGTAAGAGACATATATTAGTTATGGATTCCTCACCGCCCCACCCATCCTCCTGGTTCTGCGAACTGACTTCTAGTGTAAGGGACTCCCTTTCAGGGCCCTAGTTTTGTGCACCAGTGGTCAGTGTCTTGCATGGCTCTGCGCTTCTGGCTTGGAATGTCGTGTAAAGAACTGACGTCAGCGTGCAGGGGCGGCGTCTAAGTAGATACCGCGACGTCATTCCGGCGACCACGACGCCAACGACGAACGCGGAGTTGACCGATGCCACCTACCGACGCGCAGGGGTACTGCTGAAGAAAAATTCTCCGGATCCAGTCTGACGCTTGGGGGTAATTCTAAGGTGAGGAATCCATAACTAATATATGTCTCTTACAGATATTTTGTTACCAAAGGTAAGTAACTTGTTCATCATGTAGTAAGGACTGTGATGAAGAAGACTAGATTGTGCCCCTCCTCTTACATTCTCAGTCTGCTGTCTCCTGGGCTTGGCATTGTCGGGCCTGCTTATGGGCTTTTTGTCGATTTATGGGTAGCAAAAGGGAAAGCCCATAGGTTGGAAAATAAAAAAACAAGCATTGGGAAAGGCAATATGTCTCTTCAGTGAAACCTATTGTCTTTGAGCACAACCATGGCAGCCATTTTTTAATGCATTTGCAATCTTCAACAAACCCAATTTAAAGTGGCTGTGATGGATGTGCGCGCACCTTAGGTGTCCAACTTTTATAAAACGATTATTTATCGTTTTCAGGTGCGGTGTCCATCTTTCAACGGGTTTGTTAAAATAATACAAACCCATTTGTAGGTACCCGCAGCACATGCATGAGCACTTGCAGGAGGCCATCTTAAAATGGCCGAAAACTTTAAAAATCAAATAAATAAAATTAAGTTGGAGAGGGACAGGGCAAGGTGGCATTAAGTGATGGTAGCAGAGGTGCAACCGTGGAGCAGGGAAGGAGATATTTTTTTTTTAAATGAGTAGGGGAAGAGTGGTAAAGAAAGCAGTGGTTGAGCTGGTGGCGAGGGTGCAACACAGAGAGCAATGGTGGCTTAGGTAAATGAAATATGAAGCAGGACATGGACGAATGAGCAATGAAACACATGCACTCTCATAAAGTGCTTAAAGTAAAAGAAAAAAAAGCTGCTTGAATGCAAGCAACGTCAGTAGTGGAAGGATACAAGTCAACCAATCAAAACATTGTGAAACCGAAATACTTCTGGGTAGACACAAAAATCGAGAGAAAAACCATCAAGACAAGAGAGGCAACTACGGTAGGCAGCTAAACCATCCAGTCATCAGCAAAGGGATACTCTGTGTATACTGGAAACATTAGGTGTGGTCAACAGACAGCTGAAGTGAGATTGCCTAAAAAGAACATAGATAAGTCAGAGACAATACTACTCCCTGTCTCGCGGGACAGGATTCACCCTTGTGTGGTAAGGACTGTGATGAGCTAAACCTGGATTTGTTATAATGAAGATTACCTGTAAGTAATTAATACATCCCCATGATAGAGAGAACTAGGATTACTGATAACTTTTGCTTTGCCTTCCAAGACCACTTCTTGAGGTGCAGTTTATGATCAATGATCATGTGACAACTCTTCCCGTAATGCCACAGTCAACAATCACATGCTCTTACCTCCTGCAATGTGGGAGGGTCAGAGGGCTTGTGATGCCCCTTCCACTACACCTGCCCATTTAGTGAAGTGACGTCACTGATGTATTTATTATGTGTGATACAATAGTTGAATATTGGGCTTCATTACGAGGACGTCCCTTTTCAATGGGGAGACTTGACTACTTTAAGATAAGCACAATTTTTAAAGTCGTGCGATCCAGCCCTAATGAATGTTATTTTTAAACACATTGTCCTTCTTTTGCAGAAAGGTAGCCAAGTGTCTGAAAGGCAGGAGGAAGAGACGGCACTTAGTCCAAGTAGGAACGGCGTAGACCTCCCTTTCGAAGACTCTGGACCGCTATTTAGACCCAGGCTCGCCTTCCTTTTTATGCACTTACCCGTTAAAGCATCGAGAACAGAGCAAGAACAAGTCAACCCCCGCTGGCTTGCCGGACCCAGGTTTCGTGGCTGGTTGCCCCAGATGATGGGCCGGCTTCAGTCAGATGAGGTCTCCTTCCCAGAACTGTCCGAGAACATGCAGCCGCTCCCCCGGCACAGTCACAGACACAAGTACCGCCACAACATGAGGCAGCCACGCATCGTGTATGTTCTAAAGAAATGATAACTTGGGAATGATTGAGTTTCAGGAAGGAGAAAGTATATTTTAGTGGTCCTACGTTATATGAAGTCATTCCATAGACAGAGATCGCTTTACTTGTCAAATGTCTTCTTATTTCTTTAACTAAAATAAAGTGGCCGAACAGCAGCAGATCTAGTGTTGTATTTTGCTAACAGTGTTATTGCTTACTCGGTGACTGAAGCTAGTCTGTGAATGAAGTCACAGGTCGTCAGTGGCAAACCCTTCAGTTGGTTCTGATAGGCCATCATTTGAATTAGGCTTCTAATTGTTCTTCGCTCTTGTATTACTCTTATGTCGCAGTCCTACGAATAGTAAGACCTCCCATAGGATAGGACCCTGGGAATTCCTGGCCAGAACTTTAAGAGCTTGGAAAGCTTAGCTATTAAAGCATAACGTATATTGGTAAAGTGTACGTTTACCCAGAGGGACGTTTGGTTCTGAGAAATAAATGTGTATTGTTACCTATAATATTATTCATGTTAGTGACCTCCTAAGGCTCAGTGGTCATGCTGGAACTTTAACCTGTGGCCAAGAGGTCAAGCACAGATTCCTGCAGTAGAAGAATTAGCCCACTGTGCTACCCGAATCAGACTGGCCCATTCATAGACTTCGCACTGTGCATGGACCAGACTGGAAAACCAAAAGCTGCCCTGGCAATAATACTCAAACCAGCCCGCTCCTTTCCTCTCCTTGCTCTATCTCTCCATTTTATTTGATTATTCTCACTCCTTCTCTCCTCTCTCTCCTGAGGCGTATAAGACACTAAATGTCTTGAGGGGGTTGGGAGGGGGGGGCAAACAGGGAAACCTTTGGGGACTTTCCATGGACTCTGTACAAAGTGCCCATGTTCTGCCAACCGCTGGCTTCGTATACAATCTCATTGTTCTGAAATGAAATAGTGACAAAGGCAGGAATGTAATCACAGCATGCTTTATTGTTATTTACATACTGCAAAGTAAGTAGCAAATATGTGGGGAAACCTTGCATATTTATGCATCATGCAACTAAGTGTGGACGGAAAAAGGAAGAGTTAACAAAATGTTTTAGTCACATTCCTAAACCTCAAAATGCAAGTGAACTAGTCAGAAACTATTCTTTCTTGCTGCTGGTAGTTGTAATAAAATCCTGAACTTTAGTTTGAAAAACCAGATATTCTCATGTGCTTTCAGAGTGGAGGACAAATTATTTTGTGTTGTCTGTATCTCAACTGACTCCATCATTTCTTTGTGTATGTTGCATACAGTAACATGATTCAGTATTTTCTGGGTCATAGCTGACAATAACCAGGTTTTCAGTTGGTGGAGACCACTAAAGCTTCTCTCAGCCTCAAGGAAGATATTGAAATAACTAATGGAATCTGTTGTAGCTTCCTCAACCTATTTAAAGAAACTGCTCTCTGTTGGAATAATTTTTCAGAGTATATCTGCCAGTTCCAAGACTGAAGAGTACTTAAACATACTTGATAATATAGTTAACTGAGCTGAGAGGAGCACAGGGTCAATTTCTTGGTTTTGAGCAGCGTCTTTTGCAGGGACGGCGCTAGGCATGGGCAGTATGGGCAGCTGCCCAGGGCCTCGCACTCAGCCCACCAGCATGGGGCCCCGCACCAGTGCAACACACCACCAGTCCTCTTGTGCCCCTGCGATCCCATTGAAGAAAGGTGTCTGTTTGCAATTGGGCTTACAGAAGGGGGCCCCCTTCCTGGGCCTCTCAGGGATGGTGTGGGGAGGACTATGGGAGGGGGACACTTCATCTTGTGCCAGTTGCAAGGAGGTCTAATTGCAGGTGGGTCCTGCAATTAGGCCTCCTGCCTGGCTGCCCATTGAGAGACACTGCAGGACACTCATTGTCAGCACTTTACAGTCTGCTCTGTTTTAACTCTCAGCCCCCAAGCTATTCTCACAGCTTCAGCCCGATATGAGCTGTGAAAGAGGTGCTTGTAGGTGGCAGAGAGGGGAGCTGCGGCCCACGAGGAGTCTGCACAAAGCAGCTTCCGGAGCCCTGAAGGTGTCACTTATGTAAATTAGAGGGGCCTCACACATTCCCCTTCGCCCGGGGCCCCAAAATTCTTAGAACTGGCCCTGGTCTTGTGTATGTGTCTCCAAGCACATTTTTGTGTTTTCAATCCCTAATGCCTTTGTCATTGAGTTTTACTGGCTGTGATTAATGTGTCATGCTGTAAGGAAGTCACTATCCCTCTATTACCTTGTCTGTTGCTACACTAGAGAGTTAGTTGCAGAAAGGATTATTGAATTGGAATTTAAGAGTATCTTAGGCAATGGGACACCAATAATAAAAATAGTATCCATCATTCAATAACCACCTACTGTCTCAGGCTCCTAGAAGAGGCTTCACAATCTCCTTCTGCCTTTACTCCCTTAACTGCAAACAACAACTGTACTTAGAGGCAGTGCTGTTAAGAAACCCTTGACTGGACTTCAACTTGGCAGTTCACTGGGGTTAACAGACAGCACTACTCAGTCACTAGATGTGGTCTTGTATGTACATTTTATCCAAAGAACTATATGATTTGCCATCTCATCCCAGCTTTTTCATCTTCAATAAAAATATGTTGTAATAAACACAATATTAAATCTATGCAGGGCTCTCAACAGTGGCATTTGTCCATGGAGGCATTCCCTGGGCAATTTCATCAGAACCGACCCCACCATAGCTGAAGTGCTGTGGGCACTATGAAACCAGGATCAATATTATTTAAAGCCTGCCTGTAGATACACCGTGTGCTCACAGGCAATCGTATTTTCAACATATTTCTCTTCCAGGGGATCCTCATCAATAGTCATAAGCACATGAATATTCCCGCCCATGCGCGGGACCCCGGAAACACATTACATATATGTGAAAAACCATATATGTAGCTCTATATATATATCCATATATATATAAAAAACACACAATGTAGCCTCCCATAAACATGCTCAGCAATGTTGCAAGGAATTCTCTTGCACATAAACATATTCCAATAAAGCAGGGAGAAAGAATCTTTTGAAAACTGCTTTAATACATAGCAGACAACACAATCCTGCAAGGAATAATGAAGAAAACATTGCCAGCACATAGGCTGCATTGTGGGAACATTAGTGTAGAAAGCTGAAAAGCTAACCCACATAAACACACAGATAAACTGGCACCGTGCCTTTAAGGCAGCCATGACCCCTAGCTTCCCATCATGCCTCAGGGGTGACAATTAGGTCAGTTGTTCTTTCCGTCTCCTTCTGTCAGGACCCTGGTTACTTCAGCTCTACCTCTTTTTCTGATTTTCTGTCAGAAAATTCTTCAATTTTTGATAAAAGCTCTTACTTTGACATCTTTTTGGTGTTAAAGTATTTCTCTACTGTTTTTTTAGAGAGTTGAGCATTGTTTTACAACAGAATGCCCTCTCTTTTGACTCTTGCCCTTCCTGTGGCAAGAAGAAGGCCAAATCAGACTTCCACCCTGTCTGTATTCTATGCCTTCCTTCTGAGCATAATTCTAAATCCTGCCAGCATTGCAAGCTGCTGTCCAACAGAACTTTAAAGGACAGAGAAAGGATTCGCCTCCATGGATTGGCTGAGAAGAGAAAATCACCTTCTAAAGACAAGCCTCCGATGAAGAAGAGGAAAGAGAGCTTATCTACAAGTAAGATTCCAGTATGCTCTCCATCGGCGTCGGGCTCGGCGCCTCAATTCCCTTCATCGGCAACAAAAACGTCGACGAGAAGACCAACGACGGCGGGCTCGCCGTCGAGAGAACACCGGTCGTCGTCGAAGAACGCAGGTACGTCGAATCCTCCGCCGTCGTCAACCGGGCGACGATCAGTGTCGAGGAGTCGCTCTCCGTTGGTGCGGGCTCGCCCAGCGTCGAGACACAGATCTCCGTCGTCGCCGTTAATGCGGCGTTCGACGTCGAGACAGGCTCCGCCGTCGCAGGGTCTCCAGCGTTCGGCGTCGAAGCAAGCATCTCAGTCGACGTCACCCAGACGACAGTCGACGTCGAGACACACCTCGTCACCTGAGGATAGACACTCATCGCCTCCGTCAAGACCAAGGGTAAAATATACCAGACGTCGTTCGACGTCGAGACGGCGGTCTCCGTCGACGGCGAGGAGGTCAGCGTCGAGAGAAAGATCGACGTTGAGACGGCGGTCTCCGTCGACGGCGAGAAGATCAGCGTCGAGAGAAAGATCGACTTCGAGAAGGTTTTCTCCGTCTACCCGTTCATCGTTGAGGTCTCCACGCTCAACGTCGAAGGCGAGGTCTATGGGCTCCAGGCACACAGAGGTCGACGTCGAAGAGAAATTCACCAGTGATGGTGACACAGAGCAGGTCGACGTCGAGACACACCCCATCGACGTCACATCGCTCATCCAGTCGCCGATCACGCTCCAGAAGCTGCAGAGAGTCCTCTCACTCCATCCGGAGCTCACCCCAGACGGTTGCGTCATCACGCAGTGCTTCTGTTCACTCACAGGAGCCTACAAAAGCACCGCCAGGAGGTTCTCCAAGGAGACAGCGATCTCCTTCCATCCATCTCTCTCCCAGATGGCTTCAACCACTTCATCATTGGCAGACGGGGTCCACAGGTCACGCTCAACGACCTACGACCTACTCCAGTCCACAGCACAGATCACCATTACAGCGTCTTGTGCAGGAAGTGGACAAATCACCCACCACTCGGGCCAGGGAACACCAAGGCAGATCCCCTGAACGCAGGTCGTCTCAGGGACATCGCAAGAGGCGGCGTACACCATCTTGGTCTTCCTCTTCGACACATTCATCCAAAAGGGATTACTCACCTACCCTGACGGATAGTCCTCCCTCCAGAGTGTCGCCTATTGATGATGTGAACACTTTCCATGATGTTCTCAACAGAGGGGCTCAGAAGCTGGGCATCACCATGTCAGCTCCTCAGACAACCAAGTCCATCATTTTTGAGACTCTCCACCAAAGGTCTGCGACTAGACCATTGCTTCCTTTGGTCCCAGGCATCATCGAGCCGGTAATGGATCTCTTCCTTACACCAGCATCGACTAAAGCAGCTCCAGCTCGGATTCTTAAAAAATACAAGCCAGCTGCATCGGATCCTCTTTTCCTTAGATCAGATCCACCTCCGGACTCTGTTATAATTGCAGCAGCGAAAAAGACGCATGCGGTTGCATCTTCCTCCTCCGCTCCTCCGGATAAAGAGAGTAGAGCACAAGACTCTTGGGGACGGAAGGCCTGTGGTTCTGCAGCGTCTTCTCTGCAAGTGTCCAACGCTGCGGCTCTGCTGGGTCGTTATGACAGATCACTATGGGACTCACTGGAGCGCTTCAAGGACAGGCTCCCAAAGGAGGATCAGCAGGACTTTTCTGAAATCCTTCACGAAGGTGCTCTGGTTGCTAATCAGGTAATCAGCACTGCAGCAGATGGTGCGTCCCTGGCGGCTCACTCGTATGCACATGGCATCTGTGCACGACGATCTTCCTGGCTGCGCCTCACAGCGTTAAAACCAGAAGCACAACAACGCATCCTGAATCTCCCTTTTTCTGGCACTTCACTGTTTGGTGCTCACACAGACGAAGAAATGGCGAGGATGAAGGCCAAGTTGGACACCTTAAAGGCGGTGGGCCTAGAAAAGAAAAAGGAGTTCAGGAAGAGGTACCGGCTCTACAATCGGAAAAGTTACCAGCAGAGGGTTCAAACCCCTCAATGGTCACAAAACAAACAGGGCAAATCCCAGTATCAAGGCCGCCGTTCCTCGAGAGGAAGAGGAGGACATCAACAGCAGTCCTCCTCTGCATCAAAAACTCCAGGGAAGCAATGAGTTTCTGCTTCCTCTAGCACCGTTGCACACTCCAGTGGGAGGAAGTATCTCAAGTTACATTCAAGAGTGGCGCAACATAACCAAAGATCAGTGGGTGCTAAATATACTAAAAAATGGGTACATACTACGTTTTTGGACGTCCCCACGAGACATTCCTCCTGTGAAATCTCGTCATCTACATATAGACCTCCTGCGTCAGGAAGTGTCGACCCTCAAAAAACAAGCAATAGAAGAGGTCCCTCAAGCGCAGAGAGGAAAGGGAGTGTACTCACGATACTTCCTTGTTCAGAAAAAAGATCAACCGAACAAGTTCAGACCAATTCTGGATCTACGTTCTCTGAACAAGTCCATCAAAAAGGAAAAGTTTCGGATGTTGGTGCTCCACCAAATATTTCCACATCTAAGGAAAGGCGATTGGATGTGTTCGGTGGATCTACAAGATGCGTATTTTCACATCCCAATCACAGCACGACATCGCAAGTTCTTGCGATTCACGGTGGGAACAAAACATTACCAGTTCAAAGTCTTACCCTTCTGCCTAAAATCAGCTCCGAGGGTATTCACCAAATGCATGGCAGTGGTAGCGGCAGCATTACATCGCCAAGGCCTGTTCGTATATCCATACCTGGACGACTGGCTGCTGAAGGGATCCTCTCCTCAAATGGTGCAGGAACACCTTCGCACCTGCCTAGATCTCCTTCAGCGCTTAGGCCTGCATGTCAACCTGGACAAGTCGATCCTTCACCCAACTCAATCACTCCACTATCTGGGCGCCAACCTCAACTCCGACCTCGGAAAAGTGTTTCCTTCAGAGGAGAGATTGTCATCAATGAAAGACAAGGGCAACATCATCCTTCAGGCTTATCAGCCATCAGTAAGACCGGTGGCTTCTCTACTGGGTTCGATGGCCTAGTGCATTTTTCTCATACCCAACGCCAGATTGAGGATGAGACCGGTACAGCAAGATCTCGAGGACAAATGGAATCAATCCTCGGGTCAGTGGAACGACCGGATTGTCCTCTCTCCTGCAGCAAAGAAGTCCATTCTCTGGTGGCTGCAACCACAGAACCTACTGGTGGGAGTCCCTTTTCATCAATCTCTGCCAGAACAATCTCTGATCACGGATGCTTCACTTCAGGGCTGGGGAGCGCATCTGGGTCATCTGCAAACTCAGGGCAGATGGACCAGCAGAGAACAGACATATCACATCAATATGCTGGAACTGCGGGCGGTTCATTTAGCCCTCAAAGCTTTTCAACCGTCAATTCAGATCGATCCTAGTGCAAACGGACAATACAACCACCATGTATTACTTGAACAAACAAGGTGGAACTCGCTCTCGCCCTCTGTCTCTCGAATCCCAGGCAATCTGGCACTGGCTGCTAGCCAGGAACCTATCGATCACGGCAATCCATCTGCCGGGAGAGCAGAACGTGCGAGCAGACGCCCTCAGTCGTCACTTCCAAGAGCAAGAAGACTGGGTGCTCAACGACGAAGTGGTAGCAGAAATCTTTCATCAATGGTTCATCCTTCCATCGACCTTTTTGCAGACGATCAAAACAGAAAATGCCACGCCTTCGCATCCAGGTTTTACCGACCAGGAACGAGAGGGAATGCTCGTTTGATAGATTGGTCAGGGACGTTTGCATACGCCTTTCCACCCCTCCCTCTAATTCCGAAGGTGGTGGCCAAACTTCTGCGATCCAGAATGAGGATGATACTCATAGCACCGGACTGGCCTCGCCAATGGTGGTATCCGGACCTTTGCAACTCTCGGTTCGCCCTCATCGGAGACTTCCGTGCAGGCCGGACCTTCTCACCAAGATGGGAGGGAAACTTCTGCACCCCAGCCTTCCCTCGCTCAGCTTGACAGCATGGCTCCTGAAGTCCTGCAGTACGGACATTTGAACCTCCCTCAGGACTGCATGGACATTTTAAGGAGTCAAGGAAGCCTTCCACAAGATCCTCATACTCTCTAAAGTGGAAAAGATTTTACTTGTGGTGTATCCGTAATGATTGGAGTCCAATTAACGGGCAAGAGGAGGTAATCTTGCCGTATTTGCTCTATTTGGCCAAATCTGGTTTGAAATATTCTTCCATTAAAGTGCATTTGGCCGCTATCACAGCATATCGTAAATCACCTAACCAGCCTTCTTTCTTTCAGCTTCAGGTGGTTAAGGACTTCCTGCAGGGGTTGAAAAAGGTTTATCCCCCTGTTCGACCTCCTTCTCCTCCTTGGGAGTTGAATTTGGTATTGTCTAAATTGATGGGACATCCATTTGAACCCATTCATAAGTCTACATTGCAACACCTTTCTTGGAAAGTAGCTTTTCTAGTAGCAATTACATCAGCACGCAGAGTGAGTGAGATACAAGCACTCTGTTCTAAAGAACCCTATACGGTTTTCCACCATAATAGGGTGGTTATGCGAACTCACCCTTCCTTCCTACCTAAGGTTGTGTCAGAGTTCCATGTTAATCAGACAATTTCTCTACCCTCTTTCTTTCCCAATCCATCCACACCCGCGGAAAGGTCTCTTCATTCGCTAGATCTCAAGAGGGTTCTCAAATTCTATTTGGATGCAACGAAATCCATTAGAAAAGCAGATCAATTGTTTGTAAACTATGGTTCTGTTAGAAAAGGCTTCCCAACTTCTAAAAGATCCATTTCAAGATGGATAGTATCTTGTATAAAGTTGGCATACCAGATTGCAAATAAGCCTCTGTTTGCCTCCCCTAAAGCTCATTCTACTAGGGGTAAGGCTGCTACGATTGCATTCTTACATAATGTACCGATGGCCGAGATTTGCAAGGCGGCAACTTGGAAATCGGTCCATACGTTTACCAGACATTACTGTCTGGATTCTGACTCCAGAGCAGATACACAAGTGGGACAGGCCTCCTTGAGGAATCTGTTCCAATGCTAACCTATTGGAGTCTGTATAGGCCTTATGGCATTTATGTATCTTGATGGTACTCTGTTTACTTGCCCGCAGGATGAGGGGATGGGCTTGCTATTCTATTCATGTGCTTATGACTATTGATGAGGATCCCCTGGAAGAGAAGGATAAGTTACTTACCTGTAATCCTAGTTCTCTTCCAGGGGTATCCTCATCAAAGTCATAAGCAACCCACCCGCCTCCCCGGGCAAGTGAACATGATTCATACATCTCTTTGTAAAAAGGTCTGCGGATATCCGCAAAGAACAACTGACCTAACTGTCACCCCTGAGGCATGATGGGAAGCTAGGGGTCATGGCTGCCTTAAAGGCACGGTGCCAGTTTATCTGTGTGTTTATGTGGGTTAGCTTTTCAGCTTTCTACACTAATGTTCCCACAATGCAGCCTATGTGCTGGCAATGTTTTCTTCATTATTCCTTGCAGGATTGTGTTGTCTGCTATGTATTAAAGCAGTTTTCAAAAGTTTCTTTCTCCCTGCTTTATTGGAATGTGTTTATGTGCAAGAGAATTCCTTGCAACGTTGCTCAGCATGTTTATGGGAGGCTACATTGTGTGTTTTTTATATATATATGGATATATATATAGAGCTACATATATGGTTTTTCACATATATGTAATGTGTTTCCGGGGTCCCGCGCATGGGCGGGAATATTCATGTGCTTATGACTTTGATGAGGATACCCCTGGAAGAGAACTAGGATTACAGGTAAGTAACTTATCCTTCTCTGCTGCCATTTGCTTTAGCATTGCACAGGAAGGGGGGGGGGGATACAATAGACAGCTGGAGTTTATTGCTTTCTCTCCTGTGACTGGAAGGTGGAGATCGACACACTGTATACACTCAATGTAGCACAATATTTAAAACACAATAAAAAAACTGTAAACTTTTGCTGTCTAATCTGCAGGAAGAATTCCTGTAGATGGATAACATGAGTGTAGAGTGCTTGTAAACCGAATATCTCAACACGCAGACAAACACGAGAAGCCTTAAAGAGGCACATATGCAATAAGCCTTGTGTATGTGATGCTCACAAAGCGAGATGCACAGTGTGTGATGGAGAGAGATGCTTTATAAATGTGAAAATCTTGATGTTAGAAAAACATATACAAGAAGCCTTGTATGTGAGATGCTAGCAAAAACAAGATGCAGTTTGTGGGTGTGTGTGTGTAACATGTTCGCAAAAACTAGAGGCAACGTATGTGTGCAACAGGTACATACAAACACAAAAAGCTTACTGTATGAAACACAGAGGACATAAGATGCATGAAAAAATGAGAAATGTGACACAGGTTTGTGAGAGGATCACAGAAATTCAGTATAGTGAATTATACAGAACAAAATGAGTGTGGGTGATGCTTGGTTAATCAGCAAATCTAAAGGCTTCTTTGGAGTCAGTATAGGCTTTAATTCATAGAACCTTTTGAAGCTTCCTGGAGTCAAAGAGTTATCTTTTGTGAAAGGTACTCTAAGGTTGTTGTTACCAGTCCCGGAAAGGTTTGCACTCGGTCTGTGTGTATTACTAAAAAACTATTTTTGAAACCACTGTACGCAGTGACACACTGGGGGATATGTTCAAGGAAGTGGAGGAGAGAGGCGTTAGCCTTTCTGGCTTAACGCCTTTCTCCTCCACTTCTGAAACGCAAGGCTGCACCATATTTACAAGAATGTGGTGCAGCCTTGCATTTCTCCCTGCGATGGCGCAAAGTTTAGCAACTTAGCGCCAACGCAGTCACCCTTGCACCAGAGTGCAAGAGTGTCTACGTGCAGGGGAGGATTGTTTATGTGTAGGAAGGTGCCCCTTCCTGCACATAATCCTAGAAATGCCATTCTGTCACTTTCATGCGTGTACATAAACAAACAATGGCATTTTGCTTTTCCATGTGTGCTACACGAGGCAGCACACATGGAAAAAGCAAAAACAAGGAGAAATAATGCATTTCTCCTCGTTTCGCCGTTGTAAGACCAGCTTTTACCTGGTCTTAATTTTGGCGCTGCCTCCTATGTACGCCACCCTTGTACATAGGGGGCAGCGTCAAGTGAATGGGTGTTGCGGTGGAACGCCCACCGCAACACCCACTGCCCACCCCTTTCACGCTAACCATAGCGTGAAAGGGGCCTTATGTACAAGGCAGCGTTAAGCCACGTTTAGTGGCTTAACGCTGCCTTGTACATAAGGCGCAGCCCCTTTCGCCACCACAACGTCACTATAGGTGACGTTGTGGTGGCGATGGGGGCTTGTACATATGCCCCACTGAGTAGCGAATTTTGAATTGTTGATACAATGCAGAACAGCAACCAAAGTTTAGCATATTTTTATTTATTTATAGTATAGAGTTTTATATAGCGCTGGCTAGACCCGGAGGTATCAGAGCGCTTTACATAAGCATAGTTTAACACTTTTACTTTACCTTTGTATTTGTACTCTAAAGTGCAGTACACACACAAAGCTTGAAAAGTTAACAGAAAAGAAAACGTTTCTCAAACTTTACGCCTCCCTCGACGAGGAGTACATTTTTGGCGCAAAGTCCTGTCTATCTATTTTAGTAGATAGGGCTTTGCATCAAAAACCATAGAGGGTTGCATAGGAATGACCTTGTACAGTCCATGGAACATCCACTTTCCGCTAAGTAGTGGGTAACTCTACTTTGCGTTATGTTAGGCAACGTTCCAACGCAAATCAGGATTTCTGTCGGAAAGTAAATCCCAGCAAAACAGTTTGCCCTTGGTTTGTGTCACTTTCTTATGTGACGCAAACCTAGTGAAAAGTGTTAGTAAATCTCCCCTGAGTCCTTTTGCACATTTTCTGGCAGTCTATCTGAAGCTGTGTACAGGCTGTAATCATTTTTTTTAACTGACCAACGTAATCACAAGGACCTCCTAGGTCTATAAATACACAAGGCACTAGTCCCCATTCCACCTACTGGTTATACACACACATATATATATGATAATCATATTACCCAACTGAGCTTTCCTCCCAGACCAATGCTGTTGGAAATTATCATCTTTTGCCTGGTTTACCCCTGCATTTGTTCCTTGACTGTTTTTGCTGGCTCTAAAACTCTGTGCACTTTTCCCCTGTGTCTCTTTCAATATGATGCAATTGACATACCCCTAATTGTCATATTTAACTTACCTATACGTCCCTGGTATGTGGCACAAAATTGTACCCCGGGCCTGTTAGTTAAATGTTACAAATGGACTGCAGCACCCCTTGTGGCATTCACTGCAGTGGCAGTGTACACATGACTGCAGGCCCATCATTTGTAGCCTGTCTGTGCAGTTTTAAACTGCAAATATGTCAAAATAACCCTTTTTTCACAGCCCTAAATCTTCCATTGATATAGTAATTAGTGACCCCTAAGTAGGCCTTACTGCCCACAAGGCAGGATGCATGGTATTTAAAAGTAGGACATGTAAAAATGTAATTTTAAACATGTCCTTACAGTGAAAATGCCCCAAAATAATTTTTTCCTGTAGCAGGGTTAGCTGTTCCATAGAAAGTATGGGGATGAAAAATTACATTTAATAATGTTATCTTCAGCTACGAAACGCCTATTAATTAATATCTTGGACTTTTTGAAATATTTATTTCAATCCCAATTTACTGGTGAAGCCTGATTTGTTATAAATATTTTGGAAAAGGTACTTTTAGAAAGTTACCCTTTTTCTTGCTTAAAGCTTCTGGAGGACCATTTACATGACCACTAACTGTCACCTGGCAGCTGAATAGCCCCCTTGATGAAGTGTGAAACAAGCAGGACAAAGGCCTTGGATGTGAGGAGGTGTGTCTGTTCCTCTGGCAGGATTATCATCTGGGCTGTGCCCTTTAACTTGATTAACTTCAGAGAGGCCTACCCTGTCACAGGCAAATGTTAGTTGACACCTGGGCAAGGCTCTTCTTTGTTCCCCCAGTCAGGCAGGCACCAGTCCCAGCAGGAGAAGGGCTGCCCCCAGAACTGGTTTAGAGTGACCACAGAGAAGTTGCTCATTTCCCTGGCAACACATCTGTGGTGAGCACACAAGTTCTGCACAAGGGGGTAAGGGTTTCACCATCTTGGATTTAGGCTAGAGGGGTAGTATGGGATTGTTTGCAGTAGGGCAAACAGGAGGTGCTGCAAAAGTGGTTAGGGTAACCCCTAGGAAATTTTCACTGTTGATTAGGGAGGGGCTAGGAGTCAATCCCACACACAGGCTGGTGACGGGCATCAATGTGGGACCTACAGTATCCTCTACAGAACACTTTCTGGACCTGTGGAAGAACATGCTATCTGTGACCTAAGGGGAGCCTAGAAGACTGTACCTGCTCTCCCTCTTGTTCCTGGAACAAAGAAGTGGACTCCAAGGGTCATAAAGCTTACTTCCTGTTCAAGATACAGGAACACAACAATCTACAAGAGGCCTTTTTGCAATTGCTGAGCTGACCAGTTTCAACTGGACCCCTACCTAGCCAAAGTCATGGAGAAAGCAATCAACAAGCGACTCGCTGACACCTCGACCTACACCTGTTCTGGACACCACCCAATCAGGCTTCAGACCCAATCACAGAGCTGAGACTGCCCTCATTGCAACAACTAACAACATCATGATGACCGGGGAGAAGCAGCGGCCCACATCCTGCTCGGCCTCTCAGCGGCCTTCGATATGGTCTCCACTCCACTCTGGTCAGAAGACTTCATGAGAAAGGCCTCAAAGACCCGCTTTCAACTGGATCTGCTCCTTCCTCTCAGGTAGAACACAAAGTTAGTATGCCACCCTGCATGTCGGAAGCCAGGAACCTTATCTGTGGAGTCCCACAAGGATCATCTCTCAGCCCGACCTTGTTCAACATTTACATGACTCCACTGGCCAAAATCATCAGATCGCAGAGCATCAACATTCTCTTCTAGGCAGACGACAAACAACTGATACCTTCCCTTACAGCCAAGACTTCCGTGACAAAAAACAACTTTGCAATCTGAACATTCACAGTAGCCATCTTGATGAGAGCTCAACTCAGAAAAGACCAAAGGTGTGATTTTCGGAAGGCTGGCAGACCTCGGATCCACACCAACCCCCACCGCCCATGCCAGAAGCTTAGGAATCATCCTTCACAACATGCTCGACATTGCAGCCCAGGTCAGCACAGTGACCTCTACCTGCTTCCACATCCTGAGGATGCTGCAAAAAATCTTCAAGTGGCTACTCGAGTTCTGCAAGAAGTTGAAGAACTGGCTTTTCGAATAAACCTCTTGATTAGCACGCTATACAAATATGCATAAAATAACATAACCCTGCTGCTGGCCTCTGCTGGAGTGAGTCTTTTATTTTTTTGAACTCTTTTTATTGAAACTAGGCTCATCATACAATGTCTACAGTCAAGATATGGTGAATATCATGGTACATACATGGCAGTTAAGAAGTGGCAATATCCCAAAGCAGAACCTTAATTACAATCAGTAGGGGCGCTTTTACGGCCCATCACATGTTATATGGCAGTTGCCCACCTCCCATCCAGCGTATAGAGTCGTCAGTCCCCATGAATCATGATCCCTGCCCATCAATACCCCAGTAGGTCTGCCAGGCTCCCCACTCCGTTTCCCACATTTTGGGGCAGTCCCTGCTTTGATAAACCACATTTTCCACTCTCTGGCAACAATCTAGGTCAGACTTCCAATCTGTTAGTCTAGGCAGATCCCCACTTCCCCACGCTCTCGCTATGCTCTGCTCGGTCACCCTTCTACTGGAATGAGTCTTGACCCCCAAGTGCAGCCCCCAACGGCCTGGACCTTCAGCTGTTGTCAAACTGTACTCTTCCTAAAATATTCTGAAACCTGGAAGTTAGAAACATTTTTGTTTAAAGAACCTCCAAAGGACTTGAACCAACCTTTCAAGGCAATCCAACAAAGGTGCGTTGTCGCTGGGCCAAAGATTCAGGTTGCTCCTGCTCTAAGCTTTTCTGCACCATCAATTCAGCAGGACCTCACTGAGTAGGTATCTGGCCTTGTGGAGCCCTCTTCGGCTACAGCCTGCAGCCTTGCCCCTCTGTAAGAATTCAAGCTGCAAATAAAGTGACTAAGTCTGAAGGTAGAAATCTTCACTGAGCAAAAAAAAAAAAGAAAACATTGACATAGCCAAATAGCTCTAGAATTTGCCTTTGTCAATGTTATTTAAGCCTTGTTGTAGAGCAGCACCGCTGCTGTGTTGCATGGTTGAAAGTAAAAAACAAAAAAAAAGCAAAGAAAAGTGCTATGACACAGCCATCATCAGGGTACACACAATGTTCATCAAACTACAGCTCGGAGCCTGGCGCTATATCCATCTGAATGTGCCTTTCCCTGGCACATTCGGGAGAGCAACGAGAAACATGCTGAGAGTTTGGCCGAATAGTTAGCCAACCATTAGCAACTGGAGGTTTGTATGGCACGTCTTCATAATGATTCGGAGGGAGAAGATAAAAACATTGTCCCCTACTTGTTTTCGCTTTTCCACATTAGCTAGAAGTGTGTTGGACATTATAAGACAACAAGTTGTGCACATTTTTTCCCTACAGGTCTTTAATATTATAAAGGAGAAATGGGCACAACATGGCCCACCGAGTAGCACAACTGGAAAAAACGCAGTAAGGTACCCCATAGGTTTATACTTTTCTACTTTCAGAGAGAGCAATATTTTGATGCCAACTTCCCTTACACCCTTAAACCACATGTTCATGAAAAACTCATGAGTCCTTATTTGGGATTAAAACTCAAAGTTAGTATATACACACCAGGGTGTATCACTTATGCACATATGCTCACTTCTTTTTTTTAATCAAATTTTAATATGGCCTCATTTTAGGTCGAGCCTCAGACAGCGCGCAAGCGCTGCTCTGGCGATGATCTGTTGTAGTACAGTATGGGAGAGAAGCCCTGCCCACTGCCCCACCCATATTTTTCATTGGCTTGTGTCTTTGTCTTTCGTAAATGCTGTCTTCTGATTCCTAAATAGGCTTGTTAGTCCCTCCTTAGTACGCCCATTTCTTCATTTGTAACCTCCCATGGCTACTGGCCCCTTTACTTGGTTGTTACACGGGTACGTGTTATTTACTCTTGTAAGCACTATTTTCTCTATTGAATTTCTCCTACTTCAGGCATGACAACGTTTGTACTCGTGCTCCTGCGCTACATCACACACCATGGCAGCCACGCGCCTTTAATTTTTCGGCACGGCGCCTGCAGCGTCTTGCACCTATGACATTCAAGGTCCCTCCCCGCAGCCCAGGCTTTTGAATCGCCGCTGCGAAACTCCCCAGCAGGCAGGGCGCAAACAAAGCAAGTTGTCTAAAATGGCTTCCGCCCGCTGCCTGCAACTGAACACGCGCTTTCACTTTCACAAGCGCTTTTAAAACCCCAGTTATACCAGATCCAGCCGAGCATGTCACCCCGCTCCTTACTAACTCCCCATTTGTACCAGAACCACTCGAGCATTTCACCCCACTCCCTACTAATCCCCCAGTTGTACCAGATCTAGCTCAGCCAGCGCTCCCTGTGGCTTGTCACCCTCCCATAGCACTAGCCTCCTTGCCACGCTCGCCAGGATGGGAACCCGGCCTCCAAACAAGAAACATGAACACGGATGCTACACACTCCTGGATCTTCAGAAAGATGTTCTGAGCTGGTTGTTGTACCACAATATTGTGTCAGAAATAACAGGTGTACCTCAAGTCAGATGTTTAGCGCGAGCCGGCTGTTGAGGTGAACGCCCCCACATGATTATGCAAGCGTGCACCCGCCCAGTTTTCAGACTTCAGTTACAGTGAATGAGTTCCCAGTAGACACCACTGCATAGATCTTAGAGTTGTTCTCGAAAGTGCGAACATACGTAGGCCGGATGGCGCAGGTTGGGGTGTCAACAGAGTGGCCTGAGGCATTTTGGAGGGGCCAGCGACAATGGAACCCCGTTAAAAAGAGTCCATCATTCCCCAGAGATGTCACGCCTCTCGTCCCAGTGAAAGGGATGGAGCAGCCATGCCTATTCAGGGCCTACTGCGGCCTAGAGGAAAAGACATTTGTCCAGCGCTAAACTTGATGAAGTGGGAGGTGTGATGGATGGTAGGACCGGGGTGTCACGTCGCCCTTTGCGGGTCCCACGGCCCTTACTTCCCCTTTTTTTCCACGCGTCAGCAGCCTTCATGCGCCAATGTCCACCAGAAGAGGGTAGGGGATGTTATGCTTCCTGGGAAATTGGGCCCACCGGAAATCAGGCTTAGTGGCAGATGGGACTGTGTGGGCTTTCACCCTAAAAGGGTAGGACACCAGGGTTGGATTGGTAACGCGGGCACTCAGGAAATGGCTGAAGGGCCGGTAGCCGAGTTCTAGCTGTGGGCTGCTTTTTTGGGCAGCCTGGGGGCTGTCTGTGCTGTTAGGATGCCGCCAGCGGCCCAGTGGGTGCCTGAGTGGCCTTTCTAGAAGCAGATTGGCGGAGGTATCACTCCCTTTCTCTCCCTGGGCCGGCCCATTAATGTATGCTGATTGAGCTGGGGCAGGGGGGCCTGAGCAGAAGTGGTCTCACTTGCATTCATGTGTGGCTCAGCAGTGTGAACTAATCTGTCCTTTTTTTAATCGAAGTAAGTTAATAAAACATGCCCCCCACCCCCTTTATTTTCATAAAACTTTGCCGAAGTAGTGTCTTACGGTAAGGCAATACGCAAATGTGGACCACTTTATTTGGTGTGCCCGGGCCGATTTTTGAACCCAATCCAACCCTGACACAAACTCATATAACACAGGGTCACGGGCCGGGGAGTCCGCAGAAGCGCTGCTTTGTCGCTGTGTCAGTGCTGTGCTGAAAACATAGGGGCTTATTTACAAGCCCCTTGCGCCACCGGTGCATCACTTTTAACATGGGGAAAAAGTGACGCACAGGCGGCGCAGGGGGCTTGTAAATAAGCCCCATAGTGCGTGGAGCCCGAGGGAATCCAGATAGGGGAGAAACTGGAAGAGAAACCCGCCCAGCTCTCTGCACCAGTTAATGGTGGAGTTCTCAATGTAACGGGGCGTGGGCGACGATGGATGTAAACACTCTCAATAAATTGTCATCACATGCAGTCTTCTCCCATACATCACTACGTGTTCAGAGGCCAGTGAATTCTCAAGTTAGGATAACTCAGTCAGTAGAGTGTCAGACTTTTAATCTGAGAGTTCAAGTCCCTGTTCGGGCAGGTCAGATTTTTATCTTTTTAAATGCAGTCATATGCATTTTATATTTTCTTTGCAATTGAGACAATTGTCTTTTGTCTCCTTATCAGCAATAATCTGGCAGCTTTTCCATCTTTGATGCTCTAAGTCTGTGTTTTTGCTCTTATTTTACCAGGTGTTTGATAAAGACTCAGGAGCGCCACCTACTGCCTGATCGGAAATCCTCAGTTTCTCAGCTCGACATTCCGGATGTACTTTGTGAAATTGTGATGAGCTTGTGATAGTCACTGATTTACATATTTTAAAGCATTACAAAATTACCGAGCTGCAGAACACGATTAAGAATTTCATGGAAACCATGCAATAATCAGATCAATACTCTTTATTTAGGTAATTAAAAATACCATAAATGATAAGAGACAATGCAATAACAAAGAAACTATAGGCATAAAATCTTAAAATAAACCCACCAGACGTAGAATGAATGAGTGTATTTCCGATAAGGTGACCCGATTTTTAAAACCAGAAAATGGGACATTCAACAAACATAGAAGCAGGGGTACAATTTTGCATCTACAGAAGTGCACACAACTTAGGAAGCAGAGACAGCGAGGCATTTAGGGTAATTAAATACAGCTTTCACACAATATTATCTGTGAATTAAATTCTCTTCAGCTACGGTGTGCTGGCCTTATAAGATCCCAAAGGCAAGACCGATTGCATTGCAAATGCTTGTTACTACTAGGATTTGGCCGGTCCCAATTCCAAGGAGCCCCTAAATTACCGGAGGTCAAAACTGATCAATACCACTACATGGGCCTCAGGCAATGTGTGAGACATATGCAGTGCGAAGGACAGAACATCTCAAAAGCTTGCCAGAGATTTTCTGGTCCTTGTTCACCAGTCCCCCAGAAGAAAAAAATTACTTAACTTCGGTAACTCTGATTCTGGTGGCTACTGTTATCTAACAGCATATTCCTCACCTTTTGAATTCTCCTAGGCGCACACTAAATCCTGAAGAGTTTCATAGCAACTGCCTCACTCGTCGGTAGGTGGTATCCTGCGGTTCCACGTTTTGTCTGCCCCACCCCAGAAGTGACGTTGGGGCCCCTAAATAGCCGCCTCATTCGCACGCTGATGTCAGTTTCTTTCTGATCTCTGTTTGAGCCGTCAGAAATCATATTGTGCCAATGTGCAGATTTCTAAATTGGAATCTTATTAGAATTGGCTAAATGAGGGAAGAGGGTGGTTCAGTGAGGAATCTGCACTTAGAGAGAGTATCCACCAGAAAGAGTGTAACCAAAGGTAAGTTACGTTTTCTTCTGATGGATACTTTTAACTGCAAATTCCTTCCCTTGTTAATAAATAGCAAAGCAGTACCACCCCAAGTGGTGGTTTTGTGGAATGGCTTACACCAGGAAATCCTGCAGAATAGGCCGGGCAAAATGCCCCTTCCGCTGGACCTGTTTGTCTAGGCAGTAGTGGTTTGTGAATGTTTGCCTTATTCCCATGTAGCAGCCTGATAGATGTCCAAGACTGGCACACAGTGCACCAGCACAGTGGTAGCAATCTTCGTTCTGGTGCAATAAGCACACAAGCTTTTTGGAGTCTGCTTCTTGGATAGGCAATACAGATATTGACAAGACTATCCATCTGGAGATGGTTCTCTTCTATATGGCTTTACCTTTTTTCAACCCAGAGAAACCCACAAAGAGCAGAACGCCCACCTGATGTTCCCTGATGCAGTCAATATTTAGGCTCAGGACCTTTTTGAGTCGAGATGATGTTGTCGTTCTTCCTCCTTGGAGCGGTGAGGCGGGGCAAAGAAAGTTTGTAGGGTGATGGACTGCCCCATGTGGAAGGGCATGACAACTTTCAGGAGAAATGCAGCTTTTGTCAGAAGAACCAGTTTGTCTGGGTAGAAGTTGGTATATAGCTGTTGTGCAGGAAAGCTTGTAGTTCTCTCACGCAACAAGCTGAGGTAATCGTAATGAGGAATGTTGTTTATAAAGTCAAGAAATGTAGGGAACAGCTATGCATCAGTTCAAATGGGGTACATATGAGAAAGGCGAAAACTAAATTAAAGTCCCACTGTGGCATCATAAATGGTGTTGAATGGAACATATAAATCAGCCCTTTCAAAAAACACATCACAAAGGTTGATTTTGGTGATCAGGTAGACGTAAGAAAGCCGAAAGGGCAAACCAATAACCTTTAAATGTTGCCACAGCAAAGCCCTGCTGGGCTAAAGAAAGACAAAATAACAGTATGTCAGCTAACTGTGCCTGTAAAGGCTGAATGTTGTGGCAGGAACATTATACAACAAACTTCTCCCACATACCCCTCCGGCATATATGGTTTCAGTGGAGGGACATCTGACTGGTAGTATGACACCAACCAGTTTGGAAAATCGAAACCCATCAACTGCCGCCGCTCAATCTCGACACATGGAAATGTAGCTTGTGCCGGCTCGGGTGCAGGACCCTGCTCTGCTGCTACAACAGGAGGTCCTCCTAAATGGGAAGGCAGATCGGAGGACAGATGCTCATGACTAGAAGTTCCGGACACCACATTCTCTTCACCCAGTCCAGAGCCACTAGGATGTCTTGGGCCCGGTCATACCTTTTCTTCTTTAGAACTCTGGGCATGAGAGGTAGAAGAGGGAAGGAGTACAGGAGTCCTGAGTTCCAATCTAGATGAAAGGCATCTCCGAGCAAGTCTTGGGAACTCCAAGTAGCAAAGGTTTGGACACTGCACATTCTCGGTGGCAAAAAGATCAAGCCAGGGTTCTCCCCATTGTCAAAAGACACCCTGTACCTTTGAGTGAAGCTGTCATTTGTGAGCCGTTTGGTAACGTCCTCGCATTTAAAGATGCTGCCAGGTGTAGTACAATCAGGGAGAAACTGTGAGCTTTCAGCCTCTTCCACAGTTGCAGGGCCTACTGACACAGGACCCATGACCCCCTCCACCCAGTATGTTGCATTACCACATGATGGTTGTGTTGCTGGTAAGAACCAGCACCCATTCTTCCCTGATGGTAGGTAGGAATGCTTTCATGCCAAGCGAATTTCTCACAACTCCAAAAGTTGATGTGGAGGTGGGCTTTAGCCAGAGACTAGAGTCCTTTGATCTTCACCTCTCCCAGATGACCTCCGCACCCCAGTAATGATGGATCTATCATGCACGCCGACTTTGGGTGGGGTCGGGAGAGGGGTCTGGCTTGGATAAGATTGCTGTCTAGGAGCCACCCCTGCAATTCTTTTGCAGTCTTGGGGAGACTGGTATTCCCAACCTCCTCAGATGGGCAGTGACCACATCTATTACATTTGTGAACTCCTGAGGTGCACTGGTAAGACCAAGAACTGAAAGTGCTCTTGGTCTACCACAGGTAGCGCCTGCAGAATGGGAATGTGGAAATAGGCACACTGCAGATCCAATGCCACCTTCCAGTATCCTGGGTCCAGGGCAAACAGCACTTGGGTCAAGGTGAGCATTTTGAACTTGTCCTTCCATACGAAGAAATTCAAAGGGTGAAGTTTGGGATAGGACAGAGGCATCTGACCTTTTTTTGGCCCCAGAAAGTAACAGAAATAACAATCCTGATCTCTGATGCCACTACAATCTCTGTGGCTCCCATGGCCAAGAAAGCTTGAACTTATTCTTGAAGTATGGAGAAATTGTCCTCCGGAAGGTGTTGTGGTGAGGGAGGCGGGGGCGGGGTTCTGAAAGGGGAGGGAATATGCACTTTCCACAGTCTGGAGCACGCACTGGTCAGATGTTATGCTTCTCCACCCGGGGAGGTAAAAGGTGATGCAACTTCCTACCGGCCGATTGTGCGCCACCAGGGACAACTTAAAGTGGTTTTGCAGCAGCTGCAGGGGGTGGGGCTGGGCATTTGGTATTATGGTTCCCCTGGGGGCCTGGACGCTGGCAGCCAGATCCCTGGCCTCTGGCTCAAAAGGCATGGTAGGCCTGTTGTTGTTGAGACAAGGTTGGACACTGTCTCTGCTAGAATATTCTTCCGTAGCCTCGAAAGGGGCAAAATTGCTGAGGGAAGTGCTGCACTGGCAGAGCTAAGCCCATAGATCACGCTATCGCCTTACTAACTTTGAAGCACTCCAGGGCTTAGTCTGTCTGGTGGTCTTTCCTGGATGGAGCACCTCTTGAGGATATTTGTTTTGACCTCATGGGTAATATGAGATCTAGCGTGTCCGCATCTCTCCTAATGACAGTGGCAAAGGAAGCAGATTCTTCTGTAGCCACAGCCAGTGTAGGTGAGTGGAGGCCAGTATCAGGAGACATATCCAGCGCATTGACATCCTGCAAGTCAAAAAACTATTTCTCCTAGTCAAATAAATTACTATCTTAATCATCAGGATTATATTCATGGTATTGATGTGTTTTAGGATCGGAGTGAGAAAGATTTTGAGGTTGGTGCAGTGTGGCTGGAGGTTGCTCTGGGTGGACTTCTAATTCTGAAAGGACTATTGGTTCTTCCTCTGACGTTGGTGGTAGCATCAACCCACAGGCTTGTGGCGTGGGTTGTGGCGCCATAGGAACAATAGGGTTCAGCTTCATGCCCAAAGTCAGGGCCAACCTTGGTGTGAGGGCGAGTACCATAGTCAGCATCAGGGATGAGTTCAACAGCGGTAGACTAACTGAAGAATATCTCCAATCCTTAGGGTCCAAACGCGCTCCAGTCATACACCGAAAATATTGTCTGCTTGAATTTTCAGAGTTGCTATGGCGTTGCCACTGGATCTGTGAAATCAGGGCTCCTGAGAATGAGGGCCTGAATCAGTTCCGAGAAGGGAGAGTTTGTGGTCAGAGATATCTGGGGCATCATGTGGCTCCTTATGATGAGAGCAGCGGAAGAAAGGGGAACCGTGCTTCGGCTTCCTAAGCTTCGACTGACCTGAAGTCTTTGATCTCGAGGATGCTTGTTTGCTAGATAGGCCACGAGAGCACGTCTGTACTCTCAACCTTGACCAACACCGAACTTCTTTGACTTCTGACGGTGCTCCACAATGTAAAATTTGGCTTTGCGGTTGACTTTCTGGTTCATCTTCATCATTTGTCTGATGAAATAAAGTTGTGCTTGGAGCCTAGACACCAGAGACAGATCTTGTTGGGGTCTCTCACCGACATCTGTTTGTGACAATCCTTGAACAGTTTGACCTCAGTCATTTTCGGAGGGGACATGTCCCTTGCAAACTGGACATTTTTGGGATAGCTTTTACTGTCAGGCCTGATAGAATTAGAGGGCTAGAGCTCCAGCTCAGTGTTGAAAGGCACGGAAAGAAAGGAACTGATGTCAGCGTATAGAGATGGTGGCTATGTAGGGCCCCAATGTCACTTCCGGTACAAGTCGGACCAGACGTGGAGACGCAAAATGCCACCTACTGACATGCAAAGGAGTTGCTAGGAAAATCTTCTGGTTCCAGTCTTGCGCCTGGGGTATTCACAAGGTAAGGAATCTGCAGTTAGTAGTATCTATTAGAATTTGTTTATTGGAACAATTGAGCTGGTCCAACCCTTCATGTCCCACTTAGATATGAGCAGTATACCCCTAGGAGAAGGGGGGGCAGTATACCCCTAGGAGAAGGGGGGCAGTATACGCCTAGGAGAAGGGGGGGCAGTGTGCCCCCTAGGAGAAGGGGGTGTCAGTGTGCCCCCTAGGAGAAGGGGGTGTCAGTGTGCCCCTTAGGATAAGGAAGGGGGGCGGTGTCAGACCCTCCTCTACTGCCTGGGACAACACCTGGTGGCCTTCCGCCCTCGGAAACCCACCCACTCCATCAGACCACGTCCGAAACCTCTGCATCATCCTAGACTCCTCCCTCACCATGACCCGCCAGATCAACGCCGTCGCCTCCACCTGCTTCAACTCCCTCCGCAAGACCTTCAAGTGGATCCCCCCCGAATGCAGAAAGACCGTCACCCACGCACTCATAACCAGCAGACTGGACTACGGCAACACCCTCTACGCCGGAATCAACAGAACCCTGCTACACAAGCTCCTAACCATCCAGAACACCGCAGCCAGACTCGTCCTCGGAACCCCACGACACGAGCACATGACCCAGCACCTACAAGACCTCCACTGGCTCCCCGTCGAGAAGAGAGTAACCTTCAAGCTACTCACCCACGCCTACAAATCCCTCCACAACATCGGACCCAAATACCTCAACGAGAGAGTTTCCTTCCACGTACCCAAAAGGAACCTCCCCTCCGCCGACCTCGCCCTGGCAGAGACCCCACGCATCCGCAGAACCAGAGCAGGTGGAAGAGCCTTCTCCTATGTCGCAGCAAAGACCTGGAACGAGCTCCCAGTCAACATCAGACGCTCCCCCACTCTGCACACCTTCAGGAAGAGCCTCAAGACCTGGCTCTTCAACTGATCCGGAGCTGCACCCCCACACTCCCCAACAGCGCCTTGAGACCCTCACGAGTGAGTAGCGCACTTTATAAAACCCTGATTGATTGATTGAGTGTGCCCCTTAGGATAAGGAAGGGGGGCGGTGTCAGTGTGCCCCTTAGGATAAGGAAGGGGGGCGGTGTCAGTGTGCCCCTTAGGATAAGGGAGGGGGGCGGTGTCAGTGTGCCCCTTAGGATAAGGGAGGGGGGGTCAGTGTGCCCCTTAGGATAAGGGAAAGGGGTGTCAGTGTGCCCCCTAGGATAAGGGGGGGGTCAGTGTGCCCCCTAGGATAAGGGAGGGGCGGTGTCAGTGTGCCCCTTAGGATAAGGGTGGGGGGTGCCAGTGTGCCCTTAGGAGAAGGGGGAGGGGTCAGTGTGCCCTTAGGAGAAGGGGGAGGGGGTCAGTGTGCCCTTAGGAGAAGGGGGGAAGGGGTCAGTGTGCCCTTAGAAAGAGGGGGGGGGGTCAGTGTCCCCTAGGAGAAGAGAGGGGTGGCTAGACACTCAGACAAGGAGGTGGTTAATATACCCCGGGAGAAGAGGGTGTTAATAAATCAGAGAGAGGAATGATTGACCACCCCCCAGGCTGGAGAAGTATTAATATACACCAGGTTAAATATCCCCCAGATCCGGATGTGTCTATATACACTCCACGTAGGAAGGGGCTATAGAGTGGAGTCAATGTTCACTATACTAATTCACCACTAATCCTTATGGATTCCGGAGTAGCGTGCTACTCACCAAGAAAGTGCTTCAAAGACCACTACTTTCAAGAAAACGAGGGTACAGTAGACTCTGCCCAAACGTTGTGGGAAGCCTACAAATCGGTAATCCGCGGGCAAGCCCTGTCCCTGATTGCGGGTAAGAAAAAACAAAGACAGAAGGACATAGTACAAGCAGAAGACGAGGTACTTAGAATGGAAAAAGAACTAGAACTGACGGTAACCCAGGAGAAACTGCACCTCTTGCATCTAAAACAAGACGAGTTCAAAGCCTTAGCAACAGACAGAGCCAGGGCTCAGGGGAGGGAAACACAAAGCAGAATTTATGAACATGGGGATAAGGCGGGGAAATTAATCGCATGGCTGGATAGGAAGGAATGGGCCAGCCGTCTTGTACCTGAGCTACAGGGAGAGGATACCGACTCTATCACTGACCCACAAGAAATCGCTGACCGGTTTGCAGAACAATATCAGACAGTGTACCGCGCGAAAGGGCAGTACACAGAAGAAGACAATCGTGCGTTAATTCACGATATTTCACTTCCCACCCTATCAGATGAAAACCGTAACTACCCCGAGTCTGATTTTTCAGACGATGAAACAGCTCAGGCGATACGGCCGATACACTCAGGGAAAGCCTCGGGTCCCAATGGCATACCGATCGAGCTCTACAAGCTCAGACCGGACAGGATAGCCCCATACCTTCGCTCGATGTTTATGGACAGCAAAGAAAAGGGGACACTCCCCACGGATCAAAGGGTAGCTAACATTGTTGTTATTCACAAAGAAAGTAAACCCAAAACCAGCTGTGCCTCATATAGGCCAATATCCCTTCTCAACGCGGAACCCAAGATCCTCGCAAAACTGCTGGCGATCCGGTTAGTAAAAGTGATAGACAGCCTAGTACATCCTGATCAGTCAGGCTTCATGCCGCATCGCAACACAGCCTTAAACCTGCGCAGAGCACACGGAGTGTTGGGAAGAGCAGCCACTATCCAAGAACCAGCGATACTGGTCTCGCTGGACGCCACCATGGCATTTGACATGGTGGAATGGCCATACCTCTTCGCAGTACTTGACAGGATGGGATTGGGGCCCAAGTTTGTGGGCTGGATCCGATTATTATATTCAAAACCAATGGCACAGGTGGTGGTAAACAATCGTAAATCAGGGGTATTTCAACTAAGCCACGGTACACGCCAGGGGTGTCCGTTGTCCCCGCTCCTGTTTGCTCTGGCGCCCCTGGCAGCCGCAAAGACCCAGTCATTCGCGGTATGCGCTGGTCCCCAGACTGGGAAGATAGGATATCCCTATATGCAGATGACGTTCTGTTATATCTGACCTCCCCGAGAGCCTCTTTGGTGCGCACTTTGGATACTCTGGCAGTGTTTGGCAGATATTCCGGATTCACCATAAACTGGGCCAAGTCCATGGTCAATGTCCTCCGAGGAGAACCGCCTGTCCTCCCGAGGAATTGCCCAATTCAGATAACAACAGAGGGCTTTCAATACCTTGGCATTTTCCTTTCACTGAACCCCACGCTCCGCTTCGTCCGGAACCTCCTGCCACCAATACAAAGATTGAAACGAGACATAGGGAACTGGAAGTCCTTGCCCCTCTCATTGCTGGGTAAGGCTGCCCTCTTTAAAATGATGGCACTGCCCCGCTTCCTCTACGCCCTCCAGAACTCATTAGATCCGGTTCCCAAATCATATTTCCAGGAAATAGAGAGCCTCCAGAGGGATCTACTATGGGACGGAAAACCCCGAATCGCCTTAACTAAACTCACCCTAAATTGGTACGACGGAGGCATCAGCCTCCCAGACATTAAAAAGTATTACTGGGCGTCCCAACTAGCGGCCATAAACCAGGGAACCTATGGTCGTCTCGACGACCCGGGATACGCCATGGACAGATGGCTCCTCCCAGGGGGAGACTACAGTAGAGCGCTCTACTCTAGACCTCGTAAATACCCCTTAACAGGGCCAACCTCACACTCGGTCCATATATGGCATGTCGTAAACAAACATCTGGGTTGGGACCGCAGGCTCACCCTGGCAACACCCCTGTGGAATTCCGAAAAAGTGGGGAACCTGTGGCAAACCAGGGGCTTTGATAAATGGGACCTTATAGGGATCTCCCAGATCAAGGATCTTTGGGTTAAAGATGAGATTGTCCCGTTTGCCTCCCTCCAACAACAGTATAGCCTAGCAGAAACTGAACGCTTTAGATTTCTCCAAATCCAACATGCCCTCCAGACCCATCTCACTAGGAGGTCTTCCCTCCCAGATGCCTCTCCCTTGGAGGACAGACTGCTAGACGGCCATATGCCCGAAAAGGCCATCTCCTTGATTTATAAAAAACTAATTAATAATATGGTGGACCCACTCCAGTCTCTCAAAGAGAAATGGATAAGAGACGGCCTTGAGCTCGACGAGGAGGATTGGCAAGAGGTGGTTTCCTCCCCGAGGGAAGTGGCGATCCAGGCCAGACTGCGATTAGTGCAACTCAAGATTCTCCACAGGATATACATAACAGGCCCGGGATTGGTCTGTATGGGTAGAGCTGACAGTGGGGAGTGTAGACGTAAATGTGGGAAATACGGCACCTTCTTCCATATCATATGGGAGTGTGAACACATACAAACCTACTGGCACGCCATACACCGCACACTCTGCGAGGTACTCACAATAGACTTGCGCCCGGAGGCACGCAGGTGCCTCCTGAACATTTGGGAACCAACGGACCTCACCTCCTACACTAAGCTATGGGCAACACTGGCAGTAATGATCGCAAAGAGAAACATCGCCCGACACTGGGGAGCCCTCCAACCACCCAGAATAGAACTATGGAAGGAAGATCTAGACTGGTGTATGTTCAGGGAGAAGTCAGTCTACATAGCCAGAGGGTGTCCCAGGAAATGGAACAGGGTATGGGGGCCTTGGAACTCGTACAGAGGAGATATTTGCACCCCGCCGGCACATTTGAATGAAGATGAGAACCTCACACCCCCCTGATTGTTACACATTGTGCACTATGATTTGAATCGCCGTAATCCAGAACTAAAATACTTGAAATGTACGGTGTCTCCTTAACATGTTCCAATAAGGTATGTCATGTCGATAATATTTAATAAAAAGAAATGTAAAAAAAAAAAAGAAAGTGCTTCAATACCCCATTAGGGGTAACAAGCGCCATATAAATGCAAACCTTTTTTTCCCTCTTCTATCCCTCCGCTATCCTTCTCAATCCAAATAACTGACTAATATCCACCACTCAAATTACTTTCATATTTCACTATACTAATTCACCACTAATCCTTTATGGGTTCCGGAGTAGCATGCTACTCGTAAAAAAAAAAGCGCTTTAACACCCCATCAGGGGTAACAAGCACTATATAAATGCAAACCTTTTTCCCTCTTCTATCCCTCCGCTATCCTTCTGAATCCAAATAACTGACTAACCTATCCACCACTCAAATTACTTTCATATTTCACAATACTAATTCAACACTAATCCTTCTTGGGTTCCGGGGTAGCGTGCTACTCACCGAAAAAGCGCTTCGACGCCTCGTCAGGGGTAGTAAGCGCTATATAAATGCAATTACAATACAATACAATATGAGCTTATCAAGGACCTGAGAATTTTTTCCGTAGGGCCATGATTTAATCTATTATGTACAATTAATAAATACTTGCATATGTTTTTAACCATTATCATAGAGTGTCCTTTATCTATTCACTGGAGATGGTTTTTGGTACTTTCGTTTCTTTATGTAATTTGATGCTTTATGTTGCATTGAACAAGTTTGCTAGCTCCTTTATGTAATATGAAAATATATTATTGGACTGAACGACCAAAAATTGCAGAAATTACCTTATTGTGTAACGCTTTAAATGTATTCAAATTATAACAGACAATTGCAAAATATCTGCTAGGGAGGTACTGGTTTCTATGTATTGATTAAGATCAGGTGTCACACATATATAGATTTGCAATGTGGGCACTGGTCTGATACAAAAGAGTGTGTTGGTGGTGGACCTGACAAACAGTACGCAGTGTGATGGGACTAAAAACTCAGGGCAGATTGCAGTCGAATTCAGTTTTTGTTACTGACATTAACACTGTGCCATACACATCATGAATGAAAATGGCTCAGTTAGTATTGGGATAATGTGGTGTTCCTCTAGATTAGGTAGTAAAATACATGGATGTAGGTCAGAGGGAACGGATGCTCTATCGTTAACTATAAGGTATGTTAAGCCATTAGTACTAGAGAGTCTTATCAGTTATTTGGCGCGCTGTATTGCTACTGCTATTAGCCTCAATGAAAGCTCTTATAAATCATCCCCGTAACTAAAAGGTATATAGAGATAAATATGCTGTTGTGAAACAGCAAATGATGTTAGCAAATGTGCTTGCAGTTTGGAGTAGAATGCAAGAGAATGCATAAAAAAGCCCCCATATCGGTGGCTAATGTGCACTGACATAACTCAGCTGTTTATCGCGGTAAAACCAAGCACCCAATCAGCCTTTTGTACACAATGTCACAACTCACAGGCCAGACATATACCACAAGACTTACCTCTCCATCGGTACCACGTCGTGGTATGTGAGCTGTGACCGGAGGTACCGACGGGAGGTACGAGCCGCAGTTTAAATAGTAGCCAAAGCCCTGCATACACCCAGCACACCTGTGTTAGGACCATTAGGTGTCCCACTGCGATGCCTGAACCGGAGACCATGATCAACGTAGTGCGCATTCGCGTTCTTGGAAACAAGTTTATAGCGCATGCGCGCTATTGCACCACTTGGATGGATTGAATCTCGGTAACTTTCTTTAAACGTATGCGCATTCTTGGAAACAAGCTTTGAGCGCATGAGCGCTGTTGCACCTCTTGGATGGGTTGAATCTCGGTAACTTTCTTTAAACGGACAATAACAATACTGTATACCTTGGTGCAGCGTAGCAGACAGTACATTTTATATGTCGTATAAAAGAATAATTATAATGAATATTTGACATTTACAGGAGATTCTTGTGTTTTTGGAGATGTATTGTTATGACTTATATCCGATCTAATATGTACAAAAGTTCGAACATGTAATATTAAACGCAAAAATGTGGTTGACCTGGTCAGTGCCAGGTGGAGTAAAGCCATATGTAGTACATTTATTCAAGAAAAAGTATGGCATAATCGAGACATCGGGCTCTTCCGTATTTTGGTATATTACAATTAATCCCTAATGGCTAATTCTTGCTGGTCTATAAGTGGGAGTAGTGTAACGTCAAAATGACAACGATGCAACTAACACATCTTGTTATGTATGAGTGTATCTTGAAAGATACTTAGAGAATCTATGCGTTATTCTTTATTTAGAACAGTAACATATGTAGCTGCTTCATTAGACGAAAGTTGCAGGGAGAAGAACCAGTTCAAATGGCAAGTTGGGAAACAGGAAACGCGAAGTATTCATTATGCGTTACCTGTTTAGCACGTTGGAAATAGGCGTGTGATGCCAAACTGAATAGTGCCATTGTCTGTCTGTTTACTACTTCAGTACACTCAAAGTGATAGCCAAGGAATCTCCTCATTGAGTCCAGTAGTGTCACTCTTAATTCTGTATACCCAACGTTGTTATTGTCTGAATAGAAATTTGGATGTATCCGTAATGTGTGTTGGAATGCAAGGTTGTTCAAGGACTGTCCAATGCAGGTCTTCTGCCGGATGATTCATATCCAAAAAATGGTTTGTCATTTTAGTGGATCTTTTCTTACACCGAATAGTGCTTTTGTGCTCGAGTATCCTTGTCTTAACCTTGCGCGTGGTCATGCCCACGTAGCGTAAACTACACGGGCAAATGATCAAGTAAATCACCTTTTCGCTATTGCAATTGGTGTGTCTTGTCAGGATCCATTGTTTGTTCGTGCCTATGTCAATCTCAGTCATGCGTGTAGTTTGTGGACACGCAGCGCAGGAGCCGCATGGAAAGTGTCCCCTGATGGGTGGCAAACCCCATAGGGATTCTTGATTTGCAGTTTTATTTTTATTGAGTGGCCGGGTATGTACGACTTGATCCCTAATTTTCGAGCTCCTCTAAAAAGCAAACAAGGGACGTGGTAATGGTTCTTTTCCAATACTCAGGATCTTCCAATGTCTGAGGATGCTTTTTTTGATCTGATTGGAATGGCTGCAGAAAGTGTTGACACAAGTCAACCTGGATTGCTCTTCCTTTGGAGGAGCCAGTTCGATTAGGGCCTCCCTGTTGTTATTAGCAGCTCTCTTCATGGATCTCCGAATGATGTTGGTCGGATATTTCTTTTCTTTCAAATGGGCGGTCAGTGTGCTGGCATGCTCCTTATATTTCTCAGTGGTGGAACAATTCCTCCTTATCCTGAGGAATTGCCCGAAGGGCAAGTTCTCCCGAAGAGCCTTTGGATGATAGCTCTGGTACGATAGAAGTGAGTTCCGAGCCATTGGTTTTTTGTATAATTCAGTGCCCAGACCGTCACCCTCAGGAAAGATGCGAATGTCCAGAAAGGGCAGACTGGTGTTGGAGAATTCAAAAGTGAATCTCAGGAATTTGTTTCTGGTGTTGAGCCATTGATGGAAGGACACAATGGTGTCAGGCGTTCCTCTCCATATTACGAACACATCGTCGATGTAGCGCTTCCAGACACGTATGTGTTTACCAAACGGGTTTTGTTCTTGTAGAATGATTGTCTGTTCAAAATGGTGCACATAGAGATTAGCCAGACTACGGGCGAAAACACTGCCCATGGAAGTCCCTGATGTTTGTAAATATAGGTCATCCTCGAATTTGAAAAAACAATCCCCTACCTCGACTGCCTCGCCGCCCTTCGGCAGCATTGAGCCCTCAGACTCGGATGATCGGCGACTCCACCTGGCGAATTGAACATCTGTCCCTTCGCCATCTAACACACTTCTCTCCTGCGGGACTGTTTCCTTTCCCCGAGGTATGCGTGCATCGTCTTGCCTTCCCTCCTCTACATCGAAGACGCCTTATGGTTCTGGAGTGGTAACCCCGGGTCCCCTCCTGGTTGGGGCCATTCAAGCTGCCACCTGAGCTCTGGGGCCCGAATCCCCCACAACGCCGACGCTTGGAGCGCTACCACAGTGATCTTTTCGCGGCTTGTTGGAGGGCGCTGACTTGGGCAGAATCACCTCAGAGGTCCCGTCAGATGAAGAAACGCAAAGTTTAATAATGGCGGATGACGAGAGACTTCTACAACCAAATCAATAAGTAGAGGATCATCAACCTAACTACCCGCCGGAGTGCCCGTCCTGTAAGGTTTCTTCAGGCACTATTTCCCGACAAGGCAAGTTAACCTTTGTTGCCTGATTCAGTGTTGCTTTTGAAACTTTCGGCGTTCATGTCATCATAGCCGCCTGACCCTAAGATGGCGACTGAAGTCTACGGAACGTGCTCTACCTTTCCCTCGCAGAACGCTCTGTTCACTATGTGGCCCCTTGACCCCCTGATTTTGATACGGTACGGCTATGTTGGGGAGGGAGGGGCACTCGAGCACGACCGGCAGCGCTCCCCGAGATCCTCAGCGGACACGCTTCAGAGGCGGTGAGTGGGGGAGCAGAAAATAGCCACACTCGATCCCAAAGGGGTTTAGAGGACATGCTGGCGCCAAAATTAATCCCCTTTCTAACTCTGCTAATTACTTTTAAATCGGATCTCGCTGAGCCCGACCCCAAAATGGCGCCCGCCAAGATATCTCCACAGAAGAGGGAAGATGTCCTTTTACATCATAGGAACAGCAGCGCTCAGCTCCATGGAACGGCTTTCTTCGAGTGTGTTTCAAAAACATGCAACAACGTTATATCAAAGCACGATTCTTCCACATTGAAGCTGTTGGTAACATGTTTTGTCTAGGTAATAGGGACTGACCAGAACAGAATAACAAGAGACATTGTTGACCGACCTTGCACATTATGTTCAGACAGAATTGAAGGGAAAGCTGAGAACGTGAAAAACAATCTGTTATCATGTACAGGGCAGAGGCAAAGTGTCGCGAAAACAAACTCTTAGCAGAGGCGTGCGCAAAAGCAGCAGCATAGGGCAAGCAAAACTCATGCTAACTTAGCAATGTCGACAATGTGTCCTAGGGCCATATAACCCCATATAACACCCTCCCCCTGGTAAGTCAGTAGGACATAGACAGAAGAACAAAAACAGAGTTCAAAAGTCAGGCATTGTTTAAAATATTGGTGAGGGAATTTCCCCAAAAACCAAATTGGAGAAAAAAAGTGAAAGTTCGAAGAAAAAGCTAATGGCATTTTGAGCTTGAGAAAAAAAAAAGTGTGTATTTCAGACAGTGGAGTAGGGACGACCCAAGTAGTCAATCCATGAAGGTTTGGGTTCAAAGGAATGCAATTCCTTCCAATAGTTCATCATTGTCATTGGTGGAAAAAAGCGATGACATCCAATTAAATAAGTCGAAGGAACAAGCATGTTCCTCACAAGCAGGAGCGTAGAGAAGGCAAACTTGCGTGATATTCAATGAAACTTCGTTGTAGGAAGGTCTGCGCAGCCGCACAGATATCCCATTGATCCAAGATTCCAAGTAAAGCTGCACGCGTCATTTGACCATCCACAGAACAAGCCTCTTCATGCGTCTCTTAGGGACCCATCAACCGGCTGAAATCAGGGATTGGACACCACGTGTTCGATAAGCAAAGTTCCATCGCCCAGGAGAAATGACATCGTTTGCAATGAAGTACTGGTTGCACGCAAGTAAAGTAGGCAAAGCGGATTGGCAAGTCGTAAGTTACACCAAGTGTGGCTAAAGGCAAGCATCCAAAAGCCTCATATAGGCGATCACGATACAGTTGTAGCTGGGCCGGGCGGTGCAGAGCCACAAAGCGAGCAGCCATTGCGAAGCACAAGGAGGAGAAGCAGGACACCAGCAGCCAGCGCCAATTTTAAGGGAAACCCTCCGAAAACGCTGGAAAAGAGAGAATGAATAAAAGCCGGTATTACCCCGAATATAGTTTGAAAGGAAGAGACCAGGCCAGATCCCACACATTTAAAAAAAATGGGCAAGGCCTGTCGTATCAGATGCATTAAATATTTGGTGAATTAATTCCCCAAAATGAAGTGGGAGGTTAGTGTTAAGAAGCGACTGTATCTCACTTGAGGTCCGAGCCACCTGCAATCTGAATGTTTCACGGGCGGAAGTGAGGGCCACCTCCTGCTGGAATAAAAGGGCTTTGAGCCTGCTCAACTTGTTGAACTCTGTTTTCAAAGTCGGAATGGAAGGCCAAAGCGAAGAATCTAAACTCCCTTGCGGGGGCGGAAAAAGGACATTGCTACAGCAAGTTACGCGCTGGGAAACAGTTACCAAGTATGGGACACCCGCCCGCAAAGCACAGCAGTCTTGATTGTTTAAAATGAGATAGCTGCCGTTAGTAAGCAATGTAAAGACAGGCGCGATGGATGGTACTGGGGTCCCTTTTAAAAAACAAGCTAGATTGGGCGCTGACACGTTACATTCGCTGTGCAACTTAACGTGTTTTCACACAAGAGAGTGACCCACTACCAAATCACACTCCTCCCCTGTGAGGAAAACTTCTTTATCCTCCCTTAAACAACGATAAGCAAAGGGCAGGGCCCATAATTCATGCAGAGAAGCAGTGCCAAGCGGTTCAAAGCGGCCAACAGGAAAGTGTTGCATACATGATTTAAATTGAAAAAGTGAAAAGGGCAAAGTGATAACGCCATGAATTAACCAAACAGCAGAGTCCGTTTCCGCTACAAAGAATGGCAAGGGCTCCAATTGTTCAATGTGTAACAGCGTATATACAGCATCTTTCATGGACATAAACTTCTGTTTATCAGTCAGGTTAAAAGGCAAAAATAAAGCACTGGCATTCAAATAATCCCAAGGCAATTTACCCATTTTCAGTGTCTGCAACGTCCAAGCAAATTGCATGACGGACCTTAACTGATTCTGACCATGATATAACACAGAAACATCACTTTGCACAATATCTATTACAGAAGAAACAATATTGTCTAAGGTATAGATGCGTGAAGAAAGCGTGTTAATGCTGTTGTCCACTACAGCAAGGACTTTTTCCAAGTTTGCCTGGTCAATTTGACGCAGACGGAAGGCGGCTTCCATCTGTGAAAGTTTCCAAATTTCATTGTAAGAGGCGTAAAGAAATCTCTTGGCCCTTGGATTAAGTGGGCCTAGGAGAAAATCAGCCAAATCTATATCATTCGATAGGACTGAAAGGTGCTGTTTGACAGATGCAAGGGTAGAGTATTCTAGCCACTGCTGGCACAATTTACCTACCGAGTATGTAGTCACAGAATGATGAGGTGGATAACGAGGGTCAGGCTTAGTCTGAATGAAACCAGGTGTAACATTATAGAAACGCAACTGGCATGCGTTAGCATTAGTCTGCCACAACAGCCATCCTAATGAATCAATCTCAGAAACATTAAAGGAGGCATTTTGCAGGAGAGCCTGCAAAGCCTCAATGGTGTAGTTATTGTGTAACCACCAATTATCATATTCAGCCAATGAAGGAATGGAGGGGGTATTAAGGTTTTTGACAGGTGCAAGGCCATAACAGGATGTTTGATAAATGGTTCTATTTAAAAACAGCAATTGAGTTGGGATCAGGCAGGCATGGTGTAACGCCTCAGTGCCCTGAACCTGCCATGGCTTTGTACCCCAGATTGATTTTAAATCTATAGTCTGTTTCCAATGGTCATAACCATGTGTGGCCAACTGTGTTCTAAACGAGTTGTTTAGTGTGGGATAACAAGTACTTAGATACAGGGGAGTTTTGAAGCCGAAAAAAATAGGATTCAGGATTGGTCAAATCATAATCCGAGAAATAGGTGAACTTACTTCTAAGAGTTGTAGAACTCCCTTTTAAGGGAGTGGGACAATGTTCCCATTGGGTAAAATTAAACACAGGTGTCATGGTGTTTGTTTTGTGTAAAAAATGATGCCCATAATGTTGATAGCAAAAGAGATCACCATAATTGGCAGAATTTAAATACAAATCCTCAGCATCAAAGGCAGCATAATATTTTAAATCTGAAAACAATGCATGAACTGCCTGCACATCGGAACTCTAAGGACCTCAGTCGGGCCATGGATTTCGTAAGCTACTTTGTCCCAAACGATGCCATCATGAACAGGAAAAGCTGAAATATTCACAAAAGTCTTGTCACGTTTCATGATATGGGAAGATGTGTGAGGAGCCAAGGTTCCGTCGACCATTTTTACTGCAGAGCGTTCAGGGAGATAATAGCCATTTATAAGTAAAAAGAACACTGTCACAAATCCAATTGACATGAAGAGAAATAACATGATAAGTACCAACCAAATGTAGGTCCATGAGGGAACGAAGTATGTCTTTTTGAACCAAGAGTAAAAAAATACGCAACTTAGATTTAGGTGCATCAGGCAAACTGGATGATGAGGAGGACGAGGCAGAAGAAAGGTGTGCCGGTTCTCCTTCACAGGCACTCACTGGACTTGCAAGCAAAGGTGAAAGCGTTGAATCGTCCATTCGTACTCGTGGGCTAGATGGTATCTCACACATGGAATCAGTAGCCGGAAAAGGACACACAAGATCCATTGCAGAAGATGTTTGTCGCATAGGCTGAAGATCAATTACAGTGTCCATCATATGAGCAGACATTCTTGTGGCAGCAGGTGACGACAAAGTAAACGGTGCTAAAGATATTGCGTTGCACGAAACTGCAGGTGTCACACTATTCAGAATTGGCCACACGGTGTAACTTGACATTGTCCACTGAGATGTATCTGTTGTCTTTGCGACCTGGCAATGGTGGTAGAATAACAGTACGAGTACCCTTCAATCCAAGTACAGAAACCGGAGCACGATAAGAAAGACCAAATTCTTTTTTGTTTTCAATCTTCTCCCGCACTAGATCTCCAACTCTAGGAAGCCAACTGGTAACAGGAATCAGTTGTGCATCAGCAGGCGAAGATGGTAAATGCTCAGTTGCCAGAGTATCATGGGACTTTTGTAGATCCTGTAACATAGCAGAATGATTATCTACGTCAAACTTAGAGGCGGCCGCCACAATGTCCAGACCATCAAGGTCAGGAACAAACATGTGAAAGCCAAAGAGCATTTCGTAAGGGGTCTGCCCACCCAGAGATCTTCTAGGGAGATTATTTAGCGCACGTTGGACCCCATACAAGTGGGACAGCCAGTCCCTGCCAGTACCTAAGACTCTAGCTGTCAAGGATTGCTTTAAGTCACGGTTCATTCGCTCCACAACTGAATTGCCCTCAGGCCTGTATAGAGACGAAAACTGCACCTGTACCCCCAACAACTTCATCGCATCCTTGTAAGCCTTAGAGGCAAACGCCGGACCTTGGTCAGAATGGAAGGTACCACAGGCAAACATCCCGATAAAGACACGCAAATCCCTGATGACATTTCGAGCGTCAGCACTACGTTGTGGCCATACCCACAGGAATCGAGTGCACGAATCAACTGCAACCAAGATATACTTGTATGCAGTATCAGAAGAAAGAGGACCGCAGTGATCAAGATAGACACAGCCAAAAGGTCTATTAGAAATATATAGCTGTGTTTGTGGCGGACGTGGGACTGTAGAAGGCTTGATTTGTTGACAAACATCACAGCAAAGAACATAATTACGAGTCTGTTTATATAAACCACGCCACCAGTAACGTTGCTGAAGAATAGAGACTGTTGCCGACACACCAGCATGTGCAGAAGCAATGCCTTCGTGTGCGGCCTTGATCAAAGCTTGTCTGCAGTCAGAGTTGGGAATCAGTCGATCCCCAACTGAAGGAATGGTAGCATAAGGAACCTGTTCGGGAGTTACATGATAAGAGTATTTAGAAGGGAAACCCGCAGGATAATTACCTCCCTCCCTAGTTGCAGCGACCGCTGCCAGAATTTCATTATCAACCTTAGTTATAGATCTTGTAACTGTTGCTACGGAACACGTGGCTACTGCAGACTTGGCTGCTTCATCAGCCATAGAATTACCAAGAGCGTGTGTTCCGACACGCTGGTGGCCAAGAGTGTGAATAACATGTGTGAGAGCCAGACGTTGTTTCAGATCTGAGACTCGAACCCAACGCGTTTTATGCTTAATTGCGCTGCCTTTAGAATCGCGGTAATCATTTTGAGACCTAAAGAATAAGTTGTCATTGAACGACTGGACACAATAGTAAGAATCGCACACAATAAGAGTATTCACAAGAGGATCAGCAAACTCTAGTGCTAGAAAAAGAGCATGCAGCTCGGCCAATTTCGCTGTGCAGTCTCCTAGTGCCTGTGTGTGCACAATGGATGACTTAAACTCTCCATTTTCAATGGAGCCAGCCACAATAGTGCAAGCCGCTGAATAAGCATTTTTGGAACCCGTGGCCGGTTGCGCCGAGCTATCGGTATAAATGATGCATTTGTATTCGCTCAGAGGAAGAAGCGACAAAGGAGGAGGATGAACAAATTCATACTGCAAAAACTCCTGAGTCTGAAGTGAAGGATCAAAGACAAATGTGACATCCGAAGACGTCAAAGAAGTAGCCCACTGAATCCAACGAGGGTGCAATGCCTTAGAGTGAGGCACACTAGCTTTAGTCACCGCTTCCAAAGCAGGGAAGTGAGTGACCATAAGAATGCGTTTGCCCTGCGCCAGTGAGCGTTCCTTTAGAATCGCCATCTGCACCGCAGTTAAGATTTTCTCGACAGAGGAAAAACGCATTTCAGCGGCAGTGTACAAGTGTGATTTGTATGCAATTGGTATTGTGTCACCTTCATTGAATGTTAAGTACGTGAAACCCACTGCCCCTGAAACGATACGTATTACCAGGTTGGTGGTGTTATCACGAGTCATTAAGAAGTTAGTCGCAAGCAAATCCGCCTGCAAAGACTGCAGAACGGAAGTATGTTCCGGAAGCCAGCTGGCAGAAGAGAACTTAGGTTGTATCAACGCATAAAGCGGTTTGATACGCTGGGCATAATCGGGAATGTAAGTCCTCCCGAAGTTTAAAAAACCCAGCAGGGATTGTAACTTTTTCAATGAAGAAGGTGGTTGCAAATGTGCACATTTCTCTAGGAAGTGAGGTGCTAGACCTTTCCCCTCGTTATTGAGCTCATATCCCAAAAAGAGCGCTGCCAAATGGGCAATGTGTGACTTTGCAAAATTAAATTTATAACCGTAGTCGGCAAAAGACAATATTATGTGGTCGACTCGGTCAAGATGCGGGGCGAGGTCGTCGTCAGTCAAATAGATGTCATTAACATACGACAAGGCCTCAGGGTCAATGTCATGCAACAAAGACACAATGCGTGCCGCAAATGCCCCGGGGCTGTGCTTGTACCCCATAGGCAACCGTGTAAAAAAAAAAATTGATTTCCGACGGCGCTGAATGCTGTCAGGTCACCACTCGCACGGTCGAGATTGAGACTGTAAAAACCATTCGAAATGTCAAGTGCCGTTTTGTATTTTTTATGAACAATATTATTCACTAGTGCTGAACTGTGTGTGTTTTGGACCACAAAGGTGCGGCAATGGCTGTTCAAATTTCTATAATCCAATAAAATCCGAAAAGTACCATCAGGTTTAGGGACAGTAAAGAGAGGATTATTCATAGGCGATGCACATGACTCAATGACCCCCTGATACTCCAATTGTCTTAGATGGTCACAAACCGAAGCTTTCGCTTCTCGTTTGATGGGATATTGAGGTTGAGGTTGTGGCATAGAGCGCAATGGTATTTCATGAGCTGGCGAATCAACGTCCCAACCCACCTGATTGCGATACACCGCTGGGGCTAAGGCCAAAGCCCATTCCTGTGCGAAAGCCTGCGCTCGTTCCTCAGGGACACAATGTGAAAAACTCAGAAGTATCACATCTTCCCCCGAGAAGAGGATAACACAAAGGGTGGCGGCTAATCTTTCTCTGCCAATAAAATGTCATATGTAGCGGTTAGATTCTCCCAGAAAACAACCTTAATGGGACGCAGTATATCACCTTGAATTTGGAAAATCACTTCGTGTAGTCTATCCGGGGGGGCAACCCGGGTATCTGCAGTCTCAATTGTAACAAATGTGTCAGTTGCTGTCACATCCAGACTGGGACGTAGAGCCTCCCTGACTATGGTAACTTCCGCAGAGCTGTCGAGCAGAGTCACTCTCCAAGTCCAATCCAGGAGTCGCGTCCTCACCGTCTGTGGCATATTTCGCTGTTAAAGCGGCAACCTTTTTCTTTTGAAAAGGAGGACGTGTTCGTGCGGAATCACCCTGCTTGTCCTTGACTTTAAACTGTCGAGGCTGTTCACGAAGTTGTGACGCAGGTTGACTTCTACCCCGATCCTGGCGATCCCCTCCACCGGCTTGTGAGCCTGATGTTTCCTGTAAAGAACGAGGAGAACGTTGGTCAGGAACCTGAAACCTTTCAGGAGACTTAATTTTAGCGCGATCGCGCAAGTCATAAGTACGTTCAGAAGCATCAGGGGTCGGTGAACTGGCACGCAAACCCTGCTTCTGTTGTTGGGAACCCTGTTTCTTATTCCTTTGCCAATTCTTTTTAGGAAAGAAAGGGCGCCCATCCTTGTCAGGCTGGGCTTTCTGTTGTACTTGAGACTGCGTTTGTGTTTGAGTTGTAGGCTTATTCCCCAGACTATTGCGGCCTATGGTTTTGTAAGCCTTTGCAATAATCTTTGGTAATTCCCGTGGTTTGTCAGCGTCCGCGACCACTTCTAAGCGGTTTGCTACTTGAAAGCTAACGGCATCGCCCTTGACATTCGCAAGGATCATATCAGCAACCACGTCGAACACTCCCACCAGTCTCATCCCCAGCTCAACAGCCGCTTCTGCCCCGTGTTCATCTTGAACGCGCTTAATCACAGAGGGGAGTACGGTCATGGAGGGGGTGCCAAAACACATAGGGGTCGATTCCGATTCGGGCCGGAAAAAGCACCGACCGACCCGGATTCGGAAAAAATACCGACCGACACGTACCCGTGGCGCACGATACGCCAAGTACGATGCAAGGCGCGAAAAATCCGACCGACACGTACGGAAACAAAGTCGACCGACCGAGCCGCACGGAAAGCAGCAATCCGGCCGGAAAAACACGCGAATCCAACCGACCGACACGCACCCGGAACAAATCCGACCGAAACGTACCCGCTAACTCCAAACCGCAAAGTACGATGCAAGGCGCGAAAACCACGACCGAGTCGGACGGAGGACAAGCCGTACGACCGACACGCATACAAAACCGAGCCGAAGCAACACAATACACCGCGACCGACGCGTACGCAGCATACAAAACTGCACAAACACAGCGTGAACGAAACGGAGAACACCGTACGAGACCAATGCAGGGTCCGACTCGGTCACAAGAACGTTTCCAACATACACAAACAGCACAAAGGAAAAATCACCCAAAGAAAGGCCAAACAAGCAATTACCAAGCCAATAAATACTGGTGGGGGTGGGGACAGAGAACAAAGACACACCCACAACTCCACCTATATAAAGGACACAAATCACTACCATGAGCCTTTGCAAATGCCATTCCACTGCCAGCACCCAAGAGAAAGCAACCACACACCCACAGCTCATCCCTCACACAAGCCACACACCATCAGCACACCAACAAATACCTACCTCACATACACCCAGCAAAACACACACTCACACACCCTCACCTGCACACCAACACACACATCACCCACCATCACCACCCATCACCATGCCCCCCAAGAAGAATCCCAAGTTCCTAGATAGTGAATTGGAAGTCCTGGTAGACGAGATCCTCAGGGTGGAGCCACAGCTGTTTGGCACACTGGTCCAACAGACCCCCATGTCGCAGAAAACCAAGATGTGGGAGAGGATCATCAACAGGGTGAACGCCCAATCACCATGTCGGCGCACAAAGACCGACATCCAGAACAGGTGGTATGACGTGCGCAGGAGTGTACGGGACATGCTGAAGAAAGACTACATCAACAGCCAACACACCGGCAGTGGCCCTCCTGCCAAGCCAATATACCTCAGGCCCTGGGAGGAGAAGGTGCGGGCCATCCTTCCGCCAGTGAGCGTATATGGTCTAGAGGACATCCCAGAGCCTGGTGAGTACACAACAAATGTACACAATATACTGCCACAAAACACACACATCACTGTCAAGGGGAGAGTCAAACCATGCACTCATAGCAATTACACAGCAACCAGATCAGAATCATCCCAAAATGTGTATGTCAGTCAGATAAACACAACACATGCCATCAAAAAAGTCACATCCAACTGTGCCAACACATGTACAAACACAACTACAACTACAGCTAGGCAGTGGCACAAATAGAACTAACAAACACATCCACACATGTAGCCACCACAACAACACCAACACACAGTGAAGACCACTCAAAGGAAGGAATTCTGTGTATGCTGGCCAAGTCAGTGTAGCCAATAGCATCATGGGAGTCGCAGTCACACATATTGCCCCCCCCCACAACTGTCCCATCAACACCACCCTGAACCATGCGCACATCACAGGGAGTGGAGAAGGACTCACAAGATGGCTGACACTGGCTACTGCTGTGGGGAGCACTAGGCCCTGCTGGCAACTGTGCACCAACAAACAGCAGGACACCACTGACTGACATCCTGAGAGACAACTTACACTCCCTGCAATGCAAGCACGTTCCATGGTGGGATATCTGGCTAGCTGGGTGGGAAGGAGGACTTGCAGCACTGACCATAGTCACAAGCACCTCCCTCACCCCCCCCAACACAAACTCCACAGAACCCACCTGGTAGAATGCAATGCCCCCCATCCCAACACAAGATCCCACAAAGAACCACCACCCTGCGTCATGTTGTGTGAAGCACAGGGACACTGTTGGGACTCTTAGCCAAACAACTGCCAGGACAACACTCCCAGCCATCCTGTCAGCACAGCCAGCCCACCCCACAGGGAAGCAGAATCAAAAGGAAGGAAGCATGGGCATGCTGGGAAGGGGGTGGAGGCAATAGCATGATGGGAGTCGTAGTCACTGATACTGGTCACCCCCACAACTGACCCATCAACACCACCCTGAACCATGCTCACATCACAGGAAGTGGAGAAGGACTCACAAGATGGCTGACACTGGCTACTGCTGTGGGGAGCACAAGGCCCTGCTGGCAACTGTGCACCAACAAACAGCAGGACACCACTGACTGACATCCTGAGAGACAACTTACACTCCCTGCAATGCAAGCACGTTCCATGGTGGGATATCTGGCTAGCTGGGTGGGAAGGAGGACTTGCAGCACTGACCATAGTCACAAGCACCTCCCCTCACACCCCCCAACACAAACTCCACAGAACCCACCTGGTAGAATGCAATGCCCCCATCCTAACACAAGATCCCACAAAGAACCACCACCCTGGGTCATGTTGTGTGAAGCACAGGGACACTCTTGGGACTCTTAGCCAAACAACTGCCAGGACAACACTCCCAGAAATCCTGTCAGCACAGCCAGCCCACCCCACAGGGAAGCAGAATCAAAAGGAAGGAAGCATGGGCATGCTGGGAAGGGGGGTGGAGGCAAAAGCATGATGGGAGTCGTAGTCACTGATACTGGTCACCCCCACAACTGACCCATCAACACCACCCTGAACCATGCTCACATCACAGGAAGTGGAGAAGGACTCACAAGATGGCTGACACTGGCTACTGCTGTGGGGAGCACAAGGCCCTGCTGGCAACTGTGCACCAACAAACAGCAGGACACCACTGACTGACATCCTGAGAGACAACTTACACTCCCTGCAATGCAAGCACAGTCCATGGTGGGATAACTGACTGGCTGGGTGGGTGGGAAGGAGGGCCGGCTGTCAACCAAACACAACCAATGCAGACCATGTTCACACCCCAGAAAATACATAGAAATGCCCAAATAATGCAGGACAATGTGCCACAACAATATCAACCCCTGACTGTGACGACTTAGGAAAATGCAATGTACAGGCACGCACCCAGAGGCACAGTCACAACTGTCATGTGTGTCAACCATTGATGCCTGCAGAAACATAACATACATTGTTTGTGTCTCCCAAAAACAGGTGATGATGGGGACACAGCAGCAGACGCTGAGGAGTCCCAGTCCCAGGCTCAAGAGGATGCCGAGCTCACTGGCGTCGTACAGCCTCTGTCCTCCTCGGACGATGAAGAACAACCTGGCACATCCGGTGCAAGTCAACATGCAGCACCAGCAGGACCACCAGCTGCAGCACCAGCAGGACCACCAGCTGCACCCCTGCACCCACCCCTCCAACGACAGTCACCACGAATACCATCCCTGCCGACATGGACAGAACAAGGAGCAACACCAGCACAGTGACCCTAGACCAACCCGGGGCCATGGACACCACCACCACCACCAACCCCCAAGGTGGACCAGGGTTATCTGTGCGTGCCACTGCACACACTGCACATGTCAGCAGGGGTGGTGGGAGGGGTGGGAGACAGAGGTCGCTGCTTGCAGATGTTGCTGGTGTGCATGATGACCCACAACTGGTACGCATAGCTGATGCGTACCAGTCCAGCACCGGAGAGCTCAGCCAGGTAGTGGGGCTCCTCAGAGACATTAAACAGCAGCAGGCTGCCCATCATGCTCGCTTGGACTCCCACATGTCCCACGTGGAGTCACACATGTCCCGTGTGGACTCGCACATGTCCCGCGTGGAGTCCAAGTGGGATGCACTGCATGAGATGACGGCGGTGCACAGGGACATTCTACAATGCCTCCGCCAGATGAACAGCAACCAGTCCACACCCCCCTGTGTGCCAACAACATCTGGTGCCGAACAAACTGCAACTGCCACAGGGAAGGAGGAGGACTCTGGCGGAGAGTCCCCTGCACCGCAGCAGCCTGCACTTGAGGGCCCCCCCCCAAGAAGAGGGGTCGTCCGAGGAGGGAAAAGTGAGAGGCCGATGGCCAAGCGCAACTCCCAGGAAGCCTGAACCTGTTCTGGATGTTCGCCTTTGTGCACAGACTGTTCACCCTGTTGACGGCAACACTACTCCCACACATTGCATGGGGAGTACAAGTTGGACCAATGTGTCAGACAACTGTGGCCCCGATACTGGGGATCCTGTCTACCCGGACTTTCAATTCACCTAGGAACTTGGGATTGCAAGATTCATGTACAGCACAACCCATCCTATGCACTATTAACACAAATGTATCACAATAAACACACTAATACACCATACTTGCCTCTGTCGTGATTCCAACGTGGGTGCTGTTATGGGGATGATGAACTGCAAAATTACACTGTGTATGCGAACTGCAACAGCAAGGACAACACAGGCATGTGAGTACAGGAAACGTGACACACATGAGGGAGGCACACCACCAGGGCTACACGACACATACACACCTAGGCCATCTGACTCATTGCCTACACTGATGTTGCCAGGGAAGACGGTGCAATGCACAGACACCACACCCATTCCCAGTTGTAGTCAAGTAGCCCACAGGTGCAGTAAGCAAATGGCAGTCAAATGTGTGACCACAGACAACGCACATCACAAAGTGAAGCACAGGTTTATTACACAGTTGCAACATGCCGTAACCACTACAGATGCAAGGTAACCCCACCTGGCAGCGGGCACACAGTCAACAACTGTAGACGGAAGGAAGTCCATGGGTGTGGCGCACATCACCTGTAGGGACACAACAGCTACCAGCCTGGATGTGCAATCACGTCGTCGTTGGACACAGTTGAACAAACGAATCTGAAAGTACCCTGTGAAGGACAGACATGACACACAGTCAAAAGCAATGGAGTACAGGACAGAACAGCAAAACACATGCACAATACATGTTACAAGATACCCACCCAGAACCAAGTTAGCATGTCAACACTGTTGGGGAGTACAGCCCACCTGTCACCACACATCGCAACACACATCCAGTCAAGTGGCCCATGGACACACTCCAACAGCACCAGAGCACCACCCACACATCATGCCAACTCACATCATTGACATGACACCTCAGGATACTCACATTCAGCTAAAGAAGTTGGTGATGAGCTGTGTGCGGACATCACCATCACCACCATCATCATCATCGTCACTGGCATTGTGGTCCAGGCCAGGATCCTCCACAGGTGGCGGATGTTGGTCGTTGTCATCCTGGATGAGAGGCAACTCCTTCCGCACTGCCAGGTTGTGGAGCATGCAGCAGACGATGATAATCTTGCACACTTTCGCAGGGGCATATGGGAGGGACCCTCCGGTCTTGTCCAGGCAGCGGAAGCGGCTCTTCAGGAGACCAAAGGTCCGCTCAATCACTCTCCTGGTCCGACCATGTGCCTCATTGTAGCGCATCTGGGCAGGTGTCACAGGGTTCCTGAGGGGTGTCAGCAACCACGGCATGTTGGGGTATCCCGAGTCACCTACGGACAGACAAGTGCACATTAGCTGACTTGGAAAAGTGGGCGGAATACTACAGATAAGATCACACACAATGGCACAAAGTCAGTACACACCGACAAGCCAGGCACGCTGGTTCTGCATCTGTGCCATCATCCTGGGGATGCGACTACTCCTCATCACAAAGGCATCGTGTGCTGAACCAGGGAAACGGGCACACACGTGTGTGATGGTCATGTCTGCAAGACACACCACCAGTGCATTGACCGAGTGGTAGTGCTTGCGGTTCCTGTAGGCCTGCTCCTGGGCCTGTGGTGGTACCAAAGCCACATGTGTCCCATCAATGGAGCCAATGACATGCGGCATCCTCCCCAGGGCATAAAAGTCACTCTTCACGTCAGTGAGTCGTCGCAGTCTAGGGAAATAGATGTACTGGTTCAGGAAGAGCAACATTGCCGCCAAAACATCGCGGAGCACACGGCTGAACATGGTCTGTGACATCCCACCAGTAGTCGCCACAGTATATTGGAAGGTACCAGTGGCAAAGAAGTGTAGGGCTGCCATCACCTTCACCTTGGGGGTCAGCGCTGTAGGATACGGCCGGCCAGGCTGCAAATGTGGGGACAACTGCACTGCCAAATCCTCAATCAGCTGCCTGGTGAAGCGGTACCGTCGGATGCTGTCCCGTTCCACCATCGTTGCCAGGTCTGGGAATGGCCGATGGACAGCAGGAGCCCTGCAGTGCAGAGGAGAAGTAAGCAAGATTGTCAGTCACCCCACATATGCGGCATTGAACACACTCAAGATCCCAACATACATCATTATGAGGCACAACTACATGAAGTGTGCAGTACCGGAAGGACATGTATGGTACATACATGGCCAACATCTGTCAACACGGTCCAACAGGTGGCATCAATTAGTCCCAGGTTGGCCCATTGGACATCATGAGGCCGTGTCACAGTTCCCATCTCCTGCTGCCGTGTCACAATAACCCCCACAGGGACATGTGAGGACAGATGTGCCCCAGGCACCACGGCTCAACGACAGGTACATTCCCAGGGACCCTGTAATGCCACATGGACACTGGCATTACATGGAGTATCATGTATACACCACAGCAAAACAACCATGACCCCCACAGGTAGTGTCCCCACTTGCCACGGCAGGACAGACATGGACGTCTGTGACACACACGCACAACATCAGAGTCCATGCACACACAACGTGGATGTGGAGACTGTCTCCCATTGTGCACATGAAATCAGAGACATTGTAAACACTACATGCACACAGACTGTGGAGGACCATCACTATTGTGCCACTGGGACACCCTGGCTCAAACATACCGTCCCACATGGGACTCACGGGGTATGTGACATGACATACACATACACCACTGTGAAATGTGACCATGGCACATGCACAGATATGAACAGTTGCACATCACAGTGGTCACGTACACGTAACACCCAGGATCCTGTCCCCATGAACACGTGCACAGCCTGGGGGTGGCTGCCCACAGGTGACACCCACAGGACAACATGTACACCAACATACACACAATAGGAAATGCAGCCTTACATGCCTTATGATAAAGTTTGGACAGGCTGTCGTGATGTAGGTGTGCCCCTCACTCCCTGGGAGCTATCTGTGGCTGGCATATGTCCATCTGAGACAGGCATGCTGACATATGCCAGTCACATGTACAGTGATGCGTTGAACAGCAATGGACCGATCGGTGCCTCCGGCCGGCCCATTGCTTTCAATGTGTGCGGGTACGCGTTGTACCCCTGTGCGCGTTGAACAGCAATGGACCGATCGGTGCCTCCGGCCGGCCCATTGCTTTCAATGTGTGCGGGTACGCGTTGTACCCCTGTGCGCGTTGAACACCAATGGACCGATTGGTGCCTCCGGCCGGCCCATTGCTTTCAATGTGTGCGGGTACGCGTTGTACCCCTGTGCGCGTTGAACAGCAATGGACCGATCGGTGCCTCCGGCCGGCCCATTGCTTTCAGTGTGTGCGGGTACGCGTTGTACCCCTGTGCGCGTTGTACCGCAATGGACCGATCGGTGCGCACCCATTGACAATGGCCTTGCCTGGCAACGGACGCGTTTTCGAATTTCGAACGAGTCGGTTGCTGGAAAATCAGTTGGTCACCCACAACAATGTTGCAAAATCATGTATGTCATGAAGTTGGAGATTTGAAGGATGCTGTGGGCGTGTTTTGGTGCTGCTATTCCATGGATTGGCCAGATTCAGAAGATGCAAACGACTTGGACCTATCACTTTGGACACAAGGGACAGTATCTGCCTCTCCAGCACATATATATTGCTGGCTGTTCCCCTGAGAGCCCACTTGCCTGCACTACATGCTCCAGGACGACATCTGCCACTGCACTGCTGCTGTCTCTGCCCCTCTGGACCCTGCAATGGCACGTACTGTGGAGAGAGCCCCAGCCTTCAGCCTTGAAGAGAACCAGGCCCTGCTGGACAGCCTACTTCCACAGTACAGCAAGCTGTATGGGACACCAGGGGAGCAGGTGAGTGTTCTGTGCACTGCCTTTCTGAATGTGCATTTTGTCTGACTAGCAAGGCTGGGAGTCTGCACGCCACTGGCTAGCAGGCTCACTGAGTAGTTGTCACCCCCCATAGTGTGTAGTGACTTGCACTGGACAGGTATGGTGCAGTGACAGTGCATTTGAACATGGTTTTACTTCCCATGCAATGATACCATGTAGTGACGTCTGGCAAACTGTCCATGGGCAGCTTTGCACTGCCTGTGTACATCATGTGCCCCTGTGATTGAGACATGTATATACAACTGTGTCATGCACGGATATGTTGCATGTGTGGTAATGGCCTTTTCACTTTGTCATCCTGACAGGTTAATGCCCATCGGAAGCAGGAAATCTGGAAGGACATCGTCCGGGCTGTCCGGTCCGTGGGGGTCTACAAGCACCGGATCCGCAACTGCCAGAAGAGGTGGCAGGACCTTCGGGGCTGGACCCGGAGGATTGCACGGGTCCAGCTGAAGCTGTCGCCTCCTCGCAGGAGGGGCGGAACACGGACCCTGACCCCCCACATGCTCCAGATCCTGGCGGTGGTGTTTCCAGACCTGGATGGGCAGCTGAAGGCCAGACAGCAGCAAGGAGGGGTGAGTCAAAGACTGCACTGTGAACTCTGTATTACATGCTTTGTGCCCTCCTCTGGCCTGGTTCAACTGCCACAGTGCAGCAGTCATGTTGTCCAGGAGCCATGTCCCTCTATTGTGCACTGCCCACTGCTCATCTGATACCCAGGTGTGGCCCTTACAGTCAGGGAATTGTGTCACTTGGGACTGTGTCCTTGCAGTTTGCTTCACTAAAGGTGGGGGACAGCATCTGTTTCACTAACTCTGTTGTGGGCATCATGTGTGGGTCCATTGTTCACACAACGCCTGTGTTTGGACATGTGATCTGCGTGTTGCTTTGATATGCGGTCCACTTGCTGAGCTGAGCCCCCACATGTGCCTGGGGTATGTGGCACACGCCCATGCAGCGGGTGGGAACAATGTTTGGGCCCCAGGAGTGTGCAGATTACGTGTGTCACACATACATAGCCAGCTGTCCACTGTCCAGGGCACATCCCTCATTCATGTGGAGCAGGACAGTCATGCCTACTCCAGGCCATGCAATGCACTCTGTACTCCCACTCCCGTGTATCAGCTGACACATTGTGCACAGTGATTTGACCCCTCCGGTGTCTGCCTCTGTGTCAGTGTGCTGTGGATTAGTTGCCAGGACTGCTGGGGTGTTTCTTGGTAGGGGCTCAGCATGCCCCTGGAGATGTGACCATAGGAGACGATACTTGTGTGTCACATAGGTGTTTGATCAGCTGCCCGTGCAGACTGGGGTGTGCGAATGTGATGTTCAGGCAGCTGTTCCCCATTCACAGCAAATTGTGAGGGGCTCAGGTTCAGAGGGTAGTGTCACAGGTCTCCCATATGTCCAATAGGTGTGACCTGGACAGATGAGGGTTGAGATGATGTGTTGTGTGGGGGATGTACATGTGCACTTGTGCAGCTCCAGGACTTGCATTCCCCATGACCTACTATTGTGACACAGTGCATAGTGTTGTTGTCTGGCTGCCAAGTCATACATCACTGAGACAGTGATGTATGACTTAGCAGTCATGCCTCTGCCATGGCATGTGTCAACTTATTTGTGGTCCTGCAGGGGAGTGACATGTGCTACATGCACACCATAGTGGCGCTGGCTATCAGGACATGGGTGCATCATGGTGTCTGTCGCTGGTATGCATCACATGCATTTCCTATTTGACTCTGGGCATCCCTTTCATCCGGAAACCTGTACTCACTCAGTGGCAAGAGCTGTGATGTGTCCACACCGTGTCCTCTGCAGTATCCAACTACTGTGTACTTGGTGCATGTGTCCACACTGGGGTGTTGCAATCCAACAGACACCAGGCAGATGGGTGCAAGGCCATGTGGGATGTGAGTGCCATGCTTGGCATCAGACTGACAATTGGCTTCTCCTGTTCAGTTAGGGCACTTTTAGCAATGTACAACTAATGATGCCAGGGCTTGCTCTGTAATGTGCTGTGCTCACAGTGGTGTGTGCGTTTGGTGCAGGTGACTGATGTCTGTCTGTTTCCCCATTGTTTGCAGATACATCCACGGCCACGGAAGGGGACAGCTCCACGGACCAGGAGGAGCCAGAGAGCCAGACTGGGTCAGCAGCCGAGGAGTGGTTGGAGGGACCCAGTGGCACGGAGGGCGAGGGGAGCCACACCGAGGAATCCTCAGCACCATCCACCTCAGCTGAGGACCAGAGCAACTCGGAGGATGACTCCCTTGTGGAGGCGGGTGTCAGCAGCCACCACACCCCAGCTAGTGTTGCTGTCCCCGCCACCACCAGCACCACCACCGCCCTCCCATCGGCTCCCATTCCCCAGGTCCGTGGAGGCTCCCATGTTCGGGAGCGTGTCTCCTTTGACCCAGGCACCGCACCCCCTGCCCCTGTGTCCCCTGCTGCCCTGAGTGAGGAGTCTGTGTACCTCCTTCGCCAGCTCCATGTAGGGCAGACAGCCATGCTGAGTGTCCTCCATGCGCACACCGCACTGTTGACTCAGCTGGTGTCGTTCATGGAGGGCATCTCATCGGGCATGTCTGACCTACAGAGGGGCAACAGGTCCATGGACTCCTCCCTGACGGCAGCAGTGTCCCTCCTCAGACAGTCCCTCACCCCTCCTGCCTCTGCTCCATCCACACTCCCCAGCACCTTGCCCGTCCCAAGCACACACACACCGGCACAGGCACACACCAGCACACACACATCCAGCACACAGACACACACGCCACAAACTAAACGCACACGCACGCACAGTCAGGGGACTGAAACCAGACTCACAGGGGATGGGGCCCTGGTACACACACACGCATCCACGGGCACTGCACAGTCCTCAGTTGCCTCTCCCTCCAAAGCACCCTCCCTTGCCTCACCTGCAACCCCAAAGACCCAGCGCCTCTTCCTCAGTGACCTCGGCCTCTTCCCCTCCGATCCAGCTGCCCCAGCATCCAGGGAGAAGAGGAAGCCCCCCACACGGAGCAGAGTGCCCCTCGCCCCCGGACACCCTCCCCCAGGCGCAGACAGACTGAGGCCCCCACCCGCAAGTCCCCCGGAGTGGTAAGAGCAAGACCCCGCCGCCGCCCTGCAGCTCAAGCACCAGGTCACCTTCCTCCATCCCTCAGGCCCCCACTCCACAGGTGCCCCCGCCACACCCTGCCCCAGGTTCCCCCACCCACAGATATACCATCCCCAAGAGGCTCCGGCCTTCTCCCCTGCCACTTGCTCTCCCGGCACCACACCCCCGCTGCGCTTGTCTGTGCCACTGATGTGGTGAGGGTGTCCTCCCCTCTGTCCAGCCCACCTTGCCTGTTCCCCATTCTCCTCCCCTGGTGGTAGGCACTGCAGTGGAGTCCACTACCACCCTGTCTGACTTGGGCACTGCAGTGGCGGACCTGTCCACTCCATCTGCAGGGTCCACTGCAGTCGTGCCGGCACCCACAACATCTGGGCCATGCCCCCAGTTGTGCCGGCACACACCATGTCAGACACCTCCACTGCAGTTGTCAGTGGCTCTCCAGCACCCACCACCCCTTCCCTGCTTCCTCCTGGTGAGCCCTGATCCTGTCCCTGCGGTGCCTGGCCTACCCCCCTGGTTGCCCCTCCTAGTGGATTGTCCCTGGTTTTGTGCAGGCATGTGTAGGGTGGCATCTGCCACTGTCACCCACTTGTGACTTTGTTGATGGACTGGCCATTGGCCTTTGTTTATGTTCTACCGGACTTCTACTTTTAATGCCACATATGCTGAATAAAGCAACTTTCTGTTCTCTAGTGCTTTTGCTTCTGATGTACATAATGTTGATGATGCTAACAATGCCCTTGCTGCAGTGATGGTGATATTTGGTCTCATGATTATGAAGTGTTACTGTGCAGGAACCCATGTGGTCCAGGGGTTATGTGTCCTATCCTGTGGTGTATCCATGTCATCCATAGCAGCATCTGAGGGTGTCATGTGTTCAGTATTTGGCAATGGGATTTCCTACTTAGATTAGCTATTTCACATCTGTGGCTTCCACCCCTGCACATCTGTTGTGCCTGCCATTGTTCAATTCGTCTACTTCCCTGACCGTGTGGCCATCTCCACTGGACATGCAGGTTTGGGCATCAATGGGGAAGGACTCATCCGTGTAGTCAGTGCAACATTGCTATACATGTGTGTTGGATCTGTGCTGATGATTCCGTTGGCACTTCCATGACCAGGCTGATGTGACGGGATCCCTCATTTGGTGCTAATTGTTGATTGTGTGACCAAGTGCTCAGCTGACATGATGGGGCCCTACTGAGGCAACATATGGCACAGCTTTCCTCACACAGGAGTGGAGTCCCCTCATGGCAGTGTGTACTCCTGTGACATTGCCTGCGCCCAAGGTGTGTGTTGTATGTGCATGTCTGTGTGTTCACTTCCGTTTAGCTGTGCATGCTGTGATCCCTAGTGTTGTACCTGTTTGTGATGCTTGCTGAGTTGACCTATGTTCCCCCAAAGTCTTCTCCCTGGGTTCTCTGTGATGTGGGTGCATGGCACATTACTGGTCATCAGGGTGTCACCCATAGGTGTGTTTGCTGTCAGGGCTGAGTTTGTGTGCAGACGCAGATGGGTCACAGTCAGGTTTCCCCTTGGCACTTGTTGTTTGCCCCTGTCATGTGATTTCCAGTTTGTGTTATCTTTCAGTGATTGTGACACGTTGTGTGTGTGACTTCTGGCACTCCTCAGGGTCCGGGCTGCAATGTTGGTTGTTGTCTATGTGTTTTCTTTGTGGGTGACCTTGGCTTCTTCATTGGTGTGTGACTGTGGCTGGGATCCCATTGGTTGGTGTGGTATTGCCGTCATGTCCATGTACAGCGTAGTGTGCAGTGTGTCAGACATTCAGGAGTCTTGTTGAGTGTCCATGTGTGATGTGTTTCTGCACCTTGGTTCCCACCCACCACCCTGGAATAGTCATGGGTGCATGTGCAATGTCACCAGTGCATGTGTGCTTCACTGCTGCACATTGTTGGAGGTCGAGGGGTGTGGTGTTGAGTGTGTGCAGATGAGAGTTGTTGCCCGGCTAGGCCCCTGCCTCCATGTTGGCCTTGGCTTACTGGCCATGCTGATTGATTTGTGCTTGTGTAGGTGTGATGGTAGTTTGTTGCTCAGGACACATGAATGTGGTTCACAGTGTGAACGACATTTAGCTTTGTCATCAGAGTGGGATTGTAATGCAGCCCAGGGTCACCACATTGTGGGGGCCCTGGGGGTGGTGCTGTGGTGTGTCTGTGTCTTGCTGTGTCAGTTGCTGTTCCTACGTGCCTGTGTGACATGTGTGATTTGTGCTCCCTCTCATCTGACAATGCCTGCTTGCCCACATAGGGGATTTGGATCCATGAGTTACCTTTGTGTGGCACTGTATGCACATCTGTATGATTGATATTCAGGTCTCCTCATGTGTTGTGTGGTTGCCTGGGGACACTGGCACCCCCCACCTGTTGTGTATGATGTGCAGTGTGGGTCTGCCTGTTTGTGTTTGTGCATCTGCACCGCTGCATTGGCATATCTTGGGTGTGCCATTGGCTGTATGTAGTTTGGTGGGTTTCCCCTGCTGTCCCTGGGACTCCTAGGTCATCGGTCAGCACAATGATCATGGTTTGTGTGTCCCATTGCTGCCATGGTATGGTATCTGTTCACCTCACATCTGCAGTCTCCACAGGGTATCTGCATTTGTGTGCCCATTGGTGCAAATATGTGGGTCTGCATTCTGATGGTCACTTCTGTCATTGTGTCATTGATGAATGTTGACAGTGTCAGCCCCCATGGGTGTGGTTTGTCTGCACATGGCCAAAGGTATGTCTTATTTGCACTGCAGTATTTGGCTCACCCAATTCATGTTGCAATGGGACACATACACTACTTTGCCACTGATGTGTTTTTTGTTCTGTGACCAGGAATCATCCATGCAGTTTGGCAGTTGCAGCTCTTTCTTTGTCAACACTTACCTTTTGGTCACTGTGATGATGGGGGTTTAGACCCCATTGCCACAATGTTCAAAAGGTGCTTCAGCTATGGACCCCACACTTACATTTTGGTCACTGTGATGATGGGGGTTTTGACCCCATTGCCACACTGTTCAAAAGGTGCTTCAGCTATGGACCCCACACTTACCTTTTGGTCACAGTGATGATGGGGGTTTAGACCCCATTGCCACAATGTTCAAAAGGTGCTTCAGCTATGGACCCCACACTTACCTTTTGGTCACTGTGATGATGGGGGTTTTGACCCCATTGCCACAATGTTCAAAAGGTGCTTCAGCTATGGACCCCACACTTACCTTTTGGTCACAGTGATGATGGGGGTTTAGACCCCATTGCCACAATGTTCAAAAGGTGCTTCAGCTATGGACCCCACACTTACCTTTTGGTCACTGTGATGATGGGGGTTTTGACCCCATTGCCACAATGTTCAAAATGTGCTGCAGCTATGGACCTCACACTTACCTTTTGGTCACAGTGATGATGGGGGTTTAGACCCCATTGCCACAATGTTCAAAAGGTGCTTCAGCTATGGACCCCACACTTACCTTTTGGTCACTGTGATGATGGGGGTTTGGACCCCATTGCCACAATGGTCATGGCCTGCTTGCGTTGTGTGTGCCACACACATATTTGTGTGGCACATGTGCTAGGGGGTCACATTGTATGTTAGAAGTCATGTTCGGTGTTGTAGGCATTTGACACAGTCTACACACGCTTGTCATGGTGTTGGGGGATGTCTTCTTCTTGCATTCCCTAGGTTGTGGTGTGCTGGTTGTGTCATGCATTGTCCATCCTATGGGTGGGGGTGGTAGTGGTGGTAGGCATCCTGCCCCCCTGGGTGAGGGTGATAGTAGTGGTGGGCATCCTGCCCCCTGGCTAAGGGTGGTAGTAGTGGTAGGCATCCTGCCCCCTGGCTAAGGGTGGTAGTAGTGGTAGGCATCCTGCCCCCTGGCTAAGGGTGGTAGTAGTGGTAGGCATCCTGCCCCCCTGGGTGAGGGTGGTAGTAGTGGTAGGCATCCTGCCCCCCTGGGTGAGGGTGGTAGTAGTGGTAGGCATCCTGCCCCCTAGGCATCCTGCCCCCTGGGTGAGGGTGGTAGTAGTGGTAAGCATCCTGCCCCCTGGCTAAGGATGGTAGTAGTGGTAGGCATCCTGCCCCCCTGGGTGAGGGTGGTAGTAGTGGTAGGCATCCTGCCCCCCTGGCTGAGGGTGGTAGTAGTGGTAGGCATCCTGCCCCCCTGGGTGAGGGTGGTAGTAGTGGTAATCATCCTGCCCCCTGGCTAAGGGTGGTAGTAGTGGTAGGCATCCTGCCCCCCTGGGTGAGGGTGGTAGTAGTGGTAGGCATCCTGCCCCCCTGGCTAAGGGTGGTAGTAGTGGTAGGCATCCTGCCCCCCTGGGTAAGGGTGGTAGTAGTGGTAGGCATCCTGCCCCCCTGGCTGAGGGTGGTAGTAGTGGTAGGCATCCTGCCCCCCTGGGTGAGGGTGGTAGTAGTGGTAAGCATCCTGCCCCCTGGCTAAGGGTGGTAGTAGTGGTAGGCATCCTGCCCCCCTGGTTGAGGGTGGTAGTAGTGGTAGGCATCCTGCCCCCCTGGCTAAGGGTGGTAGTAGTGGTAGGCATCCTGCCCCCCTGGGTGAGGGTGGTAGTAGTGGTAGGCATCCTGCCCCCCTGGCTGAGGGTGGTAGTAGTGGTAGGCATCCTGCCCCCCTGGCTAAGGGTGGTAGTAGTGGTAGGCATCCTGCCCCCCTGGCTGAGGGTGGTAGTAGTGGTAGGCATCCTGCCCCCCTGGCTGAGGGTGGTAGTAGTGGTAGGCATCCTGCCCCCCTGGGTGAGGGTGGTAGTAGTGGTAGGCATCCTGCCCCCCTGGCTGAGGGTGGTAGTAGTGGTAGGCATCCTGCCCCCCTGGCTAAGGGTGGTAGTAGTGGTAGGCATCCTGCCCCCCTGGCTGAGGGTGGTAGTAGTGGTAGGCATCCTGCCCCCCTGGGTGAGGGTGGTAGTAGTGGTAAGCATCCTGCCCCCTGGCTGAGGGTGGTAGTAGTGGTAGGCATCCTGCCCCCCTGGGTGAGGGTGGTAGTAGTGGTAGGCATCCTGCCCCCCTGGGTGAGGGTGGTAGTAGTGGTAGGCATCCTGCCCCCCTGGCTGAGGGTGGTAGTAGTGGTAGGCATCCTGCCCCCCTGGCTAAGGGTGGTAGTAGTGGTAGGCATCCTGCCCCCTGGGTGAGGGTGGTAGTAGTGGTAGGCATCCTGCCCCCCTGGGTGAGGGTGGTAGTAGTGGTAGGCATCCTGCCCCCCTGGCTGAGGGTGGTAGTAGTGGTAGACATCCTGCCCCCCTGGGTGAGGGTGGTAGTAGTGGTAGGCATCCTGCCCCCCTGGGTGAGGGTGGTAGTAGTGGTAGGCATCCTGCCCCCCTGGCTGAGGGTGGTAGTAGTGGTAGGCATCCTGCCCCCCTGGGTGAGGGTGGTAGTAGTGGTAAGCATCCTGCCCCCACTGGGTGAGGGTGGTAGTGGTGGTAGGCATCATGCCACCCCTGGGTAGGGGTGGTGGTGCGCATTCAGGCCCCTGTGTGCATATGTGGCATTGGTGATGGGCATCCCGCCCCTATGGTGCTGCTGTTGCTGGTGTAAGTATATTCTGCATCCCTGTGTGTGTGTGTGATGTGTCGTGTACGTGTTGTATGTGTTTTGTGGTTGGTGTCTGGCTTACCTTCTGCGCCGTACGCGTCCGTGCCTGTTCCGGTAGTAGATGTAGAATATTGGTATGATCGGGACGAAGGGATTCATGGTTGGTTCGTGTCGTTCGTCCTTCTCGTTGCTTCGCGTCGTCGCTTCGCCTCATCCTCGTCGCTGGCGTGTTCGCCTCGTAGCCGTGGATCGTGTTGTGGCGCGAATCGGAGCTTATGTGCGCCTCTCCCGGATGCTTTGACGTGCCGTGCGTAGCGACGGGTTCGGCGCGTACGGAAAGCGCATCGTACTTGTCCGGCCGGACGGGGCTGCATTTTTCCTTCCGTGCGACTCGATTCGGCGTTTCCGGAATCGCCTCGGTCGGAGAACAGGACCTGGTTTGGGTGAGTACGGCTCGGCCGGAATCTTTGCTGTTGTGCGCATCGTACTTGCTCGTTCGGTGTGCTGTACGGATCAGTCGGGAAACAGGCTTTCGCATGGCTTTTTTCCCGACCGAATGGTATTGGGTGCGCCTCCGACCGAGATCGGAATCGGCCCCATAGAATATACCGCTGCAAACACCCTGCCCCAGGTGTTACAATCAGCCAATTCGGGAATTAAGTCTTTGGGTAAACTAATAGTTAAGATCCTGTGTTTATCCACAGGAGTGGTATTAGGAAAGACAGCTTCTATCTGTCCAAATTTCTCGGCAAGCCAATAAGGAAATTCATCCTTATTTTGTGGGCATTTGCCCATGACAGAATTAACTATAACGGGACTCATGGTTACGCCACCAGGACCCGCAGGTTGTACTGCAGCGCCAGGTGGTACCACCTGGACGGTGCGGGTTATGTACTGTATTACAGCTCTATAGATGCGTACCAACGATGTATGTAAGACGCGGAGCTCTGCCAGAGTTGCAGTTGTAAAAGCACGTGGGTGTGGGGTAAACCCTGCCAAAACGGGCCATGTGGCCCCATCTATAGATAAAGGGCCTAAACGGACTACCGTTAATGGGTGAGGAAGGGCGCCATTAAACCAAATACAGTGTTGGCAAGCCGTAAGCGGAATCTCAAGAGCTCTATAAGGCTGATACTGCTGAGGAACGGCAGTGGCAGCATATGTGTGAAACAAATCATCAGTGCCATCCACTGCCGGAAAGATGACCCAAGAGTAAAAAACTTCAAACTGGTGAGCCGGATCGGCTTCCACCACAAAAATAAGCGCGGCCCCAGCATCAAGGACTGCATAATGAGTCAAGTGCGCCCTCAGCGCGTCTCTGCTATGAGCCGGAATATCAACCACAGCCATTATAGAGAAGACAGTAGAACAACTTAAAGAGTGGCAGCGCAAACACAGGTTATAAGTAAAGAAAGACCTTTTAAAACTTCAAGCTTGAATAAACCTATAAAAATGTCAATATAGGAGGTTACTCCGTCACAGCTGTCTCTGGAAACAGAAGTGAGGGTATAGTGGACCAGCACGATCACTACTCAAGCGTCTCGCAGATAAGAACCAGACCAAACGTTGGCAGCGCCATGTTGCGGGGATTCTGCTCATACACAGAACTATGCACAAGAAAACAGGACCTCAGTAAATAGGGGTGTACCTCCTATCACCTTAGTACCCAAAATCCCAACCGACTAGCAATAGTGTCTCATTCAGTCTCCTACAAATATCAAGAAGCTACGAATGTTTAGACAACCCAGAACACGAGCACTCCCGACTCACCTCAGAGTCGCGGGAACAAGACACTTTCGCTCTCACGTACTTGTCCACAATAAAAATAATCAGAGTCACTAAATAAGTTCAAAATGTTTATTTTGACTATAGTGTTTCATAAAACAGTATGCGAACTAGGCCTGGGCGGTAAATTCCGTTCCGCTCGCGGAATTTGCGGAATTCGGGTAATTTCGCGTTCCGCGGAGAACGCGGAATTGCCAAAAATTCCGTGGCTTCGCGGAATTTTTTGCTTGTTCGTGCTTTCAAAGTGCGTGTTCGCGAGATATTTCCCCCCGAGCACGCAAACAGCATTCGCGAACAGGAAAAAAGCATCGCGAACGGGCGGAACAAGCAATTCCGCGTGTTCGCGGAACTTTTGCGTGCTCGCGGAGATTTTTTACCGTTTCGCGGAACTTTGCGTAACGCGACTACGCAAATTCCGCCCACCCCTATTGCGAACCACAACGCATATGGCAAGAATCATTAGCATTGTTACAATACCATAGAATATAAAAGGAGTCGTCATTTTATAAAGACTGTGAAAAAGGCAAAATAAGTGGGCCTAATCACCCTCCCCACGGCAGTAAGAAGTTATTTTATATAACAGAAGATCTCTAGGCGTTATTAGCAGACCCCTACCTGAAAGCCTAAATGCAAAGGTTTACATCATAGGAACAGCAGCACTCAGCTCCATGGAACGGCTTTCTTCGCGTGTGTTTCAAAAACATGCAACAACGTTATATCAAAGCACGATTCTTCCACATTGCAGCTGTTGGTAACATGTTTTGTCTAGGTAATAGGGACTGACCAGAACAGAATAACAAGAGACATTGTTGACCGACCTTGCACATTATGTTCAGACAGAATTGAAGGGAAAGCTGAGAACGTGAAAAACAATGTGTTATCATGTATAGGGCAGAGGCAAAGTGTCGCGAAAACAAACTCTTAGCAGAGGTGTGCGCAAAAGCAGCAGCATAGGGCAAGCAAAACTCATGCTAACTTAGCAATGTCGACAACGTGTCCTAGGGCCATATAGCCCCATATAACAATGTCAGTTTCTTGATTGACTCTTTCCACATCCTCAGACGCATAGCACAAATAATTTTCAGTACCTCTGTGCAGATGTCAAATTTGGGAGTTTTTAGATGGTAAAAGGAGACCACTCCACAGAACAGAGAGGGGGGAGAGCAGTGAAGAATCTATGGCTAGACTATCCACCCCAAAAAGAACTGTTCTTCTGATTGACACTCTAACCACAGCTTCCTCACCTTTAGAAAGGATATCAAAGCAGTACCTCCCCAAGATAGAAGGTCTGTGGAGTAGACTAAGACCAAAAAGTCCTGTCGGACCGACCAGGTGAAATGCCCTTCCCATCAGACCGAACTTTCAAGGCATTAGTGCTTTGTGAACGTGTGCTTAAGGCTCTTTTAGGGTCCTGTCGCTGGAGGTTCGCCTACTCTTTGGAGGGGTGAGGTGGGACACAAACATTGGGAGTTCGAAGGTTGTCAACATCAAAAAGCATCACAACATCAGGCAAAAAGGCTGTCTTGGTCCTCAACACCAGTTTATATGGAAAAAGGTGGTGTAGGACAGCTGCACTGAGAGATCCGGTAGCTCTCATGAAAGATTGCAAAGAGGAAGATGGTTTTGAGAGTCAGAAGACGCATGAGCACCTGTGCATTGGCTCGAAATGGAGAACGGTTGAGATGAATTCAAGCATTCCATTCATCACTTTTTTGTATACTTTAGTGCTGTGCCTTAACTGGGCAAAGATATGCACAGACGTGGGTCCCATGCTCATTGTGTCACTGGAGCCAAACTACACCCGACTGAAGAGCCCCATTCAGGGTGAAACCAGTCTTGGGTTGCTTGTGTTCTGGTTGAGGGAGGTCCAAACCAAAGTGGCTGCAATTAATTCAAGCATTCCAAGTCAGCTCTATCCCTGTGACTTTAGAAATTTAGAAATTCTCTGTGCAGCAGTATAGAGAGCTGGTCTTGCAATGCTGTCTTATGTATATAATTGTGATTTAAAAAAAAACATTTAGCCCGAATAGGCCATGGAGGTTGGGCCTGCATCTCTAAGTTCCAGAGCCCACCTCCTATGAATGTACGTCCTATTACATGGTTTTGAAGTGCTTGCTGATCCCATCATGCAGGTGGGAATTTTTGACGTTCTTGACTTCAATGAAGGTTCCTGTGATGCAGAATTAGGATTACTAGTAAGGAAAATGTCCTTATTGTGATGTAACAGAACACCATTCTCAGCTGCTCATCCCAGAAAGGCTTAGGCGTCCCGAAACCTGAAGTGATAATTTGGCTTGTTAGTGCCTGTAGCGAAGCATTGGACCCTATGTTGGAATTTAAACAAATGAGTTTAGCCTAACTGAATTGGGGTATCTGAACCGTATGTATATCTGGAGGATGATGATCAAACTAAGGAATGACGGTCTGAGTCAGCACTACAATAGACAATATTCCCTGATAGCTATAAATTCATAAAGACCCAATATATAGAATCCGGGCAAAAATTATATGCAAAAGAAAATTAAAGCACTGCTCAGGCAGAGTTTAATCTCGTAAACACAAAAAGACAATAACACATAGGATTGCCCTAGTGAAGAATGTTGCTGATTGGAAGTACTCTCAACTGGCTGACAATGTTGTGTGCCAGCCGAATCAGTCAGGAGAATTTAATACAGGAAAGCTGTTATATGGCGATGCGTTTAACTGCAGAAAATACACAGATGTGAAAATCACTGAATCTTTATCAAGAGCTTAAAAAAAATCTTTGGTTTGGCTATAAAAAATGGAGTTCTAAACTAGCCAGTTAATAGTTCTTTTTAGCAGTGAAAAGTGCTTTGAACGCTACTTCGCGTACAATGAATGAACAGCTATCCAGTCCTTCGCTACAAGCTTAGAAAAAGAGAAACATGCCTCAGTAATCTGTGTTTTGTCTGTGGTTAAGATGTCTGCTATGTTCAAAAGTGAAATAAGATTTTACAAAGCCAAAAGGTATCACTTTTGCATGGTACAACATTATGGCGTTACAACATTCGCATAGATCACAAACATAAATATATATAGAGGGACCATAACAAGTAACTATCCAATATGGTCCAATACTGCCATTCCAGGATCTTTGATATGGCAATATAGAACCATAAAGGACCATATTACAACTGTTACCTGTTATGTATTTTTTATAATACATGTCATTTCACTTCCAATACTTTATTTCGTATTTTTTTCAATGCATAAAAAGTGCCAAATACAGGTTAAAATACATATACATTTCATCGACCTAAAATCATACACCATATAAAATGTCTCATAAAAACTGGTTTTTACCTTTCATTTCATTACTGCCCATTAAAACATCTCCAAGACTAGACGTCTACGCCTAGCCACAGCCAGTAAGGCATTCATCTTAACAATGTTTAGCCTACCCAACCAGGACACATAGAGTTTTTCATCGCTCCAGGACATGATTTATCTCCTTTCTAAGGCTCGGCCAGTCTGCACTGAAAAGGGATTTCAGGGACCAAGGTAGGTAAAAGCCTAGGTATTTAAGTGTTTTTTAGCCCAGCAATAAGGGTTGTTTTCATTCAACTACCTCGTCAGTACTCAACAATAGGTTAAGAGTCTCCAATTTTGCATGGCTTATTTTAAATTCAGATGCTGCTTCAAAGGCTTCAAGGTCATTCTTCAGGGCCAGCAAGAACTGCTCTAGTTAATCTAAAGAAAAGAGAAATCATCTGCAATTAAATTGATTTTGTAGGCAGGGTGTCAAAATATCTCCAATATTGCGATGTGATCGCACCCTCCCCACAAAAGAATGTCTCACCATAGCAAAGAGGAGAGGCGATATGAACAGAGTACCTCTGGGAAGGGAAAATAGAAGAACTGCTGTTGAGGAAGTATTTATAGGTTTGGGGACTATATAAATACTGAACCAAACTGATGTATCGTACCCTGTACCTCATTCTAAAAATTACTTCAGGGAGAAAGGACCAACTAACCCGGTCAAACACCTTTCATGGGTCGAAAGTTAAAAGAATCACTGTCATTTGTGGTGAACTTTTTCTAAATGATAGACAATCTTTATAAGATTATTATGAGTTTGTCTTCCAGGGATAAAGCCTGATTGGTCCACTTCTATGAGGCGTGGGAGAAATCTGTTTGATCTATTAGCTAAAATGTTAGTGAAGATTTTGACATGATAGTTAATCAGCGCTACCGGACAATGAGAGATGCATTCCAATAAGTTCTTTTCAGGTTTAGTGATTCATGTTACAATAGCTTCTCCAGTGATTACTGTAACTTCCGCTTCTGGGGAGAAAGCATTATAAAGGACCGTTAGCACTAGTGTTACAAGGTTTCCAAAGCTCTTATAGACGCTTATAGAGTACCCATCGGGACTTTGAATCCTTATAAGGGTCTATTCCCTTAACTGCCTTAAGGACCTTATTATTTTTTAAGCAAGAACTTCTCTGTCTCGGAGCTAACAAGCTCTCCTTTAGCATTCCTCACTTCTCTGACAAATCTCTCCTTTACTTGTGATTTGGGTCTATTTGCTAATAATTCACTAGCTCTGTTGGCACTTTAGTAAAATCTAACAAGAGGCCCCTAGGCGTTGTACATTTCTAAGACTTGAAGTTGACCTTTAATCCTGTTTATTGCATGCGGTTGTTTCAAAACGTTTTGTTGCTTATTTTGGGACTCTAGAGCTCCTATTTTAGTTTTGTCTCTGATGGTCACCGTATCAGAAGGCTTCCACCAATAAGAAGTTTCCTTGTACAAAAGCCTTGAGTACATCCCGCTGCGTACCTTAGCTAGTGTGGTGGGGTCTTTATTATTAATTTCAAGAAAGGATGAAATGGCCTGTCAAGTGTTATGCACTGGATCCCAAAGCACACTCTGCTTGTAGTGCCACTCTGAAGGCTCACAGCGGCATTCACCCAAGATCCACCTTATGGCCAGCATCCGTATATCAGAAAACCCACATGCACCTCAACCAATTCCCCCACTGCCCTCTGGTAGAGGAAAAGGCGACCAATGCACCTATAGGATCTGTGCACACAGTAGGAGATGTATTCATGTTCCTCTCCATGTAGTACCGTCCCTTGTCTATGGCAGCTTCATGCAAGCGCTTACTTGCCACATGAGATGCACCACATCCTCCCCTGGAGCTATCCATATCTGCGTGGCATATCATATTAAAATCACCTGTGGCAAACACATCTCTCTCCGCTACGTCAGCTATTGTTTCTGAGAGGCAGTACAAAGGATTCCTGCTGGGCATTAGGAACATACACATTGACTTATTTAAGCCTCCTTCTCTCATGTGCACCATCACTATGATTTCTCTCTTCTCCCATATTGTGTGGGAAGGACAGAGTTGCTAAACAGAATCGCTATGCCTGCTACATTGGAGTGCATGGAAGGCATGGTATTGGCTTTGGTAACCTTTGTGGTGTAAGCAATACTGACCTTTCTTCAGGAGGTGTGTTTCTTGACCAGAATTACTTTAGGCCCTACAGACTTGAAATGCTGCCTCAGATTGGTGTGTTTGGTGGGCGAATTCAAGTTCTTACATTCAAGGAGGTAAAGTGCAGCATCTTGCTCAGACTTTCTTAATGCTTGAGACATCCTTAAACTTTCTTTAACCTTGTCCCCTCCCACTTCCACAACAAGGTAAACTCTTTGCAACACAATCAGTGGCAAAACCGAGCAGATTAGTTCTGCAGATTGCTCTACATTAATTGATCCATAGAGGAAGTATCATGGAATCAAGAGATCTATCAGGTAAGTACATGAACATTAAATGTGCAGAGACAAACTGAAACTTAAAAACAAATGATTAATCTCCCAAAAATATATTTAACCATGGATGTGACGTGGCACACCAGGTACACCACTGCACTGCTGGATGACCACTCCCACTCAGTGATTAATATTGCCAGCCAAGGAAGAGGTCCTCGTCTCCTTAACTTATTCCAAGTGCATTTTCTGAAGTCTGCACAAGGATTTGGCCCCCAACTAGTACATCTGTCATTAACCTTGGGCTTTCATTAATGTTCTTTAGAGGGTTCCCTTAAAAGCAGTTACTAACATTTTCTCCCTCTGACTGGTACGTGGGGATGCAGTTTACAGTCATCTGCACCATCCTCCATTGAGTTTTGTGCGTCATCCTGTGAGGGATCCACATTGCCCTCTCCTGCTAGTCCCAAGAACTATACTTCTTTCAAAGTAGAGACCACCACCTGCTTGCCTGCCCATTGAAATTGAAGGCCAGTTGGAAAGGTCCAGCGATGCCAGAGTGTTTTAGCATTAAGTTCTGCAATCAATCTTGAAACTTTTCCTCTTGAACTGGGCATTAGCAGAGATCTCCACATAGAGAGATATTACTGTCCAGGTAGGGGATTAGGCCTACTCCTTTATTGGAAAACAGTTGTAATCGGCAAGGGCAACCTTTATGTTGCTTTTGTCGACCTGAAATCGGCTTTTGATTTGGTCCCCGCCCCAAATTATGGCAAGTACTCAAGGACATGGGAATGCCCCATGACATTCTGTCTATCATAGTTTGTTTACATGAAGCAAACTATGCTAGAATCTGTTGGTGAGATGACAGATAGGATCCCAGTATCTAGGGGTGTACAGCAGGGTTGTGTATTAGCCCCCAGCCTGTTCTCTTTACTTTTGAACAATATAGTATGCTGCCAAACCTTGCCCCATACGGATGCTCCTTCATTGGCCAATATAAAAACTCCTATTTTATTGTTTGCTGACAACACCTTACTGATTTCCAAGACCCCGAATGGACTTCAGAAACTCTTGAATCATTTTGGTGACTTCTGTTGTTCCTGGGGATTGGAAACCAACACAGCAAAGACCAGACTAATGTTCTTTAGTCCGTGTAAGTCATACAAATGGAGATTGGTATTAGATGGTGCACCTCTGGACATGGTAGATTCCTTTGCATACCCGGGGGTTACCTTGGCTAGCACTATGTCTTGGAATCACCATGTAAGCAAGGCGGTCATACAGCACAAACAAATAGTGGGGGCCATTTTTAAAGAGCATTGGGCCTCCTTAAGTAAACTGATTGCACCAGTACTCCGAATTTATGAGGCAAGAGCATTGGGTTCAGCCCTTTACGGCGATGAATTTTGGGGTTTTACAAACATTTACGAGCTCATTAGATCAGAGAACAAATTCCTGGGGAACATTGCTCACCTACCATTGAGCACCCCCTTATACCCCTTGACATTGGACATGGGTGTGAAGAAGGTCGAGGGAAATGTAGATTGCGCCCGCTGTTGTATTGGAGGCGTCATTGATCAACCCCTGAGTTAGCCCATTACACGCTGTCCTCCATGATGTAATCAAATCTGTTAAAAAATAAATTTGCTATATGACATCAAGTGGTTGCTTCACTCCATAGGGCTGAATGACATGTGAAGAAACCCTCTGGAATCTCTATTCACTCCAAAGAATCTTTGAAAAAACTATACTGGGCAAAACAGCGTGTGATGAGGCCCATAAAGTTGTAAGTGCTTCTTTGACAAGCAACTTTCTTGACTTTATATCACTTATATTTTCAGTTTGGTGTGGACACTCTACCATTGAAGTCATTTGCTTCTAAATTGGCCCCATCTGATTCCCCGGCACGTGTTGTGTGTAACCATATAAAGAAAACTGTAGCCCATGTTTTTTGTGTTTGTCCCACCTATGCCCGGACTTGTTCCCGTTGGCTTTCACCCTTATGCAAAGAATTGGGTACAAGTAGCCACAGCTCTGCTCTCTATAGTTATATCAGATAGCCGGCCATTTTATGCTTGTGTCGTAGCCAAATTTTAGGTGATATATGGTAGGCCCGCAGGCAGGCCCTTTCTTTGCACATGTGAATAATCTGGTTTTACTAATAATGAGACATGTTTTTTTTTAATCTATTGTCTGTTTTCATGTGTGTGTTTAGCACTTTTTATGATAATTTTATGAATTGCCTATCTCGAATTTTGTAATTACTTTTTGTGTCTATTTTTATCATGCTGTGCTTTGTATGTACTTTTATGGCTTTGTCAGCCGAAATAAAGTTTTGATGATAACGGTGACCTAGTGCGCTCAGTTCTTTATCTGTTGTTCCTTCAGAGAGTAGAAACACATCTTTTGCAGGATATCTCGGAATGTGTTTACGTTGCACAGTTTATCGTCATGCTCTGTGTGACTCCCTGTAGAAATGCGAAAGTCAGAATCCTCCTTGACCTCTAAGCGGAACACTGTTGCTACACCTTCCAATAGTTCTTTCCCTGCACGGTCTTCCTTCAGAGTTTGAATTCTGAAATTGTCTATGTGTGCTTGTATCAAAAGACTGAGAGTTCTCTATCATGAGACTAAAGTAATTTCAGCAACATCTTGTGCTCTGATGTTCTGTAAATGGTTTATGACACATTGTTCCTCATCCAGGGGTTTCTTATATTGGTTGGGTGTGTGTGTATGTGTGTGTTTTTCTTTAAAGAACATATCTTCTGACCCACACTAAGTGGCATGCTTCACCATAGGGGCACTCCTTTGCCAGCACCAAATGGTGCACGGCAGGCGCATCCTGTGCTCTTTTTTTATGTTTTTAATATGAGGTGTTTGTGGAGTGTAATAGATCTTGAGAAGTAGGTGAAAATTATGTTGATGCAAGATAATATTACATGTTTCATTATAAGATATTGCTGTTTGATAGAACGTTTAAAACGAAAGCCTGCGTGGTAACATCCCTCACTGCCTTGTTCAACCTATATGGTTCAGCCCCTGCAGTGTACTATTACCTTTGTGGGATGTCTTCAGGACCGAACAACCCTTCCAAACCTAACTTCTCTTAAGAGTTCATTCTAAGTGAGAAAAGACAATGGTTGGCAACCTATTTCTGCCATATGGTTCAGTACTCTTTATTTCGCTGAATGGTAAATAAATTACCCTCTTGATTTTATGCTGTCATGACTGTCTTTTTATAGTTATGTAGAGTTTGACTTCTACTATGGTACATTGTAGAGTCGGGAACAGTCTTCATTGTTTAGCTGGTTCTTATTAGTTCTTTAGTAATTGTATTACACTCTAAGATTGCAAAAGTTTTTAAATATTGTGTTATTGAAGAGCTGTATAAATGGAGTTGGATTACCCCAGTGGCGTAACGAAACTTTAGGGGGTCCACCTGCGAAGTACATACAGCCCCCCTCGTCCCACCGCCTATCACTTTGCCCCAATGCCAAAAAATCTGGTATATTTTGAATTGAAACCTCCAACATTTAATGAAATGCCTCTATACTGTCTTGCTCAGAGTTTTAATAAGAAAGTGTGAAACATCCTTAACATATAAGCTACACCATTTGTAACAATATTGTCAAGAGCAGATTATTTAACTGAGACAGCAATCAGATTAATGCCAAGGAGCGGTCCTATTGTCTCAGGAACTGCCTATCGCTGAAGAACAAAGAACAACTACATAGGGTCTGAATTAGAATTGACATTGATGGAAAATAACTTGAATATTTGAAAGACAAACCCAAACCTGCAATTTCGCAGACTCGACTGGCAATATACACAAGAAGTACATAAGATATAACTCAGTATCCTGCCAGCTCCAAGAGAAATAACCTGGTGTGAATTATCTGCATGCCACACACTTGCGTCTGTCAGGGGTTGTGCATGATAATAACCACTATATAGTCTTTAAAATGAACTGAGGAAGCAATTTCAACTATATGGCTTTCTTAGTAAGTAGGACAAAAACAGGCAGGCAAACGAGGATGAAAATTGATTGGATGCTTCAGAACATTGATGCAGATGTTTGTCTGTTTGTATTTATCATGTCTGTAGTGTGAATAATGCTAATTACAAGATTTAAGGCACACATATTACAGACAAGTGCAAACAACACCGTAAATAACACATCATGTAGAATAAAAACAAACCATATTAGCAAGTACCCAACATCAGAATCTATACTAATTGTAGTTGGTGAAGCGACGGAAAAAGTGCAAATACTTTCGAAGTGCATAATAAAACAACCACCTTTGGTTTGTGCATGAAGGCACAAATATTTCAAAGTGACTTATCAAACAAAAATGGGTGCAACAGCTTACAAAACTCAAACCAATTTAATAAAACTATGGCCCTTTGGTTTGTGCATGAAGATGCAAATATTTCAAAGTGACTGTTAAAACAATAACAAGTACAGCAGGCATCAGAATACAAAAATAAATCCAGTTTAGTCAACCTATGCCCCTTTGGTTTGTGCATGAAGGTGAAAATATTTCAAAGTAACTGGTGAAACAATAACAAGATCAGCAGTATAAAAATTAAACCAGTTTAAGCAAACAAATCCCTATTTGAAGGCACAAACATTTCAAAGTGACTAATGAAGCAACAAGTTCAGCAACATAAAAATCAAATCAGTTTAAACAAACAATTCCCTTTTTGAAGGTGCAAATGTTTTAAAGTGACTGGTGAAACAACAAGTTCAGCAGCATAAAAATCAAACCAGCATATGTGAGGTCCTGTTTTGATCTAAAAGAAACGTTTATGGATGTTGCATGAAACATAAAGACAACATTTCTCTGCAAAATGCATGTAAGAGACTCTCCCACATCACCCATATTAAGAATAATTTACAGGAAAACGGTATTTAAAACTATCTGTTTATGGTTCAAGGTCATCAGGGCAAGACTCTATGATTCTGCAGAACAGAGCTGGCTCTATCAGGGAGCCCCCTGAAAGGCTGGGGCCTTGGGCCAGAGCCCACTTTGCCCATGCCTTAAAATGTCTCTGATTATGTGCCTGAAAGGAAGGCTCGCCCTCTTCCTGCAGCACATTTCTGCCCTGTGGCCAGTTACTGGGCTCTGCACAGGAAAAGCAGCCAGCCCTGTGCTGCTATGTTTTCATGATATTAACAGGGGAGGCCGGACAGGTCCTACCTCACTCTGGCTAACATTACCAGGTATTATCACATAACAGATGCCGCATGCCCCAGATGCGCGTACATAGACGCAGATGTACTGCACATGTTGTGGGCCTGCCCAACACTACACACTTATTGGTATGCTGTCTTAGCGGCTTTGTCTACTTGCACTGAGCGCCCAGATCTACACCACTGGGAGAAATGCCAACTGGGCCTCTACCACAGGTCAATCAATCAATCACGGCATTTATAGAGCGCGCTACTCACCCGGGAGGGTCTCAAGGCGCTGGGGAGGGGGTAAGTTACTGCTCGAACAGCCAGGTCTTGAGCTGCTTCCTGAAGGAGAGATGGTCCTGGGTTCGCCAAAGGTGAGTGGGGAGGGAGTTCCAGGTCTTGGCTGCCAGGTAGGAGAAGGATCTTCCTCCGGCGGTTGTTCTGCGGATGCGTGGTACGGTGGCGAGGGCGTGGCTGGTTGATCGTAGCTGGCGGGTGGGCGTGTAGAAGGTCATGCGGTCGTTGAGGTACTTTGGGCCCAGGTCGTGGAGGGCCTTGTGTGCGTGGGTGAGGAGTCTGAACGTGATTCTCTTGCTGACGGGGAGCCAGTGCAGGTCTTTCAGGTGTCCGGTGATGTGGCTGTGTCGGGGGATGTCCAGGATGAGTCGTGCGGAGGCGTTCTGGATGCGCTGGAGTCTTTTTTGAAGTTTGGCTGTGGTTCCGGCGTAGAGGGTGTTCCCATAGTCCAGTCGGCTGGTGACGAGTGCCTGGGTGACGGTCTTCCTGGTTTCAGTGGGGATCCATCTGAAGATCTTGCGGAGCATGCGCAGGGTGTTGAAGCACGAAGATGAGACGGCGTTGACTTGTCTGGTCATCGACAGGGAGGAGTCCAGGATGAAGCCCAGGTTTCGTGCGTGGTCCGTTGGCTTGGGCGCGGTGCCCAGGGCCGGGGGCCACCAGGAGTCGTCCCAGGCGGAGGGTGATGAGCCCAGGATGAGGACTTCCGTCTTGTCTGAGTTCAGTTTAAGGCGGCTGTTCCTCATCCAGTCGGCGACGTCTTTCATCCCGTCGTGTAGGTTGGCTCTGGCGGTGGTGGGGTCGTTGGTGAGGGAGAGGATCAGCTGGGTGTCGTCGGCGTAGGAGATGATGTTGAGGTTGTGTTGGCGTGCGATGGCTGCGAGGGGGCTCATGTAGACGTTGAAGTGGGTTGGACTGAGTGAAGATCCTTGTGGAACGCCGCAGATGACTTCGGTGGCCTCGGATCTGAACGGGGGAGGCGGACTCTCTGGGTTCTTCCGGCGAGGAACGAGATGATCCATTCCAGTGCTTTCTCTCGGATTCCGATGTTGCTGAGGCGCTTCACTAGGGTGCGGTGGCAGACGGTGTCGAACGCCGCGGAGAGGTCCAAGAGGATGAGGGCTGCTGTTTCCCCGTTGTCGTTTAGGGTTCTGATGTCGTCGGTGGCTGCGATAAGGGCGGTCTCGGTGCTGTGGTTGGCCCGAAACCCGGACTGCGAGGGGTCGAGGGATCCATTCGTCTCGAGGAAGGCGGCAAGCTGTCTGTTGACGGTCTTCTCGATGACTTTGGCCGGAAACGGAAGGAGCGAGATGGGACGGTAGTTCTTGAGGTCGGTGGGGTCCGCCGTTGGTTTCTTCAGGAGGGCGGTAAGCTCGGCGTGCTTCCAGCTCTCCGGGAAGGTGGCGGTGTGGAAGGAGGAGTTGATGATGTCCCGGAGATGGGGTGCGATGGTGGCGTCGGCTTTGTTGAAGACGTGGTGTGGGCAGGGGTCGGTTGGTGATCCAGAGTGGATGGAGTTCATCGTGCGGGTGGTGTCTTCGGTGCTGATCGGGGTCCAGTTGCAGAGGGTGGTGGTGGCGGGCGTTGGTTCGGCGGTAGGGTGCGTGGTTTGTGCGTCGAAGCTGTTATGTATGTCGGTGATCTTGCGGTGGAAGAACGCGGCGAGTGAGTTGCAGAGGTCTTGCGAGGGGGTGATGTCGTTGTTTCCGGCGCTGGGGTTGGAGAACTCTTTGACGATGCTGAAAAGTTCCTTGCTGTCGTGGGCGTTGTTGTCCAGTCGTTCTTTGAGTGCCGACTTCTTGGTGGCACGGATCAGCTGGTGGTGTTTGCGGGTGGCGTGCTTGAGGGCGGTCCTGTTGTCTGTGGTCTGGTCGTGTCGCCAGGTTTTCTCGAGAGTGCGGCAGTTCTTCTTGGATTCCTTGAGTTCGTTGGTGAACCAAGGGGTTTTCTTGCTTCCGGGTCTGCTGGGAGGGTTTTTAGTGGTGCGAGGTCGTCGGCGCAGGCGGTCAGCCACTTGGCGAGGTTGTTGGCTGCTTCGTTTGGGTCCGTTGTGTTGGTGGGTGTGTTCTGGCTGAGGGAGGCGGTGAGCTGCTCGGCGGTGATCTTGCTCCAGCTCCGGCGGGGAGCCTGTTGCGGGTGGTGGTGGGTCGCAGTCTTTCTGAAGCTGAAGTGGACGCAGCTGTGGTCGGTCCAGTGGAGTCCGGTGGCGTGGCTGAAGGAGATGTGCTTGCTGGAAGAGAAGACGGGGTCAAGCGTGTGGCCGGCGTAGTGGGTGGGCGTGTTCACCAGTTGCTTGAGTCCGAGGTTGGCGAGGTTGTCCAGCAGGGCGGTGGTGTTTCTGTCGTTGTTGTTCTCCAGGTGGAAGTTGAGGTCCCCTAGGAGGATGTAGTCGGCGGAGGGCATGGCGTGCGGGCTGATGAAGTCTGCGATGTCTTCGCTGAATAGTGTGCGTGGTCCCGGGGGTCTGTAGATGAGGGTTCCTCGGAGGGTGGTCTTGGGGTCAGTGTGTATTTGGAAGTGTAGGTGTTCGGCGGCGGTGAAGGTCTCGTCGGAGTTAGTCGAGATGCGGATGGTGTTCTTGTGTACGATGGCGATGCCTCCTCCCGTCTGGTTGACGCGGTCCCTCCGGGTGATCTTGTATCCGTCCGGGATGGCTATGGCGATGTCGGGCGCTGAGGAGGCGTTCATCCAGGTTTTGGTGAGGAAGGCGATGTCCGGTGCTGTTGCGTCGAGCAGGTCCCAGAGTTCCACGGCGTGCCTGTGGACGGAGCGGGTGTTCAACAGGATGCATTTCAGGTGGTTGCTGCTGGTGCTCGACTTGGCGGAGGTGGTGCACGTCCGGGGGCAGGTGAATCGGCAGGTTTGGCAGGTGAAGGGTCCGTGGGTGCGTCTCGGTGAGGCTCGGTAGCAGGCAGGGTTCCGGCCGGCATTGAGTGCGGTGAGGGTGGCGGCGTCGTAGGTCCGTCGAGTAGTGTTGCATCGGTGGGATCCAGGGGTTCTGGCGCTGGGCGCGGTCCAGTCGCGGACGGGCGCAGACGGGCTTGCCTTAGGCGCGCCTTCGGCGCGCCAGCGCGCGCGCCACGCAGCGGCCGCCATTTATGGGGAGGTGGGAGGGAGGAGCAGCTGGGAGGCGGGAGGCAGGGGCAGCGAATGGGCAGTCAGGGGGGCGGGGCCGCAGGGGACGCAGTGGCGGGAATGGTGAGAGGCAGCGGGGGCACAAGTACAAGGGGAGAGAAAACGGACAAAAATACAAGCACAACGCAAATGGGGCAGCGAGGGGCACAGAAAGGAAAAAAAGGGGGAGAAAACAGACAAATTACAAGCACAACGCAAATGGGGCAGCGAGGGGCACAGAAAGGAAAAAAGGGGGAGAAAACAGACAAATTACAAGCACAACGCAAATGGGGCAGCGAGGGGCACAGAAAGGAAAAAAGGGGGAGAAAACAGACAAATTACAAGCACAACGCAAATGGGGCAGCGAGGGGCACAGAAAGGAAAAAAAGGGGGAGAAAACAGACAAATTACAAGCACAACGCAAATGGGGCAGCGAGGGGCACAGAAAGGAAAAAGGGGGGAGAAACAGACAAATTACAAGCACAACGCAAATGGGGCAGCGAGGGGCACAGAAAGGAAAAAGGGGAGACAGGCAAGAAATACGGGCACCGGGGCCACAAGCGGAGGGCGATCTTACCTGCAGAAGCAGCGGGCAGACAACACAGGCGGAGCTGTGTGGTGGGGGAGCGACCTACCTGGCAAGGTCAAGGGTCGCTCTCCTCACCGCGCAGCGGCCGCCATTTATGGGGAGGTGGGAGGGAGGAGCAGCTGGGAGGCGGGAGGCAGGGGCAGCGAATGGGCAGTCAGGGGGCGGGGCCGCAGGGACGCAGCGGCGGGAATGGTGAGAGGCAGCGGGGGCACAAGTACAAGGGGAGAGAAAACGGACAAAAATACAAGCACAACGCAAATGGGGCAGCGAGGGGCACAGAAAGGAAAAAAGGGGGGAGAAAACAGACAAATTACAAGCACAACGCAAATGGGGCAGCGAGGGGCACAGAAAGGAAAAAAAGGGGGAGAAAACAGACAAATTACAAGCACAACGCAAATGGGGCAGCGAGGGGCACAGAAAGGAAAAAAAGGGGGGAGAAAACAGACAAATTACAAGCACAACGCAAATGGGGCAGCGAGGGGCACAGAAAGGAAAAAAGGGGGGAGAAAACAGACAAATTACAAGCACAACGCAAATGGGGCAGCGAGGGGCACAGAAAGGAAAAAAAGGGGGAGAAAACAGACAAATTACAAGCACAACGCAAATGGGGCAGCGAGGGGCACAGAAAGGAAAAAAAGGGGGGAGAAAACAGACAAATTACAAGCACAACGCAAATGGGGCAGCGAGGGGCACAGAAAGGAAAAAAAGGGGGAGAAAACAGACAAATTACAAGCACAACGCAAATGGGGCAGCGAGGGGCACAGAAAGGAAAAAAAGGGGGGAGAAAACAGACAAATTACAAGCACAACGCAAATGGGGCAGCGAGGGGCACAGAAAGGAAAAAAAGGGGGGAGAAAACAGACAAATTACAAGCACAACGCAAATGGGGCAGCGAGGGGCACAGAAAGGAAAAAGGGGGGAGAAACAGACAAATTACAAGCACAACGCAAATGGGGCAGCGAGGGGCACAGAAAGGAAAAAAGGGGAGACAGGCAAGAAATACGGGCACCGGGGCCACAAGCGGAGGGCGATCTTACCTGCAGAAGCAGCGGGCAGACAACACAGGCGGAGCTGTGTGGTGGGGGAGCGACCTACCTGGCAAGGTCAAGGGTCAAGGTCTAGGCGGCACAGGGTGACCTCTTGTTTCCTGGACCTTGGATTTATAGTTCCCAAACAACTTATCACAAAGAGATGGAATCTACCACACCTCCGGCGTTCGCTGGCTGGCAGCGTTCAATGGACATTAGGGCACAGGCCGAAAGTGTGGTTGTTCACAGAGAGGACACATAGGGGTTGCGGAAATATCCCATTGCTGCATATTGGGATACCATCCGCCTAGCTCTGCACACACACCGAGATGATGACGATGTGTTGGAGCCCACTGACATGGTTGAGAACCTGTCACAATAAGCCATGGAATGCTGCGGACACTTCCACTCCCACACCTCTTCCTCCGTTGACCTGCTGATAAGATGTTCCTGTTACTTGTTGACCCCCCCTAACAGACTCCTCTCTTCCCCCTCTTCGCACCCCCCGTCCTGAACATTCAGCACTTTCAATCATCGCATATGACTAGTGTTAAACATTTGAGACGACACACAGGCCTTTATAGCAACTGGAAGCTGTGATGCACCCCGTTTTTGGTTGAATTTTTCCTTTCCCTATTTGTTGTTTTTTAAATTTTCTGTTCATGGTTATTGTTGAAAGAAAAGTAACCAATTGTATTGTAGCTTACCTGAACATTGCTTGCATTGGGATTATCTGGTTGTTAACATCTTATTGAAACATTATTGATACCCAATATCCTGGTGCTCACCTGATATATCATACTCCCTATGGTGTTCCACTTCAGAGATAACATTGTATACACTACAGGTGTATTAGTATTATGTACAATACGGGATAACCATATGGTACGCTAAGTTTTGAATGAAACACATTATGTATCCCACTGTGTAATATAATGTTTTTTTGTAATGCAAGAGTATGAAGAACTGGTTGAGAACGGAAAAGTGATATTAAACATACAACTTTATTGAAATAAACAGATTCAAACAAAGAAAAAATAGGGGAAGCCGGAGGAGTGGGGAATGAGGCATCAATAATACCGCCGCTGGCCCGGTAACTCCCCAGATAACCTGCACCGCCACCAGCACCATTCAGTTGGTCTTAGTCATGACAGCATAATGAGGTGACTGAAAATATACTGCACGTCTGCACTTTGGTGGGTCAGGTACCGGTGCAGTAGTACCAATTGCATTGCAGGCTGCGCTGCTTTTCTTCGCTTACGTCACACTTACTACTGTGGCATTGGCAGCAGTCTGAGCAGTGGCAGGGCCAGGCGCAGAGTAGACGTGTCGCTGGTTTGGTCTGGTCCAGTTTGGAATCCCGCTGCCTACGAAGTCTGCACTGGCTCCCCGTGGGGAAAAGAGTCACTTTCAAAATCCTCACTCACGCCTACAAATACCTAAACAACAACGGACCCAAATACATCAACGACAGAATCAACTTCCACGTACCCAAAAGAAACCTCCGATCTTCAAACCTCGCACTGGCCGAAACCACGCGCATCCACAGAGCCAGAGCAGGCGGAAGATCCTTCTCTCACATTGCAGCCAAGACCTGGAACGAGCTACAGGCAGACATCAGACGCGCCCCCTCTCTGAACACCTTCAGGAAGACCCTCAAGACCTGGCTCTTCGGCTAAGCAGATCTGCGGACCCCCCCCTCAGCGCCTTGGGACCCTCACGGGTGAGTAGCGCGCTTACAATTCCCTGATTGATTGATTGACTGCGAGGTGCGCGCAACCGCAACCCGCGCATGACTGACCCACCATACTGTGCCCTACCCTGAAGACCACAGTGCGTGTGGTCACCGCGAGCAGCGTCGCAGCACTTTGTGCATGCCTTGCACAGATGTGAGCGTGCAGCACTGCGCGGCCGTGCGAGCCGAACCTTCGTCTTCAGGCAGGCCCAGGGGCCCGCATATTAAATTAATAATGGCCTGCCTCCCAGGCCCATGGCCATAATACAGCAAGTGCGGTGCACGGCATAGCAGCAGGCATTTCAAACGTGTGCAGAGACTGTGCACAGAGGCTGAGCTTCAGACAGTTCTCGAATCACTCAGTGACACTGCTGCTGCTAATTAAACTAATTGGCCCCCGCCCTGTCGGCCGCGGTCGGCGGTGTCCCCCAACCCAGTCCTGGTCTCAGCTCAGTCTCAGAGCGAGTTTGTATTTGTGGTGAGGGCCCCCCCTGGACCTCGGGGACTATTGATACGCCTCGGATTGCCAAAGCCTTTACATGTTTTATTACATTCGGGCGACACTTTGTGGAAATCCTATTAAAAAAGGACGACTGCCATTATAAATCAGCGTGTCCCACAGCACTCTATAGTGGCTCCAGAAGTGTATGATCTCCCCCATGCCCAGTCCGTCAGGACTAGTATCCCAGACTGCTCTGACCCATTGGATCACTAACGTAACTGGTGTTCTCTCAGGCGATTTGCTAATGTACATCCCTCCGGTCTTCGCTTTGCCTAGTAGGGCTGAAGGGGAGAGTGTTGTAAGTATTATCATCATTTATCATGATTTAAATTTATGAAGCGTGGCTGTAACCTAGAAAGCCATCCTGGTGCTGGTTATTGCAGAAACAGAAAAAATGCAGCAACAGAGAGTCTAAATGGTGTACATCCATGTTTTCAGGGCTTTTCTGAAGGCCAGTAAGTCATGTATGGCATGAAGAAAATGGAGCAGGCAGTTCCACAAGCAAGCAGCTTGTACAGAAAACGCAAGGACACCTGGTAGTACCTTCCCAAACTTAGGAACAACCAGCAGATTGGAATTCGCAGAACGCAAAGTTCTCTGAGGACAACAACGTTCAAATTGGTTCTGCACCTGAATTCCACATGGGAGACACCACTGTGGCAGGAATTTAGCGACTCTGAGTGGGAGCAAGCCTTGGAATATCATTGCAAGGTCTCCGGGAATGCTCAATTTAAAAATGATCTAACTCTATATACTCCACAGAGCATATTTTACTCCCATAGACTACTCTCAATATTCCCTGGCTTAGTGGACGCCTGCCAGAGATGCAGCTTCCCCCCGGCAGATTTGCTCCACGTTTGGGTTGTGTCCCACCTTGATCCAATTCTGGAGGATGGTATTAATTGATGTTCGAACAAGCACCTGAGAGAAATTATGTTTGCACGGCAGCGCATTGCCTCTTGGGTCTCTTTCCCAAACCCCAAAACAAGAAAGCACTACCAGGTTCATAGATCTAGCCCTATTACTAGCAAAGGGGCAATCGCGATGCTATAGAAACCTACCTTCTTCCCATCTATGAAAGCATGATGGAGGGGTGAGGTCATTAGATGTCCCTAAACAGAAGGAATGACCCTGCGTAGGTAAGAGAAGTGAGGTTTACTCAAACAGCCCCTAGCAAAGTATTTGGATGCAACAGTACACAATTTTACTGAACACTCAAAGAGGATGAAAGACCACCCTAGCTCAATGGATCTGCATACTTCTATGTGCAGCAGTATACAAGCAACACAGGAGCTGCTCCCTCCCGATTATATTTTTTTTAAAACTCCCCCTATGTGTGTGTGTGTGTGTCTGTACTCTGTGTACACACACACACACACACACACACACACACACACACACACACACAGAGTGGATGGGACGGGTGGTTTTAACTCAGTTTAAAAACTCCTTGAACATCTGATGATTATAAAAAGTGTCAAAATATGTTACTTATTGTAGTTGATGTATGAAAATGCATACAATTGCTCCAATTGATTAAATAAATGTTCAAATTTGTGCTGTAAGAGCAAAGGGCCAGCCTGATGGAAGGCTCTATGGACTGGACAGAGAGATTTAAACATGACTCTCATAGGCAGAGAAAGCCAGTGAAGAGAGTCCAGAGTAGATGATGCAGATGCTGAAAAGGAAGTAATACCTAACCTAGTGGCTGCAGCTTGTATGTGATAAAGATGCTTCAGAGATAGTATGGCACCTAAAATAATGAGTTGCAGTAAGAACAGAGGTAGAATCTTGCACATGATCCGCATTAAGAAAAAAGAAGAGGATGATAACCTAGTCACATGATTAGTAGGAGAAAGATCACTATCCATGTAGACTTCAAAATTATCAACAGAACCTGCAATGGATGGAGCAGAGTTATCCTCTTGAGGCCAGAAATCAGATGGTGGTGAGCACATAGGCTTGCCTATGGAGCAACACAAAACTTCGGTATTTGAATTTTTTGAGAATTAGTACTCAGTCAGACAGAGACGTCACACATACTTTTACGGAAGACCTCAAGTGGAGTTGGAAAGTGGAGTAACTACTTGTCTCTCTACTTGTGACACCATCACGCTGATGCATATTACTCATCATGTGTGGTGTGCACATATCGGGCATGTGTTACCACCATGTTGATTGTTTTTGTGTTAATTTTTAATACATGTTAGAGTATTACCACTTAATGTTTGGTTGCTCGCTCCTTATTGTATTGTAATTGTAATTGCATTTATATAGCGCTTACTACCCCTGACAAGGCGTCGAAGTGCTTTTTCGGCGGGTATCACGCTACTCCGGAACCCATAAAGGATTAGTGGTGAATTTGTATAGTGAAATATGAAAGTAATTTGAGTGGTGGATATGTTAGTTATTTGGATTGAGAAGGATAGTGGAGGGATAGAAGAGGGAAAAGGTTTGCATTCTATATAGCGCTTGCTACCCCTGATGAGGTGTTGAAGCGCTTTTTTGGCGAGTAGCACGCTACTCTGGAACCGATAAAGGATTAGTGGTGAATTAGTATAGTGAAATATGAAAGTCGTTTGAGCGGTGGATATGTTAGTTATTTGGATTGAGAAGGATAGTGGAGGGATAGAAGAGGGAAAAGGTTTGCATTTATATAGCGCTTGCTACCCCTGATGAGGTGTTGAAGCGCTTTTCGATGAGTAGGACTACACTCCGGAGCCCAAACAGGATTAGTGGTAATTATTATAGGGAAGTATGCAATTAATTTGAGTGGTGGACATGTTAGTCTGTTTTTTGGATTGAAAAGGAATAATGGAGGTATAAAAGAGGAAAGGGTCTAGAATCTTTTTTTTGTGGAGTTTATAGCCATAGGAGGGGGTTTGGGGTGAGTAAAGGGGAGGTGGAGGGGATTTAGTATAGGGAATTATGAAATTAATTTGAGTGGTGGACATGTTATTCAGTTTTTTGGATTGAAAAGGAATAGTGTAGTGATAGGAGAGGGAAGGAGGGTCTAGAATCTTTTCTTTTTTAGTTCATAGCAGTAGGAGGGGGTTTTGGATGAGTAAAAGGGAGATGGAGGTGGAGGAGTCAGAGGTAAGGGTTTAGAAAGGCTTGTTTGGGAGATCTGAATAGTAAAAGAGGTATGAGATGATGCAAGGAAGGGTAGAGGAGGGAAAAGTCTAGAAAGGGTTTTTTGGGTATCATAGTAGTGGTATGAGAGAGTGGAGGTAGAGGATATATTGATAGAGGTATAGGATGAGAAATTTGGTAGTGCATTGGAAAGAGTAGCAGAATGAGGATCGAGATGAGTCAGAGAGTTGACGTAGAGGATATACTGAGAGCGGTAAAGGGTGAGAAATAGGGTAGTGCATTCGATTTGCTGAATTAGAAAAAAGTAATAAATGTATAGATACATAAGTACATGGAAGATATATATATATATATATATAAGGAAGATAGTATATGTAGATTAAAGATGCATTTAATAAACTTTGGCTTTCAAGTGTTGTACTTTAAATTATTTTTTATAATTCAGTAGTGAAGGAATTATAGATAAATAGTTATGATAAAAGATTTACCTATTTATGCAGTCACTTATATACATGTTAAAACATGGAATAATGTAACTATCAATAATATGTACATTTGTTAAGCAGAACTAACGAATATGTATATTTCTAAAAATATAATTACTATACACATTTATACAAAGCAATACACATATATAGGTACTAATCTATATTCCAAATAAATGCTTATATACAGAGGGATATGCTGTATATTTCTGTTTGCGTATGGTGGTTATGTGGGGAAGAGCCAATTCTTGAGTAGGTTTCTGAAGATAAGGTGGTTATCTGTGGATCTTATGTTGGGGGGTAAAGAGTTCCATAGTTTGGCTGCTTGAACAGAGAAGGATGTGCCACCCATGTTTTTTTTCTTGTACGTTGGGATTTTGAGGCGAGGTGCCACTCTAGAGCGGAGTTTCCTTTGTTGAAAGTGTTTGGTGATTTTATTCCTGATGAAGAGCGGTCCCATTCCATGTATCGCTTTGTGGGTGATACAAAGCAGCTTGAACGTGGATCTTCTGGCAACCGGTAACCAATGCAGGGCTTTCAAGGCAGGGGAGATGTGGTCTTGCGGCTTTATATGTAAGAGTAATCTGGCAGCCGAATTCTGAAACCATTATAGTCTTTTCATAGTCGTTAAAGGTGATCCGTGGTAGAGGCTATTGAGGTAATCGGGTTTGTACAGAACAAGAGAGATGGTAGCCTGGACCTTGTATGGAAATCCCAGATGGGGAAGATAAGTCGCAGAGTTTTTATAGTAACAAAGGTTGATCTTACTAGTTTGTCCACTTGGGCATTCATTGATAGCTTGGAGTCCATGGTCATTCCAAGGTTTCTTACTTCCTTCGATACTTTAGGCGGTGTTCCCAGATCATCAGGCCAAGCCGTGAGTCGGTCATAATTTTTCCAATCGCCACACTTGCGTATTTCCGTTTAGGAAGCATTCAATTTCAGATGGCTCCAATTTCATCCATTGATCCACGGCTCTAAAACAACTGAAAATTGGTGAGTTTCCAATGTCATTGGGGCATTCCAGTTGAAGGAGTATTTGCGCTTCATCTGCATAGTTACAAGCACGTGAGGTGAAATTGATTGATCAAAGCCGGTAATGACTTCATGTAGATGTCGAAAAGCATGGGCGAGAAGATAGAGCCTTGAGGGACCCCTGCTTTTGTGAAGTACGGTTTGGACGAGAAAGGGGGTTATGGATGACATTAGTTATGTCGCGAAGGTAGGATGTGATCCAGTCTAGAGCAGTCCCCTCTATGCCGGCTTTGTAGAGTCATTGTATCAGAGTGTCATGGTCAACCGTGTCAAAGGCAGCCGAGAGGTCCAAGAGAAGTAGTGCAGCAACTCCGTTGCGGTCAACTGTGTTCTTCAGGTCATCCCAGATGGCAACGAGGGCAGATTCTGTGTCTCGTCCCGGACGGAATCCCGTTTGGAAGTCTAAAAGTATGGCATTATCTTCAATGAATTATGACATCTGGGCGAATGCTGCTCTTTCTATCAGTTTGCCCAGGAAAGGTCCATTTGTATTCGGTCTATAGTCAGGGTTCAGCGGGTCCAACTTTATTTTCTTCAGTAATGGGCATATGTATGACCTTTTGAGTTCTTCTAGAAATATTCCGATAGTTAAGGAATTGTTGATGCTTTTTCTTACCAGTGTGGCAGCAGAGGTTGTTAGAACATCTAGAGCAACCCTCGGAGCTCTGCACTTTCTATTCCTTAAATGTAACTTTTTCTGTAAACTTTAGTAATTGTTTATGCAGGGTCAGGGTATCTGTGCATGGCTGTAACTCATTCAGTTAGTTTTTGTTCTTTTGACACAGTATAATAACTTTTTTTGGTCACCTGGTAGCAATCCCTTATCAATTACTACTAAATGCTTAACATTCGATTGATACAATTTCTGAACACCTTTAAATACCTTGCTAAGGCGAATTCTCTGGTCCGGATGGGAGCTTAGCGGTCGGTCAATAAAGGCTTCTCCAAGAATCTGTGGAATACAACCATGTTATGGCGGGCTGCTAGGGACATACTGTGCTTATTGACTCTGTCCTGTCATGTTGGATATTTGCCCCAGCATCTCTGAATATTTGTACTGTTATGGTGGGTTGCTAGGGAGAACCAGGGCTACTAGCCCCCTATTCAGCCCTCCTTGGCCCCGATTGATCGAACACCAGTACTACCACTTTATGCATAATTTTGCACACAGATTAGGGTTTTGTTAAACTTACACCATTGAAAATGTCATTGCGGGAAACTTTGGAAAATCAGGTCTCATCAGCTCTCCATCCTATATTGGGGCCTGATGCTACCATGACAGAATTTTTACACCGTCGCACCTTGCGCATTATTTTGCACGTAACATAAAATGATCATTCGCAAGATTCTTTTATGTGCATATAGAACTTCACATGATTGGTTGATTGTCTTAATTTCTCCTTCCCTTTTTTATTATTTTATTTGTGATGTTAATTGTATAGTTTAACAATTTTTATGGTTTTAATGACTAATAAACGAATGTAGCAAACAAAAGGAGATGATGGGACGTCTCTTTGCTGAGGCAGCTGTGCGCTATACAAAACGTGCTAACATAACATAACATAACATGGACGGAGCGCTGAAACTTTTCAGAAACTCATCCCCAGTCACAGATCTGGGTTGAATCCATCATCGTTCTTTAGCTCACTTCGCCACCCCAGACATAGCTATATGCAAATCAGTCTTGACCCTGTGTCTCATGGGAACAGTCCAGCCCGAACTGCCAAGCCATGTCTTCCGTGGACCGGAAACAAGCATCCTGGGACCGGTTTTGGGCTAACAGCCCTCATCAGCCAGGCTAGCTTGAATCCAGTGGCAAAGTGAGCAAGGGACCCATGTCTGGGCATACCCTTCCAACTTAGGGCGAACAAAGCAAACACAAGGAGATGATGGACGGAGCGCTGAAACTTTTTAGACACTCACCCCCAGTCACAGATCTGTGTTGAAGCCATCATCGTTCTTTACCTCACTTCGCCACCCCAGTTCAGACATAGCTATATGCAAATCAGTCTTGACCCTGTGACTCATGGGAACAGTCCAGCCCGAACTGCCAAGCCATGTCTTCCCTGGACCGGAAACAAGCATCCTGGGACTGGTTTCGGGCTAACAGCCCTCATCCGCCAGGCTAGCTTGAATCCAGTGGCAAAGTGAGCAAGGGACCCACGTCTGGGCATACCCTGCCCAGACGTGGGTCCAGTGCTCATTACACCACTGGATTCAAGCTAGCCTGGCTGATGAAGGGTGATGCCCTGAAACCGGTCCCAGGATGCTCATTTCCGGTCCAGGGAGGACTTGGCTTGGCAGTTCGGGCTGGACTGTTCCCACAAGGAACAGGGTCAAGACTGATTTGCATATGGCTGGATCCAAACTGGGGTGGTGTGGTAAGCAAAAGAATGATGGATTAAACTCAGATCCTTGTGACTGGGGGTGAATGTTTGCATTGTCCAGCATTCCGTCCATCAATTGTTTCTTCTGCATAATAAACGAATGTACACACATTAATTACTAAAGCATATCGAGAGTTATCTTCTAGGACCGTATATATTCCTGGTGTGGATATTAACCTATTCTTCATTGGATCCCCATATATTAAGGGGCAAACAAAACTCCTCAGGTTTCCTGAATCAATAGCAGGGTGGCACCTTGATACACACCGTCTCCCGCCTCACAAACCGGCATCTCTCCGTGAGTCGGGACTCATGAAGAGACACCGGTTTGTAGAATCCTGAGGGGTTTTGCTTGCCCCTGAATATATGGGGATCCAATGAAGAATAGGTTGATATCCACACCAGGAATCTATACGGTCCTATAAGATGACTCTCAATATGCTTCAGGCATTAATACGTTAAAGGACAAATAATTATGCCCTGATGAAGTCCACATGTACTGGACAAAATGCGTTGGCTGTTCTATGTATCTCCTATGAGAAATAAAGATTATCCTGGACGCAATTTGAAAAGAATGGACTAACTTTCTGGGGAAACCTTAGTGCGGTGCACTTCACATTTATATGTTGAACTGTTCTGATCGCTCCTTGGAAACAGCGGGTGCAGTGGATGTGCACACAATGTTGCTCTCTATAATTTACATTTGGACTTGCTCTGGGGAATAAGGAGGGAGGTGCGATTGCTACACGTTGTTATGTATTTTTACACATTAATTACTACTAAATAAATTTTACACTCTAGGGCCTCTTTCATGGTAAAAACGACCTACAGGATCTTATCCGACTTGTCAGGCTTGGGATTCGGATTGTCAATGTTCTTGCCCTGTTGTGGTACACTGTGTTTGATGGCCTGCAGTCCCAATGGATGTAGCTGAGACCCTTGGGCTCCGGACTGCCCCTTAATGACCCCCATCTTACCATTTGTTCCCCCGTTGCCATGCACATTGTGATGGTCACCAACATCAGTGCTTGCAAGAGTTTAAATTGTAGCCACAGGTTTGAAGGACCTGCAGTTCCATGGCTGCCCTGGAGTCACCAATTGACATCTTCAATCTTCTGGATCCGAGACAGCAGAGAATGGAACCTGCCAAAGGAAAAACAGCTACCCAGTATTTGTTCCACCCCTAACAATATAGTTGTAAGTTTAATCTATCTCAGTTGTTAAAGATTCTCGATATGCTTAGAGCTATGACTAATACATCCTCACCTTTTACAAACATATTTCGGCCAGTAAGGAGCCCTTCCTTAGAGCTGTGATTGATCCCTACCTAGTTGGCATATATTCATACATACAGAGACCTCATATGGGGTAGCTTTCATATCTCACTCGGTTGAAAGATTGTAATTTACACAACTCTGTCTAAGTGCTAAAGTGTCTTCATCGTCGACAAGATGGAGGCACCCTCTGTATTCACATGTTTGTCAAGAGGTAGTGCTGGCTATTTAGCCTTATGATACCCCTCCATCTGCCGTACAATTGCACCCTAGGTCTTGTGGAAGTTTTTTTTATTCTTGAGAAAAATTTAATTGCACTATTTAACTTATAAGCCGGCATCTTATTTGCTTTTTGTTGTTGTCTATTTTGAAATTATCTGTTTAGTTCCTACAGAAAAAAATCACACAACACAAAACATTAAACAGCCCTTTTCAAAAACGCACACATACCTCAGACATGCCCATATAGTTGCCTCCTGGGCTACCAACAGCATGCAATACTTATCAGCCAAAAGTGCAGACTAGACAGGTACAGAGATTTATATAAATCACCTCTGTCCAACAAATAGCACCTCCCGGCTCTATCTGGCACAAAACAGGACACCTAAGCAATATTGTTTGCAGAGGGTTGCCACCTCTATGACACATACTCATACAAACTGTCATTTCATGACCAATAGAAAGACTTAGATCACACCACAACATCATGCACACAGCATGGTATCAAAGCCATACTGCTAGCAAAATGTTGCAACCCCACCAGCACAACCTTACATCACATTGGAAGATTAAAACTAAACTATAATAGCCACATTCGGAATAGAGCTTTTTAGCTATATAATTAACAAATTATGCTTTTCAACCACACTGGCATAACAGGCCAGGTACTGGATATACTTTGGGCCTCATTCTATGAATTAAGGGGCAGCTGTACAAAGTTATTTTGCAATATAAAATCCATTTTGGGAGTCTGGAAAGTTTTCTGACTTACAAAAGTGCTTCTGTGACTCCCTCATGAATTGCAAATTGGAGGGGCGTGAAATGGGTGACCCGATCCTTTTGGAGAATTGTGGTTTGTAAGCGCCATTGCGGTCACAAACTATTGATCAGTTAACAACACCCAAGTTGGGTGGTAGATGTAGGAGAGTTTCCCTATTGGGAACCATGTTGGGGCACCTTGACAGGAACAGATAGTGGTTCAAGGGGACATTGTCCGCTCCCTGATGTCTATCCGGCAATGTGAAAATACATTTTTCTACAAAACACCACATGCCCCTTTTAAGGGACATAGGCTCCTTTAAAAAAGTTCACATTGAAGGAGTACAAATGCATGGATGGCGGTCTGCTGTACCTTGTAAGCCTTCACCTCTGCATTCATAAGAATTTGTTAATTGCCACTAGAATTCAAGATTCAAATGGCTTTAGAAAGCAGTAGTTATTCAGATATGACATAATCTTGTCAAACCCGAAATGGGGTACTTGGGTGTGATGAAAATCCCAAACAATTCACTTCTCCAATGGATAAGAAATCAAATGGAGCCAGATTTTTTTCCTCAACATTTCAAAAGGGATCTTACCAGTGTAGCATGTGGAAACACCTTATAAGCCTCCACTTTGCATTTAACCTCCTCTCTCCGATGCCCTACCACACTCTTAACTTATTAGATACTTTGTTTCAATGTTCTGTTGATCCCTTGCCTCTAATTTGTGGGATTTACAGTGAGCATTTTTTGTGACCAATACCTTTTTCATTAAAAATTATTTTATCTCCTTTGAAGTGAACTGAACATCATTGTCAATCAATATATTTCAAGGGTTGCCATCTCTGTGAAATAAACCTTCTACTGGATCACAAATCTTGTTGTAGTTCAATTATGAACTGTGGCTTCTTGCCACCCAGAGACCATATTGTATGGGGAACAGAAAAATGAAAGGCTACTTCCACCTACTAATCTGATGGCATAAACCTTCATACCACTGGCGTGGTTCTTGTCTTCTATACCTTATCAGTCTGCATACCATTAAACCACTCTTGTATTACCCTCTCAATTTGTACATCCATGCCCAGCCACACTGCAACTTTCCCCCTGTCTTACAGATACCCTCATATCCCATGTGAGCTAGACAGATTACACATGATTTTACACTTCCTAACGGTAACTACTGTGCCTCTCTAAATAAAGTCATCTTGCAAAGAAAGCTCATCTTTGATTACCAAATATTTTGATGTTCCCCTTGAGACAGCCTTTTCCACATGACCACAGACTTTCTTCAGCTCTTGATCTTTGATTAACTCTTCCAACCAAACTACTTCAGTAGCACATCCTTCTGTGACTACACACAACATGAGACTGTCAGTTGACATCAGTCCTCCTTGACATGCATTACAATGTCCTTCTTTCCAATTCATCTAGATAGACAATCAGAAGCCTTGTTGTTGATACTTGGAATAATTTTGACATTAGAAACAACATTTTTTAGACCTCTTACAGACCAGAGAAGACACTGCATCTAACTCATATTCCCCAAAGTGTCTTTCAGTGGTTTCTGATCAGTATACATTTCAAAGTCGACCCCACAAGAAGTTTTATAAATTTCTTTACCACTCAAAAATCTGCAAGAGCCTCTTTTTAAATAGTTGAATCTTTTTTTTACAGAACTCCCAGGGCTTGAGCGGCATAGGAAGTAGTGTTTTTGTTGCTTCATTGCCTCAAAATAGCCCTTATATGCTGGAATCTGTGGTTACAGCACAAAACTGCAAATTTTGAGACACTTCTTAATCATCACAAACTCTTTGTCACACTTAACATTCCATTTCAACTCTACTCCATTTTTAAGGCATTCGTGAATAGACTCAGTTTTACTTGAAAAGTTGGGTGTAAATCTGAAATAAAACTTTTCCATTCCCAGAAATGTCTGTACATCTTTTTTCGTAACTTGGCAATCATCTAATTGCACTCATCTCCTTTGGGCTTGTGTCCTGTATTCATTATCAGATGTCCAAGATAGTTTCATGAGCCCTTTATGATTATCCTATGTCCAAGAGACTTTATATCAGTCTTGCCAAACGTACATTTTCTCTCTATCCATGACAATCCTTTACTTTTTAACATCTCTAAACACCCTCTTAACCCACTCACTGTGGTGTCTTACAATATACCAAAACACCATCCTGGAAAAATCAAACTCCAGTCATCCCACCAAAGAAGTCAGTCATCACTCTCGGAAATACCTATTCTGCTGAACACAGTCCAACAGGCATTGTGTGAAAGCAATATACTCAAAAATGTGTGATGAACAATGAGAGATTTTAAGTCTTCATACTACTTAATTTGATGGCTTGCAGATGTAAGATCCCATGTGGTAAATTAACTTACCTAAATTAACTTACCCCAAACAACATGCTCCCCATTTCTGGAATATTCAGCAGGAGGAATCTGTTCTCTTTCATACACTTGTTATGCTCTCTTACATCTATGCAAAGTCTTTCACCTTTGGCCTTCTGCGCCATGACCTCAGGCACCAGCCACTCAGTCACTTCTACAGGCTCAATTATTTTGGAAGAGCACAACTTCTCAATTTTTTCCTTATCAGAGTCCTCAATGTTGAATGATAGCTTGCTAGCCATACTTGCAACTGGTACAGCCTTTTCCTTTAACTTTATGCAATGGACATACCCAGACATCCAACATCCTCTGTAAATACCTCGGGAAACTATTTGACAAGCATCAACAATGCATCACTTGCACTTGTCACTTGCCCTTGGAGTATGGCTTTACAGTTGAGTGTTATTCCTAGAGGTTTTTGATGAGGCCAACTCAGCACCCTATCTCTGGGACACATACTTTACACTCTGCTTTACACTCTGTTTTCCACTCTCTAAATTCCATTTCAGAATCATAGTACCCTCTAAGTTTCATGGTTTTACCCCATAAATGTATGATCTCATATCAGGTTTATTAAGAGTAACCTTGTTCTTTTTTTGTTATTTAAGTTTGCAGTTTTTACAGAACATAGGCAACATCAGTGTCAACATATAACCAATACAGCTTATACAATGTGTGCGCATGAGTTGACAGTTCAATGCATTACTTGTCAGTCTCGGCTCGTGTCGGGAAAAAGAGGCAGGGGGGCAGTCAGGTTTGGCGGGGAGGAAAGAGAGACGAGGGAGATAAAAAAAAAAAAACAACTTCTCTTCCAGGTCATCAATAGTCATAGGCACTTGAATATTCCCACCCATGTGCGGGGGACCCCGGAAAATATATGAAATTTATATATGAAAACATATATATAGCTCTATATATATACATATAAATAAATTTAAAAAGCAATCAATGCAGCCCTCCAGACACAACAGGCTAAGCAATGCTGTAAAGTCTTTTCTTTGCACATATACAAACAAACCAGGAAGGCCAAAAGACAATTGAACTGCTTTTATTGAACAGCAGAAAAGTAGTCCTGCAAAGAGAAAGGCAGGCATTGTTATCCCATAAGCTGCATTGTACCTTCAATAGCATAGAAACTGAAAGCAAATGTAGAGAATCACAAAACTGGCACCGTGCCTTTAAGGCAGCCATGACCTCTAGCTTCCCATCATGCCTCAGGGGTGACAGTTAGGTCAGTTGTTCTTTCCGGCTCCTTTAGTCAGGACCCTGGTTAATCAGCTCCACAGATTTTTGACTTTTTTGTCAGAAATTGTCTACTTTTTTCACTTAAAACTATTTACTTTGACATTTAACACCTGTTGGAGTATTCCTTTACTTTTTATCAGGCAGTTTGGCATTTTTTCTCTCTCAGAAATGCCTTCTCTGTTTGATCCTTGCCCTTCCTGTGGCAAACAGAAGGCCAAAACAGACTCTCATTCTGTGTGTATTCTTTGCCTTCCGGATTCTCATGTTCCTGAGACTTGCCAACACTGCCAGTCTTTATCAAGACGCACTCTCAAGGACAGAGAGAGGATTCGCCTTTATGGACTCTCTGAAAAAGGTGAAGCTTCTACCTCTAGAGGCAGGTCTCCTGTGAGACAGAAGAAGAAGAGACCCAGATCATCTTCCAGAAGCAAAATTCCGGTCTGCTCTTCACCGGTGTTGGGCTCGGCGTCGAAAATGCCTCCACCGGCGAAGAAAACGTCGACGACAATCCCATCGACGGCGGGCTCGCCGTCAAGAGAACATCGGTCGTCATCGAAGGCTTCCAAACACAGAGGTACATCATCAGCTTCGAATCCTCCACCACCGTCAACCCGGCGAAGGTCGGCGTCGAGGAGTCCCTCTCCGTTGGTGCGGGATCGCCCAACGCCAAGACATCGCTCTCCGTCGTCGCTGTCGGTTCAGCATTCGATGTCGAGGCACAGCCCTCCATTGCCGTCAACCAGGAGGCCGTCAACGTTGAGGCCTAGGTCACCAACGATGTCTAAAAAGGGTTCAACGTCGAAGCAGACCCCTCCGTTGCAGCCCTCAGGACGGCGCTCAACGTCGAGGCCCAGATCTCCTGTGACGTCAAGAAGGGATTCGACATCGAAGCAGACTCCTCAGTTGCAGCCCACGAGACGCTCAACGTCGAGGCCGAGATCGATGATGTCGAGAGGTTCGACGTTGAGAAGGATTTCACCATCACCTCCTTGTACGACGTCGAGGCTTGGTACTCCGTTGGGTACTCCTCTTCCTCTTCCTTGTCGATACACAAGCCTCCATCGACGGTACATCGGTCGACGTCGAAGCAGAAGGAATCTACACGGCCGACGTCGAGGCCAAGGTCTCCTTCAACGGACTTGCAGGTCTTAGTGGCGCATGGCCGCTCGACGTCGAGACACTCACAATTATCGACGTTGTCACATCATTCGACCTCAGGGAGACACCATTCCATGTCAAAAGACCTCTTAGACCCTTCAGGGTCGGCTGCAGGATCTCCACTAGTCATCTCGACGTCGAGAAGCTCGTCTTCTCTGTCTCCAGAACGGCGTGTGCAGAAATCCACCCCGCAGATCACGGCTCCGCCTACGCAACGAGGAGAAGACCACAGATCTCCCTCTGTTCATCTCTCTCTCTCCCAGGTGGCTTCTCCAAGTCCATCACTGGCAGAAAGAGCCTTCAGCACAGGTGCAGCAGCCTTTGGACTATTCAAGTACTCTGCATAGATCTCTTCTGGCTCGGCTGGTGCAAGCAGTTGACCGATCACCCACTACACCTTCCAGAGGACGCCATAGGGACAAGTCTCCATCACGTTAATCCGCTTCTCATGGTCGTCATAGGAGACGAAGATCACCTTCTTGGTCGTCCTTCTCGACCCACTCCTCCAAGAGGGATTATTCTCCCACTCTTACGGACAGTCCACCCTCCAGAGTGTCACCGACGACATCAACACCTTCCATGATGTCCTGTCAAGAGGAGCACAGAGCGGTGTGGGACTCCCTAGAACGTTTCAAAGAAAAAGTACCCAAAGAGGACCACCAAGATTTTGGGGAGATTCTCCAGGAGGGAGCCCTCGTTGCTAATCAAATGATCAGTGCGGCAGCTGATGGGGCAACTCTAGCTGCTCACTCATACTCACATGGCATATGTGCAGGGAGATCCTCCTGGTTGCGACTTACAGCCTTAGAACCGGAAGCCCAACAGCGCATCCTGAACCTTCCATTTTCTGGAAATTTCATTTTCGGTTCTCACACTGATGAAGAGATGGCCAGGATGAAGTCTGAACTGGACACTCTTAAAGCTGTGGGTTTAGAGAAAAAGAAGGAGTTCAGACGTCGGTTCAGGCCTTAAGATCGTAGGGCGTTCCATCAGAGGGTTCAAGCCCCTCAATGGTCCCAAAGACAGTACCACCAGTCCAAGTCTCACTATCAGGGACGTCAGCCTTCCAGAGTTAGAGGAGCGCCCTGACAGTCCTCTGCAACAGCCAAGAACACCGGCAAACAATGAACATTCGCTTCCTCTGACACCGTTGCCCACTCCAGTGGGAGGAAGTATCGCCGGACATGTAAAAGAGTGGCGCAACATAACAAACGATCAGTGGGTGTTGAATATACTACAGAATGGATATGCACTACGTTTTCGTGCTCCTCCAAAGTGCATTCCCCCAGTAAAGTCAAGAGTTCACCAACTGCCGTTGTTGCGTCGGAAGGTATCCACTCTCCTACAGAAATTGCCACAGAGGAGGTTCCTCCATCACAACGAGGAAAAGGGGTATACTCCAGATACTTCCTAGTTCAAAAGAAGGATCAAAAAGAGAGTTTCAGGCCTATTCTGGATCTTCGTTCCCGCAACAAAGTCATCCAAAAAGAAGTTTTGTATGCTGGCGCTCCATCAAATATATCCACATCTTCAGAAAGGGGATTGGATGTGCTTGATAGACCTCCAGGATGCTTACTTCCATGTTCCGATTGCACCACGGCACCAGAAGTTCCTGCGCTTCATGGTAGGCTCCAACAAATAAATCTGGTGGTCTACAAAAGGGAGCAAGAACTGAATTATCAAATCACACAAACAGTGCCAACACCCAAGAATACCAAAAGCATAAAGTAAAGACCTTTGCGAACTAATCGGATTTCCATCAACTACCAAGAGAGGTCAGTGTCATCATTTGGATATCCTTCCTTCCTACCACTACTCCTCTAGATCACAGAAGAGGGTCATGTGGATCGGATTTCGACCAGGTCACAGAAATCACGACAGGAGGAAGTGAAAGCAAAAAAGAGAGAGACCATTTGTTCACCTAGTAGCAGGCCTCAACAACGGATATTAAATGCTTTAGGGTGATGGAATTATAAGTGCAGTGCATGTGAGTGAAGTTAAAAAGGATTTGGAAGAGAAAAACTCCTTTTAATACAAATATCTCTGCCAATCCTGCATAAAAAATAGTGCAGAAGCAGCTTTGAACACATAGGCCGCTTCACAACATATTGTCTCCAGACTGAGAATGAGACCTCTGCAGCAGGACTTGGAAGACAAATGGGATCAGACGTCGGCATGATGGGAAGACCGGATTCTTCTTTCCCAGTCCGCGAGAGCATCCATTCCCTAGTGGACTCATTGAAAAAATCTCCTGGTGGGAGTCCCTTTCCACCAACCTCCCCCAACGCAATCCTTGATCACAGATGCCTCACTTCAGGGTTGGGGAGCACACATGGGTCTTCTGCAGACTCAGGGCAAGTGGTCGAACAAAGAACAAACATATCATATAAACATGCTGGAACTACGGGCAGTACATCTAGCCCTCAAGGCGTTCTACCCGTCAATACAGTCCAAGTCAATATTAGTACAAACAGACAACACGACCACCATGTACTACCTAAACAAGCAGGGGGGACTCACTCTCGCCCACTGTCCCTGGAGGCTCAGGCGATCTGGCATTGGCTCCTGGCCAGACAGCTCTCAATCACAGCAGTCCATCTGCCAGGGGAACAGAATTCACAGACGGACTCTCTAAGTCGTCACTTCGAAGATCAACAAGACTGGGTATTAAACGACGAAGTGGTGGCAGACATTTTTCAACAATGGGGTCATCCAACCATCGATCTATTTGCGGACGAGTTAAACAAAAAATGTCACGCCTTCGCGTCAAGGTTTTACCGACCAGGATCGATAGGGAATGCCCTTTTGATCGACTGGTCAGGAACCTTTGTTTACGCTTTTCCACCTCTTCCTCTCATCCCGAAGGTAATAGCCAAATACACATTCTCCAGGATGAGAATGATTGTGATAGCACCAGACTGGCCACGGCAGTGATGGTACCCGGACCTGCTACATCTCTCAGTGTATCCACACAGGAGGCTTCCGTGCAGACCGGACCTTCTGTCCAAAATGAACAGGAGGATCCATCACCCCAACCTTCCCTCGCTGAACTTAGCAGCATGGCTCCTGAGGTCCTCCAATATGGCCACCTAAATCTCTCTCAGGACTGTATGAACATTTTGAGGGAGTCCAAAAGACCTTCCACAAGACATTCCTATTCTTTTAAATGGAAAAGGTTTTATTTGTGGTGTATACGTAATGGTTTCCAGCCTACCAGATTTTACCTTATCTCCTGCATTTGGCCTAATCCGGTCTAAAGTATACTTCCATTAAGGTACACTTGGCTGCCATTACGGCCTACAGAAAGTCTCCAAATCAATCTTCTTTCTTCCAGCTCCGGGTGGTTAAGGATTTCCTTCAGGGTTTAAAGAAAGTTTTCCCTCTGTCCGGCCTACTTCTCCTCCTTGGGAGTTGAACCTGGTTCTTTCCAAACTGATGGGTCCCCCTTTTGAACCTATTCACAAAGCGACCCTTCCGCACCTTACATGGAAAGACGCTTTTTTGGTGGCGATTACTTCAGCTCGTAGAGTAAGCGAGATTCAGGTGCTTTGTTCCAAAGAACCGTACACGGTTTTTCAACAGAGTGGTGTTAAGGACCCACCCCTCCGTCCTTCGAAGGTGGTGTTGGATTTCCATGTCAACCAAACGATCTCTCTACCTTCTTTTTTCCCCCAATCCATCTACGCCAGAAGAAAGGTCTCTCTGTTCCCTAGACCTTAGGAGAGTTCTGAAATTCTACTTAGATAAGTCCAAGATCATTAGAAAGTCTGATCAATTGTTTCTAAACTATGGTGCCATCAGAACAGGTTTCCCAGCCTCCAAGCGTTCCATTTCCAGATGGATAGTGTCTTGCATCAAGCTGGCTTATCAATTGGCAAATAAACCACTTCTGGCTTCTCCCAAAGCACATTCCACTAGGGGAAAAGCAGCTACAGTGGCTTTTTTACACAATGTACCGATGGCGGAGAGCTGCAAGGCAGCCACTTGGAAATCAGTGCATACTTTGACGAGACACTATTGTCTCCATGCTGATTCCAGAGCAGATACTCAAGTAGGCCAAGCCTCCTTGAGTAATTTATTTCAATGCTAAAGTCATTTGGATTGGATTCTTTGATGTTACTGTTTTTTATGGTGCTCATTTGCCCGCAGGAAGAGGGGATGGGCTTGCTACTCGATTCAAGTGCTTATGACTATTAATGGGATCCCCTGGAAGGGAAGGATAAGTTACTTACCTGTAATCCTAGTTCTTTTCCAGGGGTATCCTCATCAAAGTCATAAGCAACCCACCCACCTCCCCGGGCAAATGATTCAAAATTGTCATCTCTTTGTGCCCTGATCTCCGGGTCTCCGCAAGGAACAACTGACCTAACTGTCACCCCTGAAGCATGATGGGAAGCTAGGGGTCATGGCTGCCTTAAAGGCACTGTGCCAGTTTTGTGATTCTCTACATTTGCTTTCAGGTTCTATGCTATTGAAGGTACAATGCAGCCTATGGGCTAGCAATGCCTGCCTTTCTCTTTGAAGGACTACTTTTCTGCTGTTCAATAAAAGCAGTTCAAGTGTCTTTTGGCCTTCTTGGTTTGTTTGTATATGTGCAAAGACAAGACTTTACAGCATTGCTTAGCCTGTTGTGTCTGGAAGGCTGCATTGATTGCTTTTTAATTTTTTTTATATGTATATATATAGAGCAATATATATGTTTTCATATATACATTTTATATATTTTCCGGGTTCCCCGCGCATGGGCGGGAGTATTCAAGTGCTTATGACTTTGATGAGGATACCCCTGGAAGAGAACTAGGATTACAGGTAAGTAACTTATCCTCGCTGCCCTTCACCATCATGCTGCGATCGTCTGCTCCTCTCCTCTTCCGAAGGCACAGGCTACCAGCCTGCCCTGCGGCCAATCCTGAAGCTGCTCTCACATATGAGAGCAGCTTCAGGATTGGCCTGAGCGCCCTCGATTTGCGCTCCAGGATAGACTGGGAGTCTGTGCCTGCTCTCTTCAACCCAGCAGCGTTGCTGGGTTGGAGAGAACTTTTACTGCGCATGATTGTTTGGCCAGCCTGAGACGGCAGGCCAAACCGTCATGTGGAGTGACGGGAGTGCACATACCACTCCCTTCAGTGCCTGTCGTCACTGTGGCCTCGCCCCTAAGACTCGGCACAAGGAAAATAAAACGATAATAAAACGGGTTTTAAACCTGTTTTATTATTGTTTTATTTTTCATGTTTTGGAGGGTGCTGGCAGGAGGGGAGACGCTCCTCCGCCATAGCCTAAACAGGCTAGCCAGTGGCCCTATGGCAAATGCAAACAATAATGGGGAGAGTGGTTACCCCTGTCTTGTCCCCTCCATACAGGCCGAGGGGCCGAGATGGTACTCCCCCTTTGAACTCTTGCTGCCAGGGCAGCATACCGAATCAAATGCCTTTTCAATATCAAGAGATGCCACCAGGGGGGGGCCCATGAGCTGTGATCAGTCCTGTACAGAATATGGAAAAGCCTTCTGATATTTGTATGTGTGTGACGGACGAGAATAAACCTGTTTTGATCCGAATATACTAGGATCTGGGCCAAGGGAGCAAGTCGGAGAACCAAAACATTTCCCAAAATGTTGTACTCTGAAATAAAGAGGTATAGAGGTCTGTAAGAGCGCGTCCTTGTTTAAATAAAACCATTATATTCACCATCCAGGTAGATTCAGGAAGCACCCTAGCAGAGGCAGCCCCGTTATACAGTGTTAGTAATTTAAGAACCAGTCGCTGTCTATTTGTTGCATGAAATTCTACAGGGAGTCTGTCAGTCCCGAGGTCTTGCCTTTAGCGAGTCAATCAATCAATAAAATCTTTATTCAGAACCATGAAAAGCTTCCATTAAAGCAGAAACACAATACAAGTGAAGTTAAAATGACAGTTCGTAAAATTTGATAAGATAATGTGCATACAGTACATAATATTATAATGCGAAAACATGCAGGAGATTATAGCAGCATGGACTTGTATGCTCACACGGAAAGCGAGTCAATCAGTCGCTGCTTAAATACCATTGGCAGTGAGTGGTCCTCCAGTTCACGCCACTGAACCACGTTTAGCATGGGAAAAGGGTTAGGGTGTATGTAAGACACAATGTCAGGAATGTGTAGCACCTGTGGCAGTGAGTATAGAAAGGCGTAGTAGGAGGCGAATTCGCATTGATCGGCCATTGAATACAAACCATAGCACCATTCCGTGTTCTAATGGTGCGTTTGGGCTGCCTCAATATTCTCGTATAGCCCCTTTCCCCTTCAGCATTCTCTCAAGGCAAATATTCCCTATAATGAACACCACTCAACCACTTTACCAGCGCTGCATGTTCCTTGAAAACCTGCAACTTACACTGACCTGTCTCCATATCATACACTTCTACAGTTTCTGCTTCCCTCAAGTCTTTCTCTTAAATTTGTCAAGTCAATAACCTTTTAAGCCCATACACCTTCTTAAGGTATATTCCGCATATCACCTGTAAAGGCAACCCAGCTGGTTAAGTAATCTGCCACAGAGCCCTAATTTTCTAGGAAACAATGATCTATATTGGTGCCCACTTCGGTGAGAAAGACAGGGTCTAGTAAAACCTCTACAGTCAGCCTCTATGTGGGGATATCCGGTCGACCACCGATCCTGCGAACTTTGAAGCAGGGGAATATGGTCCGATAGTTTGCAACCCATGTATTCCACTTGCTGTGCTTTCACTCTTTACTCCGTAGACAAGTATGAAAATTTCTGTGCCTCTGGGTGCATCTAATGCCAGCACTCTACTAATCCTCATTATCTAGCCTAATTTCACTAAGGGCCTGATTTAGATCTTGGCGGACAGGTTACTCTGTCACAACAATGATGGATATCCCATGCACCGAAATAGAAATCCCATAGAATATAATGGGATTTATATTTCGGCGGATGGTATATCCATCACCGTTGTGACAGAGTAACCCGTCCGCCAATATTCTCAATGTTACTGTCCAGGGATAGCATCCGGCCCAGTGGCTTTAGATCTAACAATTGAGTTGATGCTAGACCTTATTTCTGCTAGGATGAAAAACTCATCCATCTGGAGACAATTGTATTCAGGCTTGGGGGTTTCATTAGCGTGCTCAAGCTCTCCAGTGTATAATGAGGAGAAGTGTCGGTGCCAAGCATCAATAGCGACGTTATTGTTTGGTGGCCTGGGTCTTACTGGGTCACCCCTGGTTACTAAGAGCCAAATTCGCTGCATGTCATTTCTGCGACAAGTGTCGCTAATTTATTACAGTTGATGCATTTCAAAGAGAAAAACAGAATAATCTTAGCCAAAAATTGCTACTAAAGTTGCATAGTTATAAAGTGCCGTACACTGAGAGGTAAAAGTGCTAGCAACCAGACCACTTTGTTCATGCTTGGGCCTTTGTTATTCAAATAAGTCCCACATGAAGAAAGACTAAAGCTCTCAATAAATCAATCAATCAGGCATTTATAAAGCGCGCTACATACCCGTGAGAGTCCCAAGGCGCTGTGGGGGGAGGGGTGCCGCAGCTAGAGGTCGAAGAGCCAGGTCTTGAGTAGTCTCCTGAAGGTCTGAGGGTCCTCTGTCTGCCGAAGGTGGAGGGGAGGGAGTTCCAGGTCTTGGCGGCGCGGTAGGAGAAGGATCTGCCTCCGGAGGTGGATCTGTGGATGCGTGGGACGGCGGCCAGGGAGAGGTCGGCGGAGCGGAGTCTCCTGTTGGGTGCGTAGAATGACAGTCGGTTGTTGAGGTAGGCCGGGCCGGTGTTGTGCAGTGCCTTGTGTGCGTGGGTGAGGAGCTTGAAGGTGATTCTTCTGTCGATGGGAAGCCAGTGCAGGTTTCTCAGGTGTGGGGTGATGTGGTCTCGGCGGGGGACGTTGGTGATTAGGCGGGCGGAGGCGTTCTGGATTCTTTGGAGTCTGCCGATGAGTTTGGCCGGGGCTCCGGCGTAGAGGGCGTTTCCGTAGTCGAGTCTACTGCTGATGAGGGCGTGTGTGACGGTCTTTCGTGTGTTGGTGGGGATCCATTTGTAGATCTTGCGGAGCATGCGGAGGGTGAAGAAGCAGGTTGATTAGACGGCGTTGATCTGGTTGGTCATGGAGAGTTTCGAGTCGAGGATGACTCCCAGATTGCGTGCGTGGTTGGTTGGTGTAGGAGCGGTGCCTAGTGAGGTGGGCCACCATGAGTCGTCCCAGGCTGATGGGTTGGGTCCGAGAATGAGGATCTCTGTCTTGTCTGTGTTGAGTTTGAGTCGGCTTTCTTCCATCCAGTCGGCGACAGCCTTCATGCCGCGGTGGAGGTTGGCTTTAGCGGTGTGGGGTTCGTTGGTGAGGGAGAGGATCAGTTGGGTGTCGTCGGCGTAGGAGATGATGTTGAGGTCGTGGAGTCTGGCGATGCGTGCGAGCGGGGCCATGTAGACGTTGAAGAGCGTCGGGCTGAGGGATGATCCTTGTGGGACACCGCAGATCGTTTTGGTGACTCCGGAGTGGAATGGGGGAGGCGGACTCTTTGGGTTCTGTCGGAGAGGAAGGAGGTGATCCAGTCCAGGGCCTTGTCGCGAATCCCTGCGTTGTAGAGGCGTGTACGTAGCGTGTGGTGGCATACGGTGTCGAAGGCAGCGGAGAGGTCGAGGAGGATGAGGGCTGCTGTCTCCCCGTTGTCGAGCAGGAGCCTGATGTCGTCTGTGGCGGCGATGAGGGCGGTCTCGGTGCTGTGGTTCTTGCGGAAGCCTGACTGGGAGGGGTCGAGGATGTTGTTGTCTTCTAGGTAGCGGGTGAGCTGGGTGTTGACTATCTTTTCGATGACCTCAGCTGGGAACGGAAGGAGGGAGATGGGCCGGAAGTTCTTAAGGTCGCTCGGGTCCGCCTTGGGTTTCTTCAGTAGGGCGTTGATCTCGGCGTGTTTCCAGCTCTCCGGGAAGGTTGCGGTCTTGAAGGAGAGGTTGATGATGTTGCATAGGTGGGGTGCGATGGAGCTGTTGGCCTTGTTGATGACGTGGTGGGGAAGAGGGTCGGACGGGGCGCCTGAGTGGATGGAGTTCATAGTCTTGCTGGTGTCCTCGGTGGTGGTGCTGGTCCATACTGTGAGGTGCTCATGGTCGGTGGGTGTCGGGGGGGCCGGGGTGGTGAGGTTGGCGGGGTCTGGGTGTGGATTGAAGCTGTCGTGAATGTCGGTGATCTCGGAAGAAGTCAGCGAGGGCGTCGCTCTGAGGGGGGTGAGGATGTAGCTAACTTCCTTAATGTTTTATCCGCTCTGTCCAGGAATTTTATAAGACTGACTATTACTTGCTTATAGGCTTCATTAACAAGGAATTAAATAGTCGCCTGTATTGTCCGCGTCCCTTGATTGATCAGAGAATGTCAAAGAAACCTTCTGCGTTGTTAATGGTGGGTTGACACCCAGAGGGGCTGGAGATCTAATGATGAGAAGCAGCCCTTACGTAGTTGACAAAACTTAATTTTGCAATACACAATGAATGGTTCAGTAATATACTTTTAGGCCCCTCTTTGAGCATAGCTGTTGATAACAAGATCAGCATGCTTTCTTCTCATAAGGATCCAACGATAAGTTACAAAGGACACTATCTGAAACTCTTTGTTTAGAGCAGCTTTGAACTGCTGGTGGGGCAGGTTTAGATTGCACAGAGTTGGTGCATCTTTTAGCTCCAGGGTTTCAGTAAGGACATTCGACCAGATGTTTTGGGACATCAAACTGCTTCGGATGCAACTTCCAACAAGTTTAATGCATATACTTGAAGAGATTAGCTTTTCGTACAAGATGTTGGTCGCTCATCTTGAATTCCAGCCTAATCTGGGCTGGTAAGGTATTATTATGTGGAAGCTTAAACAGTGGTCTGAAGACTACGCTCTGAGCATTGTTCAGAAAAGCACCTAGTTTTCCTGGAAATGCTTGTGTGTGTATGCCAGTGTTGGGATGAGTTTAACATTTATTATCTTCAGCAATGGTTCCAGAGTGGGCTGTTTTGTGTTCTTGAATATAGATTGAAAAGAAAATTGTAGCAAGGCAGATGTTGGCTTTAATGAATTAAGTAAGATGTGTTAGATGGCATCCTTTGTCATCAAGCCAACATCCAAGTTATTTACATTTGTTTGATTTAATCAAATGACGAATGTTAAAAAACCAAGCACCTGTTTTTTACCTTTTTCTGCCGAATATCGCAATATTTGTTTATTGTCATTCCGTTTGAACTGCTATGATTATGTAGAACATTAATCAATCTTTGTAGCCCCATCGCCATTTGATTCAAAAAGACTACCTGGTCTGCGTAAAGAAGTGAGGTTGTGGGTTGATTTTCCAGTTTTGGGACATAGCTGATAATTGAATTCAGCGCAGATACCAGATCGCACATAAACAAATTAAAAAGAGCCGGGGCTAAGAGGCACCCTTGTTTGACGCCTTGATCAATTTTTATCTTGCCAGAGATTGCCAGAGATTTCTATTTTATTTCCCAGTTTTACTCAGGCCCACGTGTCGGAGTAAAGTAACTGAACACCATGAAGTACTGCATCTGGAATTTGCCAGGCTTTAAGTTTAGACCAATGCAACTGGCTATTGACGTAATCAAAGGCCTTGCTATAATCTGCAAAGCAACAGTAGAGTAGTTCATTTTTCCTTATTGTTTTTTTCCGCAAGCATCCTAATAGCCACAAGATTGTCAGGAGTGCCTAAAAGGGTCCAAAACTGGTTTGGTTAAAGAATATCTGGTTCTTTTAACTTGCCCATTCTTCTAAGTCCTCCAATAGAAGTGATGCAAAATATTTGGCCTCAACATCCAAAAGGGCTATAGGACGATAGCTATAAGGGCTCGCCACTGAGCCCTTTTTATAAATGCGGTACAAAATCGAGCCATGCCAGGATAATGGAGTAGATTCAGTAATCATACAAATTTTAAAAAGCTTTTCTAAGGACATGGACCAAAACTTGGGTTCTTGTTTGTAAACTGATGCAGGAATGCTGTTGGGACCAGGAGCTCTATCTGATCTGCTTTTATGAATCAGATTTGCAATTCTCGTGGTCATGAAATTTGAAGCATATTGAAGGCTTTGCTCTTCTATTTCCTCAGATCTTCTTTGCTCAGGTTTTTGCTTGCTATGACTGATTTGTCGATTTGGACATTTTGTTGAAGCGCTATACAAAGAGCTGATGTGTATGATCCAGTCTTCAGGAGTAACGTTGTTCTCATTTACATTGTCTGTTTCCTATGGAGACGATTGATAATGATTCAAAACTCCTTTGGGTTTTTATTTCGACAAGCCAAGAAAAGTTCAGTCTGAAGTGCCTCCTCGTACTTTTGTTTTGCTTGCCAGATTTGTTTGTATACAGACTGCGTAAGGAGTTTATGTCTGCAAGCAAAGAAGGATTTGACCCTGATTTGAGTTAACTTATCTTCTTGTTAAGAATTTTTTTCTGGATCCTGAGATCTTTTGTGAACCAAGGATGCGTAAGTGTAGGCATGGGAGATCTTGTTGTTGAGATTGTACATGAACTTCTGTCCAGAGTGGAAAGTGCCTTTACACTAAAAATTCTCTATCGTTGATTGTGTGAATACAAGGGCTGCTCTGGTTAGGTAACGTTGCATTCCAGGTGGTATATTTTGTGGCAATTTCCAAGCTCCATGTGACCCGTTTCCAGTTGTTGGGCGTTGTCCAATCTGATGGATCTTAAATTGGTATGTGCTTTGGTGCAATTTTTTTTAAACAGTTTCTGAGGCATAAGGTCACTTTCACAACGTAATACGATGGGAAATTAATAATTAGCATTAAACAGCGAGATTGAGCAGAATGTGTAGTCTAAAATGTGTGGGATGGGACAGTTGGTCTTTCAAAAAACACCCATTTAGGGCTCGCAGGGACATACCTTCTAAGGCAGCTAACAAAGTTCAGCCAGTAGAATCTGTTCTTTGCAACATTGTTGCCTGCGATGGAATCAGCCACCATGAGTCTGCTGTTTTTTCTGCAGTGCTACGAAAAGTGTTATGGAGCATTTTGAATTGTTATCTCCGGTCAGGAGAAGGTGAGTATTAACATGTTTGCACCTAATGTCTGAGATTAGCTGAGATTAGCTGCGCTAGTTCCTTTACCTTTTGATTTTTCCTTGAAGATGCTAGTCGAATATACACCTTTAGCAAAAATAGTTTAATCTTCATGAAATTGTGGCACCAGTTTTTGTTCTCATCACATAAAAAGTCTTTAAGACAAGAGGGGTACTCAGTGACGGCAAAATCCCAATGGGTTGTTAAAAAGATGGAAAGCCCACCCAGGGATTTTTCCAGTTCCTAGCTGAGGTCTTCTGAGTGGGAACAGGAGAACCGGAATACTCTGGGGAATCTTTTTTTTTCATTTAACTTTTTATTAACAAACATCGGCATATCAGCATTGAAATTAATACAATATAGAAATACGCATGACAAGCAAGGCAGTTCAATAGCGAATTACATACAGTGGAGGCATTCAAGGGGGGAAGTAGATCATCAAGCGCAACGGTTTGTGGGGGAATGCAAATATCGCCACGGTAAGCGTTCCACTGTGACCAGATGCGGGTCCATTTTCGGGGGCAGCCTCGGGCTGTAAACACTGTCTTTTCTCTAAACATGCACCAGTCCATGTTGTTTTCCCATGTAGCCAAAGTAGGAGGTGCTGCCGCCCCCAGGCCTGAGCTATATTTCTTTTTGCCAGCATGAAGCCCAACGTCGCCCATTGTATTTGGTGAGCGTTAAGATCGGTCGGCTCCCATATGTTTAGTAGGCATCTACGTGCCTCTGGACTAAGAGGGACAGTCAGTACCGTGCTCATCGTTGCGTGTACCCCTGTCCAGTACCTTTGGATTAGGGTGCATTCCCACATAATATGCATGAACGTACCCGTGAGGCCACATTTCCTGCGACAGTCCCCTGTTTCGGCTCTCCCCATCATCACCAACCGAGGGCCGGTCATATATACTCTGTGCAGGATTTTAAGTTGGACAAGCCGTAGTCGGGCCGAAATGGCCACCACCCGGGGCGAGGAGACCGCTTCTTGCCAGTCCTCATCGTCCAATTCCATCCCATCAGTTACCCATTTCCCCCTTAAAGCTAGTAGAGGATCATCCATGTGGTGTATTAATTTATTGTAAATTAACGAGATGGTCTTGTCAGGGACAGGGCCGTCTAATATTCTGTCCTCTAAAGGGGATGAGTCGGGGAGGGAAGTGCCTCTAGGGATGAGAGAGTGTAGCGCGTGGCTAATCTGATTATATCGAAAGAGCTCAGCATCTGCAAGGTTGTACTGAGTCTGCAGGGCAACAAAGGGTTTTACTCCACCCTGTTTCCACAGATCTTTGACTTGCGATATGCCGATCAAGTCCCATTTATCAAATCCCTTCGAGGACCATAGGTTGCCAATTTTTGCGGAGTCCCATAAGGGGTAGCCAATGTTAATTTACCCTCCCATCCCAGGGATTTATTTGCAGTGTGCCATACCTTAACAGTGTGTCCAGTGGGCCCTGTGAGCTTGGATCTGTTTGATTTCGCGTAGAGGGATCGGTTATAGTTCCCTCCAGGGAGGAGCCACTTGTCCATCTTATAGCCCGGATTGGCAAGATCTCCGTATGTGCTGTGGTTAATGGCTGCCAAATGTGCTGCCCAGTAATATTTTTTAATGTTAGGCAGACTGATGCCACCATCGTACCACTGTAACGTGAGCGTATTCAGTGCTATAAGGGGAGGCCCGTTCCATAGCAAGTCCCTCTGGAGGCATTCTATTTCTTTAAAGTATTTCGAGGGGACTGGGTCAAGTGTGTTCTGCAAAACGTAGAGAAAGCGGGGTAGGGACATCATTTTAAAAAGAGCCGCTTTGCCCAGTAGGGAGAGGGGAAGGGATTTCCAACTGGCAATGTCTCGCCGTAAGCAAAGCAATGGAGGGAGAAGATTATTTTCATAGCGGAGTACAGGATCTCGGGAGAGAAATATACCCAGGTATTTGAACCCAGTGGTGCTAATGTGGATGGGGCAGTTTCGGGGTAGAGCAGGTGGGCCCCCCTGAAGGACATAGAGGTGGGATTTAGACCAGTTAATCCTGAAGCCGGAGTAGTTACCAAACACAGCTAAAATGTCCAGAACTGCTATTAAAGACTTTTTGGGCTCCGTTAAATATAGTAGTATATCGTCCGCATAGAGCGAAATGCGGTCCTCCCAATCAGGTGACCACCGCATGCCTCGAATAACTGGGTTTTGGCGGATCCATGCAGCCAGTGGTTCCAGCGCCAATGCAAAAAGAAGGGGAGAGAGTGGACACCCCTGACGGGTGCCCCGGCTCAGGACGAAGGAATCTGACTTTTTGTTATTCACCACGACTTGTGCCATTGGTTCCGAATACAAAAGGCGGACCCATTGCATGAATTCCTGGCCGAACCCTAACTTTCGGAGGACCGCAATAAGGTAAGGCCATTCTATAGTGTCGAATGCCATGGTGGCATCTAGTGACACGAGGACAGCCGGCTCAAGAATCGTGTCTACTCTGCCCAAAACACCGTGGACACGGCGTAGGTTCAATGCTGTGTTCCTATGTGCAATGAAGCCGGACTGGTCCGGGTGTACCAATTCCGAAATTACGTTAATGAGACGGGTGGCGAGGACTTTAGCAAGGATCTTGGGTTCGGCATTGAGGAGGGAAATCGGCCTGTAGGAAGCGCAGTCCGTTTTTGGCTTACCTTCCTTATGTATGGTTACTATGGTGGCTATACGTTGGTCAGTTGGGAGCACTCCTGATTCCCTACTTTCCTCAAACATGCTCTTGAGATGAATGGACAATTTGTCAGGGCTGAGTTTGTATAGTTCAATTGGGATGCCGTTCGGGCCAAGAGCTTTCCCTGATTGTAGCGATCTGATTGCTTGGGCTATCTCATCTGCAGTTAGGGGGCTATCTAGAAGACTTCGGTCTTCTAAGGAGAGAGTGGGAAGTTTAACGTCACGAAGCAGTTCGAAGGATTCGTCCTCAGTGTAAGATGCCACTGCGGTGTATATTAAGTTAAAGTGCCTGGCAAAGCAGTCTGCTATTTCTTGGGGGTCCGTTACTTCAATGTTATTGGCATCATGAAGGACTGGGACCAACCTCTTCGCCCATTCGCGTTTGTCAAGCCAGGCTAATAGTTTCCCAGCTTTATCCCCAAGCTCATAGATCCTACCAAGTGTCTCTCTTCCTAGCATTTTTGCGCGTTCAGTCAGTAGTGCCTTGTATTCGTCTTGTTTGAGTCGCAATAAATGGGTTAAATCAGGAGTGACTGTCGTCTCCATCTCTCTCTCTAAGTGATAGATCTCGTCCTCTATTTCCGCAATTTCTCTATGTCTTTCTTTCTTTTGTCCTGATATCAGGGACAGGGCCTCCCCCCTAATCACTGTCTTAAATGCCTCCCATAGTGTCCGGGAGGAGGCCACTGTATCCAGATTTTCGGCAAAGTATGTATCCATTGTCTTGGTGAGTTCTTGGCGGATTTTGGGGTTGCGAAGATGCCAGGGGTTAATAGGGACGACCCTACCCACCCGGGCTTGATCAAGGAGTACATGGACCCAGACTGGTGAGTGATCAGAAATGCCCCTTGCCAGGTGTCTAATTTCGTGGATGAGCGAGATTTGGGGGGCGGGGATCAGGATATAGTCTAATCTGGATAAGCTGCCATGGGCCCCGGAGTGAAAGGTGTGTTGCATTTTGTCAGGGTTATAAGTGCGCCAACCATCTACTAAACCCATGGTGTCGAGAAAATCTGGCAGCCATCTATGCGAGGGCCCCAGTTCCCGCGGTGGGTGGCGATCCAGCGCCCCTGACCCCACGGAGTTAAAGTCCCCTCCCAGCAATAACACCCCTTCAGGTAGTGAGAGGAGAGCGGTACGCAGGTCCTGAAATGTGGTAGTTTGGAGGCCAGGGGGAACATAGATGGAGACCAATGTAATAGTGCGTCCTTCCCAGAACCCCGTAATACCCACGTATCGGCCCCTGTCGTCCGTCCAAATACGGTGTATAGTGAGCGGGAAGGTGTTTTTTACCATTATACCCACGCCTCTGGAGCTTGTGGTGAACCCTGCATGTGCCACTAACTTATATCCAGATCTACACAGTGCTTTACATGAACTACCTATCAGGTGTGTCTCCTGGAGCAGGACGACGTCAGGGGCTTGCTTCCTGATATATTGGCGAACTATACTGCGTTTAACCTTGTCCCCCAGCCTGTTAACATTCCAGCTCAGGATTCTCGCACTTTTATCCCACTGGGTATGCGTCATATTTGTAAGTGTCGTCTAGTGCCTTGGTCATGCAGATTATAAGGTTTGCCGAGATCACAACTTTAACACACATCATGTATCGATAAATACAAACAAAGATAAAACAATCCCCCCCTCCCAAATCCCGTTTCCAACAACCCCCCTCCCTGCTTCCCTGCTCTCTGGACTTAAAACTGCCCATCACAAACTGGCAGAGTGCCTGTCGCCCAATACCCTAAAACTGAAACGCAACTAAAGGTAGTAAAGAGGAGGAAGGTCGGCGTTCCCTCCCACCGTCCCCAAACCCAAACTTCACAAATAGATTGTTCTCATAAGGTCTTGGAGTGTAGTTCTAAGTAGCTACTGTTCAACGTGAGCTTTTGTCCGACTGTGGGGCCCCCGGGCCCCCATACCTGGCCATGAGCATGTAAACCGCCTGTGCATTAGTCAATTGTCACTCCCGCTCCCGTGATTCTTGGTCTTCGTCTCGACTACTTCTCGGGGAGCCACCGGCTGCACGATCGTCCAGCCAATCCGAAGCCATCTCAGGATTATCAAAGAACCATACTCTTCCCCTGTCTTCGATACGGAGACGAGCCGGAAACATCATGGCGTATTTAAGTCCTTTGTCTCTAAGTTTCTTCTTTACAGCTAGAAAGGTTCTACGCTGTCTTTGTACCATTTGTGTGAAATCGGGAAAGAAAGAGAGGGTGGCATTCTCGTAGCGTAGCGGGGGTGCTGCTCGGGCGCATTGCAGGATAGCGTCTCTGTCCCTGAAGTTGAGGACCCGTGCAATGATAGGGCGCGGAGGTGCCCCGGGCTTTGGTCGCCCACCCGGGACCCTGTGCGCACGCTCTATGGTGAAAAAGTTCCCCAGTCCCTTGGGTTTAAGATGGTTCAGGATAAGGTCCTCAACAAACAAGTCAGGAGCTGGCCCCTCTGATTTTTCGGGCACCCCTAAAATGCGGACGTTATTGCGTCTCGATCTGCCTTCACAGTCGTCAAGTTTCCGTTCGGCCGTTTCACAGAAAGACTTAAGATCACGTACCTCGCGCTGGAGCTGCGACACATCTTCCGTCAGACCGGTCGTTTTAATATCCAGGGACTTGACTTTTTCATTCATTTTTGTTAGGTCAGCCCGGATGAGGTTTACTTCAATGGAGATGGTGTCCATTTTATGTTCCAGGGATGATTTAACCCCCTCTATGGCGGCCATAACATCTTGCAGGGTCAGTTCCGAGGTGGGGCTCGCAGAGACCTCCCCCACCTTATGGGCATGAAGCGGATCCGCCGGCGAGCCTCTGGGCAGGGTATAGCGGTCCAGTTTGTTCGATTGGACCTGCCTCGACCCTCTGGACACCTTGGCCTGGCTCCTGTCCGAGTCCGCTTTACTCGCCATTTGTCCCCCGAATCTCAGGACACGGAGGTGGTGTCTGACAAAGTCCCTTGCTACGAGCAGTCGATGGGTCAGCAACTACGAAAAGGCCGCCAGGTGTGGAATAGACCGGCTCGAGCGCCCGGTCGGGGACGGGGAGCACAGGCGGCCCGTAACTCCTGCGGTGTCTCAGCCGCCCCAGACACACGGTCAGATCAACCACTCCCGATTCCGATCAGAGCGATGCCACCAGTCGCTCGCAGGCCAATGTGAGGACGCAGGTAAGGAGGCAGTTCAGTGTTGGCCCCGGTCTCATCCCCTCCACAGATGGCTCCAAGACGAGGGGGGGGGGGGAGGACGTGATGCAGGTCGCTCCCACTCCGCCGGTAGATCTTCAAGGCTCTGGCTCCATCGTGTCCCCGCGCCAGTCCCAGCACTTCGCTCACTCCGCCGCCCCCACACCCGGTCCAGGAGGGAACGGGGCGCCAAAAAGGAGGGGGGGAGAGAGGGATCTCACCGCCGCACCAATCGCAGTCCGCGCGCCGTCCCAGAAAGCGAGATCCCGCAGAGCCAGTCAGACGCGCTCCGACCGGCGACCTCCGGTCCGGGCAGCCGACTCCTCTTCGCGCTCCAGCCGTCGTTCTCCCACCGCAGTCCCCGGTCTGGGGTCAGCGGGCAGGCCCAGACGGTCGGAGCCCGTTTATTCAGTCTCTGGTAGCGTCCGAGAGCCGGGACAGCAGCAAACGGCACCGCTCACTCACTGCTTGCCGTTGCAGTCCATATGGGGCAGGATAAGTCAGGATAATGGGTTTAGAGGGACGGTATCGGCGGAGCCGAGAGCTCAGGCAGCCATCTTGGTCCGGCGCTTGTACTCTGGGAATCTTACGCTAAATTTAATGATGTAGTGATCAGACCAACATAATGGAAGTGCCGGGGAACAGTGCAGGTTAGGTAAGTTTGAAAAAATAGGGTCCAATAAGTGACCTCCTCTGTGCGTGGAACCAGAGTTGTGAAGGTAAATATTAAAAGCTTCCATATCTGATATAAAATTTACGCTGGTTTTACATGCTGAATCATCCAAATGTAAGTTTAGGTCGCCTAGGATAGAGAAGTTAGAAGTATTCATCAGAAATGGGGCAATAAGTTCAGGGAAGGATGCTGCCCAGGAGATCGCAGACCCCGGAGGACGGTAAGCGAGAATGCCAGTGAAAGTGACATGAAGGGTCAAAGACAACTTGAAAAGCGCTGCCTCGCAGTTCTCAAATGGTAGGTTGACCAGTTTGCATTGATAGTTATTTTTAAAAATGATAGCTATTCCGCCGCCTACTTGATTGCCTCTATCTTTCCGGACAATGGTGTAATTAGATGGTAGGGCGGCAACAACGTCTGGATCAGAGCTTTCATTATGCCAGGTTTCGGTTAGGAAAAAAGCGTCAGGTTGCTCACTGGTTAATAAGTCAAAAATATCACATTTGTGTTTGGGGAGAGAGCGACAATTTGTACTAAGGAACTGAAAGTCCTTAATCATTTGTCTGTCCTTATTCATGAAATATTTTTTACTGATATTCTTGTTTGGAGGCCTTGTTACAAGTTTGGCATGATTGTGGGGACTAAAATGAGGTGTCTTATGTATAGAGTGGCGTGACTTGATCTTTTGGGCTAGAGGTAGTTTATAGCCGCATAGACAGGCTGGATTAGTGTCATAAGCCAGCAGTCGTATGCAGTGGGAGTCAGAGGCTGTATTATTAAGTTTTAATAGTGCTTCTCTAGAATAGGCCAGAATGTCAGTCCGGCATGGACCAGGGGTTTTGGCCCTAGGCGCGGACCAGGCGCGGACGGGCGCAGACGGGCTCGCCTTTGGCGCGCCCGCTGCGCGTCCGTGGCATCGGCCCTCTTGTATCCCCCGCCTACCACCTTGCGAGTGACGTCAGCAAGGGGTGTGCACAGGGAACACAGGTCCGCCCTCCACACAAACAGCAAGGCTGCGGTGGACAGGGGTCGGAGTGCGGGCCCTTTAAAACCGGTGAGAAATATTTCCAATTTTAAAAGCAAATCCGTTCACTCCAGCAGCACAGAATGAGAGCGATATTTCCCGCTACCCCACCAGTGTCCCCAATTTTAGTACGCAGCCCACAGGACCAAGAGCGGCACTTACAGTTGTCCGCTGCGCATCCGTGGCATCGGCCCTCTTGTAGCCCCCGCCTACCACCTTGCGAGTGACGTCAGCAAGGGGTGTGCACAGGGAACGCAGGTCCGCCCTCCACACAAACAGCAAGGCTGCGGTGGACCGGGGTCGGAGTGCGGGCCCTTTAAAACCGGTGAGAAATATTTCCAATTTTAAAAGCAAATCCGTTCACTCCAGCAGCACAGAATGAGAGCGATATTTCCCGCTACCCCACCAGTGTCCCCAATTCTAGTACGCAGCCCACTGGACCAAGAGCGGCACTTACAGTTGTCCGCTGCGCGTCCGTGGCATCGGCCCTCTTGTAGCCCCCGCCTACCACCTTGCGAGTGACGTCAGCAAGGGGTGTGCACAGGGAAGATTTCGACCAGCTTACTTTTCATGAAATCGACCTTGTGAGTGGCGCCCATAAAATCTTTATGATATCGTGTGGACACCTATCTTAGCCTAGTCATTCGGCCTTTCCGGTGTCTGTGACCTGGAATTGTTTTTAAGTCGTTGAATTCAGTCAGCTGATTGAATGAACTAGCAACCTAAAAGTTCAAGAAAAGCTTTTGTCTACAGAGGACCCTGATTTAGAGTCATCCCTAACTTTGGCCAGAAGCATTGAGCACTCACAATTGTGCATAAAAAAGATGAATGAGGGTGCTAAGGCTAGTGAAATAAAACTGCTCAATTTAAAATGTAATAAGCAACCCATAAAGGAAGCTAGTGCCAGTACTTTGTGTAGTTCTGACACCTTACTTTCCAAACCATCTAAGGGTGACAAACAGGAGATGTCTTGTTACCACTGTGGCAGTAAGTCTCACCGTGGTAATGCCAAATTCTGCTCTGTGGTGAACCAAACCTTTTTCAAATGTGGCAAGAAAGGGCACTTCAGACATGTGTGCAGGGCAGGCTCTAGTCAGAAGACTATTACATCACAGACAGTCAAAACAATCGAAGAAGATTTTATTGACTTTGATGAGGACAGTAATGTAGTACTTATATTATCTTCCTCAAACCAGGAAGAAAGTGGTGTTGTAGAAATATCATCCATAGTTGGGTTGCGAAAAAGGAAACCCCCATCATGCATGATCACTGTGTATAAGAGGGATATTACATTCACTGCGGATTCTGGTTCTCCATTCACGCTGATGAATATGAAGGATTTTTGCGAGTTGAAGGATGTACAACTGCAGCAATCTCGTGTTAAGATTTTTGCATATGGGTGCAAGAGAGTCGAAGTTGTGGGAAAATTCAATGTCAGTTTGGAGTTCGATGGGAAATCTGCTGTGGGACCTGTGTATATAGCCAAAGATGGGGCAAATTTGTTGGGTTGGGATAAACAAGGGGAACTTGGAATTGTTTTGGACCCAAATCATCCAGATATGGTAATATCTAGACAAGGAGTGAGTGACGTTTGTGTTGCACAACACGTGGGAAACCTCTCCAATTCAAGCCTGGTTTCTCATTTATGGGCTGACGATTGAGCCAAAGAATATCCTGAGGTTTTTAGCTAGAAATTTGGTTTCCAGCATCGTATAGTACTTAAGGACTATGCACGAGCGGTGACCTTCAAGATACGCAAGGTTTCACTAGGTTTACGTGACAAACTGAAACTTGAATTGAATAAATTGTGTACCATGGGGGTAATCGAGCCCATTGAGGGATCTGAATGGTTGGCACCCATAGTCCTAGCATGTAAAGCTGACAAGTCTATAAGACTATGTGTAGATTTGAGGGATCTAAATTCTGATATTTGGGTGGCTCGCCAACCTCTACCCAGCATCAACGAAATGCTGGCAACTTTGTGTGGTGCTCAATTGTTTACATCTCTGTATATATGCTCAGCCTCTCACCAGGCTGAACTGAGTAGAAATTTCAGGCACCTCACATTGTTCGTCACGCCTGAAGGGGCGCATCGTTATGTCCATATGCCATTTGGTCTAGCATTGGCATCTGCTGTGTTCCAACGTGTAATGAATAATTCATTCAAAAACACCAAAGGGGTCATGTTTTTCCAGGATGACATCTTGATTTTTGGTGAAACGGAGACTGAACAGGACAAGAGAGTGAGGTTTGTATTGGATATCATTAAGGCTATTGGGTTAACGTTAAAGAAAGAAAAACATACATTTTCCCACGAAGGTGTGGATTATTTGGGTCACCATGTGGCAAGCAGAGGAGCTGAGCCCAAAATGAAGATTCTAGAAGCCCTCCAAGATGCGCCTAAACCCAAATACAAGGAGAAACTTCGCTCAAATTTGTTGGCAACGTTTCGATAAAACAATGTGTTTATGCAAACTCCTTAAAAAAATGTACGGTATGTGTGTGACGAAGAATGGGAGACAAACTTTGTGATGATTATGAAGGACATTGTAAGTGCATGCCCTATTAAACCTTTTGACGTCAATGATGTGTGTATTATCTTCACCGATGCTAGTAACGTTGGATTCGGTGCAGTGCTGATGCAAAGAAGGGAATATGGGCATGAAGAAGCCATTGCTTTCGCTTCAAGGACTCTGAGGGGAGCTGAATTCACTTATTCAATGATAGAGAAAGACGCTTTGGCTTTATAGTGGGGTGTCAACACTTCAAAAACGTTTTGTGGGGTAATGGATTCATTCTAAGGACGGATCACAAACCGTTGGTGGATCTGTTTACCACTAAAGGCAGTGGAAGAGCTACCTTACATATTGCTAAGTGGCAATACAGATTACAAGAATTACGGTACAAATTGGAATATGTGGCAGGAGCCAAGAATTTTGTGGCTGATTGTCTGTCTAGATTGTCACTGGAGGGAAATGGTGAACAATACGAAATGTCAGATGAACTTGAGATGGTGTGTGTTGTGACTTTAGTTGATGACACTATGAAGGGAGCTTTATCTGAGCAAGAGTGGTTGGAGGCTGTGGCGAACAACAAAGAACTTCAGGATGTGGCAAAGTTGGCTGCAAATTGTTGGCCCATTAACAAAGATCCCCCAGAAGTGTTGGTTCCTTACAGGAGAGTGGGGGAGGAATTATCCACTCTTGAGAGCATTATGCGCAGCGGTGGGCAGTTGATTGTTCCAGGTGTCCTACTTGGAAAGGTCCTGGATTTGGCCCATGAAGGTTATCTGGGTATTCGCGTCATGAAGCGTAGAGTAAGAGAGGATTTTTGGTGGCCTGGGGTGGACAAATCTATTGAGCATTATGTCTGTGAGTGTTTTATGTGTGTTCTTAGTAATAAGTCGCAAGTGACAGGCTCTTCCCTTGTCAACTCTGTCATAGTGAAAAACACACCATGGTCAAAAGTTGCATTTGATGAGTCGGGCTTTTTGGAGTTACTGGTAGTACACCCAAGTATGCTTTGGTTTTGATAGACTACATGACTAAATGGCCCAAGGTGAAGTTTGTGGACAGCTTGAATTCTAAAATAGTAATTAAATTTTACAAGGAAATGTTCTTGAGAGAGGGATTCCCTGAAGAATTGGTGACTGACAATGGCACTCAACTGGTATCCAGGAAAATAAAGAATTTCCTGGGAAAATGGGGCATAAAGCATATTTTAACTTCCATGTACCATCCCCGCAATAATGGCCGTATTGAGAGAGTGAACCGCGTCATCAAAGAGCGACTACAGCTTCCACTTATCAATGGGCTGCATTGGAAAGAAGAGATTTATAACATGTTATGGGCCATGAGGACAACCCCTCACATAAGAACGGGGGTGCCCCATTTTACATTACTGAGAGGCAGGACTGCTGAAACAAAACTTAACAAGGGATAGATGTCTAGGAAATCTGTGGATACTGTAAAGATGTCAGGAGTGGTGGATTTGAGAACTGCAGTACAGACTAAATATAGCACTGTGAGTGATCAACACAGGACCCTAACGGTTCAGGTTGGAGACTTGTTAGCAAGGGGTTATCACGATTTTCAAGCACCCATCCGTGTGAAAGAAGTGAAAGAACATGTGGTAGTGTTAGATAATGGTAAAATATGGAATAAATGTTTTATCTCAATGGTGCCAGAATCCAAAGCTGAGTATGTGAGTAGAAAAATGGGGTTCCAATCTGACTCAGTGGTGCCAAAATCCAGAGCTGAATATGTAGGTAGCAAAATGGACTTTCAATCTGATTCTGCTCTGTGTGACAACCGGGTTAACAAGAGAATTTCTGGTAGGGTAAGAACGAGTCCTGTGAAGTTTAAGGATTATGACATGTATTAGCATGTACATTTGTCAATTTTGACTCCATGTATCTTGAATTTATATTGTTGTTTAGCTTTTACTCATTATGGTATTTCGTTTTCTTGTTTTGTGAGGGAAGAGGGGTGTGTTGGGATATGCGCTGGGCTGGGAGGTTTGGAATTCTGGGTGGGAATGTGCCATGTGTTCACTGCGTAGAACTCAGGGTGGGTTCTATTGAGGTTTCTGATGGCAATTGCTGCCGGAACGTCAGAGTTGGAAGAGGAATAAAGTTGAGCTCCTACCAGCTCCTACCAGTGTGTTGTGGACATCCTTGTAACTTCCTTTTCACAGGGGGTTTGTTGGAAGAGTTATCAATATTCCCCAATCTTCTAAAATGTTCTGATTGTCACAGATTGTGTTAACCTCGGATTGAGTTGACCATGTCACTGAGATTGCTTCCTTATGCGCTAATATATTTGAGGGAATACATTGTATGGAAACAATATTGTTCGTATTTAGATGGCAAAGATTTGGATGTGAGGCGAGGAGTTTGACTATGTTGCCTCGATTCAATACATATGTTACCTTGTGATGTGTACTCAGGGTGCCAAATTGTTGTTTAAGCTGAACCATCTTGAGTTGTGGTGTTGTATGTTGTGTCCATGGCCGAGTGGGCTGAGGACTCAGATAATCCATGTGTTTGTGCATTAGGTTTCCTAATCCTTGTTGAGGCATGAGTGTGAGGCCAGGTGCTCTATGAATCTGGTGTTGATCTGAAAGACCTACTTCATTAGAGTACTGCCTTGGTGGTAATGAGAAGCTTGACAAACTAGGATTTACAACTGTCGTTTCACCTGCCGTAGAGTGCTTAAGTGTTGCTATAGATTGTGCACTCGGGATGGCTGTCAAGGTGATTTTAGGTTCATTTAAATTTTCGCAGATTAATCCTATATCGCTACTGTCGTGCCCTGATGCAAGAGAAGTGCCTGATTTATAATGGTTTGTTATTGCCACTGCGTTTATTGATAAACATTTAAGCTCTGCTACAAGTTGTACGCCCGATGTAGCTGAATGAGTAAGTTTTGATTCTTTTGATATTTCATAACCTGGACTGTTACTATTACCATTTCAGAAAAAAGTGGGGCAACCCAGAAACCCACGGACATGGGTAGAACAATGATTAAAGACACAAATGGTACTTAAGGGGGGAAGTAAAGCCCTTGACTTCCACGGCAATAGTTTTTTATGGAACACTTCTTACAAGTGAGTTTTACTTATGCATTTTATACGTTTATTTTCTTTAGAACAAATCATTGTATCAAAGATCAAGCAATATCAAATGACAGCTTAAAATAATGTGCTCCCATTGGATGACGGCGCAGTGAAAAGTGATACAGTGAAAAAAGTGCGCTGTTGCTATATACAACACTATATACATGTGACTGAATAGTATGATGTTACTATTGACACTCATGCTACAAGTGTCGTGATCCACAATCAAGTTAAAAACAGTCCACATTGAAAATTGTTGATGTTTCGACCCACAATGCCAATGGTGGCACTGACATATTCAAAGCGAGAATCAATGGTTGATGTGTATTGAACTAGCGTCTCTAATAAGGAAATTTGAATGTCAAACTTGTTAAAACTGATATTCCATAGCTTTGGCTTCGATATCTAGCGTGTTGATGAATTGTTGCCAGGTTTTAATATCCAAAAAGGGATTAATAATGCAGTCACAAAAAGGAGAAAAAACTTGAAAGTCGCTAATAAACATCAATTCATGGGTACCTGAATTATTGACGATGATGTTGACAGACGAGGGAGTATGCAGATTGTCCAATCCTGGTCCATTATTATCTAGTGTCTCGTCACCTGTAGTTGAGCACGAAATTTTTAATGAGGTTCCTTGCTTGGAAGACAGTGCTTGTTGTTGCAAAAAAGCGATGTTGTCAGATGTGTAGTTTTTTATATTATTTAATAGAACACTTGGGGATGCCAAATTTGACACCGAGCACAGTTCTAGCGGTGCAGAAGAAATATCCTGTTGGCGGTTTACTTTTTGTGTTGATGGAACAAATATAGATGAAGCAATTTGCTGCTCAAATAAAGAATTCGAGCTTGTATTAGTTAAATTAAGCGGCGGCTGTACACTTATCTTGCGATCCAGTTAGAGAAGTTAGTGGTGGGTGTAGCTTTGGGAGCACTCCGTCAACCTCCTCAGTACATGGATATAAAGCTGCACCTTCATCTTCCATGAAAGAACATTTTGACAGCTTTTTTGGAGTCTGGGCTACGAAGCAAACATGTTCGGTGAGGATGGAGACTATAGTAGATGGGGAACATCGCTTAGATTTTACAGTTTGAGAATCTGAGCCAGAGGCCCTTTGGACCTTCCTTTTAAGCTGGGCTGGTAAAGGGTCGCCCCTGGATTTACTGGACCTCATTATAGTCAGAAGAGGTGTAAAAGCATTAGCTACAGCGAGTTTTTGATATCATCAGTTGATTCCGTGCTGATCGGCGCAGTTTAGGCAGCGTCAATGGCAGCTTCTGAAACTGTTGAACGGATATTGGTGCTGTTAAGGCTGAAACTGTTGGTGTTAAGATGGACACTCCGAGAGCGAGAGGGGACTGTGGTGTCGCGCTGCACGCATGCGACACGCCAGGTGCAGGCCGGCACAAACGGCTCGAAGACAGGGTGAGTTAAACTGCTGAGCTCCCGCGTATGCCCGCCTCTGGCGTCACATCCGGGAGGGCTCGCCTTTATTAACCAGATCACGTGCCCCCTGACTATACCATTACTGAGTGGGGTCTCAGGGGCGGATACAAACTTCACCCCCGGCCAGGGCCAACAATGGCACAGTCTTCATGACGCGCCTATTCCATCATAGGGGCGACACCACATTCCTCCCCAAACAGTATCTAAACTGCAACAGTACAACACATGTTAATACACTAGAAGCACAAAATAATGCAACAGTCTTACATGACATGGTCCTTCAGACAGCAGGAGGGCGCAGGATTTCGTCATCGATGATACTGAGAGTTTCCCCGGCCACCAGACGCACTGAGAGGAGGGATCACTGGGCCGTCTCTAGGGAATGCGCACTGGTTGAAGGTGCCTCAGGATCGACTCTCTCAGCTCCCGGATAGTCTACTTCACACTCTTCCCACACATCACGATCAGGAGATGCTTCTCGACCAGGCGCAGTCCTTCTCACCTCAGGAGATACCTCTCGGGCAGGATGAAAAATCTTAAAGAAGGACACATTGCTCGTGACGGTTTACACACCCCTCTGAGCAGTGACTAGGGTACCGTTCAGGTGTGTGATGATCCAGGACTCCTTTTCGAACGGCAGACTGAACTTGCTATTAGAAGCTCGATTCTGCAGGAGGACGAGGGCACCCACTCTTAGGTCAGGCTTTCGAGATCCCCGTCGTTGGCTGGCATGGTCATTTCGACGCTGGCGTCGCGCTTGAATATGCAGTTCCTTCAGGGACTCCGGACGCCACATCGGATGATGGGGAATCGAGTCAGCAACCATACGTCCCAAGGACAGGTGTCCTGGAGCCACTCCAGTTGTGGAGTGTGGCGTTTGTCGGTATACCCGAAGGAATGAGAAGATGGCTAGCTCCAAGGACTGGTGGCAGTCATGAGCGATGCGGATGACTTTGTTTAGGGTGCGCATAAACCTTTCCGCCTCACCATTCGCTTTAGGCCACCTCGGGGTTATCTTTTTGTGGGTAATTCCAAGCGACGACAGATAACTGGCTATTTCCTGTCCCTGAAAAGGAGGACCATTGTCAGTTCGTATCTCTTGGATAAGCCCATGAGTGGCCATCACTTTTTCTAATTTTGGGATGACCTCACTCGCACTCAGAGACTGTAGTATTTCCACCTCAGGATATTTTGAGTGATCATCGATCAACATGAAGGTGTGTCTCCCATCCGGAAGGCTCCCAAAATCCAGACTGACGCAGGCCCAGGGGTGAGCGGGTCGAGGTTCAGTGATTATTGGAGCTGGGGGACCACTCTCACCTGTGGCCTGACATCATTGGCAGGATCTCACCGCCTCCTCTACTTTCTCGTCCATCAGAGGGAACCACACCTTCGTCCTCTGGTGGGTTTTTGTTTTCACCATTCCCTGGTGCCCGGCATGCGCCAGCTGGATAACCTGGTTGGTCAGGGCTGAAGGGGTAACAAGGCGATGACCGCGAAGTAAGCATCAGGTGGAATCTTCATTGAGCTCCTGTCTGACATTATAGAGACTTTCCATGATTCGTTTAGCCTCCGTGGTGAGTACTTTCCACTCACTCCTCGCATTTTGCCACCGGCCATGCTTCAGAATCAATATGGCCCGCTGGAGGCACTCATCTCGTCTGATTTCTTCCCCCAACACCTTCATGGACAATGGAAGAGGGCATGACCTAGCAGTGACATATCGGACATATTCTTCCGTGTCCTCCGCATCATCTTCCTCTTCAGGGGTAGTCACCCGGGGGTGGCGGGAGAGATAATCGGCCGGGTTTTGCTCCCCGGGATTGTACTCCACGCGGCAGTTGTACCCCTGCAGCTGCAGCATCCACTTTTCTATTTGAGGGGGCGGTTTCAAGGCCGTTCCAGCGAACAGTGAAAGAAGCGGTTTGTGGTCAGTTGCCACGATGAATGGATGTCCACATACGTACAGGTGGAAGTGGCGACACCCCCAGTGGATGGCTATGGCTTCTTTTTCTATTTGGGAATATCGCTGCTCAGTGTCAGTCAGCGACCGACTGGCAAAGGCCACCGGGGCCCAGTCTTCTTCCGCCCGACTCCGCTGCAGTAAGACAGCTCCGAGACCCTTCGGTCCAGCATCAACCGCAACCATGGTCAACTTCCTAGGGTCAAAGAAGGCGAGGGTCGTGTTGGCGGACAGAGCATCCTTGACCGCTTGAAAGGCCATGTCATGATCGTGACCCCATGTCCAGGGGACAGAGCCTTTCGTGAGTTCCCGGAGAGGCTGGGTGAGGGTGGTAAGATCTCGAATAAAGCCAATCAATCAATCAATCAGGGGTTTGTTAAAGCGCGACTACTCACCCGTAAGGGTCTCAAGGTGCTAGGGGTGGGGGGGGGTGCAGGTTCCATCAATCAAGGAGGGGGTCTGTCGAAGAGCCAGGTTTTGAGATTTCTTGCGAAGATGGGGAGCGATGTTGTCTGTCTGAGGTGGAGCGGAAGGGCGTTCCATGCTTTGGCCGCGAGGAAGGAGAAGGAGCGGCCTCCCGATCTGGTCTTTCTGGTGCGGGGGACGACGGCGTAGGAGAGTTGGACTGATCGTAGGGTCCTTTGGGGTGTGTGGAATTTGAGTCGGCTGTTCAGGTATGCTGGTCCGGTGCCGTGGAGGGCCTTGTGTGCGTGGGTGAGCATCTTGAAGGTGATTCTCGCCTCGACAGGGAGCCAGTGGAGTGTGCGCAGGTGCTGGGAGTTGTGGCAGTGTTTTGGCAGGTTGAGGACCAGTCTTGCGGCGGCATTCTGGATGTTCTGTAGCTTGCAGGTGAGGTTTTTGTTTATTCCGGCGTAGAGTGCGTTGCCGTAGTCGAGTCTGCTGGTGACCAGGGCGTGAGTGACGGTCTTTCGGTGTTCGAGGGGGATCCATTTGAAGGTCTTACGAAGGAGGCGGAGGGTGTGGAAGCAGGAAGACGAGACAGAGTTGATCTGGCGGTCCATTTTGAGCTCGGAGTCCAGGATGATTCCCAGGTTGCGTGCGTGGTCCGTGGGGGTTGGCGGGTTTCTGAGGGCGGGGGGCCACCAGGTGTCGCTCCAGGCATCGGGGTTTGGGCCCATGATGAGTACTTCTGTTTTGTTGGTGTTTAGTTGTAGGCAGCTGTTTTTCATCCATTTGGCGACGGCTTCCATGCCTTCTCGAAAGTTGCGTCTGGCGGTGTTGGGCTCGTTGGATAGGGAGAGGATGAGCTGGGTGTCGTCTGCGTATGACACGATGTTGAGTCCGTAGGTTCTAACGATGGGGGCGAGTGGAGCCATGTAGACGTTGAAGAGCGTCGGGCTGAGGGAGGAGCCCTGGGGGACTCCGCAGGTGGTAGGTGTGGGGTCCGAGAGGAAAGGGGGGAGTCTGACCCGCTGCGTCCTGCCGGAGAGGAAGGAGCGGATCCAGTCGAGGGCCTTGTCCTGGATTCCTGCGTCGTGGAGTCTGCGTATTAGGGTGCGGTGGGAGACTGTGTCGAACGCCGCTGATAGGATGATAGGATGAGGGCTACTGTTTCTCCTTTGTCCAGTAGGGTGCGGATGTCGTCTGTTGCGGCGAGGAGGGCGGTTTCCGTAATGTGGTTTTTTCTGAAGCCGGATTGGGAGGAGTCGAGGATGTTGTGTTCTTCAATGAATGTGGCGAGTTGGCTGTTGATGGCTTTCTCGATGACTTTCGCTGGGAACGGGAGCAGGGAGATGGGTCTGTAGTTTTTGAGGTCGGTGGGGTCCGCTGAGGGTTTCTTTAGGAGGGGGTTGACCTCGGCATGTTTCCAATCGTCGGGGAACGAGGCGGTCGCCAGGGAGCGGTTGATGGTGTGGCGGAGCATGGGTGCGATGGTGTCGGCGGCTCTGTTGAAGATGTGGTGGGGGCAGGGGTCCGTGGGGGCCCCTGAGTGGATTGACTTCATTGTCTTCAGTGTGTCTTCAGTGGTGAGGGCTGTCCAGTCGTCAATCACTGGTTTCCGGGTGTCGGGGGTGGTTGGTGAGGGTTCAGTGTGTTGGTTGTCTTCGTCGAAGTTGTCGTAGATGCTCTTGATTTTGTGGTGGAAAAAGGTGCTGAGTTTGTCGCAGAGGTCTTGTGAGGGAGGGATGTCGGTAGACTCGCTAGTGGGTTGGGCGAACTCCTTGATGATGCTGAAGAGTTCCTTGCTGTTGTGCGCATGGGTGGAGATTCTGTCTTCAATCGCTTTTTTCCTCGTTTCTCTGATGAGTTGATGGTGGGCGTTGGTGGCGGCTCTGAAGTTGTCGTGGGCTTCTGTGGATTTGGTGTTCCTCCAGGCCTTTTCGAGGTGGCAGCATGTTCTTCTGGACTCTCGAAGTTCGGTGGTAAACCATCTGGCTTTCTTGGCGCGGGTATTGTTGTTTTTCTTGAGGGGGGCTATGGTGTTGGTGCTGTCCGAGATCCATCTATGCAGGGTTCGGGCTGCGGTGTTGGGGTCGTCGTTTTCCGCGATGGTTGGGGTGGAGTTGTTGAGTGAGGAGGTGAGCTGGTCGTCGGTGATTTTGGTCCAGTTTCTTCGTGGAAGCAGGTGCTGGTGTCTGTGGATGGTGGGTGTTCTGAAGGTGAAGTGGACGCAACGATGGTCGGTCCATGGGAGTTCGGTGGTGTGGCTGAAGGTGATGGAGTTTCCTGTAGTGAAGAGGGGGTCGAGGGTGTGTCCTGCTGAGTGCGTGGGCTCGGTCACGATCTGGCGCAGTCCAATGTTGTGGAGGTTGTCCAGGAGGGATGTGGTGTTGGGGTCCAGTTGGTTGGTAAAGCGGCCACAGTAGTTGACCATGCCGAGGAAGCTTTGGACTTCTGTAACACTGGTAGGGGCAGGGGCCATTTTTATGTCACGCACTTTGTCCGGGTCTGGAGTTACACCTGAGGCCGAGAATACGTAACCAAAGAATTGGATCTGCTGTTTGAGGAATTTGCACTTGTCTCGATGGAGGGTGAGACCAGATTATTGGATCCTCTGAAACACTTGTGTCAGCCTGGCTATGTGTTCGGCAACCGTTTTGGCGTAAATGAGAATGTCATCACTGACATTCACCACTCCTGGAAGGTCCATCAGCAACTCATGAATCACATTCTGGAATACTTCCGCCGCGCTTGACACTCCAAAATTCAGGCGGGTATACCTCCTCAAGCCAACGTGGGTGGAAAAGGTCATGATGTAGCGTGACTCTTTATCCAGCACCAACTGATGATATCCTGATCGAAGGTCAAGCTTTGAGAACCAGCACGCTCCACTCAATTCCCCGATGAGATCGTCAATCGTGGGGTGAGGTGTCTTTCCCTTTTTATTGCGGCATTGGGCAACCTCATGTCAACACAGATCCGCACCTCTCCCGGTTGATTGGGCTTTCTAGTGACCACGATGGGTAATACCCATGGGGTGGGTCCTGTCACCTTCTCAATGATGCCGGCAGATTCCAGTTTGGCTAGTTCCTTCTCAACTAAGGGTCTCAGGTGGAAAGCTACACGCCTGTGGCGTAACGCTACGGGCTGAACAGTGGGATCGATGTGTAGGTGTACTTCTTTTCCCCGTAATCTCCCAATCCCGTTGAAGACGTCTGGGAATTCGGCTAATATGTGTCGTACCGTCTCTTGGTTAATCCCAAAAGCGAATGTCACAACTCCGAGGTCTTCGGCAGCCCGGCATCCTAGCAGCATGCCCTGTCCATCTTCCGCCACGTAGATCTGTGACCTTATGGAGTGAGCACCATGCGAGATCGTCGCCTTGAATTTTCCGCGCATCAGCAGGGGTTTGTTTTGTCCATACGTAAAGACTTTGATAGCCTTGGTGCCCAACACCGGAGTTGGCTTCATCGCTGTGTAGAGTTCTGCCGACATGATTTAATGGTGGCCCCCGTGTCTATAACAGCTGTGATGTCCTGCTCTTCAACGCGCACCTGACATTGCAGAAGTGAAATGTGTCAATGGACTCATCTGCTTGTTGACGTGCCTGACGGAATACAAAACGTTCATAATCTTGATTCGCCATGGGTTCAAAGTGTGCCGACATGGCTCCAATTAGTGTGAGGTGAGTTTTGGGAGTCGGCTCATGTAGTGACTTGGCGATCCTATAAATGTCTTTCCCCCCTAGATGCATGAGCATGGCCCTCTTTTGGTCATTATGCACCCTAGTGGCGTCGAAGAACAGAAGCAGTCTCTCCACCCATTCCTTCCATTTGGGCGCCTGAGCAGAAGGTGGGCCCTCCACCAGGAAAGGTTCAATGGGGGGAATTGCGGACATTGTACTGTCTGTCCTGGAAAGAGAGATAGACCTTCTTCACACTCTCAGCGGCACGTGGGCCAAGCGAGGTGCTATATCTCCTTCTTGCTGGTGTGTTCCTCAAACTAACCTCCACTGTGCTGCTGGCAGTCAGAGTCTGGCTCCTGTGGGAGATGTACTTTATTCAGTGTCTCTGGGCCCTGTGCCACCCGTGCTGGCTCACCTTAGTTCAGGCAGTCTGACCCTGGCACCAGCCCAGTGCCTCACTTCACCCCCACCAACGTCCCTGGGGCCTTCAGTCACGTGTGCTGTCTCGCCTCCGTGTGGGACTCAGGAGCAGGCTGCCCGAATCAGCTGTTGCTGGGGCAATGTGTCACAGGAGCAGCCCCAATCAGGCACGCGCCGGTGAGTCGATGCGTAGCTCGTGGAGACAGCCAACGCGCTCATGCGCGCACGCTCCGTGGCACGAGCACCGCGTGCCTTCTAACAGCACTCCGGCCGGCCCCGAGCAGACGTGGAATTCGGCCGCCCACCTCGTCGCCAATGTGGTGTCGAGCTACACGCATACAACACGCCAGGTGCAGGCCGGCACAAACGACTCGGAGACCGGGTGAGTTAAACTGCTGAGCTCCCGCGTATGCGCGCCTCTGGCGTCACATCCGCGAGGGCTCGCCTTTATTAACCAGATCACGTGCCCCCCGACTATACCATTACTGAGTGGGGTCTCAGGGGCGGATACAAACTTCACCCCGGGCCAGGGCCAACAATAGCACAGTCTTCATGTTGCGCCTATTCCATCATAGGGGCGACACCACAGGGATGGTACGGGGGCGGGGGAGCACACAGAGTGTTGCAAGCTGCGCCGAGACCCAGCCCGGCCGCCTCTGCACCACTCCGGCTCAACCCTAGGGCGGTGGCTCTAACACCCGCGACCACGCTCACCACCGACCGAACAGAAATCTCAAACCCGCCTGCCTGCGACTCTTCAAGGTGTTTTTGTGACATTACTTGGTTGCGATTCCGCTGTTACTGCTCCTGGCGTGTGTGCCTTTAATCCATCGGAAGCTGTTAGCAGCCTTAGCCGTTCCCAAAGGTGTTACTTGTCGCTAAAGAAGTGCAGCATGCTTCTTTCCCTTGATCCTTTTGGGCTCTTTTCTTGGTTTTAGTTCGGTGCCGTCTGATTAAAAGAGCCATGTGCCTTATTTGGGACTTGGTCCTGTTAACAAGCCTGGCTGCCGGAACCTGTAGCTGACAACTTAATTTCTCCAATTTCACCGCTATAGTCAGGCCAGGGTAGCCAGGCTGGTAGGGCTGTGGCTTAGCAGTTTTGCTGCTTTACTGCTGTTTTGCTACTAAAGCCCGCTAGTGCCTACTGGGTCAACTCAGGCGGTGGGCTGGTTGGGCTGGTGCTGTTACTGTTAAGCCCGGATGAACAGGCCCACAGGCAGACAGACTGGCGGGCTAAGAGGCTGATGGAATGACTGGAGAGCCGGGGAGCAGGCGGAATTAATTAAGTTAGCGGGGAGCGATAAGGGTATAGCGGAAAGGCCAGCAGGTGACCTTGCCGCCAATAAGTGGCGGGCGACAGTAAGCACAGCGGGAGGCTGCCGCACTCCTTACCTCCGGCAACACGATAAACCAGCTGGTGTCTTGTCCACAAGTACCCCTGCCATGCCCCCTGGGCTCCTGGGCTCTGCCTCGGCCCGCTCCGAGCTCCCTGCTCCGCTCCTTGCTCTGCGACTGCAGCAACAACAGCATCTGACGTCAATCTGTGCAATCCAGTACATAACACAACAAACCAAACATATGGATTGGTATCTCCCATTATGATAGTGGTAACATGTCGTAAGTATAGATAAGTAAAAACAATCCTGTGGGTTTGTGCTCTCAGGCCCGGCTGTCTATCAGTAAATTCATCCGTTCCTTTCATCACTGCCCCCTCCCCCCCACCCCCAGAGCCACCCCATATTGCACAGAAAGTCCTCCACAACCCACTCCCATGTACTCGGGTCATCACCTCCAGTAACGTGGGCCACAGTCGTCAGTATGGCCACACTGTCCAGCCTCAAGTAGGAAGATCTGTGGTCATCGGAGTCACTTCTTTGGGTTCACATGTGTGGAGAGGAAGCCTACTGTTCAGCCTCACCTGTGTCGGATGCTCTGTGGTCTGCGTGAGATGAAGTCCTCCACCGGGACTTGGATTGTAGTACATCCTCCACCAACTTAGCACGTTCATCCGCTGCTGGTGGCTTGGTGGAGCGAGCACCCCCACTAGGCCCCACCATCCACCAGCATCTCCGTGGTGGTTCTGTGTTCTCAGCCTGGCAGGGCAAGGCATGCACTGGGTCTCCAACCAATATTCAGCATCCTCAGGGGAGCCAAACATGTGGATTTCACCTTTTAACATCATCTTCAGCTTCACTGGAAACTTCAATGCAAATAAGACGTTGTGTGTTTGGAGACAGTGTTTGACATCCAGATAGGCCCTCCTTTTTTGCTGTACCAAGTTTGTATAATCTGGGAATATATGAACACCACAAGATTGAGAGCTATGAGCGCTTTAGAATTGTACTGCCTATACGGCTGAGCTGGAGGAGAAACTACTAATAGAGTCTGTAAAGAAGCAGGCTTTTACTGGAAATGACCAACTAATGGAAATTAGAGGGTTTTATTGCAATGCTAGATCTATTCCCAAACATGCATTAGAGCTATGGGACTTGTTGTCCTCCCACAATCCTGACATTTGTTCCATTACAGAAGCATGGCTTCATGCCCAGGCTCTTCTTAGTAGTCCCATCGCCTTCTCAGAAAAATATAAGGTAGTCAGATTGAATAGAGAAAACAGAGTGGGAGGTGGAGAAGCTATCGCTTTCTCTGGCACCCTGTAGGCTTCAATCATTGATACCCACCTTTCAGAGAAGTTAGAGACGAGTGTGTTCAAGTTGGATACTCCAACTTGTGAATCATGGAAAGGAGCATTAGTCTACAGCCCCCCGGCCCTAAGAAAGATTTCAGCCTTAAGCTAGTTGACTGCCTAGCACCATACATTCTTGCGACTGAAACTTTTCTTCTATTAGGTGATTTAACTATCCTGGGGAGGATGTATCGGACACTGAGGTGAATCAATTACGTGCTGATTTAGAAATGGTAGGACTACAGCAGAGGGTAGCGGGACCAACACATATAGCAGGTAATATCTTGGATTTACTCTTCACTAACTCAAAGCTGCTTATAATTGATAGCCCTTAGCCTGTAGTATGGCCTGATCACTATTCAATTAGCTTTGAGTATCAAGGTCCCACATTATGGACCATCAAAAAAACACAAGCATGAGATTTATAAGACTTGGAGGAAGGTAAACCTTATAAACTTTCAGACCGCTTTCCAACCTCCAGATATACATAAATCCGACAACATCAACAAGGCAATTGCCAGCTACCACAACTCCCTCATTAAAGCCTTTGATTTTGTGACGCCTTCCAAAGCCTGCATTAGCAGACTTACTAAACAACAAGTGCCCTGCTATACGGCAGAGCTGAGGGCCGAAAAAACACAATTGTAAAAGATTGGAAAGGAGGTGGCATAGAACTAAATCCCCTCAGGATAGAGGAGCATATGAAGCAGCTTTTACAAAGTACGATAGGTAGATTAGGGAGGAGCGCAGAAGCCATATCATCTTGAAGACTGAGCAATCTAGCAACTCTACAAGGGAGTTACTTAAAGAATTCACAAAGCCAGTAGCCTGTAGGCTAATAATACCTACCTCTCAAAAGCCCTGTGAGTCTCTTGCCAACTACTTTGAGGATAACATTTCCAGAATATATGAGGAGTTTCCACCGTAGGCAGAACAGCTTGATAAACTAGCAAATTATAATGTACTGCCACCAAATGCCCCAGACCAGCTGGGAAGGTTTGATGTAATCTGCCTGGAACAGGTGCAAGAAACTCTGGGAAAGGTTAAATCCAGGTTGCCGCTAGATCCCTGTCCAGTATACATATTTTCTTCTTTGTTTTCCCTGTTAATCCCTTATATTACAGAATTATTCAATTAATCCCTGGATTCAGCAAAAATGGCAAAGGCTTGGAAGTTGGCATTAGTCCCCCCCATCTTAAAAAAAGCTAACGTTGATCCAAACGAGTATGCAAATTATAAGCCAATTTTGCTTCTTTCTCTTATGGTAAGGTTTTGGAGAGATTAATTAATAAACAACTCTCCAAATACCTAGAGGGCAATCACATACTAAACCCCTCACAATTGGGCTTTAGAACAGCACGGAGGCTGTCCATCTGACAGTTATCAATTCTACTAGGACATTGCTGGACTTGGGCACCCCAGCGATGCTGGTATTACTAGATTTATCAGCTGCCTTCAATGCATTCTCCCATTCCATCCTTATTAAGAGATGGTACAAGATAGGTGTTTATGCGAAGGCCCTAGAATGATTCGGGGACTTTCTGGCTGACTTAACCCATGTGGTCTTGACCCATCCCTTCAAATCTAGGACAGTCACAAATAATAAGGGGATATCTCAAGGATCCTCCCCTTTTTTATATTTATGTGGCCCACTTGCAAAGATTGTCAAATCCTGTGGGTTTAAAATAATATCTTACATGGGTGACACCCAACTGATGACCTCATTGGGCAAGACCTAGAGGCCTCCATAGCTAGATTCACTGATTGTATGAGAAAGGTGGTGGCCTGAATGAGTTTGAGTTGTTTACAACTCAATGGGGGAAAGACAGAAATTCTCCTGTTAGGGAAAGCGCAGGAACTTTGGTCAGAAGATTGGTGGCCGAAAGAACCTGGTCCGGCACCCTGCCCCAAGGGAGTGGTAAAAGACCTTGGCTTTTTGGTTAACAATAAGCTATCTATGAGGGAACATATGACTTCCATTTGTGGTATCCGTTTTCGGCACTCTATGGCTGCTTGTAAAAGTGTTGCAGTGGTTCCTGATGAGTTCCAGGAAAGCACTGGTCCAGGCCTTCACCATAAATCAACTGGGCAATGGGAAGTCACTTTTGGTAGTAGCCAATGAGACCAGTCATGTCCAAACTAAACGTGGTGCAAAACACTGCAGCCCGGTTGGTCTGCAAACTCCCACCTGGTTCTTCTTCTGTACCCACATTAAGAGCACTACATTGGCTACCAGTAAGAAAGCGTAGCCCGTTTAAACTCTTCTGTCTTACTCAAAAAACACCTCTTGGGAATGGCCTGGTATACCAGTGTACAAGGCTTTCTTGGTGTCATCTGGGTTGAAAATTGAGGTCTGTGGATAAAGCTCTCCTGAGCCCATGGCATATTCAACGAACAGGGACGAAGTTCATTCGTTTTGCTATTTAGCTCCCCATCATTGGAACAGCCTCCCTGTCTAGATTTTGGAAGGTTTAAAAAACTACTGAAAACATGGCTTTTCTGACTGCTATTAGCTACCTTACCTTAGATTTGCTGTACCAGCGCCAGGATACTCCTTCGGGAGTGAGTCATTGCGCTATACAAGCTGAGCTAACATATGTATCTTGGAGTTCTCAAAGTCCTATAGACCATGCTTCCAGGCTCTATTAAGAATGGACTCCCGATAACAGTAGTTCAGCCGCCTAGCTATGAGTGAGCGAGAGGGAGCCCTGTGGGCTGATGCCTGCCCCAGTGCTCTGTGCACCAGTTCAATAACAAAATATAGAGGTGGAGACCCTTCAAAGTTATTCTGTGATAAGTGTTGTTCCATGACTTCTTCAGCGTCGGAGCACTCTGATTTCTTGAGTATACCTATGATGTGCACATTGTTATAGATCAGAAGCCCCTATGCATCTTCTGCTCTGCGTTGCAGCCCCTCTATCGCCACAGCCATCTCTACCTGATTTTGCAATTCTATCACCGTGGGTGTCAGTGATGATAGGGAAGATGTAGTGTTTGCTACCCTTTTGGACATTTTTTTATGGCCCATGTGCAAGATCCTCACACCTATTGGCGCACTGTCAATTTTACCTTCCCAAAAAGTTTTTTTGTCCATGATCACCTGTAGTATAGTGTTGAACCTGCCTTTATATTCCTCCAGTGTGGCATCCACTGATGGGGGGCGGGGGCAAGGTCCAGAGAAGATGCACTCTGTGCCCAGGCATTTATGGGCCTTTCATCCGATGAAAGCTTCTGTACCTTAGGTTTCACCATCATGTATCATGTAAATAAAAATGTATCTACTGTTATTCAGCTGAGATACACCAGTACCAGGCAGTGCTCGTTTACTACTCTGGCTACCACTCACATCTCAGTGCGCCCTTACTCAGAGTCCACCTACAGGCACGAGCGCCGCACTGCATCATGCACCCCTCAGGACTGGCCAAACCTTACCTCCTCTCTGCTCCAGTCGCACCTCAGCTGATCTGCTCACTGGGATACCTCTGGGCTACCCTACACAATTTATGTAGCTTGGAGCCCCTAATGTCACCGATTAAAATTCAGGCGGGAATCCCTGAATGGGGCCAAGTGCCATTCGCCCCGCTCAACTGCAGCAAGAAAGTGGGAAATGCAGGCCTCCTCCTTCGCCTGAATTCAGATGTCACCGCTGTGGCCCAGGCCCAGCAGTATTCTCTCTGGGGCGCTCAGGCCTCCCCTCCTGCTGCACACCGCTCTCTCGTCAAGTGCAAGCTGCTGGGGTGTGTGCCCGAGGCCTGGAGCCTCTCTCAGGCCACAAAATCGAATGCAGATGCTTTTGCTGGCTGCAATCTGTACTTCGCCATCGGCTACAATAAAAGCAGGGTCTCCCCGGGACCACAGTACCCCAGTGGCGGTGCGTCCATTAGGGCGCTTGGGCGTTGCCCCACTACTCAGAACAAGCGTCGCGCGCGCGCCGTCACTAACTCACAATCACATTCCATATTCGATCCCAGGCGGGCCAGCCGGCCACCGGACCACGCCCGCCCGAGGCAGTCGGCTCAGAAGGGGGGCAGGGCAGCAGGAGTTCAATCAGTGCAAGTGAAGTGATGACATCGTCGTCAGGTGGTCAGCGGAGCACACAGCAAGAGTGCGCATGTTCTGTTTAGGGCGACCAGCCCGAACATGCGCACTAGGCTGCTCATTAGAAGAGCGAGGGTTGTTCCATGCCGCAGCCCCCGGTCTCCTAATGAGCGGCAAGTATCACTGCTCAAGCCTATCCTGGCGCTGCTGGAGCAGCACCAGGATTGGCTGAGACGCACGTGGTACTTGCCAGCCAGCCAGGAGCGAGCGTGACGTCGAAGCCTCCTCGAGGCAGACACAGCTCGTCGTGTTCACTTCGACAGGATGGCTGCTGATGTCGAAGGCGCCCTGGCACATGAGAGGGTGATGGGGCCCGCAATGTTAAGCCTCTACCTGAGAGGCACCAATAAGCTACACAAACCAGCCGCCATCCGTCTCGACAGGAGAAGGGGAAACTTCAGCGAGAGAGGAGCGTGCCCCCTGATGCCTCCCTGCTGACACTGCTGCCCATGCAGGGAGACCGGTCTGCCTCTTACGCCGCAATCACAGCGCCACCAGCAGTGCCCTGGTGAGAGAATCCCAGACGTATGCGCCAGCAGCCAAACAGCGGCACCCCACCCTCCAGCAGGGGAGACGACTGAGGCGGCGGCCACACTTTGCAAAGAGCAAAACCCTGCACCGGCATCTCCAGCACCACTGTGAAGCAACTCCCTAAAACACAGATGAAGGCCATCACGGGCACGAGGAGCGCAGCACCAGCCAACACTTACCCCCACACCTGAGTCTCCAGTAAGTAAACCGTTATAAGTGATGTATTTTTTAAAAAGAGGGTTCTTTTACAAATGCGAAAAATCCTAATTATTATGTTTCCCTGAATGCGTTGTCATAAAATGTTCCTTCTCGGCTCTGACAGTCATTTTAGAGAATTAAAAAAAATATGTGAACGAAAAGCAATTGCTCGGAGTCATCGTTGTGTAATTAATAGAATAAACCACAGTTTTATGGAAGGTGACTCTTCAAGCTGAAATATTCTGCATGTAGAAAGGGCAATATAACATTCTCTGGAGACAGATGTTAATATGAAGTCCATTCTTAAGCAGGGAAAATATATTCCTGCCGTCTAGCTTAACTGGAAGAGGCTGTGTAACTCGGTGAGAAATATTTCTTGTACAGTGCTCAATCTTGTTCTTTTGAGGTGAGGGAGAATCTAACATGATGTTTTTTTCTAATATATTGATTTATTAGTATTTGAACAATGTTCGAACAAATGAGCAAAAATGTTCGTATGAAACAGAATGCAGTATGCAGCAATAGAAGTAGGCACTGCAGTACACTTAAATAAAAGCAATTCATCACCAACAAAAAGGCGATCAGCTGTAAACATTAAAATGGAAAGGAGGGAAAACAAAGGACGCGGAGAAACGTTATTATAGTGAATTGGAGAGCAGTAAAAACAAACGAAAATCAAACTACCTTATGCCAGTGATATCTATACAAGTGACACAAGAGTTCCAACAACAGAACAAGGAAAAAATGAGAAGTGGCAGCCGATTTAAGGACCTTACCTCAGCTTGCTGGCTGACCACCTGCAACCACTGGCACAAATTAAGCACAGCAGGCACTGATCCCATAGTATGGACTCCACATGATACCCCTGGTCTCCAACCAATAAAGCAAGAACGTTTGCTTGAAAAATCACCATTTGTCCACTCTTTTTTCAAAATTTTCTCGGGGGGAGAACGCCCACGAACCCCCCGTAGATTGTTCAGGCTCGCTTGCTACGCTCGCTCGCCACAGTGCAGTACTACGATTGATTTACGCCGCACCACTTTCAAATGTCACCAGCCGCCACTGCAGTACCCTTCTGCAGCAGCCGGCCCCGCAATCCGTGTGTGCCAGCCACCAAGAACCGGCCCGTAGCTGCACAGGGTCCAAGCTCCATGTGCCGTCTCAGCATTCGACACAGCCGCCATCTTGTTCACTCACTGGGCTCTGGCTGAGTGCCACAGTGACTCCCCGGGTAAAACACTGTGGCTCACTACTACTAATGAAAACCTCCACGGTGCCCCAGTGCTCATACTTCTCCCTTGGGGGCCCCTGAGGCAACACCGAGGGCACAGGATCCTTGAAGTCCACGTGTTGGGCCGGAGCACAGCCCAGGCACGTCTTATGGCATTGCACACTAGACCCAAACGGCTTCTATCATATGTTGAGATTAGTTTGGAATCAGTCCTCTTATGAACATTCTTTGTTCAGCTCGTCTGCCATCTATGCCTGAGGAGTCGTTCTGTTGTTGTTGAGTAAAGTTTTGTTTCTATGAGCTTGTACAATCCGGAGATAATTATTTTTTCTTATTATCGCCCCATTTTGAAAAGGTAATTGTGCAAAGAGGAGGGCGCCCATTCTTGTGATAACGGTTCCAGTTTATGCTGCAAACAATGCTCAGCTGCAGATACTGCCAGAATTCATGTCCGCGTTGATGGTACTCCATCATGAGTTCTGTGAATGATTTGAATGTACCTTCTGAGTACACCCTTACCATTTTCTAAAGTCGATACTCATCTGATTTGGGAAGCCCTGAATATTGTCAGTCACCGTGGTGACGAAGTCTCTGATAACAAGGATTCCCAAGTATTTCAATTTACACGGTATCCATTTGAAAGGCAGGCCTACCCATTGCTTGTTCTGTAGTGCTTGATGTCATTGGCATATCTTTGCTCTCAGTACAGTTGATTTTCCACCCTGAAAAGCCAGAAATATTAGTGATGACCTCCATCAGAGCCGGTATGGATGTATCTGGTTTGCCAACTGCAGTAAGATATCATCCACGTAGAGCATTCATTTAAGTTCTCCTGCTGGACAATGTTTGCCATTAATAGTGGTTGATTTTCTAATGGCTACTTACCAGGGCTTCCAGTGCCAATATGAAGAGTAGTGGTGATAAAGGACACCCTTGTCTGGTGCCTCTGTTGATTTTGATGGAGTCAGAAATGAATCCATATAGTTTATCTTCGTTGTGGTGACCTGCTAGAGCCAGAAGTGTAAACTTGCGTCTAGGGCAAAATCACTCAAGAATGTAGACATATAACTCCACACTACTTGATTAAACACCTTCTCAGCGTAAAGGGAGAGGACTTTCGTCTCATCAGCATCGTGCATGGTTTGCCAAACTAGATGTAGCAAAGTCAACATGTGACACTGCGAGGATCGATTAGGTACCAAGTCCACTTGGTTCCTGTATATCAACCATGGAATTACTCTGCTCAGCCTCATGTCCAATATTTTCGCATCACAATTTAGGAGAGCTATATAGTTAGATAGTACATGACTGCTCATCTCACCCAGTCTTATGTATTATGGAAATGTAGGCTCTCTTAAATTCTCAACAGTAGATGTTTGTGTGTGTAGATTTCGGAAAAACTTTATCTAGAAGTTAACAGCTCAGTGTACAATGCTCTTTTGTTATATCTATCAGATTTGTCAGTATATTCCCGCTGAGGTAACAAATTGCAAGAATGGCCGCCCTTGCCATATGTTGTTTTAGTTGCAGGTCCAACAGCATCCCTGCTTTCTCTCCATGTTTGTAGGCCTTAAATGAGTTGTTGCTACTGCAGAAAGTTCCATAGCTGTTCTCATTATATAATTATGTCTGATCAATGTATTACATACCCTTGGAATAGAAGGGAGTTTTATGGCAGAGAACTCCATAGTTACTCTCATTACAAAACCATGTCCAGTCAATGTATCAAGTGTAGTGGGAGTAGAAGAGATTTCACACTCTTTTTGAATGCCACAGTGGGAGGGATTGAGTGAATCTCCAGTGGTAGACAGTTCCAAATCGTATAAGCACTTCGGTGAAGGAGAGAGTAAAGAAACTCTCTTTCTTGAACCTGAGCGGCTCTAGTAGAAGTGACCTTGCACTTTTTTTGGGAGTAGCAGCTTCCAGATAAGATGAGTTTCTGTTACCAGTATTTAGCGGTTCCCATAGTGAAGTGCTTTGTGAGTTATTGTGCTTCAATAGGGAGCCAGTTGATAGTGATCAGAGAAGGTGTTATATGCTTGAAGGAATTAGCTCCCAGGACCAGCCTGGCAGCCGCATTGAGCGTGGCCTTTAGTGGGCAAGATGGGACTGTGCTATGCCAGATAGAACTGCCTTTCCATAGTTGAGCCTGGAAATGATAAGTGCTTGCACCATATTCTGAGGGTCTTGCAGAGGGAAGAATGGCCTGAAGACTGAATCGATTTCTAGGAGTACAATCAGACATGAGTCCCCTTTATCCAGAACTGAGAGGGCATCATCCATTAGGTTGAGTATAGCAGTCTCCATACTGCAGCCAACTCTAAAGAACTGACTGGAAGTTGGCTGGGAGGTTATACTCCATGAGTTGACTGAGTTGTGACAGCACACATTTGTAAGGACAGGAGGTTTGTCACAGGACGAAAATTGTTCATGTCTTCTGGTTCGGCTTCAGGATTTTGGTATTTGTATAAGGACTATTTGTTTGCTGACCATTGCACCAGGAGGGACCTTTTGTGAGTGGAGATGTGGGTGACAGAGATCTTTATAATCATATTTCCCAGAGAGAGTTCTATCTTCTTGATTTTTTTCAGAGAAGAATCTTGACAATTCGTCACACGTCTTAGTTGAGTGCCCCATGCCTGTTTCAGTTTAGGGGAGGTCTGCTTTTTTATGATTTTGAACAAGTATTTGCAACTAGGCTCCCTGTTTAGCGCACTACCAGAAGTGTTATTGTTATGCCCTGCATAGTTTACTTATATCTTGTAGTTTATCTATCCTCCTGCTGCTCAGCCAGTGTGTATGTTTACTGTAGAATGTTGGGAATTCAGTGATCCACGGAATGTTGGGTGTCTGTGTGAGTGAGGAATGACAGTTAGAAATGGGCTGAGCAGCAGGCAGGCTGCCTCTGGTGGGGTTTGCTGTTACTTGAAACTAAGGGTTGACTACAGGCTAACCTACATCTACTTCACCTTTTTACCTGGATTACCTGTCTAATGTACCTGTGTACCATCTTTATGTACCTCGACCAGCTACTGAATAAAGGTATTTATGAACTCTACTTGGCTACCAGTGTCCACCTGTGTCTCAGGATACAACATTTATTTTGGCGACGAGCGAGAGTTGGAGACGTTCCCACTTGCCTAGTGATCTCCACAATTGGTCAAGGAAGCAGAAGATGACATCTTTAACCAGTCCAGAGGGTGAGAAGGAGCCACAAGTCTTACTAGCGCAGACAACTAAGAAACAATGCTACATCAAGCATACAATAGGCAACACAACAAGTAACACAAGAGGAACCATTGCAACAAGAGAATCTGGTACAGCATACTCAGCAACCCCACCAGTGTCCTGTACAACGGACAGCCCCAACGTAAGCATGCTGTACTGTGTGTTTGCCACAAGACCTGCGCAATCAAGGGAAGAATGTTCCTTGGTAATGACTTTAAACATGTTTAAACTGTGCTGGTATGTTGCACATGTCATGATCTGTCCTGCGCAATGCCTGTCTGCTACTGGATGTGATTGCTACTTTGGAGGTGCCAGGAAAAGGTCTTTACAAGTATCTACTATGTGTGTAGAAATCTCTGCAGTTGGGTTCACACAACGATTTGGATTTATAAAGGTGTACTGGCTGTTATGGTCATTCTCAGCGTGGAGAACTCACACGAAGGAAAGGTGTGGACTTGACACAGTGCCTCACTGTCAAGATTTGGGCAATTGTGAGGTTCTCCCTGTCAGTGGCTAGCGGCGTGGTGCCAGTTTGTGCTGCATGCTTGGCGCTTCACAGTGGCAGTATCATAAGGGGCAGAGTCTGGTGAGAGACATTGTGTGACTTTGATTATTGATCTACGCTGAGACCTCATGTCTCCAGATACCCAACCGTCATTTTCAAATTCTAAACTGGAGTAGCTCAATAGTACAAGCGCTTACCTTAGAGCGTTCCTTGTCTCGTGCTGTTCTTGTTGTGCAGAGCCCTTTGCAGCTGCTGTGACGGAAGCTTCCCTTCAGCTCCGGTGATCCTTATTGTCGTTTTGATGCACGCTAATGCTGAGAGCCACCCGGTGCAGCGTGAAAAAGCGTGCCGCCATCTTGGGGTTGGCAATCGCCCACCTGAATTGCTGGTTCACTGAGCGTCAATATGCCAACCACGTAAATTTGCCAACCACGTCTCAATCTTCATTACGTCTTCTTCGGTGGTGCGGAATTGGATGCCACAAGTCTTCTCATCGTTTCTACGATCTGTTTTCATCTGTTTTCATCTGTTTTCATGCAGCGCTAGAGGGTCATCTGATGATCTCTTCGGTCTGATCATCTGTCAGAGGTCTGTGGATGCAGTTTTTGGACACCGGTGGTGCGTGGAAGTCTGTTTTGCTATTAACTACCATCCGTTGACAGAATCTGTTTGTTTTCTTGCCATCTTACATGTGGACAGTAAGAAAGAGTAACATGAAGACCTACTCTTGTTTGGAAGTGGCAGAACACGTATGAGAGACTTATCGGAGTAGCTCTCATTTTACAACACGAACTGTGACTCGTTTAAAAAAAAAAAAAAAGATCAGTGACTCGTTTTTTTTTTGCTCAAGTGTGGCGTAAATATGTTCAAAACTGTTGGTATGATTTCTCAGTATTCTCTGCCTAGTGTTTTGCTGCCATCTAGTGCCAAGTTGGAATGTGACGTTTATATAGTAGAAATGAATCTCCAGTCCACGTCTGCTGCTTACATTTAACCTTAATCTAGCATGATCCGGGTGAGAGATCTCTCACCGGCGCAGTCTCTGGTTTTACTTTTTCCCTACAGAAATGGTTTTGCCTTGCTAGTACAATGTGTTTGTATTGTTTAGTATCCATGCTTGAGGGATTTAAGCTTAAAGTTTATATGTGCCAGCTTCCATAGTTTAGGTTTTCTTTCCCAAAGGTCGTCCTTGTCTAGTTTTCGTTAGTGGGTAGCTGTATTACATTCTCCCTTTCTTGAGGGATGGGCATGGGTTTGGGAACTAGTTCCTTTCTCATAAAGCGTTACACGCGGCCCCTACACAGGGGTGGGTTAATATGAGTTCCTTTCTCATTAAGCGTTACACGCGGCCTCTACACAGGGGTGGGTTCATGGGTATAGTTCCCATTTACAGTTGTTCGATTTGTTCTATTTGGTAACCCTGACACGGGGTATGTTTTTTGGGTCTTCACCAATTAACATAACATTTAACCCTTACACTGGGTTGGTTTTGGTTCATGGGTACGATTCCCATTAACAGTTCTTCGATTGGTAACCCTTACGCGGGGTATGTTTATGGGGATTTCTCCAATTTACATTTCATGTAACCCTTACACTGGGTTGGTTTTGGTTTATGGGTACGGTTCCCCTACACAGGGTTTTCATGGTTTATGGTCCCATATACATGGTTAAAGTCTTAGACCTTTACAGGAGGGTGGACTTTATGGGTCGCAATCCCAAGTGTCTGTACCTCATATGAGGGGTGAAAGATGGGTTTTTTGCTCCATTTTCACAACGTATGTAAGTTTCCTTATGTGAGGAATCTTGTTTATTCATTTGTTCCCTTGCATTAGGGATCGAAGTTGGGGGGGGTGTTTTTACCCTTTGCAATTCGCAACAAAGTTTTCTCATTATATTTATTGGGAGAGGATGGGTTATTTTACTCAATTTATTGGTTGGAAGCTATCCATTCTTTCTATTTCATATGGCTCTGACCCTCTCGTGATGTTTACATAATTGCACATCCCTGGGTTTTGAACTGTTTATTGCATTTGTAATTTTTCTTGTGTATAGTTTTTCTCTTAATCTTTACCTGTATTTGCTATTTTCGTTTTTCATTTTAAAAGGAGGGGGATGTGTTATGCCCTGCATAGTTTACTTATATCTTGTAGTTTATCTATCCTCCTGCTGCTCAGCCAGTGTGTAAGTTTACTGTAGAATGTTGGGAATTCAGTGATCCACGGAATGTTGGGTGTCTGTGTGAGTGAGGAATGACAGTTAGAGATGGGCTGAGCAGCAGGCAGGCTGCTCCTGGTGGGGTTTGCTGTTACTTGGAACTAAGGGTTGACTACAGGCTAACCTACATCTTCTTCACCTGTTTACCTGGATTACCTGTCTAATGTACCTGTGTACCATCTTTATGTACCTCGACCAGCTACTGAATAAAGGTACTTATGAACTCTACTTGGCTACCAGTGTCCACCTGTGTCTCAGGATACAACAGTTATTATTGTTTATATTTTGAACAACTATTGTCAACCTCTGATGACCAGCTGCCAAAAGGCCATTAATTAAATATGTTAGAACACAATCAAGAGGCAACAAAACAGAGTACATATACAAAAATTAAATCCTTTAGTTGATTCTGTTTATCTTTAATCAATTTCTCCTTCACCGAATACAGATAAGTGTAGCCAACGCGTTACGCCTGGTTACAGGCTTCCTCAGGGCAAGATCCTGTGTCAGGTCAAGCACACAGTAGAGAACAAACACGGCGTTGCAATTGACACAAAAGTATTCCACAAAAGCTCTTGTAGCAGCAATCAACTCAAAAACTCGGTCAGCTGCCGGTAGGCCAGAGAAACAGACTTTATGCCATTTAATTAGGAAATTACATTCATCCATATAGGGCCGTGTTCGGAAACTAGTATTCCAACTGCCAGCGTTTGGCGTTTGCGATATGTGACCACATATCGCACATCTAAATTGTGCTCTACTGTTTCTTTCTGATATTGAAGAGTTAGTTAGGGCTTTTTTTTTTTGCAATGTCTAGCCGGGATTTGAGGAGGAAGGCTTTTGTTTTAAAGATATGTTTCGGGTGTTTATTTTTCTCTGACTGTAGGAGTGACAGGTGGAGAGTTGATGGGTTTTTGTCTCCATCTTCTTTCCGCCATTCTGAGTTGTCTTGTCTCTTCATTTAGGTCCTTGTTAAACTACGAGCCAGAGGGTTTGTTTTTATGCCTCTTTTGTTTTGGAGGTGACACTTCATGAAATATATCTGACATGGTTGTATTCTAGCGTGATGTTAGGACATCTACATCGTATAGACGTAGGTGTGTGTTCATTTTTTTCAAAAGATAATTTCAGTTGATTTGTTTAGTGTCCCTGATCCAATGATTCGACCTGCATGTTTGACCTCTGATGGTTAGGTTTTTTATAGGTGTGATGGATAAGGATGACGTGGTGGCCCAAACAGTCGACCAGTAGTATGGAATGCATGATGATCGACTCTTTCTTGCCTGTAAGGAGGTCAACAGTAGCACCCTTGGTGTGATTTGAACCTTTACAGAGTCAAGTTAGGTCTTTCTTGCTCAGAAACTCTCTGAGATGGGCGACTTGGCCATTGCTGGTATCATTCCATTGTAGGTTAAAATCCCAGAGGAAAATGTTGGTTGGCAGGAGCGATTGTTGAGTGAGGAGTCCAATTATATGTTCGGTTGAGAGTTGGTTATCACCTGGCATGTGGTATAAAATGTGAAATTTGGTCACCTTCAAGTTCGTCATGAGGAGTTCAACAACCAGATATTCGAAGGTGGATTATTTTTCCACATTGAAGATATTGAGCTGCAAGGTATTTCGGTGTATGATGGCTATGTCGCCTCCTGCTCGACCCTCCCGCTCAAGACACTTGGTGGAGAAGTTGGGGAGGGTGGACTAGGAGGTTGATAAGTAGGGAGTAGTGGTTGTTCAGCCAGGTATCAGCGAGGAATAGGATGTTAATCCTGTAAGATAAGATTGAATCAGCTATTTCTGTGTTGTGATTAGTTGCAGATCTACAATTAGTAGTATACATTTTATGTTGGTTTTAGTTGACATGGTCATTTGTTCCGAGATGACAGCCACGTTGATATTGTAGTTTCTATCATGTCTTCTCTCAATGAGTCGTTGCCCGTGATTTTTGTATCCCATTATCGCTGGAATGCTTATAAAATAAAAATATATAACTATAATATAAAATCAAATTTTCTTTTCCTCTCCCAGATTCAGCTGAATGGAAACAATTCTCTGATGCTGGACGAGTCAGTCAAGGAACACAATTCCTATATAAAAGTGCAATAGAGCCTGTTCCGAGATGCCAATAGAGTACCCAATGATCAAAAAGAAGGGGTACAGACAGGAGTTTCATAGAATTCTAGTCCTCATAAGAACAAACAAATCAAACTTTAGCTTGTTGGCATGTCACCATATTTTACCTCATCGCAGCAGAGGGATTAGATGTATAGGTTAGATGTGTAGGATGCCTAGTTTCAGTGCCAATTAATGGAAAATGCAGGAATTTCCTCTGTTTCAAGTTTGGCAGGAGAAATTACCAATAAAGTTGCTGCCTTTTGGTCTGAAGCTTCCAGAACATTTTCATGGTGATGGCAGTAGTTCCGGCTTTTCTATTCAGGAAATGGGTAGTCATTTACCTATATTTAGACGACTGGCTTAGCAAGTCTTCCTCATAAAAGGTTAGTCCAGGATCAGCAAATAGCAGTTGTTCATCTTTGTGACTTGTATTTTCATACCAAATTTAGGAAATCCACTCTAGAGCCAATACAGTGTACTCAATACCTCGGAACAGAACTGGAAACAGCAAAAGGAAAGGTGTCTCTTTCAAAGGAGAGTTTTCTGACCATTTATCAGAACTGGCTTCTACTTTGTCTAGCTTAGTCTACTTCACACAGACAAGTGTCATCTTGTTGTGTTTTTCCTGCATGGCCCATTGTTGTTTTTCCTATGTTAGCCTAGTTGTATACGTTATAGGCCGCATTTCTTTTGCACACGTTTCTACATAAGCACGCTCGCATTTGTGCCACATTGCATTTTCAAACAGAACCCGCATAAGTTTTTGTGTTCTGTTCTTTTCCTGGGATTTAGTCTGAACACCATGGAGAAGGTCAAAGAACAATGTCCCTTATTATTCTCTCTGGTCAGACTCTAGCACATAGTCATAACATGAGAATACAGCTGCTGTTTGTGAGCAAACATGTCTTGCCATATAACTGAGGACAGGAGTTCTAAAAACACACACACTGAGCGAAGGTCCTGAGGCAAAATTACCACGTCAGCTGAGATTTAGAATGTCCATCTATGTATGGTAAGGTACGAGGTCCGCCACGTATCAAAAAAATCTTTGATATATAATCATTTAGCTTCATTAAGAAGGGATTAGGTTCTGAAAAGGAGCATACAATTGAACGTAATACCTTCATTATGCACAAGCATGTAATTAAACATCCTTTTTCCTTTCTTTCCCCCAAATTATACAAAATGTAATGGGATCCACAAAATACATGCAAAAATGGAGTGCAAGGAGTCTTGAGATTTCTTTTTTTCAATTATTCTTTATTTGTAGTCAAATGCATCAGCCCAGCCAACGCGTTTCCTCCAACATGGACTTCATCAGGGTTGGAATTGTCTTTTGGAAGATCACCAAGATGTTTCTCTATTATAACCACCGTAGCGTCTGTTAGATAAAGACTTTGAAGGAATTAATGCCTTCGATTCATATTGAGATTATCGTATTGATGATCACCTAGAAGCTTAATTTATTGCCAGATGTAGTGTCAATGCGCTGGTGATCACCGTCGCGTCCGTTCAATAAAATCTTAAAAGGATAATTGCCTTAGATCATTGCTAGCATGTTATCCGCTTGGGTGTGTGAGGCCGTCTGTCTATCCGTATACAAATAAAGAATAATTGAAAGGAAAGGTGAGTCCTCACATGGGCAATCTTACAGCCGCATGTAAGATTGACCCTGTGTAATCTGGTGAAAGAGATAGCATGTCAGTATGTTAGCATTGAGATTTGTTCATCTTTCCCTAAAATTTCTCCTCTGTTATATAAGAACGACCCTCTTCTGCAGCAAACAGGTGCATAATGTATTATTTGAACAACCAATGAGAGACAGGATATAGTTCTCTCTTTCAGAAAGCTCAGACCATATAACATTGGATGCTGGTGAGGAACGTTCAGCTGAAAGCAATACATCTAACAGATTTGTTCAAACACTAAAGCAGACAAGTTGAGGTGTCATTCCATAGAGGAACACAAGTGTGTGGTATGTGACAAATTGTTGGCTGGCATCTTTTCATACTGCGGGCAGCCACAACTCAACCTGTTTGCAACAGGAAAATACATTAAGTGACCTGCTTACACCCAAAGGTTTCCAGAACCAAGATAACTGTGGAATACTGTTTCGATGACTTGGTCAAGAAGATGTCTTTGTACTTTTCCCTCAGATCCCTCTCCGTCCTTAGGTGATCACCAGATTCAGGCTCAACAAGTTGAGCTGTGGCTATGTCAGTGGTGGGATACAGATGTTCAAGTCTCCTCTTTCCCACTCCAGAGACTTCAGAAAAGGCCAAATCTCCCCATAATGTCAGGCAATATCTTTAATCCTTTTTCAGAAGTCTCCTTCTCAGGCATCTTTCTTTACAGTTTTTATAGTTAAATAGGACTTTAAAGGTCAAAAGAAAGATTTCCCACCAGCCAATAAATGTCTCCTCTTCTGGAACTTAATATTATACTTTTTAAATTGAGTGGTCTGTCCTATGAGCCAATAGACTGAGCTGATTAGCAGCATCTCACTTGAAAAATAGCTTTTGGTGATTATTACATCAGCCAGAAAGATGAGGAAGCTTCAGCTCTATGTATGGGGGAGACCTATGGATTGTTTTCCAGTGAAATAAAATATCCTTAAGGACTAATTTTTCTTTCCCAAAGTAATTTCTGATTTCCACATTAAACAATCAATTTCTTTACCAACCTTTTTTCTGAACCCTACAACTTTGGCAGATATTGTTTTTTTGTTTTTTTTAAATGTAACCCATTTCTTTAATAAAAGGGATTAAAAAAAAAAAAATTAAAAATATTTTTAAAAATATTTTTATTTGCATTTCAAGCCGAAACAAAACAATCAACATCGGCAGATATTGTTGATAGGAGGGCATTATTACTATTTAAGCAAGCATTTGCAATGCAATAGGTCTCGCATTACTGAAAGTTTGAGCTATTGGCGTTGCATTATGATTTGCAATGCCAATAGGTCGAACGTTCAGTAATGTGAGACCTATTGCATTGCAAATGCTTTTTTAATCTTGATTTTACCTCTGAGATCCCATGACAATCTTCAGCAGACCAGTGGCCTATAGAAAAGGGCCTAAATGTTCCCCCTCCAGGTAACGACATGGATGGATGCTGCATTTGCGAGTGACGGGAGGGGAGGAGGGTGTGCCAGCGAGGAATCAAGAGTTGGCCAGAGCTGGCCAACTAAAAGATTCAATTGGTGATGTCCGCTGGGCGGGAACCACGCACCGAAAGGCGGGACAGATACACAATATTAACCAAACAGAGAAAAGGAATTTTAAAAAGCAGCCCAACTAACCAACCAAAAGTGGTGGGCGTGTCCAAAGTCCCTGATAGCCCATATACCGATTACAGCATGCCTCGCAGAGCAGCGCATGCGCTGCCCAAACTCGACCTAATAAAAATGATATATGTAAGGATTAACAGTTGTTTGTAAACTATAGAGCTGTTTGCACAGGTCTAGCCTTATCCAAACAGACTATAGCCATGTATTGTTATCCATTATGAAAAAGCGAATAGACCTTTGGCTGGTAAGCCAAGGGCCCATTCTACAAGAAGGGAAACAACTACTGATGCTCTCATGAAAAATGCCCCTATTTCTACCTTGGTAAGGCTGCCGCATTAGATCGACCCATACATATGCTAAGCATTATTGTTGGGACTCAGAGTCCAAGGCAGTTACATTATTTGTATAAAAGTCTATATTGGGGATCAAGCTTTAAGGTTGGGCTACCTTGGTTCTCTATTTAATTTTAAGAAATATGAGACAGAATTCTGTGTTGATAAAGAAAAGTTACTCGTAATCCTGATACTTCATCATGGCTATTCTCTCACCCTGAGCTACCTGTCTGTTTCAGGGCCACAGTTTTTAACCTGGTATTATAATGTTCTCAGCAAACACAAGAAGATGATGGACGGAGCACTGAAACTTTTCAGACACTCACCCCCAGTCACAGATCTGGGTTGAATCCATCATCATTCTTTAGCTCACTTCGCCACCTCAGTTCAGACCCTGCTATATGCCCAGACGTGGGTCCCTTGATCACTTTGCCACTGGATTCAAGCTAGCCTGGCTGATGAAGGGTGTTACCCAGAAACCGGTCCCAGGATGCTTGTTTCCGGTTCAGGGAAGACCTGGCTTGCAGTTTGGGCTGGACTGTTCTCATGAGGCACAGGGTCAAGACTGATTTGCATATAATTGGGTCTGAACTGAGGTGGTGAAGTGAGCTAAAGAATGATGATGGATTCAACCCATATCTGTGACTGGGGGTGAGTGTCTGAAAAGTTTCAGTGCTCCGTCCATCATCTCCTTGTGTTTGCATTATTATGTTCTCGCCTGTGTGCCAAAACGCACTGATTGACTTCATGCTGTACATGATGACACAGTGCAGTCTTCCATCTTTTTTCAAAGGGGCAGGAGCAGTTTTGACTGCTTTACAATTGATTGTATAGGGCCACCATTTTCTGATTCTATTGTTATTCTATAATATTAGTAGTGGTGGTGTTTTCAGTAAAATATACTACTTTCTTTGCAATTTGGCTTGTTGATTTAAAAGAAAATAAGTCTGTAAATATTTCCTAACTAGGTAAGTTAGTTTTCTAGTTATTAAGAGACCAGATTGTTACAAAAATGTGTTCCCAAATCCTACATAGGATCCCTTTTATGAATTCAGAGGTAATACCCATAGTGAATAAATAGAATTAACAGTAAGTAACTTTTCCTTGCTAATTTGGTGTTAAGTCTTAATGGAGCAGTTTCCATACAAAATAAAATCTTTTCATCAACTTTGTTCTCTGAAAACTCAATAACTTCTGGGATATTATGGCCACCTTGGTGCTTTTGTACAGTTTGCTAACCTCCTTTGCCCCAACCTTTGATCTTCTCCAGGGGTGCGGCAATTCCAAAGACTGTGAAAAGGACCAATACTGTCACCTCACGGTCTTCACCAGTGAGTGCAAAGTCTGCAGAGCTGAGAACATGGTGAGTACATGCAAAACCAAGATGGAGAAAAATATTTGAACCTGTGTTTTTTTTAATGTCTATTGGACTGCAAAATAAACATTTTCCCCCACCTGGAATATCTCCATTGAGCCAACAGGAAAAGAGCTTCAAGTAGCATTATTGAGAACGGGGCTTTGGCTCTACACACATGTTGACTACCCTGAGTAGAAGCATTTGAATGGGCAGAGGTTGTGCGCTATTGCCAAAGTGTATTCTGGTTGCTCACGTAACATGGCTGCCACATGCAACTGCCACAGTGGCATTCAAAATGAAATGGAAAATTCTACACCATGATGTAATCCGTCACAGCTTAAGTGGCACCTCATGGAGCAGTGGGCTGCATTAGCCATGACAAACTGAACTGCGCTGACTTTGCCTTCAAAATTCACAATACAAGGAACAAGTACTCCTACCGCTAGACTTTCAATCACCTCATGTACGGTTCAAATGAATCAGCTGTATCCAGCAACTGATTTGTACAACTGTTTTTACTTTAAAACAAACATCAATCAGTCATCTCTTTGAGCAATAAACCTAGGCACACATGTAAAACAAATACAGCACGGCGTGCAAGATGTGTGCCCCCAGTGAACCCTGGTGCAGTGGGTGGTGCAAATTTATTCAAAGTGAGTCACTGTGCATGTGTATAATTCATATACATTTACTTTGTTGTGATAACTAGAAATAAAACCATCTGACTCGTCTTAGTAAATTACCACAAATGGGAGTTTCTAGGGAAAATGTACCAGTCCAATATTTCACAATTTAGAGTGGGTAGGAATCAATCACGTATCACGGTCCCACTTTGTATGGTTATGAACACAAGGGGCAGAGATTTTCATCAGTTGTAGGCTACTCGTAATTTTTAATAGTAAGAGCCTCTGTTTATTTCTTGAATCCAGTCCTTTTGTCAAATCAAACGTCAACGTGTGTCAATGCCATGTTGTTCTAGGGTCCCCTCAGGACTTGGACTGGTTGTTTTAACAATGCCAAATGTCAACTGTGTACTTCTCGTGATTCAGTTGGGGATGCCTAGTATCAGGTATATGCTTCAGTTGGGAACCCAATTTTGTGACTGGAGACAGCTGGCTACCTTGTTTTATGTGGAAAAGAGGGACATAGACAATAGAGTGCAAAATGATCCTTAATGTGAATTGTAGAACATGCAAGAAGGGCCGGTAGTACTCATCTTCTCCCAGGGACAGAGGTTTTTTTCAAACAAATCTAGACAAGAGGTTTAGGAGCTCTCATCAGTGTATTCCAGTACCACCTTGGGTAATTAACATCAAAACTCAAGGACCGAAGTTCATCTTGCCGAACATTATTGGTGGTTATATGCAAAAATTTTATGTACCACAGCACCCGAACAACAGTCAACATATGATGTCTCCGCCCCCCAAGAAACAAAAAGCCAGGAGCCAAGTGTTGTAATGCAGCTTGTATTGAATTCAAAGAGCCGCCGACATGTGTTTCGTCACACAAGTGACTTCTTCAAGGCTAGTTGTCTGGTCAAGTAGTCCTGGTCTCGTGGAGCAATGTAGCACACTTCACAACGTATCAATAAATTGAAATAATCCAACAAAGGTTATCATGTGATATCCAGATTATCAAAAACGTAGTATTCTCACTGTCAGATTCAGGGTAGTCCAAAAACCAATGGAGACTAGGTACATAATATGAATCCTATGTGGCCAAAGTAAAGTTTCTCGATGGTTCATCAATCTAAACGACACAATTTCCTGGGGAAGTCGAGTTGTACTCCCCCGTCACCAGTATTGCCACAAAAATCCAATCCGGGGGTAACCCTGACAAGTCCCCTTCGTCTTGCGTATCTCTCGTGGTCTAGAAGTCGGGCAAAAATTCAGGCCTCTGCACAGTAAATCCGTCTCTTTTTGCGACAGTTTATGATCTGATAAATTAATAACAGATACATTGTCACTAGAAGCTGTCGACTGAACTGATTTGTATATTACACCTTGTTGTAGGGTCAGTTCTTTTGGTTGCGGAGGTTTACTGTGTTGTTACTCTTTCCCCAGCCTCTGTGACCCCTTCTTGTTTTTTTATGCCCACATTTTGTTTTGCAAAAATCATCCTTGTTCCCTCTCTGAATCTCTCCAATTCTGCTAAAAAAGAAGGGCTGGAAGGGGGTGCAGTGTTCACATTGGATCTCGCATTATTGAACTCATGTGCCTCACTTGTATCGCTAGTGATACTTGAAATGTCTGATTCACTAGCTGACCCTGAAGCTGGAGGTGGCCCAGACCTTTCTTCTGTTGTCAGCTGGCGTGGTTTAATTTAATCAAATTTACGTGCAAACGTAAAAATCCTACCATTGCGGTAGTCATTTTCATCCCGTTTAAGTTTCCTCATTGTCTTCCCTTTTATGTATAGTTGATGTGTCAGTAAGAGATACTTCAAAATGGTATAGTTCTTTTCCGTTCCTTCTTTCAGGTCTTTCAGGTAAATTTATAAAACTAGAGCAACTAAAGAAACAAGAACTGTCCAGGTGGTGGGACGCCACCATCCTTAAAAGATATATGGATCTCAAACAAGTCCCTAGGGGACTACGGGTTATTATATTTCCATCCTTTGAGGATTTGGACATAGATCTATTGAATGATTGGGAAAATCTTCTTTTGTCTTCATCATTCGGCATGATGAACATTCTAATAAAACATGCAGAGAGAAAAAGGGAAACTTTACTTTTGGAAATAGAGAAAATTGAGGCAGAGATTAGAGGTCTCGACCTGAAAGAAGGAACGGAAAAGAACTATACCATTTTGAAGGATGTCTTACTGACACATCAACTATACATAAAAGGGAAGAAAATGAGGAAACTTAAACGGGATGAAAATGACTACCGCAATGGTAGGATTTTTATGTTTGCACGTAAATTTGATTAAATTAAACCACGCCAGCTGACAACAGAAGAAAGGTCTGGGCCACCTCCAGCTTCAGGGTCAGCTAGTGAATCAGACATTTCAAGTATCACTAGCGATACAAGTGAGGCACATGAGTTCAATAATGCGAGACCCAATGTGAACACTGCACCCCTTTCCAGCTCTTCTTTTTTAGCAGAATTGGAGAGATTCAGAGAGGGAACGAGGATAAATTTTGCAAAACAAAATGTGGGCATAAAAAAACAAGAAGGGGTGGGTACCACAGACGCCAGGGAAAGAGTAACAACACGGTCAATATCCCGCAACCAAAAGAACTGACCCTGCAACAAGGTGTAATATACGAATCAGTTCAGTCGACAGCTTCTAGTGACAATGCATCTGTTATTAATTTATCGGATCATGAACTGTCGCAAAAAGCGACGGATTTACTGTGCAGAGGCCTGAATTTTTGCCTGACTTCTAGACCATGAGAGATACGCGAGACGAAGGGGACTTATCGGGGTTATCCCCGGATTGGATTTTTGTGGCAATACTGGTGACGAGAGAGTACAACTCGACTTCCCCAGGAAATTGTGTCGTTTGGATTGATAAACCATCGAGAAACTTTACCTTTGGCCACATAGGATTCATATTATGGACCTAGTCTCCACTGGTTTTTGGACTACTCTGAACCGAACAGTGAGAATGCTACGTTGTTGATAATCTAGATATCACATGATAACCTTTGTTGGATTATTTAAATGTATTGATACGTTATGAAGTGTGCTACATTGCTCCACGAGACCAGAACTACTTGACCAGACAACTAGCCTTGAAGAAGTCACTTGTGGGATGAAACACGTGTCGGATGCTCTTTGAATTCAATACAAGCTGCATTACAACACTTGGCTCCTGAATTTTTGTTTTTTGGGGGACGGAGACATCATATGTTGACTGTTGTTCGAGTGCTGTACATAAAAATTTCTCATGTAAACACAGAGGTTTTTTACCTCTGTACTATGTGCATATAGGGTAGTAGGATGCACTAGTACCATACAGCACCACACTCAAAATAACTTTTTGTGAATTATGTACAAAGAATAGCACATGCCAAATGTGAGAAAGTGCCATCTTTCTTGCATGGTATGCCCCCACTTTTTGCTGAATTGCTGTTGTACTTTGACTGAGTGTGCCCTGGGCTCCTCCCAATCAGGTGCCCATGGCCTGTGATCCTTCCCTAAAACTGCATTACAGCCTAAACCCAATTGGCACCTCTGGCCACATGTCAGCCCCTGGTAAATGGTACCCTAGGTACCCAGGGCATTGTGACCAGAGAAGGCCTCTAAGGGCTGCAGCACTTATTGTGCCACCCTTAGAGGCCCTGTACCCTGACACTCACACACTGCCCTTGCAGGCTGTGTGTCTTGGTGCAGCACAAAACAGAGAGTCGACATGGCACACATCCCTGTGTGCCATGCCCACAAACACACTGCCCTGGCATACCTCAGTCACCCCTCTAGCTGGGTGCCCTATGCCAGTGGTGAGGGTACAGGTGCATGAGCCCTGTGCCCCTACAGTACCCAGGTCCATTCCTGGGCACTGTAAGTGCAGTGCTGCCATTCCGAGTATATGGTGCTGGGAGGTCGTCAGCACGAACTCCACAGCACCATGATGGCTACACTGAAGACTGAGAAGCTTGGTATCAAACTTCTCAGCACATTAAACCCACACTGATGCCAGTGTGGGATTTAATGTAAGATGCACGACAGAGGGCAACTTAGAGTTGCCCCCTGAGCCTAACCCACAATCCACGTCCTGTCTGAGAGGCTGCCTAGGCTGCCACCCAGCAGACATGTTGCTGGACCCCTGGGTAGAGAGCCATCCGCTCTCCCGGGCCTGCAACAATGCACGTCCTGGGCGAGGTGCTAGGTCTCCTCCACCAGGATGGGCGGGGGAAGCTTCAAAGGCATTCCGCGTTTGTGAGCTTCCCCAGACCACTTGCTGTACTCAGCAACTGGTCCCCACTGGTTCTAGCCCCCACTCTGGCGGGAAGACTGGCGGGAAACACCAAGGGAGGAAAGGGGGTGTGCCAGCCTCTGCCAACCCCACCCCTCAGGTGGGGGAGGCGAGGTGCAGCACATCTCCGGGCTCTCGCCATCTTGAAGATGGGGAGCCCTACCCAATCAGGACTAGGATCCTGCCCCCCTCCCACTGGAGAGTGGCAGGATAGGGGTGTACCCACCCCAGGGAAGGGACCCATTGGTCCCTGTCCTTTACCTACCTGTAACGCCCCTAAATCTAGTATTTAGGGGAACCCTGAACCTTCCTTCCTTAGATCCCGAATTCGAAACAAGCAAGAAGAACAAGGAGAAAGAAGACCTGCCATGCAGCTGCTCACAAGAGGACGACACCAACTGACTTGACCCCAGCCCTACAGGCCTGTCGACCCTCGAACCTGCTCCTGCTAAACCCCGGCGTCTCCAGTGGTCAGCAACCTCGAAAACCCCGGAGGACCTGACTACCTTGTGACTCTAACAGAACTGGGACTCCCACGAGCAGTGGTACTGCTCAAAAGCAAGTAACAAACCCCTGGTGACAGCCAGGAACCGCGACTCCAGCACACGCTGCACCCGCCGAGCCCGGCCTGTGCCTGAGTGGACAAAGACCACGAGGACGTCCCCCCGGCGACTGTGACCAAGAATCCAGCACCCAAGGACCCTCCTCGACGATCCTGACGATGCCTGCAGCCTCAGAACCTGGGCCCCCTCCAACCGCGACCAGCAGAGGGTAAGATTTCCCGACGCGAAAAGACACCCCTGCACCCGGCGCTCTGCGGCCCCCTGTGCCCAACTCCGGGGTGCCTACCTATCCTCCAACTACCCAACTTACCCCTCGAAGTGGTGGTCGCACCTGAAGAATCTCCGTGCCCGAGCTTGCAGCCTTTGTTCAGTTTCCAGCTTCTCCATTGAAATCCATTGAGCGCCCGACGGCTCAAAAGCACCCTGCACCCAGCCGCCCGAGTGCCCCTGGGAGTGCAACAACTATCCTACTCTACTTCCCCACTTGCCCTGGGTAAGTGACCAGGAGCCCAGCTCCCACAGCCGCGTGGCCTGCTTGCCAGCAGCCACCAACCAAAGGCCCCCTGCCCGCCATAGGCTAACATTGGGCCTAACTCACTCTGCACCCGGCCGCCCCTGTGCCGCTGAGGGTGTACCAACTGTACCTACCCAACCCTGGGGGACCCCTGAGTCTATGCCCAGAACCTTAACTCTGCCAGTCGAGTACTTACCTGAAAGCCGATAACCTACATTTTCTCCATAGGGTAACATTGACTGGTTTACACTGAAATTTCTTCTAAGTGTCGAGTTTTGAAACTTTGAAATATTCACTAAAAGTCGTCCGATTACCGAAAACGAAATTACTCACCTGTTATCAGGAGAGATCCCAGTGCTGGATCTTGGTGCCCAGCACTGACCCTAAAAAGCAAATACAACTGTACTTACCGATAACCTGATTTTCCTCCATAGGATAACATTGCCTGGTTTTCTCCAAAAATTCTTCTAAGTGTCGATTTTTGAAACTTACAAATATTCCCTAAAAATCGCCTGTGTAACAAAAACGAATTCTTTCAACTGTTTACAGGAAATGCACCAGGGCTGAATCCAGGATCCAGCCCTGAGTAAGTAATCATACGTAAAGTAATTTATATCGCATTTACTTAAAATTCTCCATTGAGCTCAAGGTTAACATTGTGTTGAAATTGTGTTGCCCATTGCAACAACTGTAACAATTGCCTTTGCAAGTCTATTGCTAAATTGAAAGTATACAACTACAGCATTTGATTCTGAGAAAGTATTTTGATACCTATTGTTGGTTCTAAAATAAAACAACTATATATTTTTATATACAAAACAATTGGCCTAGAGTTCAGTTCTTGAGTGTGTGAGACCATTTGCTGACTGAGTGTGTACAACAAATGCTTTACACTGTCCTCTGATACTGCCTTACTGCTCGACCAAGCTACCACTTTAGAGAGTAAGGTTATATCTAACTTTAGCCTCTGCCAAACCTCTGGGGACTGTGGACTCTGTGCACACTGAACCTTACTTTGGTGCAGTATATACAGAGCCACTTTCTTACATTGGTGGATCAGCGGTGGGATACAAACTTGCATTTGTTGGACTACTTGGTTACCATCTGATCACACGACAGAACTCTTAAATTGCCTTTAGAATTCTGATTTTTTCAAATTGGCATTTTTTTACCAAACTACTAAAAGTCTTGTTAGGGCCTTGCTTAAGTCCCTTTAGAATTTTAGAAAATAAAAAGTCACTATAGTCAAGGGTAGAGGGGTTAGAACTTTTTGTTAGAATGTCTCAAGAAAAGAACCCAGCTATTAGTGAAAATAATAATGACATACAGGACATGGTTGAGGAGCTCGACCTCACCCCTTATCTTCATTTGTCTTTCAAAGAGATAAGGTCCTTATGCAAACTTAAAAAAATACCAATGGGCCAGCATCCAACCAAACAAGGGCTCCAGGAGCTCCTGGCTGAGTATGCCAAGGTCCACCCCTCTGAGCATGGTGATGACCAACCAGAGGAGGAAGGGAGTGAGGAGGATGGAGATGGTAACCCACCTCCACCACTTCCTAGGGAAGACAGGGTCACTACACCCTTATTTCCAAGAATTAACCTCTGGGGACCTAGGGGCCACTTAGGTGGTTCAGGTCCCAGAGAGGACACTGAGGATAGCCTCAGTGAGGAGGACAGCCTTTTAGTAAGGTTGGCCAAAAGACTGGACCTAGAGACCAGACTCCTGGCTCTAGAGAAGGAAAGGCAGGAGATGGGTTTAGCACCCATCAATGGTGGCAGCAATACTAAAACTAAGGATAGGGAGGAAACTTCTGATCCTAAAATCCCCAAAGGGATTGTCCCTAAATTTGAGGAAGGTGATGACATCACCAAATGGTTCACAGCCTTTGAGAGGGCTTGTGAAATAAGAAAAGTAAAGAAACCTCTCTGGGGGGCACTCCAGTGGGAACTGTTCTCTGGTAACTGCAGAGACAGGCTTCTGACCCTCTCTGGGCCAGATGCAGGGTCCTATGACCTCATGAAGAAGACTCTGATTGAGGGATTTGGGCTCACTACTGAGGAGTATAGAATTAGATTCAGGGGGGCTCACAAAACCCAGACCCAGTCCTGGATTGACTTCGTAGACTACTCAGTAAAGACACTGGATGGTTGGTTAGCTGGACGTAATGTGCATGATTTTTCTGGACTTTACAATTTGTTTATGAAGGAACATATACTAAGTAATTGCACAAATGAAAAGTTGCATCAGCATTTGGTAGACCTAGGTCTAATTTCTCCCCAAGAATTGGGAAAGAAGGCAGACCACTGGGTCAAGACTAGGGTGACAAGGACAACCACTGGGGGTGACCAGAAGAAGGTGGTTACAAAACCTCCCCAGGGGAAAGGTGGTGAGAATCCCCAAGATAAAAAGTCTGAGTCTTCTAAAGGGCCCCAAAAACCTGTACAGGGGGGTGGGTCCCAAACTACTCCCTATGTGCCTCAGCCTTATAGGGGAAAGAACTTTGATCCCACAAAGGTCTGGTGTAACAACTGTAAGAAGTTTGGGACACTTAACTGTAGATAAATCTTGCCCCCACAACCAAGCCCCTAAGGCAACCAGTACAGCTACACCTGGGGTGGCAAGTCTACAGATGGGATCAACAGTGTGCCCAGAGCAAATCAGGATGCACACTGAAGCAGTTCTAGTTTCAGAAGGGGAAGTTGAGTTTGCCACTGTGGCTGTGTGGCCACCCAACTTAAAGAAGTATTTACAATACCCCTGGGTTAATGGAACTAGGATAGAAACTCTGAGGGATACAGGTGCCAGTGTCACTATGGTGAGAGACACACTGGTTTCCCCTGAGCAATACTTGATTGGGAAAACTTACCCAGTCACCAATGCTGACAGTGTTACCACTAATCATCCAATGGCTATGGTGACATTAGGCTGGGGGGGGGGGGGGTTACTGGCCTGAAACAGGTAGTGGTCTCTCAGAAATTACCAGCTGCATGTCTGCTAGGAAATGACCTGGAAACCTCAGCCTGGGCTGAGGTTGAGCTAAAGACCCATGCAGCCATGCTGGGTATCCCTGAATTGGTGTGTGTGCAAACCAGAGCACAGAGCAAGAGGAAGGGTGAAAAAGTAGGTTTGGAGCCTGAAAGTATGGCCCAACCAACCAAGAGAAAAGGTAAGAAGACTGGGGAACCAGCTTCTGTACAGCAAACCTCTCAGGACCCCTCTCCTCAGGGAGAGGACTTGGACACCCCAGAGGGAACTGAGCCCATGGAGCTTGACCCTTACCAGGCTGAACTCTTAGGCCCAGGGGGACCCTCTAGGGAAGAGCTGTGCCAGGGTCAGCAAGACTGTCCCACTCTTGAAAGCATGAGGCAGCAAACTGTTTCAGAAGCAAAGGGAGATGTCAGTGGTACCCACAGAGTCTATTGGGAAGAGGGATTACTGTACACTGAGGCAAGAAACCCCACTCCTGGAGCCACCAGGAGGGTGGTAGTGCCACAGAAGTACAGGGAGTTCCTCCTAACTTTGGCTCATGACATCCCCCTAGCTGGACATCTGGGGCAAACCAAAACTTGGGAAAGGCTAGTTAGCCACTTTTACTGGCCCCAGATGCACCAAAAGGTGAAGGAGTTTGTCAGCTCCTGTGTCACCGGTCAGGACAGTGGCAAGACAGGTGGCCACCCAAAGGCCCCCCTCATACCACTGCCTGTGGTGGGGGTGCCCTTTGAAAGGGTAGGTGTGGACATTGTGGGTCCACTTGAACCTCCCACAGCCTCAGGGAACAAGTTCATTCTAGTAGTAGTGGATCATGCTACTAGGTACCCTGAAGCAATTCCACTTAGGACTACTACAGCTCCTGCAGTAGCCAAGGCCCTCCTGGGTGTCTTCACCAGGGTAGGGTTTCCTAAGGAGGTGGTTTCAGACAGAGGTTCCAACTTCATGTCTGCTTACCTGAAGCACATGTGGAAGGAGTGTGGAGTGCAGTACAAGTTTACTACACCATACCATCCACAAACCTATGGCCTTGTTGAGAGGTTCAACAAGACATTAAAGGGCATGATCATGGGACTCCCTGAAAAACTCAAAAGGAGATGGGATGTCCTGTTGCCATGCCTGCTTTTCGCTTACAGAGAGGTGCCACAGAAGGGAGTAGGGTTTTCCCCCTTTTGAACTTCTGTTTGGTCACCCTGTGAGGGGACCACTCTGTCTTGTGAAAGAGGGTTGGGAGAGGCCTCTCCAAGAACCCAAGCAAGACATTGTGGACTATGTACTTGGCCTAAGGTCCAGAATGGCTGAGTACATGGAAAAGGCATCCAAGAATCTTGAGGCCAGCCAGGAGCTTCAGAAGCACTGGTATGACCAAAAGGCTGCACTGGTTGAATTTCAACCTGGGCAACAGGTGTGGGTTTTGGAGCCAGTGGCACCAAGGGCACTCCAGGACAGATGGAGTGGCCCTTACCCTATCCTGGAGAAAAAGAGTGAGGTCACTTACTTAGTTGACCTGGGCACTAGCAGGACACCCAAAAGGGTTATCCATGTGAACCGCCTTAAGCTCTACAATGACAGGGCTGACATCACAATGCTGATGGTGACTGATGAGGAACAGGAAGCAGAGAGTGAACCTCTCCCTGATCTCCTCTCCTACAGCCCAAAAGATGGGTCAGTAGATGGAGTAGTCTTTTCAGACACCCTCTCTGCCCAACAGCAGGCTGACTGCAAGCAAGTCTTGCAGCAGTATGCTAGCCTCTTTTCCCTGACCCCTGGTCTGACAAACTGGTGTACCCATGATGTGGACACTGGTGACAGTGCACCTGTCAAGAACAAGATCTATCGACAGTCAGACCAAGTCAAGGAAAGCATCAAAGCTGAGGTCAGCAAGATGCTGGAGTTAGGGGTTATTGAACCCGCTGAGAGCCCCTGGGCCAGCCCAGTGGGTCTGGTCCCCAAACCTCATCCACAGGGTGGAAAGAGAGAAATGAGGTTCTGTGTGGACTATAGAGGGCTCAACTCTGTCACCAAGACAGATGCTCACCCCATTCCAAGAGCAGATGAGTTGATAGACAAACTAGGGGCAGCCAATTTTCTCAGTACCTTTGACTTAACTGCAGGGTACTGGCAGATTGGCATGGCCCCAGGAGCAAAAGAAAAGACAGCATTCTCCACACCTGATGGGCACTATCAGTTCACTGTGATGCCTTTTGGGTTAAAGAATGCCCCTGCCACCTTCCAGAGGTTGGTGAATCAAGTCCTTGCTGGGTTGGAGTCCTTTAGTGCAGCTTATCTTGATGATATTGCTGTCTTTAGCTCCACCTGGCAGGATCACCTGATCCACCTTGGGAAGGTTTTGAAGGCCCTGCAAACTGCAGGCCTAACTATCAAGGCATCCAAATGCCAGATAGGGCAGGGAACTGTGGTGTACTTGGGCCACCTTGTTGGTGGAGGCCAGGTACAACCCTTTCAACCCAAGATCCAGGCCATCCTGGACTGGGAAGCTCCCACAACCCAGACTCAAGTCAGGGCATTCCTTGGCTTGACTGGGTACTACAGGAGGTTTGTGAAGGGGTATGGGTCCATTGTGACTCCCCTCACAGAACTTACCTCCAAGAAAATGCCCAAGAAGGTTAACTGGACAGTTGGTTGCCAAAAGGCTTTTGACACCCTGAAAGAAGCAATGTGCTCAGCACCAATTCTAAAAGCTCCAGATTATGCCAAGCAGTTCATAGTGTAGACTGATGCCTCTGAGCTAGGGATAGGAGCGGTCCTATCCCAGACCAATGATGAAGGCCAAGCCCAACCTGTTGCTTTTATAAGCAGGAGGCTTCTCCCCAGAGAGCAGCGTTGGAGTGCCATTGAGAGGGAGGCCTTTGCTGTGGTTTGGTCCCTGAAGAAGTTGAGACCATACCTGTTTGGTACTCACTTCCTGGTTCAAACTGACCACAGACCTCTCAGATGGCTAATGCAAATGAAAGGGGAAAATCCAAAACTTTTGAGGTGGTCCATCTCCCTACAGGGAATGGACTTTGAAGTGGAACACAGACCTGGGACTGCCCATGCCAATGCAGATGGACTTTCTAGGTTCTTCCACTTAGACAATGAAGACTCCATAGGGCAAGGTTAGTCTCATCACCTTTCGTTTGGGGGGGGGGGGTTGTGTGAGAAAGTGCCATCTTTCTTGCATGGTATGCCCCCACTTGTTGCTGAATTGCTGATGTACTTTGACTGAGTGTGCCCTGGGCTCCTGCCAATCAGGTGCCCAGGGCCTGTGTTCCTTCCCTAAAACTGCATTACAGCCTAAACCCAATTGGCACCTCTGGCCACATGTCAGCCCCTGGTAAATGGTACCCTAGGTACCCAGGTCATTGTGACCAGAGAAGGCCTCTAAGGGATGCAGCACTTATTGTGCCACCCTTAGAGGCCCTGTACCCTGACACACACACATTGCCCTTGCAGGCTGAGTGTCTTGGTGCAGAGCAAAACAGAGAGTCGACATGGCACACATCCCTGTGTGCCATGCCCACAAACACACTGCCCTGGCATACCTGTCACCCCTCTAGCTGGGTGCCCTATGCCAGTGGTGAGGGTACAGGTGCATGAGCCCTGTGCCCCTACAGTACCCAGGTCCATTCCTGGGCACTGTAAGTGCAGTGCTGCCATTCCGAGTATATGGTGCTGGGAGGTCGTCAGCACGAACTCCACAGCACCATGATGGCTACACTGAAGACTGAGAAGTTTGGTATCAAACTTCTCAGCACATTAAACCCACACTGATGCCAGTGTGGGATTTAATGTAAGATGCACGACAGAGGGCAACTTAGAGTTGCCCCCTGAACCTAACCCACAATCCACGTCCTGTCTGAGAGGCTGCCTAGGCTGCCACCCAGCAGACATGTTGCTGGACCACTGGGTAGAGAGCCATCCGCTCTCCCGGGCCTGCAACAATGCACGTCCTGGGCGAGGTGCTAGGTCTCCTCCCCCAGGATGGGCAGGGGGAAGCTTCAAAGGCATACCGCCTTTGTGAGCTTCCCCAGACCACTTGCTGTACTCAGCAACTGGTCCCCACTGGTTCTAGCCCCCACTCTGGCGGGAAGACTGGCGGGAAACACCAAGGAAGGAAAGGGGGTGTGCCAGCCTCTGCCAACCCCACCCCTCAGGTGGGGGAGGCGAGGTGAAGCACATCTCCGGGCTCTCGCCATCTTGAAGATGGGGAGCCCTGCCCAATCAGGACTAGGCTCCTGCCCCCCTCCCACTGGAGAGTGGCAGGATAGGGGGTGTACCCACCCCAGGGAAGGGACCCATTGGTCCCTGCCCTTTACCTACCTATAACGCCCCTAAATCTAGTATTTAGGGGCACCCTGAACCTTCCTTCCTCAGATCCCGAATTCGAAACAAGCAAGAAGAACAAGAAGAAAGAAGACCTGCCGTGCAGCTGCTCACAAGAGGACGACACCAACTGACTTGGCCCCAGCCCTACAGGCCTGTCGACCCTCGAACCTGCTCCTGCTAAACCCCGGCGTCTCCAGTGGTCAGCAACCTCGAAAACCCCGGAGGACCTGACTGCCTTGTGACTCTAAAAGAACTGGGACTCCCACGAGCAGTGGTACTGCTCAAAAGCAAGTAACAAACCCCTGGTGCCAGCCAGGAACCGCGACTCCAGCACACTCTGCACCCGCCCGAGCCCGGCCTGTGCCTGAGTGGACAAAGACCACGAGGACATCCCCCCGGCGACTGTGACCAAGAATCCAGCACCCAAGGACCCTCCTCGATGATCCTGACGACGCCTGCAGCCTCAGAACCTGGGCCCCCTGCAACCGCGACCAGCAGAGGGTAAGATTTCCCGACGCGAAAAGACACCCCTGCACCCGGCGCCCTGCGGCCTCCTGTGCCCAACTCCGGGGTGCCTACCTATCCTCCAACTACCCAACTTACCCCTCGAAGTGGTGGTCGCACCTGAAGAATCTCCGTGCCCGAGCTTGCAGCCTTTGTTCAGTTTCCAGCTTCTCCATTGAAATCCATTGAGCGCCCGACGTCTCAAAAGCACCCTGCACCCAGCCGCCCGAGTGCCCCTGGGAGTGCAACAACTACCCTACTCTACTTCCCCACTTGTCCTGGGTAAGTGACCAGGAGCCCAGCTCCCACAACCGCGTGGCCTGCTTGCCAGCAGCCACCAACCAAAGGCCCCCTGCCCGCCATAGGCTAACATTGGGCCTAACTCACTCTGCACCCGGCCGCCCTGTGCCGCTGAGGGTGTACCAACTGTACCTACCTGACCCTGGGGGACCCCTGAGTCTATGCCCAGAACCTTAACTCTGCCAGTCGAGTACTTACCTGAAAACCGATAACCTACATTTTCTCCATAGGGTAACATTGACTGGTTTACACTAAAATTTCTTCTGTGTCGAGTTTTGAAACTTTAAAATAATCACTAAAAATCGTCCGATCAACGAAAACGAAATTACTCACCTGTTATCAGGAGAGATCCCAGTGCTGGATCTTGGTGCCCATCACTGACCCTGAAAAGCAATTACAACTGTACTTACCGATAACTTGATTTTCCTCCATATGATAACATTGCCTGGTTTTCTCCAGAAATTCTTCTGTGTCGATTTTTGAAACATACAAATATTCCTTAAAAATCGCCTGTGTAACAAAAACGATTTCTTTCAACTGTTTACAGGAAATGCACCAGGGCTGAATCCAGGATCCAGCCCTGAGTAAGAAAATCATACGTAAAGTAATTGATATTGCATTTACTTAAAATAACCCATTGAGCTCAATGTTATAATTGTGTTTGAATTGTGTTGCCTATTGCAACAACTGTAACTGCTGAATCTAAAAGTCTATTGCTTATTGAAAGTATACAACTACAGCATTTGATTCTGAGAAAGTATTTTGATACCTCTTGTTGGTTCTAAAAATAAAACTATATATTTTTCTATACAAAACAATTGGCCTAGAGTTCAGTTCTTGAGTGTGTGAGACCATTTGCTGACTGAGTGTGTACAACAAATGCTTTACACTGTCCTCTGATACTGCCTTACTGCTCGACCAAGCTACCACTTTAGAGGATAAGGTTATATCTAACTTTAGCCTCTGCCAAACCTCTGGGGACTGTGGACTCTGTGCACACTGAACCTTACTTTGGTGCAGTATATACAGAGCCACTTTCTTACACCAAATTAGAAGTGCGATCAGTCAAAACCATTACTACCCTCTCTAGTTTTGTACGTTGTATGGTGATCAGCACTCTTTTGGTTGCGGAATACGCAGACCATACACTACTACCAAATAGTGATTATGGCAACCTTTGATGACAACAGAAACAAGTTCGTAGAGGAACTATTCAATGAGCAAATCAACCTCAAGAAGGAAACACACACTGGTTACAACTATGAGGGCTTAAGACATAAATTTATAAAACTAGAGCGACTAAAGAAACAAGAACTGTCCAGGTGGTGGGACGCCACCATCCTTAAAAGATATATGGATCTCAAACAAGTCCCTAGGGGACTACAGGTTATTATATTTCCATCCTTTGAGGATTTGGACATAGATCTATTGAATGATTGGGAAAATCTTCTTTTGTTTTCATCATTCGGCATGATGAACATTCTAATAAAACATGCAGAGAGAAAGAGGGAAACTTTACTTTTGGAAATAGAGAAAATTGAGGCAGAGATTAGAAGTCTCGACCTGAAAGAAGGAATGGAAAAGAACTATACCATTTTGAAGGATGTCTTACTGACACATCAACTATACATGAAAGGGAAGAAAATGAGGAAACTTAAACGGGGTGAAAATGACTACCGCAATGGTAGGATTTTTACGTTTGCACGTAAATTTGATGGAATTAAACCACACCAGCTGACAATGGAAGAAAGGTCTGGGCCACCTCCAGGTTCAGGGTCAGTTAGTGAATCAGACATTTCAAGTATCACTAGCGATACAAGTGAGGCACATGAGTTCAATAATGCATGATCCAATGTGAACACTGCACCCCCTTCCAGCTCTTCTTTTTTAGCAGAATTGGAGAGATTCAGAGAGGGAACAAGGATGGGTTTTGCAAAACAAAATGTGGACATAAAAAAACAAGTAGGGGTGGGTACCACAGACGCCAGGGAAAGAGTAACAACACGGTCAATATCCCGCAACCAAAAGAACTGACCCTACAACAAGGTGTAATATACGAATCAGTTCAGTCGACAGCTTCTAGTGACAATGCATCTATTATTAATTTATCGGATCATGAACTGTCGCAAAAAGAGACGGATTTACTGTGCAGAGGCCTGATGTTTGCCCAACTTCTAGACCATGAGAGATACGCGAGACGCGAGACGAAGGAGACTTATCGGGGTTATCCCCGGATTGGATTTTTGTGGCAATACTGGTGACGAGAGAGTACAACTCGACTTCCCCAGGAAATTGTGTCGTTTGGATTGATGAACCATCGAGAAATTTACCTTTGGCTGCATAGGATTCATATTATGGACCTTGTCTCCACTGGTTTTTGGACTACTCTGAACCTAACAGTGAGAATACTACGTTGTTGATAATCTGGATATCACATGATAACCTTTGTTGGATTATTTAAATTTATTGACACGTTATGAAGTGTGCTACATTGCTCCACGAGACCAGGACTACTTGACCAGACAACTAGCTTTGAAGAAGTCACTTGTGTGACGAAACACGTGTCGGCTGCTCTTCGAATTTAATACAAGCTGCATTACAACACTTGGCTCCTGAGGTTTTGTTTTTTGGGAGGCGGAGACATCATATGTTGACTGTTGTTCGAGTGCTGTGGTATATATAATTTATCATGTAAACACGGAGGTTTTTTACCTCTGTACTATGATGCACTAGTACCATACACCACCACACTCAAAATAACTTTTTGTGAATTTTGTACAAAGAATAGCACATGCCAAATTAGAAGTGCGATCAGTCAAAACCATCACTACCCTTTCTAGTTTTGTACATTGGTGGTTGTATGATTGTATATTCTGAAGACAAACTGTGACCATTCTTGTCAGCATCTAAATTTGATGAGAAGATTTAATCAGTGATATCGTTTGTATGTACCCAATCGTCTCAGTAAGCTTCCACACTGAAGCGGTTTACCTTTGTTACAGAAATTCTATGTTTTAGGCCAGCAGTGGAGAGTGTCTGATTTCTAACATCTACAGCAGCTCAATTTCTTGCTTATAACTAGCAGAGAAGAGCGTCTGGCTCTGTGACCTCTGCTCGGTGAGTCGGGCTTTTGGCACGCTGACTAAAATGCATCATTCCCACGGCGAAAGTTCATGGGTATTGTAGTTTTTGGATATGATACTCATGGAGAGTGACAATCTTTACACTTTATTGGAAACAAGATATGGACCTCTAAATTAAGAATGTAAAGATTATTTTGACTAACTTAACCCCACTCAAAACAGGGGTATCAACTCAAAAGCTGTATTATTATTCATAAATGGGGAGGGGCAAAGGATAATAGAGGGAAGAAGTAGGGAGTGCAAGGGAAAAAGTGACCCATATTTGTTTAAGATGAAAGCTCGGTAAGACATCAAATGATCACACTCTTCTTATTTTAGACAGTCATTAAGACCGGAGATGATTGTGTTATATTTCAGTATCATTGTTGCTTCCTTCTTCAAAAGCAGATTTTCAGTATTCCTCCCTATCAAATCGTTTTTGATTGAGTAAATCACAGTCCATTTCAACTCCAGTTCTTTGTGTTCCTGTTCTAAATAATTTTCACAAGTGGGGCTGTAGCAACCTTGCATAAAATTCTGAGCAAAGACCTGGCAAAGAGGCTTACAGCATTCCCTGATAGAATATTTTTTTGTTCAATATATTGGGAATAATTGTCTTATACATTTTGAAATGTATCCTAGTTTGTGGAGTGACCTTTTACCTCAAAGTTGTTATGGGGTATAACAGTATCTCCTTTTGAACTAAGATGCTGTTCAGACAGTATCTATTTTTGGAAGGGTGTTCTGAGGGATACATTAGTAAACTGGCTGCTAGAAACTTTAGAGGTGTTAGCCATTCACATGGACATCCTTCCTTTCAAAGCTCTATTGAGTTCTTTGCGAGAGACTTTCTTGACTAGATGACATGTGTCTAAGGTGTCCCGGAATTCATTATATAAACCTCCACTTCTTACAGCCAGTAAATATACCAAGTTTGGTAGACAACTAATGAAAAACAATCAGGTGGCATAGTACAGGTTTGATCTCCATTCAGCAGTTACTCAACGCAATATGCGTACATTTTGGGGTCTGATAGCACAAAGTGTAGATAAGAATAGAAAAAAACATTTATCCCAATTGATGAACAACTGTAATTTGCCTGATCCCCTCTCCTCCTCCACTTTAATTTCTTGCTGACCTGAGTTCACTCAGGAAGAAATTGTAAATTCAATTTTAGAACTCAATAGTAGAGCTCAAGAAGCAGGTTCCTCCTCAGGGAGTGGAATTATAAAGCCATTATTTAATGAGTGCTCGAAAAGAAACATGATTCCTCAGTCCTGAGAGGGCAGTAATGTTATTACTCTTTTTAAAAAAGGGGATAGTAATATTCGAAAAAGTTATCACCCAAGTGCTCTTCTGGACATTACAGGGAAGATTTTCGCAAAATGTCTATTAAAACGTTTAGCTGCCTGGGTAGATGCAGCTCAGCTTTTACCAATCGAGAAAACTGGATTTTGTAAGTGTAAAGAAATCCCTCTTTTTGTAGGGTCACCATAAGGTTTTAGTATTGATGCTGCTGGTTTTTAACTCAGAGTATACCGAGGCCTGCAGCACTGGTTGTGCCACCCGGGTGTTACAAAGGTAAAACAATTCCCCTAGTCTGCAATTGCAGACTGGAAGCATAGTTACAAACTGCTAGCCCGACTTTGCCATTAAAAACCATGGCAAAGTCAAATGTTTCTCTGAAATATGTGTAAGGCAACTCTATGGCAGGCCTGCCAAAGCCCGAAGGCAGGGTGCAGCATATTTCATGGGCAGATCATGTATTTTATGTGTTCTGGCAGTAAAAACGTGAAACTGTCTGTGGAAAGACCTGATTGACTCGTTGGCATTTACAGGGTTACACGCTGACCCCTCAGCTGAGCTATCTTTTGAATGGTGCAACCAAAGTTGATACTTCAAGGTATCAAAGAACGTCTTACATTAAGCCCAACTTGATTCGTAAGTTGAAGTTAATGTAACAAGGTACAGTGTGCAACCTTTGCAAAGTTGCGACTTTTTTGCCTTCAATCTCCTGTGCCCTTAATGGTTACATGAGGAACTTGATCCCGGGACAGCTTTCTGCCTTCCTAGGGATATGTGGTAATGACTCCCAGGAAAGGAAAGGGACCTGCACTGGAATGAGGTGTTACCTCTCTGCAGCAGAAAGCCACATGAGTGTTGGCCCAAAAGGGGAGCTTCATAGCTGAAGCCACCTTTGAAGAGGAAATGGGGAACACTTGGGTCCCATTGTTTAGGCAGACTTGCTGGCACCTTCGGAAGGAGAGGGGAATTTATTGTCAAAAAGGTATTTCAGGGGCGTGTAGCCCCCTTGGTAGCCACACCTCTGGGTTGGGCTAGGGAGCTCTAGACACAGAGAGGGGTGCTGCCATTTTGGGAGCTGACAGAATGTTGCATCTTGGGATAGCCAGATGCCACCCCTCTCAGGAAGTGGTCATCAGGAGGAAGTGAACCTGGTAGCCCACTGGCTACCAACCACATACTACCCTAAGGGCATTTTCTGAGCATAAATGGGGCACCCCTGGCACCCAGAATTCAGATCATGCCTGTAATGGAAGAAGGACTGAAGAAGGACTGCGCTGCTGTACCATGGAACCAGCAAAGAGAGGCTGCACTGGCGTGGGCTGCACCTGCTGAACCTGGTGGCTAGCAAAGAAGAGTGTCTGTGCCTGCTATTTCATTCCCATGGAGAAGAGGTCTCCGGAGACCAGCCAAATCAATGAGACTCCAAGGGTCAGTAGGCTGACCTCATGTTCACAGCACAGGGCCACAACAGCTGAGAAGCCTGCTGGGGCAAGTTGGAAGCCAAAATCTTCAGATCTGGGGACGTGGCCAAGATCAATGTGGCGTAGGACACTCATTTCAGAGCTCCTACAACTGATCCCTGCTCTGGCCTGGTATCTTGCATGTCTCCAGCCCTCCTGTGACACCCCCCGACATGGGGATGCCGTCCAGGGCTGCTGAGGACCACTGATAAGAAGGACGCACTGACGGAGTAGCTGCAAGGCCCATGAAGGTGGCGAGATTGAACCCCTCCAAGATGTCGGAGGGAGCCACAGCGTTGGTGCAGAAGCGCTGGGGGCCTGATAGGACTGGCCGGTCCCAGTGGTGGAGGACGCCACTCCTCTCTTTTATGTGCTGCAACCCCTCCTGCCTCACCAGGAGAGAAGCCGACTGGACTCTGGGTGGACATCTGGCATTGAAGCTCAGGCCTCCCATAGATGGATATGCGGAGGTCCCTGCCTACCCTGGGTGCCAGGATGCAGACACGTTGACCTGGAAGGCAGACCAGGTTCGGTGGAACCACCGCCTGCATCAGTGGGAGCCGCAGAGGACTGTGTGGCGGTTTGAAAGTGGGGTGGGTGAGTGAAAAGTCAGATTATGAGCCCCTCCCCTACTGAGGGGCGGAGGTTCATATCCCCACTGTGCAGGAGAAGAGGTGCCAGAGGCCCGAGGGGATGTAGGAAGAGCTAGCTCCTAGAAAGGCTGCGCATGGGCTCCTTCCCCCCAAAACCTGCACGGATCAACCTGCCCCACCTACCTTGTGTCTGCAGCGGGCCTTTAACAGGGCGAAGAAGTGCCCGTTGATGTGAAGTGGCAGGTAGGACTGATGCCTCCTGGGTGAGATAACTGGGAGGCCTTCCCATGCAAAAGACAGCTAAGACACCCACACAGGGAGACCTGTGCTTGTCAAATGTGGTAGCGGGGCTGCCACAGAGAGGAGCTGGGCGACCTGGGAGCTGGGCTACCCACAGTACTGCACAGCTGTCTGGCGCCTCAGGAGGTGATGAACTGGAGGCGGCAAAGAACTAGTTTGAGGAACTTCAGAACACAACAACCTCACCCAAAAATGGTGAAGCCTAGGTGGGACAAGACTCCCATGATGAAAGGACAACAACCCCAACCACAGCATGGCGAGATGGGGCTGGGGAGTCCAAGCTTAGGTCCACCAGATGTCCCCCGCTCCCCTGGTGGTCATCTCCATGGATGCGGAGAAGGCATTTGACTCGATCCACTGGATTTATCTCTTTGCAGTGCTAAGGCATTTCGGATTTGGCCCTCTCTTTTGCAACTGGGTGGTTCTCATTTACACTGAACCCACAGTGGCAGGGAGGATAAATGGGGTGACCTCAGAACCATTCCCGCTGCGTCGGGAATCAGACATGGCTGCCCACTATCCCCTCTGTTGTCCCCCCTGTGCATAGAACCTCTGGCCAATTGTGTCAGGGCATGAGGGGTGGGCATCGGCCCAGAACCAGGGCAGAAAGAGAGGATCTCTCTGTATGCGAACAATGTCCTATTATATATCCTGGAGCCTGAGGTATCCCTGGACCCCTTGTTGGGTTAGGGTGGAGGCGCTTGGAGATTACTCTGGCTACAAGGTGAATTATGGCAAGTCAGTATTATTCAAGACAGGGCACTGGGATCAAGATGTATTAATATCTTCCTCCCGGCGGATGACAACTGATGGTTTTAGATATTTAGGTATATATATTACATAGGGTTCAGAGCATTTATGGGAGGAAAACCTGGACCCTCAGCTGGCGAACCTGCAGGAAGATGTGGCCAGATGGAGGACGCTCCTACTGACACTCCTCAGTAGGACTACCATTCTGAAGATGATTACTCGCCGCAAACTCATGTATTTCCTACAAAACACACCATTCCCAATACCTGAAATGTTCTTTGGTCGGTTGGACAGAGGTTCGACAACTTTTACAGGACGGGAAGCCCTCTGATAGCTTTGCCAACCCATTTTCTGATCAGTATAAAACAGAGGGATTGCCCTCCCTCACTTTAGGGCATATTACTGGGCCTCACAATTACTGGGAATAAATCACTGGGTACATGCCCCGTGGGAAGATCCGGTGGTGCGCCTGGTTAGATGTTCCCTGGTGGAGCCCCCCTGGATACACTTTGTATTCAGCGGATGTGGGGTTGAGGACACCTTGGAGACTGAAACATTTAACCATTTGCAATCCCAGCAATGTAGTTTATGTTAGTAAGTGCCCCTACCATCTCCTGTATATTGGGATGACGACCAGAAAAGCACGTACTCGCATAACAGAACACAGGAGTACCATCCGATGTCATAGGGATGCCACAAAGTTAACACAGCACTATATTGAAAAAGGACATAATGAAAATGCAATGGAATGGTACTTGCTAGAAAAACTCAAGCAAACATGCACAGACATAATGTTACCAATACTTATTTTTGAGCAGCGATGGGTGTACAGGATACGCACAGATCTACAGGGACTTAAAGAGATACCATGGGGATGCATCAGCACCTGAATCATGTCAATATGCATCTTCCCTTTCTCTCATTTAGCCTTCTAAAACAGTCCCTGTGTAAATAACTCCAACATGGATTCAGCTCTACACACACACCCCATGTCATTTTCCTTCCATCGTTTCAAATGTAGGGTTACGAAAGAAAAACTGTATCCTTCCTTGAGGCATGTTACCTGGTTTACCATAGAGCACAGTAATACCCCTGAAGTAACAACACATCACTTCATCATAGGCAGGCACCCCCTACCTAAATTTCCATCTAGCCCCTTGGGATATGCTAATGTCATTATTACCAGCGGTTACCTTCAGTAATTATCATCAACTGATAAATGATATAGATCTATTTTTGCTTTAATGCAACCCCCTTCATCAATCCCTGCACTCATGGAAAAACTCCCGATAGCATTTTGAACCGAGCGAGCGAGTAACCTTCCTGCCTTCCCGTTAACCAACAACCACGATTGGAGGCATTTTGCTCAAATAGATTTCCGCCGCTCGAGACCCGCGTACCAGCGGGCCAGAGCGGTGTACACATAGCTAACCAAACGTGGTGTACCTCTTCATGAAGTTAGTGGGGCTGGAGGGCTCAACTTTATATCCATGGCTCTACGAAGTAATCCAGCATTGGCTTGAGCGTACGACTATGTGAGTGATCTTATCGATATCTTGATATAATCGAGGAGCCGTTACCCAGTATATCGCTCAAGGGCTAGATGTATTTTACAAAGACTGGGAATGGGGGGCACAATATTATAAACCCTACGTCCACATAGGAATTCATTATATGTGTGAACGTGTGACTTCATGTGATGTTTTTACCGACATCTAGTCTGTGTAAAGGACTTGTTACTTTATATATCACTCAATGGCTACCTGTATGAAGGAAACAAAAGCGAAGACAGCTAATCACGGAGAGTGCTTGGCTACATTTTAACCCCTCCTGCATATCTGGCATGACATTTAAGATCACAGTGTTTTTATTAGGACTGAATGTTGTTGACCTACATCACCTCAGTTGCCACACTTGCGGCCCGTGAGCAGCCGCCCCATCTTACCAGAGGAGATACCGCAAACATAGGAATCACCACTGAACAGCTAGTGGGGATCCCTTATGGCTGACGGAGAAAGCGATGAACTGTCTTCACTAATTCAGCTCCCTTTCTCTTAGAGCCTATTTTTAACTGTGTGAGGTTTACCCATTTGCGTTAATACTTCTTACGGCAGATTGTATTTCTTGTTACTTTTTGTGTGCCCCTTTCACTAATTGATGAGTCTTAAAACGAAAATGGCAAGCACCACATTTTGTATGGTGTTAGGTTAGATACAGTACATTAAGTATCTAGAGGGCGTATTCTTGTTGCCCTCCTCCTGATAACTTCACACACATGAGTATATTCATATTTTAACATGACTAATATTCTTACCTTATACATCACTGTGACTACAGAGGACACCACCCCCTTCGAGACCAGTTATCCGGTATCCCCAAAAGATCTTTTGCTTAAATATTCTTTTAAGGTTGGGGGCGCAGCCAAGCCGCGGACAGGAATGGCCGCCTGGCGTTGAAGCTCCGCCAGCCGACCAACGACAACAGCGATAACTCCCACCTCCCATGCAGCGATCCGGGTGTTACTGATACCGATGTCCCTCGGGAGGAGTGCTGCATAGTCGCAGATGCCCCCGGGACGGCGCGGAGCCTGAGGGAGTGTGCTGTGAGGACCGGCGCCCGAGATCAGGCAGTGAAGAAAATGGCGGCTTGTGGGATTCCCGGGCCGGGACGAGGCAGCTGAGGGCCGTGGCGCAGCACCTGGTACAACTTGGGGCCCTGCATTGCCGGTGAGTGTCCTGGGTGCCGGTTGGGTGTGTCTCTGCTCCCTCCTTCCCCTCCCCCGGCGCTCCGATAATCAGCTGGACGCCGACGCGGGGACGGAGCTGGCCCGACTCCGATTTGAGGCTGCGCTGCCGCCTAACCCCTGTGGCCAAGATCCGCGCTTGGGGGGCGGCGGCAGAGTACGTGACGGCGGCCCAAATATAGTTGAGGGGGCAGAGCCTGAGACCACCTGTTACCCCCGGTGCCCGGTACGTCTCCCGCGCAGCCCCTTGTAATGCGTGGCCCGGCTATAAATGCTCAGCACTGCGCAGCACGCGCCAATTGGGGTTCGGTCCTCACGCCTGGAACAGCGGAGTTGCACTGCCCTTGACAATCATCCACATGACGAGATTCGTCTGCGTGGGGCGGTCTCCGGCCCCGGTGTGCACTTGGTCCCGGATCCGCGGCGTTCTTGGGACAGCAGACCCTGATCTCTGGGTGAAGTTACCTACACCTCCAACCATAAATACATTGGACACACTACCTATTGCTCTCCAGCCCCTTCGCCTTTGCCGCACGGCCATATTGGGGTTCCATACTGAGGGCCCAGTGCTGCGGCTGGTTGGTCCGGGGTACTGAGGGTGCTGATCCTACGAAGGGAGCGAGTCATGGACCCGGTGTGGTTGTGGCGACTGGACTGAGTGCTTCTGCCGGGTCCGGAGTGGCGCTTCTTGCAGCATTCAGTGAGCGTCTTCGGCGGGCCGCCTGAACTCCATACATTTTCCAGAGGCATGGGCAGGAAGGACCCGAAACAAAGAACACTCCCGTTTGAAAAGATGGCGGAGCGAAGCACGGAAGAAGGTCCAGACATGGCGGAACGTGGCCCGGACCCTGACCCCGTACTCGGCGCGGCCTCCGCGGCGCCTCCAGCGGAGTGGCTTCAGGAGATGAGAGCTGGCTTTAAGGCGTTGGACGGCCGTTTCGACTCTCTGGCTAAATCTCTAGAGTCGATGGGCACTAAGATTCAGGCGCATGATAGGCGTCTAGACGTGGCGGAGGCGCGGATATCCGACATAGAAGATGGGACTGCGCAATCGACGAAGAGGCTGGACAGAATGGAAAGCTTGCTGAAAGACGTCGCCATAAAGAATGAGGACCTTGAAGCGCGCAGTCGGCGCAATAATGTCCGTATCCTTGGGGTTCCGGAATCCACCGCCACGGGTCGACTGGACACCTTCATAGAGACACTGCTGTCGGATCTGTTCGGGAGAGACTCCTTCACGCCTGGGTTTGTGGTGGAACGGGCCCATCGTACTTTGGGTCCGAGACCTAACCCAGGCATGCCCCCTCGTCCGCTTATTGCACGCATCATGAACTTCCGGGATCGTGATACCGCCCTACGATTGGCGAGAGAGCGCGGCGATACCACCTGGCAAGGTTCTAAAATCGCACTTTATCCAGACTTCACTGTTATGGTGCAGGAGGCCAGGCGCAGGTTCACCGGTGTGAAAGATACGCTTCGTAATCTTGGCCTCAAGTACGGCATGCTGTATCCCGCACGACTGAGGGTTGAGGTGGGGGGCCGGACACGTTTTTTTGAGAATCCTACCGAGGTCCAGGAATTCTGTTGCACCTATAAACGTGACAATGGCCAGTTGCAAGACGACAGGAGCGGCCCATCCCCTCCACACAGTGGCTCCGTTGCAAGCTTGGAACTGTTCTCTGGCTCCGGTGTTGGGTGACGTGGATCGATTGCTATTCTTTATTACTCTTAGATTGAGTTGGGATTATATTATGCCGCAGTTCAAGATGACCTTCATAGTTGGTTGACTGACGGGGCGTTGCCGCCCCCCCTGGTAGATACCCTGGGTTTATCATTGTTGGTTCTGATGTACCTTTTTGACATAGCGCTGTTCCATTGTACAACAATTTGGTACTTTGTCCTTTGGTTGCAGATTGGGGTATGCCTTACCTTTATTGATGTAGGGTTGGGTGGTGGGAGGGGGACGTGGGAGGGGTACACTGTTTTCATTATTGATTGTCGTTATGGTTGCTTTTTGTTTTGGTCTTTGGTCCTAGTTTTGAATGTGATCGCGTTAGATTTCTTGACATTCACTGATGGCACAGCCAGGTTTGGTTAAAGGTCCTTCCAATTTGTCTATGCTGTCCTGGAATGTCCGTGGCTTAAATAACAATCGTAAAAGACGGCAGGTGGTGCATTATCTGATTAGACATAATATAGACATTGTCTCTCTACAAGAAACACATTTACCGGTTTCAGACAATGCGCGATTTGCTTCAAGCTGGGGGGCACACAGATATTTTGCTAATTTTAGTAATTATGCAAGAGGAACCGCAATTCTTAGACACAAAAGGATCCCCTTTAGCTGTCGGCTGGTTGTCAATGACAGGGAGGGCAGGTATACTATTGTCACGGGGTCCCTGATGGGACATAAGGTCATATTGATATGCGTTTATGCGCCTAACACTGATTCCCCAGAATTTTTCCATACATTGCACGCACAACTCTCCAAGCTAGAGCCTAGTCTAATTATTATGGGTGGGGATCTTAACCTCCTGCTTAATCCAGCCTTGGACAGTACTGCAACCTCTCCAGATATGAAGCCGCGAGCGCGACGTGCCCTGTTGGACTTATGTGACCGGTTTTCATTGATAGACATATGGCGTAGGCGTAATCCGACCCTCACAAATCACACACATTATTCAGGCCAACACGACACATGGACCAGGATTGATCTTTGGCTCCTCTCCCCCGATGTATCATCTTGGTATCAGACGTTGCTTACACTACCTAGAACATATTCTGATCATTCGCCGATCCAACTCTGTCTTTGGGTCCCGAGGCCGGAGGGGTACGAGAGGCAGTGGCGCTTCCCTGGTCGGGCCCTCCTCGACGACCTTTTTTGTCACGAGATCAGAGAGGCCATAGAGGATTATTTCAATATTAACACGGGATCGGTGGATACCTGGGCAATGCTATGGGAGGGATTCAAAGCCTACATACGCGGCGTCTGCATCTCCAAACATGCGGGCGTGCTCAACTCTCTACGCACAACGTTGACCAGGCTGGAGGGTGACAGCGAATCACAACGCGCCCCAGCAACTATTTCACGGGGACGGAGATTATCCCTCCTTACAGAATACAGAGAGGCAGCGGATCGCGAGATCCTCGACTTAGGCAAATACCGTGCCGCTCGTCGTTACGGAGAGGGGGACCGCCCAGGTAGCACATTAGCGCAAAATCTGAGGCCGCCCTATTGCAAGGCCTGCATTACCGAGATTCACTCTGAGAACGGGACCCTACTTACATCTCCTTCTGATATTCAGGAGGAATTCCGGTCATATTACACCAAGTTATACACGTCTAGGCTGGGCCGCGACCCTACAGCACAGGAGGCATATCTCTCCGAGGCGGCCCTTGTGTACTTGGAAAAAGATATGCAAAACTTCATGGCTGAACCCATTACTGAGGCTGAGGTTCGGGGAGCAATCAAAGTGCTGCGTGGCTCCTCTGCCCCGGGCCTAGACGGCTTTACTGGGGAATTTTATAAAGCCTTTTCAGACCTACTGGCTCCAAAGCTGATTGAAGTATATGCTGAGGCCCTGGAGAGACAGGTCCTGCCGCCTACATTAAGTGAAGCAGTTATCATTCTCCTTCCTAAGCCCGGTAAAGACTCCTCACTCTGCGGATCCTATAGACCACTGTCGCTATTGAATGTTGATTACAAGATCCTCGCCAAAATTGTCGCAAATAGACTTTCGCAATTAATGGAATTCATCATTTCCCCAGCGCAGTCAGGTTTCGTTCCCCACCGTTCGACCTCCTTAAATTTGAGAACTCTGTTTGCAGTGATCCATAGAATAAACCCTGAGGTTCCGGCAGCGGCAATTTTGCTTGATACCGAAAAAGCCTTTGATACACTGGAGTGGCCCTTCTTTATGTCCATCATGCGTCGCATGGGCATGCCCGCTGGATTCATCGCCATAGTGGGCCTACTATATAGTCGACCAACGGCCAGACTTCGTATAAACGGGACTCGGACCCCCTAATACGGCACTTTCAAGAAAGACACCTTCACGGGATTGCAGTTTAAAACAGGCCCCCTTTTGGTTTCTTTATATGCCGACGACACTATCCTCTATGTTCGGGAGCCGCACTTGAATCTAGACCCGCTCCTCAGGGAGATTATTCGCTTTGGGCAGCATTCAGGGTTAGGCATTAATTGGCACAAATCCATTATTTTCCCTCTTACCACCAGTACATCATCGTGGGATTGTGAGTTCCCTTTGGAATGGTGCCCAGACTCAGTCAAATATCTGGGTGTCCATATACATCTTGACCCGGCCCAGATTATCCGACTAAATTATGGACAAGCAATAGTAAAATTAGAGACTCAGGTGGATCGATGGCTACGGCTCCCTCTGTCCATGGCGGGTAGAATTGCCGTAATTAAAATGATGATACTCCCCAAATTTCTGTATTTTGTTTTGCAACATTCCCATTCCCCTCACGCGCAGTTTCTTTTCCTCATTACGATCCCATCTGATTCGCTTGGTCTGGGGCGGTAAACAGCCACGTGTTCGATGGAGCGTACTCACTTTACCATACGATAGGGGTGGCTTTGGGGTTCCGGATTTTTATTTATATTACTTAGTGGCGCAGTGTAGTTTTGCCTTCGCTTGGTACCACCCGGATGCCAGGATTCCGTTTCTGCGCCCGGAGGCAGACTTGGTCCTCCCTGAGCGACTGGCTGCCGTCTTGCCCAGGGGCGAACCTAGGGACCCAGTAGATATTCAAACGGTCTCGACCACTAGTTGGGCATGGCACAGGCTCCATCGTTACGTAGGTTCGTCAGTTTTATATTCGTCAGCACTTCCGCTTCCCAATGCTCGATGGCTCCCTATTTCAGGGGAAAAGCTTGTGCAACGCACATTGACTAAGTTTAATATTTTCAAAATAGGCGACCTTTATCCGAATGGCCACATTTTTTCGGCCACTGAGGAAGCCCGCTTCCAAGAGCCACGTTCATGGATCAATTCGTGCTCAAACGATTGTACTCGGCATTACGAGCTACGCTTACTGAATTTCTATTAGAACCTGACTCATTCGCCCCTCTGTCACTCATTATTGAGAGTGATAGTGGAGTGCACATTGTCTCAAAACTTTACAAACTTTGCATCACGCAACTCCCTATCACGGACGACAAACTGCGTGCAGAATGGGAGACAGATTTGGGGCATCAGATCACAGACGATCAATGGACAGTCTGCTGTAGGGCCACAAAAGATATCTCACTAAATAGTCGCCATAAATTATTACACTACAAGTTTTTACGACGAATATACATGACACCGGTCAAGCTGCATAAAATCGATCCAAGTAGACCGCACACGTGCCGGAAATGCGGCACTCTGCACGCCGATTTTGCCCACCTCTCCTGGACCTGCCCCTGTATACGCCCCTTCTGGGACCTGGTACATTCAACGCTAGGTGAGATCCTCGGTCTCTCTATTGTTCCTCTTCTGGAGGTGGCGCTCCTGGGCTACACGGCGAACTTTCCTAAAGCAATCCGGAAACTGGCGTCCCTTAGCTTGCTGCTGGCAAAGCGTGAAATTGCGTTGCGCTGGGGCAGCAAGACTTCCCCCACACTACAAGGCTGGTTGCATAGTTTAGCCCACTGCAGCACTAATAGCGAGATATACTCCAACATGTTACCGAGCACAGCGCGTCCCAAGGATATCTGGGGTCCATATAAAATCTACATACCCACCCTACAAAACTCCAACACGTCCCAGCCCAGCTCGGGTATAGTACCCACGGGGGTGGGTTAGCTCAAGGGCCTTATGCATGAACTAGTCACATTGGACACCTCCCGGCACTGCAGGTGTTATAACTTCCGCTCATACGCCACCACACTATAGTCCTGCGTTTTTGGGGACTGGGGCCACTTTAGACATTTGGAATCAGCTTGTTCTCTGAATAGACATGGAGGGACTCATCCGATGTATGATTATTATGTTTCAGTTGTTTAATATAGATGGTACATAATCTTTAATGTGAACCTGGAAGCTAATGTTTGTTTCTTATGCAATATTAACGTGATACTTCCATATTGTAAACATATGTGATTTACAGTGACCAAAAATAACTGAGATGGATATGTGAAATTTGATAATCAATGAAAAAAAAAAAAAAGTAAAAAAAAAAAAATATTCTTTTACGGTTGTAACAATGAAAGTAAATGAGCACACCCAAATTGTTGCATGCGCACTCGTGATGATTGCCAAGTGATGTCTCTTGTACATTTCTGTTTGGTGAGGTGTGGTGTGATATTGCACTTGCATGTCCACAATCCCAAATTGTGTATATAGCTTATATACGCTGTGTTAGCAAATCTCCTTTTGATGTTTTCTGTTTGCAATGGAGAAATTGCTTATTGTTCTCCACTTTTTTGATCTAGGAGTCTATTGAACAGTAGAACCAGAACCAGGTAGCAGTCACCTGGGTTAAAAGGAAGTTTAAACCTTCACTTTTTAAAAGGATTTAATTCCAGAGACTTTAAGAAGTTACATGTACTTCAGACAGGGATTCTTTAGCCCTCAAGAATGCCCCAGACCGTATTGTCATCGGGCAGAAACATGTGGGCAGATGAGGAACTGGTTTGAGCCATTGTCCTCACTATACCCGTTCAAATTGCTTTTAGAGATAGCTGGTGTACCTCTGAATAAAGGTAATAACCTGGCAACACCAAGGTATTTTTTTAATAAGATCTGGATACCACCCTTATCCAGTTAGTCTTATCCAAGAACTCCCTCCTTTCATTTAAGTCTTCAAGGAGGTTGAGTCCGCACTGTTGGTATTCACCTACCAGGGTGGGTAGAGGATACAGATGATGAAGCATGACACTATTATGTGTGTGAGGTTTCCGCTTTCTTTGCAAACATAGCATATGTCCAAAAAGTCTTTGGTTTCCTGTTGGATCCTACAACAGTTAGGCAACTAGATAGAGAGATCTGTGATATTCTCACATTCAGGCCACCATGCTCATTCACGTGGTAGGTTCCTCTCAGAACAGTCCCATTGGCTGCACATAACTCATCCTTTATTTTCCAAAATGCACTACACTCTCCTCGTAGCTGCCCTTCCCTTGGCCATCCACCCAAAACATACCTCCTCACGCACGGCCTTCATCACAACATCCTTACTCATTTCCTGTAACCACAAACGTTCCGTTAATTGCTGCTCACTTGTTTCAATTCCACCACATATAACATCCTCATATGTAAATACCACTTCACATTCATCATCTGTTTCGGGCTCAACCATCCGACTACTGGGTAATCTAGATAACCCATCAGCAATGGTATTACTTTTCCCTGGAACATACTCTATTTCATAATGGAACATTTGAATCTTTGACGCCAGTCTTGCCAATCTTGGTGTCAAATTCCTTGCACCCTCAGGTTTCAAAATATTAACTAACGGTTTGTGATCCATGCAAATTTTTAATTTCCTCCCCCACACATACACTTTCGAAACCGCTCAGCGGCCCACGTTGCTGCAAGTAACTCTTTTTCTATGACTGAATATTTCTGCTCAGTTTTCATAAGTGTGCGAGAGGCATATGCAACAATCCACACAGCATTCTTACTCTTTTGGGAAAAAACATCCCCATGCCGTATCCACTTGCATCCAATGACAATATACAATCTGCTGCCCTCACTAATGGATATTACATGACCAAGATACTCCACTTCCTGTTTCCCGAACATGCACTTCTAATTTTTGACAGTCAGCCCATTTTTCTTCATTGCCAGCAATACTGTATGTAGAATTTTATCATGTGAATTTTTATCTTGCCCAAAAATTAAAATGTTGTCTTGGAATACCTTGGCTCCTTGTATTCCTTTAAGAATCCTTGTCATTTTTCTCTGGAACACCGCCGACGCACTCGCTAGACCAAACTGCATTCTACAGTACCGGTACATACCCTCAGGAGTTATGAACGCTGTACAATGCTTTGATTCTTCATCCAACTCAATTTGATGGTATGCACTCGCAAGATCTATTTTCGAAAAACAAGTAGCATTCCCTATTGACAAAGTCAATTCCTGTAAGTTTGGCAAAGGAAAAGTGTCTACCCATATTGTATCATTTAAGCATCTTAAGTGTACACATAAATGTAGCTCTCCACTGGCCTTAAGAGAAATCACAACCGGAGAAACCTAATCCAAGCTTTCCACCGGCTCAGTTACTCCCTTCATACAAAGATCCTGCAACATACCTTTCAATTTCTCCTGGTAGTTCACTGACACATTCCTAAGTTTCTGTCTAATGGGCATAGCATAATCACAAAGAATGATTTTGCGTTTGAATCTTCACATTCTGCCCAGCTGATCCGAAAAAACATCAGGATAACTCCCCTTGAAGTTCCTATATCCGCTCTCTCTGCCGTTTTTCCTTCCTCCCTCCCCATTCTTCCTATGCACCACACACTGGAGGATTAACACTCGCATCAATCTTCATTCCTAGTTCCATAATGTGCGGCCAACCAAGAATGGCAGCTATCTTTTTCGCTACATAAACTTTACCATGACATTTCCTATCACCAAATTCTATGTCAGCCCACACAAATCCTTCCATTTGAATCTTTTGTCCAGAGTAACTACCTGGATTAACATTTGGATCACACAATACCCTTCCAGACCATAATCTTCCGATCATACTTTTACTTATGATGGTGTACCATGCGCATGAGTCCACCATGGTTTTAATTTGAATCCCATCAATGCATATCACACCAGTTTTAAAACTTGTGACCCTACTGTCTCCGTCCGCTTGATCATCTTGCACGCTCAACACTACACCTTGTAAACTTCCCTCCTCTTTCAACACATCCTCCAGAATCTGATTTACTTTCTTCCCCATGTTCTTACATACCCTACTGATATGACCCTTCTTCTTGCACGTACTGCACACCTTGTTCAATGCTGGACACAACTTGAAATTAGCCAAATGGCTACTTGAGCCACATCTTAAACACACCAAACCCTTACCAGCTCCATGTCCCCCTTCATTACTCTTCACATCACCTGTATTGTTCTTCACTCCACCATCACTTATCTTCACCTCCCCACTTCTAATCTTAAATTTGGCATCCCTTCTAGCATTAACTGCACTCACATGACTACCACCACTACTTTCACTCCTCACCGTTTGAATGCATTAATCTGATACCTCAATACTCCTAGCTGCCTCAATAGCTGCTTTCAAAGATATCTCTCCACAAGACCATCATTTCTTTTGTTATGTTATGTTATAAAAAATTTATACAGCGCACGTACACCAAAAGGTTTCATGGCGCTACTCTAGAATATGCCGGGACCGATGGGGATAGTTATTCATAAGCCTGCCCGAACAGCCATGTCTTAAGCATTTTTCTGAAACTCAGAAGATCAGTACATGAAAAGAATTCCACAGTCTTGGGGCCAGGGATGCAAACCTACAGCCACCCTGACGTTTTAACTTGAAGGCGGGGATGGTCAGTAGCTGAAGGTGGGCTGAGCGCAAGTTACGAGAGGGAGTATGCCTTAATAAAAGGCAGTTAATAAATTTGGGACTCCGACTGTGGAGAGACTTAAAGATTAAACATCCCGTTTTAAAGGCTGTGCGTTGGGAAATAGGGAGCCAGTGTAGTTTTTTTAAAAGGGGTCTGGCTGATTGCCATCTTGGTTGCTGATGGATCAGTCTCGCTGCTTGGTTCTGGACCATCTGAAGCTGCTTGATTAAAAAAAGTGGCATGCCTAGATAGATTGAGTTGGCGTAGTCTAAGTGTGATAATACCATGGCTATTACAACCTGTATCAACGCTGCATGAGTGAGCAAGCGATAGATCCTTCTGATTTTACGTAACTGAAAGAAACAGGTTGAGACCACAGCACCAACTTGGGATCTCAACGACAGGTCGTTGTTTATGATAACACCTAGACTCTTGACGGAGGTAGAGGGTTCGGGCGGAAATCCAAGTTCCGCCGTCCAATAGTGTGGGCCCCAGAAGATCTTACTACTCCCCGTCAAAACTAGTTCGGTCTTATCTGGATTAAGTTTTAAATGATTCTGGTCCATCCAATGACGAATGTGGAGCATAGTGGCCTGGAATTCCAGGATTGAATTAGGGGAGTTATCTATTGTGAAAGTTAACTGTAGATCATCGGCATAATTGAAGGTAGTTACCTTCCGTGCCTTCAGAGACTGAATCAAGGGTGAGAGGTATAGATTAAACAAGTGGGGGGATAGTGATGATCCCTGTGGGACCCCACAAGTAGTTGGTAGCTTGGGAGCAGTAAATGAATCCAAGCGAACCGATTGAGTGCGGTCTTCTAAAAAGGTCTTCGATTTGGTCTTCATGAGAATTTGGTCCCTTAGTACTTGGTCATACATCATGTGATCAAAATCACATGTCACTGCTAACCCCCTTAGTGCAGATACAAACTGGTCAATGGTTTCATCTTCTTTCTGTTCCCTTGAATAAAATTTAAACCGTTCCATAACCACATTAAATTTTCTGCCAAACCTTTCTTGCATCTGTTTGATTGTATATTGATACACTCCCATACTACCTGCATTTTCTAATAGAGGTACATTTTTAAACTCTCTCAACCCTACAGTACCTAATCTATGCTTCAACAAGGACAAATGTCTTTCCTCCGAGCATTCACCTTCCTCTAGTACCTCCACATTAGCTTCAAATAGATGAACCCATAAATCCCAAGGTATTGGAGGTTCTCCCGGTTCTGCTAAGAAAAATGGTAGAGGCTGAATGCTTGCCATACTACACTTAAACTATCTAGGCTACCCATTAAGGTGGACACACACCCTATAATACAATAAAGCACTATTCACGAACAATCACACCAGACAAATAAGTTAATAGAAGTGCCAATCACCAAACGATAATTGACATACACTACATGGCAATAGATAAATGAGAATCGACCATACAACATAATACACCAATAAGTTAATTGGTGTGCCAATCACCGAACAGTAACTGGCTTAACACTTCAGGGCTATACTGTCAATTGAAGTGACCATTACACAACATATGAGAATTCGGCAGAAACTAAATAAAATTGATGTGCAAGAGCACCAATTACTCTAAAACCAAGGTGCTCCTCACTGTACCTGGTAAAAATGCTGAGCGTACAACCCAAGATGTGCCTGTCACTGTGATAAAAAACAAGCACAAGGTGTGCCCGTCACAGGAACCACTTCCTGCACTGCACTAGACCTGGTAATAATAATGCTGAATGCACTTCACAAGGTGTGCCTGTCACCAAGGGCAACCAAGCACAAGGTGTGCCCGTCACCGTTACCACTTCCAGCACACCACTGGCCAGACTTCCACAGAGTGCCGCTAACACCGATGTTCCTCCTCAAAATGGCTGCTAACATGAACGTCTCGACGTTGTGACGTCCTCCGCTATACACTAGTGCGGCAACTCTTGCACAGATGACAACAACACCACCACCATGACTGGCAGTCCAGCCAGGAAGACTGCACCACCCCTCAAGGTCATGGTTAGGGGGCCACGAGGACATGGAACTACTCTGAGTCTTCCTTTTTGGAAAAGCAAAAAAGAAACTGAACATTTTCATCTCGGGGGCCCACTGGAGGGCTTTTCTAAATTAAATGAACATTTTGCTACAGCACAGAAACCTACTAAAGGTAAAGGAATTTTGAAAGTGCACTACTGATACCAGCATGCAACACTTAGTTGAATTCACCTGTGAGGCCCACTGAGGGCTAATTAAATGGACATGCAGAGGGGAGTGCCTTTTCACCATTTCTGTGCAGTATCATGGAGCCTGTGACCAAGGAGCTGTGCTCTAAAACGCGTAAGGCAATGCAATGCATCTGAATGAAAATGCCAGTTTCCTTTTATTAAAAGAATCATTGGAATTCATCTGCTTTTCGAGTGCGTCTTCAACTGGGGATGTTTTTGTTGAAAGATATATATATATATATATATATATATATACACATGCATATGTATACATATCATAATAAACTTTATTTCGGCAATTGCCATAAGAGCAAACACAACTGTAAAATCATACATAAAAACATGGCTTATATAAAAAGAAAAAAGGTAGTTAAAATATTTCTAACAACCCACAGTTAACACTAGCAGCATATAGGAGGAGAATAATGTAAAATACAGAATTATTATAATGTTAAAAATACCCACGATTAAGATGAACAGCACAGAGAGGGAACATCTCAATAATTTAGTGATTTGAGAGTGGATTTCATCTGGCTGCTCCTATAATGATTGCCTACTGTTATATATATATATATATATATATATATATATATATATATATACACACACACATATATATGCTTTATACTTACCTGCAAACTACTTACATATTCTTTGTAAAGGCATGCGTGATAAAGGTATATGCGTCGTACAATTTTCCATTCTAAGGGCATTCGTGGTAAAGGCATATGCATTGAAATGGACACGTCGTAAAGGCATGCATGGTAATGACATGAATGGTTCTATCATACAACCGTGTGGCCAAAGTCGCCCCACCTGGTCAAAGTCACTCCACCTGGATCATGGACCAAGGAGTAGCCCCAGGAAGCCTCCAGTCGACCGCACAGCATCCTCAGCATCTTCAGTATCCTTTATCCCCTGCAACAGGACCACTCCATTGAAGTCTATGGCGGTTCTCCCTTAGCACCTGGAACTGGACTTGTGACTGCTTTGGTGCCAAGGTAACTCCCCTACTCCTACTACTTTAGTCTCCCATAGCGGGACAGAGTAGCTGAACACAACCCTTAAAACGTTTTCCATCCATCCAAATAACTTTATTTCGGCCGCTAGGGCCATCAAAGTACAATTTTACAATAAGACAGATATAGTTCATTTTATAACTAAAAAATTATAAATTACTCAAATTCATATTTTAAACAAGTCATCCAATGGGCCTACACAGATTAAAAATCTCATAAAAAGTAAAAAAGCTCATAATACATACATCTGCCTATTAAAAAGATAAAAAATAGATGGGATAAACTGAATAAAAACAGCACTCAAGGATTTATACACAACTAAAAATATAGGACTACGGCACTAAACCCAGAGCATACATATAATTAATTAACCTTATCTATAGTCAGTGCATTTCTACAGCCCCTTGGTTCTGCTTAAAAATAGCTCGTCGAATGTGCCACATACTATTTAAAAATCGGGATACAGCAAAGACTATTGGTGGATGAGTATCATACTTTAAAACTCTGTAGGCCTCTGTGCAGCGCACAAAGCCTAGGTTCTTGCAGAGTTGTATTAACCAGCGCTTGCGCGGCAACCGGTAGACTGGACAGAGGAACAGAACGTGTATTTCGGACTCCACCTTATAATTACATGCAGGGCAATCCCCCTTTTGTTCTTTGACCCATTTGCTAGTAGTTGCTAGTAGGGGGAGAGTCCCTAGTCTAAATTGCACGTAAAGTTTCCTAGCCAATGGGGGCTGAATGAAGTCCAGAAACTGCTCCTTACTGTATATATTTTTAACTAGCAAAAAGTCTGTTGTTAAGCGACCACGTGAGACACTTTCTTCTAGGGACAATCGATTGATTTGTCTAAAACATTTGACTAATTCAAGCCTTGATGTCATGGCACATGATGCTTCGGGAGTTCTCCAGAGGCCCGGTTTACCCAGCTTGATGGCTAGGTCCCTTATGTGACGGAGCCACGGGAGCTTCTTAATAGTACTTAAGGTCAGAAGCTCCTTTAGTTCGGCCCTATAGACAGACAACTCTGGGGTCACCCAAAGCCTCCTCAAAAATGTCAGTGGTCTCAGGACAATCTCTTGCTCAAGGGGCCTGATATCCATGTCCATGCGGAGGGGAATGAGAGGAGTACTACGGGGTAGACCCACAAGCTGCCGCACAAAGTTGTTCTCAACCTTCGCTAAATTAGCGATGGAACAGTGCCCCCAGAGCTCCACCCCATATAGCGAGGCACCCCTTGCTTGAGCTTTGTAAATTTCCACCACAGGGGCTACTGGTTTACAAACTGAACTTCTGTACATCTTCATTATACCACCCACTATCTGGCTTAACAGTAATCTTGCTTTGGCCAACTGGGGCCCCCATTCAAAATGTTCTGACAGGGTGACTCCCAGATAGTCAAATGTCTTTACTCTTTCTAGAAGAGTGCCACTTAGCGAGGGGTTTGGCCTGGACAAACTGGGAGGGTTGAAGACCATATATTTAGTTTTATTTAAATTGATCTCCAGCCCTCGCAGCTTACAAAAATTAGCAAAGCCATCGAGCGTGCGCTGGATGCCCATTGATGTTTTTGACAGTAGCAAGGTATCATTGGCAAACATCAGCGCAGGCACCCTCCCTGATGCTAACTTGGGAGCATCGATGTCCTTAATATCTGTAAGATAATCAACCAGACCATTAATGAAAAGACAAAATAAAGTAGGGGCCAAGACGCATCCCTGTCGTACCCCCTTCTGGACAGGCAAACGAGAAGTAAGTTCCCCGTATTTTCCACAACGTACCTGCGCAAAATTTCCCAGGTGGAGTCTCTCTATGACCTTGAGAAGATAGGGAGGAATCCCAAGATCACTCAGCACTTTCCAGAGCTTCTCACGGGGAACCAGATCGAAGGCCGACTTCAGATCAGCAAATATGAGATAGAGGCTGCCACCCTCTATAGTCACCGTTTTCCAGAAAAGTAGTTGTAATCTGAATATCTGGTCTAAGGTTGACATGTTTGATCTGAAGCCGGCCTGGTAGGGACTTAGTATTTGTTCTTCCTCCATCCAGCCCTGGAGACGGTCCAAAAGCACCCGGCTGAAAAGTTTTTGGGTGATATCAATTAAACTAATCGGCCTGTAGTTGGCGGGTGAGAGGGGGCAACCTTTTTTAAGTATGGGCACTATCTCTGCCCCACGCCAGGTATCAGGGGGATCCCAACCCTTCAAAACAGCATTAAAAAGGGCACACAAATAAGGTACCCATATCTTTGGATCTTCCCGGAAAAGGTCCCCTGGTAGTTTGTCTAAACCTGGCGCTTTGTTGGGGTGTAACTTTTTAATGGCGTTTTCCACCTCAGTCATGGTGATCTCCAGAAACCCAGCCAAATGGACCTCCTCTATCATACTAGGAGGAGTAGAATTGACAGAGCCACCATCCCCAATGGCATATAGTGACCCAAAATGGGTTTCCCAAGCCTCGGGCGCTATGTTTGGCTCGATAGCCGATCTCCCTTCCCTGTCACCCGAGCTTACTATAGCCCAGAAGGTTTCCAGATTTTTGTCATTAAGGGCGATCCTGAGGGATTCCCACCTCTCTGCTTCCCAGTTTTTTTGTTCCTGGTAGGTGATCCGTTTGTATGAGGCACTAGAAAGCTTGATTAATGTCTTGTCCTTCACCTTCACCGCATCCAAAAGGTCCTTCTTAGCTTTGCGGCAATCATTATTAAACCAGGAACATTTATTTCGATTATTTACCCATCTGCGCACACAAGGAAAAACACACATCAGCTAGTTTCATGGTTAGCTCGGTGTGTATCTTCCCTGCCACTTAAAAAGTTTTACAAAGTTTCTAAACTTTGTGGTTTCCAAAGCTTGTTCGTCTTTGAGTGAAAATCTGTAATTTACTTTTTACTGAAAAATCTGTCTCTCCCGAACCCTCTGGTGGAATTCGTTCATTTTTGTGTCTAAATATTCATAAAAATCAAATCTATTTTTATTATTTGGTGTCAGATTTCTTTCCTGTTGTGTGACTTTCTTGTTTCATTGTTTGGGTACTTCTAAATACTCTCCACTTGTTCCTTTGTTTAAGCTCGAAGTCACAGCTACCAAGGGTTGAGCTAATGTTTAGCAAACAAGCCTAACTGGAGCCAAGTTGGTTTTGTGAGTGTATTCCAGTGTGAGGTCGCACAACCACACCATATAATACACCACACTTCCTCACAGCACCAAAGGTGTGCTGAAGTATTCTTTGTCGGGGGCAGGCACCATTTAATCTGTGACCTGCACTAGTTCAACATCGGGAGCAACCTGCCTCAATATTTCCTATTATTAATGACCAACAAAATTAAGAAGCAAGTGAGCTTTGGGCAGTGAGCTTGTTATAAGTGTTATGACGTCAAAAAGGTTATGATTTTCTGAAGCAATTTGTGTATCAGTTCTCCCAGAACTAGATTAAACCTTGAGCAGGAAATAAAGAATTGTCTTCACTAAAGCTGTCAGGATAGAGGTGGTATGTTATACAGTCCCTCGACTTGCTGGCAGCTGGGGATATGCATAGATGCTCATGTTGAATGTGTCATTCACTTTGAGGGGCTGGATCCAGCTCCCTGGAGACTGGACTGGAAAACAAGGATAGTACTAGTCCCCACGACTGGTTAGTATTCTTGTTGATCCCAGTAGTCATTCTGATAAAGGGCAGTGGGCTCCCTCAAGGTGCGGCTGTGGGATACATGATGTTTTCTGGGAAGTGGCTGACTAGTCGGTTGTTTTGTGGTCTGTTGTAGTTCTTCATACAGATGCTAAGGAGGAACCTATGCATACCACCAGATATGTGACCTCTCTGTCTCAGTAAATATGGAAAAGGTAGATTCTAATTGAAAAAAGGTATCCAGGTGTTTCAGCCAGTGAATATAAAAATAAACATGTCTGTTCTGCCAGGTGTGCCAAAGAGATGCAGAGTGCTGCCTAGGTTACTTGTGCGTCTGGGGAAGATGCGCTGGAGCGACTCGTGGCGAGAGCGGGACGAGCTGTGACCCACTGCAAGATGAATGTGTTAAAGGGCTTTGCTGCACCCATCAAAAATGTGAGTTTCTTCATCTTTTCTTATCAGGTGATGCTTTGTGAATTATCAGTCATGCAGTGAGCAGAAGGAAAGAACAAATTCCTTGCCTCCCGTAATATTGATACGCATTTTCAGCAGATTCCTGGGACCGGTCTAGATCCCGAAAAATTCTTGCAACACTACCTGCCCACTGGCACGAGGTAGAGCTATTGGGCCTCGCCAAGAATTTGCAAGGCTCAATGGTTGCTAACTTGCATACTAAATATATTCCATCATGGGCTCCGGTGACATCAGTTCCGTCCATTTTTTCCTTGCACTAACTTGTGACAGTGGCCCTAACAAATCTACAGAAACAGCATATCAATAAGAAAAAAAAGGTTGGTAAAAGTAACTTTTAACAGGCATTTTTTACACAGATTTCTTATGTGAACCTCTCCCAAGGCAGTTAATGAAAGAGGAGGGCTTAGGGTGGACCCTACAATTAAGCAAGTAAAATTTTAAATCAAAGACTTTCCGCCTAGAAAATCCCTTATGGTGTCGCTTCAGACAGTTTTTGCTGTCTGTCAGAGAACCTATTGTTTTCAATACATTACATATACTTAGACCCATGCTCATGATTAATGGCTTTGTTGTCTATCTCATGTGTTTGCTCGTGAATCAATGGCTCACCATTAACAGAGCTACTTTGTTAAGAATTAGCTGATCTAGCTTTACCATCTATACTCTTATCCCAACAAAAGCAATTTGTAAATAAAATAAGTGCCAGGTATCTCGTCCGGAGGTCACTGAAGCTTGCACCACACGTTGCTCCTGCCATGCTGTCAATGATAGTAACAGCCCATTTACTAACCATCACACGCCTACAAGCGTGATATTTTGGACTATTTCTGGCCCCCAAAGCTATAAGAATGGCTTGGGTGTCAGGTAATAGTCATTTTTTATGTATATTGAATTAATAATTAACTGTTGTTGTGGTCCTCTCCAAATTAGTCCAACAGTGCCACCTTGTCGCGACTGTCACAAGCACCGGTGTTGACAATCAAGTGCCGGGGACGAGTACCGGAAACCACTGGCTCAAATTAAGCACTGGTTATGCCTAATGATCTGGTGGAGTCAGCAAAATGCGGAGCGCAATTGAGGGCCGTTAGTTGTTTGAGCCCGTCTTGAATGGGAGTAGAATGATTGTGGGGGGCAATCAGGAGGAATTCCGTCTTGAGTGTATTTAGCATAAGGTGATTGTGAGTTAACCAATGCTGAGCGTTCACAAGTGCAGAGTTAAGAGTTTTGATAACATCCAGTCAAGAAATTTTGATGTACAATTAAGTCGGCGTACATGTGATAGTGTATTTTCGAGCGGTTCAGAAGTTCGGTGAGAGGTTCCATGAACAAGTTGAAGAGCGTGGGTGATAATGCAGATCCTTGAGGCACTCCAATTGAGACCGGTGTACTGTTAGAAAGGGAATGGTTGACTTTGATTCTTTGTGTTCTGTTATGTAGGAACGAGGCATTTAAAGCTGGGCCCGATAACCCGATCCTTTTTTCAAGAAGATCATTCAAGTTGTCATGCTTGACTGTGTCAAACACTGAGGAAAGATCAAAAAATATAAGTAGGCAACTTTCATTCTGGTCAAGTAGTTTCAGGGCGTCATCAACAATGTGTGTCAGAGCAGTTTCAGTACTGTGTCCCAATCTGAAGCCTGATTGGTATTGGTCGAGGAGTTGAAACTGTTCGATGTGATTACAAAGTTGTGTGTGTACACATTTCTCAAGTAGTTTGACTAAAGTCATGATATTAGAAATTGGTCTGACGTTGTTCGGATCAGTTAAGTCTGCATTTGGCTTCTTTGGGATGGGGGTGATTTGACCTATCTTGAGGCAATCAGGAATCAAGCCCTGCAGGAGAGATTCATGGACAATCTTAGACCAGAGTGGAAGAATGGAGGATTTAAGTTCTTTGAAGAGCTTTGCATGCAGAGGATCATTGAAATGATTTGAAGGTTTTAATGAAGTTATAGTTTTGAGCAGCTCGACATCGTCAGGTAGTATAAAGGTATTCCACGACGCCTTTTTTTTTTTTTTAGAATAAAACAGAGAGCCAGAAAGAGGGGAACTCGCCAAGGGTAGCGGAGAGGGAGTGGACTGGGCCAGGCAAAGTGTATTTGGTGAGGTGTGTTGCAGTTCTAGTTCAATCTTTCTTTTCAATGAAGTGTGCAGAAAACTCCTCACTGCTAGGGATTGAGTCCTTGAGTGTAGAGTGTTGGTTAGTTGAGTGGTTAGCTTGTTGTTTGATGATTTTGAACAGTTTTTTTGGTCTGTTTTTGGCATGGTCTAGCTGTGACCTAAAGTGAGCGGTTTTGGCACTATGGATATGTTTGTTATACTCACTACTTGTCGTCCTCAGCTGCTTGAGGTTTGTTATGGAGGGTGAGTTTCTCCATGATCTCTCCGCCAGCCTTAGATGGAGTCTTTCCTCGTTAAGGAAGCAATTGAACCAGGGTTTGCTGGGTATCCTTTTGAGTTTCTTTGGAGCAATTGAGTCAAATATATCTGTCATGGAGTGGATGTAATGTCCAGTAAGGTCATCCAGATTTGTCAAATTATGGGGCAGTGGAAGGAGGCTATTACTATATTATGTTGGTTAGATCATTCAAGTTGATGTTCCTCAAGTCTCTAGACCATCGTTTGACCTTAATCGGCACCCTTTCCAAGATGAGAAATGAGATTAGGTAGTGATCCGACCAGTCATAGGGTGATATGGCATCCAGTTGTATAACGTTGTCTTTAGCTATGATTAAGTCTAGGGTGGAGCCCTTCATGTGGGTATGATAGTTGCAGGACTGGATGAACTTTAGGTCGGAGAGGAAAGCCTTGAAGGTGCACAGTAAGGGATCATTTGCGTCGTTCCAGTGTAAGTTGAAATCCCAAGGAAGATATGGTTAGGATTTTGTTCAGAGTTGGAGGATATGGTCTCCATTATTTGTTCTATGAAGAGAACATTATCACCTGAAGGGTGATGGATCGTGTGGAGTATACAAACTAACTTGTCATTGTTCCAGATTTCAATGCCCAAGTGTTCACATGTGGACATCGGAAATGTGTGTGTATGTCTCAGGGTGAGAATTGAGCGAAAAATGCATGCTATGCTGCACCCAACTTTAAGAGGTCTATCCAATCTGATGATGCCATATTCAGGGGAACTAGAATGTCTGAAATTGGTGAGGAGGAGTCATTGAGCCAAGTTTCAGTTAAGATCAAGAGGTCCAGCTGTTGCAAGAGTATGAGTTCGGCAATATCAGCAGCATGCCTTACCGCTGACCCGCAATTAAGAAGCATCGATTTTATGTGGGTTTTAGTTACTACTGCTTCTAGGTGAGATGTGGTGACAGGTAATAAATTATCCATGTTCATAGCTCTGAGATTGAGACTGGATTCTCTAAACAGGTGGGATGGCTAGGTTGATTAGCCTTTGAGGTCATGTAGAGGTTCCAACGTTTCTCTATCTTCCTAGAGAAGTGTAATCGGTTCTGAAGACCATCTATAACTAGTTGAATATCATGCTTGAGGTCTGTCCGCTTCGCCTCAATGAGGGGATGGTTTAAAATGTGGGTGGCTGGTCTGGGGGTAGAATGTAATTGAGAACTCGCAGAGGAGGAAGCGGTGGTAAGCAGTGTGAATTCCTCATAGGTAAGTAGACGGGGAGGTGATGGGAAGTTGGAGGCTAGTGGTTGGTGTCCCGAAGGCAGAGCATTAAAGAGGGGAGGGAAGAGGTGTCATATTACTTTCATTGTAAATGCTGTCTCAGACTCTAAAGAGTGGGACAGGTCCTCTGTCCCTGGCAGAGATCTTCCCTAGAGGGTCCCCCTTTTTAAGGCCCAAGTCCCTGGGGCTCAGTTCCCTCTAGATCTGACAGGTCCTCTCCCTGAGTAGAGGGGACCTGAGCTTGTGTCTCATGAGAAGTTGCTTTCCCAGCCTTCTTGCCTTTTCACTTGGAGGATTGGGCCATTATTCAAGGCTCCAGTTCCTCTTTTTCACCCTGGACTTTGCTCTGTGCTTTAGTTTTCTCACACACCCATTCAGGTATTCCCAGCATGGCTGCAAGGGTTCTCATCTCTACCTCAGCCCATGCTGTGGTCTCTAGATCATTGCCTAGCAGACATTCTACTGGAATTGCAGAGGACACAACCACCTTCTTTTGGCCAGTATCTCCTCTCCAATCCAAGGTCACCATAGCCATGCGATGAACCTTGGTAATGTTATCAGCATTGATAACTGGATACGTTTGTCCAGTTATATAATGCTCTAGGGATATCATTTTTTCATTTACCATGGTGACAGTTGCACCTGTATCCCTCAGTGCTTCTACTTCAACTCCATTTATATGTGGCTTTTGTCTGTAATTCTCCAGGTTACTTGGCCAGACAGCCAGGGGAGCTATATCCACCCCTCCTTCAGAGCCTAAAGTAGCTTCAGTGTGCTCTCTGACCTGGTCAGGGCACACCAAGGATCCCATCTGGAGACCCACAACCCCAGTGGGTGCTGCACTAGTGGGAGCATTTTTGGTGCAGGAAGAGTCCCCAGTTCAGTGTCCATTCTGCTTACGGTTGAAACCCCAAGCCTTTTTGGATCCCAGTTTTTACCCTGGTACCCACCCTTTTATTGGTGTCTCTGGGCCACCCTCCTGAACAGGTTTCTGGTGGCCTTTAGAAGACTCTTTGGGGTTTTCCCCTTTGTGTACCCCATCTTTCCCCTCAGGAGGATTGGTAACTCCTTTCTTTTGGTCACTCCCATCCTGGGTCTTTCTGGACACCCTTGTTGTGCCAGTGGTCAGCCTTCTTCCCCAGATCTTGGGGAGAGACCAACCCTAAGTCCACCAAGTACTGATGCAGTTTTTCTGAAGTACAGTTATTTAATAGATGCTCTTTCATAAGTAAATTATGAAGCCCATAATAATCTTGCACCTTACTATCTTTCAACCAGCCACCTAGTGTTTTGACTGAGAAGTCAACAAAATCTACCCAGGATTGACTCGAGGTTTTTCAGTCTCCCTGAACTTAATCCTGTACTACTCAGTGGTGAGTCCAAAGCCCTCAATCAGGGTATCCGTCATGAGGTCATAGGACTCCGCATCTGCCTCATCTAGTGTCAGGAGTCTATCCCTGCACTCTCCTGAGAACAGCTCCCAGAGTACAGAGCCCCAGTACTTCTAGTGTAACCTTCTCATTTTACAGGCCCTCTCAAAGGCTGTAAACTACTTGGTAATGTCATCACCTTCTACATATTTGGGGACAATCTCTTTGGGATTTTGTGATCAAAAGTGTCCTCTTTTCCCCTATTTATTTTGTTGCTTCCACCACTTATGGGTGCTAGGCCCAGAGCAGCCCTTTCTCTTTCTTTGGCCAGGATGTTGGCCTAAAGGGCTGTTCTTATGGTTAATCTCTCAAGGACTAGGTCCTTTTCATCTAGCTCTTCTTGCTGTCCTGAGTGGATTGACCTACCCCCAGTAGGGGCAGACACTCTAAGTACAGTCTTAGGGTAGATGTGAGGGGGTACCTGTAGCAAAGTGCCCCTTTTTGACATGGTCACTCCCACTTTTTACTTGGTATTTGATGCAATTTTGACTGAAGTGCCCTGGGTTCCTGCTATTCAGGTACCCAATGTCAGTGCACTTTCCCTAAAACAAGATAACTGTGCAATTGTTTCCCAATTGGCCAGACCTTTAGCACCCTTGTGAGTCCCTAGTAAATGGTACCGCTGGTACCTAGGGCATGGGTACTAAAGACTTGGGCTGGCAGTTCGGGCTGGACTGTTCCCATGAGGAGCAGGGTTAAGACTGATTAGCATATGGCTGGGTCAAAGCTGGGGTGGCGTAATGAGCAAGAGAACGATGGATTAAACCCGGATCTCTTGACTGGGGGTGAGTGGTTGAAAAGGTTCGGCACTCCGTCCATCATCTTGTTGTGTTTACTAAAGAAGGTCCCTAAGGGCTGCAGCATGTATTGTGCCACCCTAAGGGACCCACCACCAAACTCATGCAGACTGCCATTGCAGGCTATGTGAAATGGTGCAGACAAATATGAAAACACGATATTGCACACACCCTGTACATGCAATATATGTAAGTCACCCCTACAGCAGGCCTTATAGCACTATGGCAGGGTGCATTAAATTACATGTGATGACCTATCTGCATGAGCAGATATGCCCCTGTGCTGTCTAGCTCAACTACTAGATAGTACAAGCGAACAGTGAAGCCATCTTAAGTATATGTATTGGGCGCTGGTCATTATGAGTTCCCCAGCTACATGATGGCTTCACTGAAACCTATGCCGTTTGGTATCAAACACCTTGTCTTAATAAATCCATACTGATGCCAGTTGTGTTTTTATTAAAATAAACACCTACCAGCCTCTTAGTGTGCTGGCTGACTGGTATTGTCCAGCCTGCCACCACAGACATGCTTCTGACCCTCCTGCAGATGAGAGCCTGCGCTCTCTGAGGCCAGAAACAATGCCTGTTCCGGAGGAAGGTGTTCACACCTCCTTCAGCATGATGGCTAGTGAATCTGCATACCAAGGCCACGGACTTTAAAGCCCCTGCCACGTTTGATATGCGAACCTGGCTTCCCCAGACCTGGGAGATGCCACTCCTGCGGCCCATTTGACACCAGGGGAGGCTGGAAATCAGCTATGCTAGGAGGCGTTGTGCACTACCACACCAGTCACACCCCTAAGGTGGGCTGCCTGATGTGCCCCGCGAAAGAAGGATTCCACCATCTTGAGTTTGGTGGAATTAGGAACTCTGGGACAGGGTTATGCGCACTCCCCACAGGAAGTGGTCACATAGGGGTGTAGTGATTCCAAGGGTAAGAAGCCCCATTGACTACTACCCTTCACTCCCCTTAACACTCCTAAATTCAGTATTTAGGTGGCCCCTGGACACCAGGAACTTAGATTTGTCTAACTGAAGAAAGAAGAGTCGAAGAAGTGAGAACTGCGGACTGCTGGTGGACTTTGGCACCAAACCCTGCCTACCTGTTCCTGTCCCGACAGTTGCAACAACCCGACTTGTCCTGCAGCTGTGCATCCTCCAAAAGCCTCGGAGGGCCTCCAGTAGTTTGCCAAGCCGTCGGCATCTCCTTGAAGTGGAGGAGCCACTTCCCTGCAGCCACCGACTGCAACGTCCAGTTTACCTTTCAGCTGTTCACTGGGTCCACTGTTGCAGCAGCCGCCCAGGAAGAGGTCCCCATTCCCAGATGCTCGCTTTTTTTTTTTTGATAAACAAATTTTTATTGATTTGTAAAAGAATGCACCAGCCAAACAGTACCACATCATAATAGTATAGGATAACATACACGAATTTGCGCTACCCAGTATCCAGACGCTGATAAAACAAAATAGAATGAAATTGGAGAATCCCTTTAAGACTAGACCTCCCCACCCCCCCGACCATTTCCCCCAGACTCTACGATATTTCTTGGGGCACCCACGTGCCACATACATGACTTTCTCCTGTGTGGCGCACCAGTTCACCCCAGTCCGCCATCGCCCCACACTCGGGGGTTCAGGACATTTCCAGGAAGCCGCAATGTCTCTCTTGGCTACCACCATAGCTGTAGTAAAAAACAATTTCTCATTACGAGACCCATCCAACCCATCTGTGATGCCCAGGATCGTGTGCTTTGGGTCATGGGGGACATCCCACCCTAAGATTTCGGTGAGTTCTTCCTCGATGTCCCTCCAGAACCGCGCCAGGTGGGGGCAGGTCCATACCATATGCAGGAAGTCAGCTGGGTCTTGGCCACACCTGGTACAGGCTGAGGTCGGACTGAACCCTGCCCGATGAAGGCGCACCGGGGTGAGGTATGCGATGTGTAAGCAGTAGAGTTGCACCAAGCGCAGTCTAGCGGATGCGGTGACCGTTCTGGGGGCCATGAGGGCGTCGCGCCAGTCCTCCTCTTCCAAGGGGCCCACCCAGTCCTCCCACTGTGCACGCAGTCGGTCTAGGGATGTGGGGGTATTGTTGATCAGTGTACGGTAAATGCGGGAAATGCCACCCTTCCCCAGGTCCCCAAACATAATCTGGGCTTCAGGCGGGCTGTGATCAGGAAGCCGTGTACCTGTTGTAAGGTGTGTGTGTAGGGCGTGCCGCAATTGTAGATACCTATAGAATTGTGATTGGTGCAGGGAGTATCTGGTCTGAAGATCATCGAAGGAGCGCATGTGGTCCCCCACCCATACATCCCCCAGTTGCGAAATACCTATAAGGTCCCACGCCCCAAAGCCCTGAAGCTCATTAACCTCTTTGAGCCAAGTCCCGCGCCACAGGGGTGTACATTGGGTCAGAGTGTGTGTCCATTTAGTGTGCCGCAGAACCGCCCGCCAGGCCATTAACACAGAGCGCGTCACCTCCGGTAGACAGGAAGGAATCGGGGTCCCGTACAGCATGGATTGAATCTTGGCGAGGCCCAGCTCCCCCAGCTCGAGCATGTAAGCCGGATTGGACCACCCTCCGTTGAACCAGTCGTGTATGGAGAGAAGCCGCGTGGCTAGGTAATATAAATAAAGGTGAGTCATTCCTAGACCCCCGTCGAACGAGGGGATCCTACAGGTACTGAGCGCCAATCGGGACCTACCTCTCCCCCACAGGAACTTGTTGGCCATGCTGTCTAGCTCGCGGAACCAGGCCCTGGGAAAACACGCGGGGGTGTTCTGAAGCATGTAAAGGAAGCGGGGAAGCACCATCATTTTAAAAAGGGCCACCCTCCCCATGGGGTTAAGCGGCAGAGATTGCCACTTCTGAAGGTCCGCCTTGGCGCGCTTCACCAGGTGAGTGACGTTGAGGGCCCAGCTAAGCTCGGGTAATAAGGTCACCCAGATCCCCAGGTATTTGAAAGATTGACGGCGAAGACGTATATCCGATTGCCAATCGAAGCATTCACGAGAGAGGTGGAGGGGAACCAGAACCGATTTGTCAGGATTCAACCAAAGGCCAGAGGCCCGTTCGAAGGATTGCAAAATATGGAGACAGTGTGGGCCGGACCGGGCGGGGTCAGCTAAGTAGATGAGGACATCGTCCGCGTAAAGGGCAATTTTGTCTGGCTCGGTGTTGGGCCACTCCCATCCCCGCACTTGTTCACATGACTGAATCAGGGACGCCAGGGGCTCCATCACCAGAGCAAAGAGCAGGGGGGAAAGGGGACAACCCTGCCTCGTCCCCCTACGAATCGAGAAGGGCTCTGACAGAACCCCGTTTACCAGGACACGAGCCCGCGGGAGGGCGTACAGAACCTTGACCATGGCCCGGAAGCGGGGACCGAGTTCCATCTTGCCGAGAACATCCTGAAGAAACCCCCAGTCCACCGAATCAAAGGCCTTCTCGAAGTCTACCAGGAGAATCGCTAGGTACGGGGTGAGGAGATGGCGGTGGGCCAAGGCGGAATGCAGTCTGCGAAGACAATGCCGGGTGCCGCGTGAGGGCATGAACCCGCATTGGTCGGGATGAACCAACGTAGGCAGGTGGGGTTTGAGCCGCTGGGCGAGGATTGTGGCAAACAGTTTGACCTCAGTATTAATGAGGGAAATGGGGCGATAGTCTGCGCACCGTGACGAGGGCGGCTGGGATTTAGGGAGAACCACAATGGTAGCTATGTCTGTCTCCCGAGGGAAGGAGCCTCTCTCCACAGCTTCGCAAAACAATTCAGCGAGGTGAGGGGTGAGAACGTCCCGATAGTGCGCGTAATATTCTTGTGGAAGGCCGTCAGGGCCCAGTGTCTTACCGGAGGAAACAAGAGTGATCGCCTCACCGATCTCTGCACGGGTAATGGGGCGATCTAGTTCAGCTTGAGTTGCCGGGTCCACACTCGAAAGGCCGCCACCTCCCACCTCCAGCAGGTCCGCGAGAGAAAGGGTTGGAGCTCGAGCCTTGTATAATTGGCGATAGTAGGCGATAGTAGGTGGCAAAGGCATGGGCCATCTCCATTGGGCACGGCACATCGATCCATCTGGAGCCACAATCTCGGGAATTATACGGTTCGCCCTTGGGTACGTGGCAAGGCGGTGAAGGAGCGAGCCATTCTTATCGCCCCAACTGTATACCCTAGCCACGGAGGTGCGCCAAAGGAGTTTGGCCGCATCCAGTGACAGCTGCTTGATCTCTGACCGGAGCCGGGCTAGAAGTCTCGTATCGGAAGCATCTGGGGATCGGGCAGAGGCACGTTCAAGGCGCAGAGCCTGCGCCTCCCGCGAAGTGATTTGTTCCAATTGGGATTGTCACTGGAGCTTGAGTTGGCCCTTGGCGACCCCTCTAATCGTGGCCTTGCCCGCCTACCACAGGGTACCTGGGGAGGAAACAGACCCCTCGTTAGAAAGAAAATATTGTTTAAGTTCCCGCCCCACCACCCTCCGAAAGTCCCTGTCCTGAAGGAACCAAGCATTGAGCCTCCATGTTTGCCGGATAGAGGCGAGGGGGGGACCCGTGCGAATCATCACCGGGGAGTGGTCAGAGATACCTCTTGGAAGGAGTGAGACGTCCTGGATCAAAAGGCAATCCGTCGATGGGATGAAGATGGCGTCAATGCATGCCTGTGTGTGGTGCGCCGCCGAAGTGTGTGTAAATTGCTTAGAATGCGGGTGCCATACGCACCATGCATCGCATAGGCCCAATGATGTGGACCAAGTCGTCAGCTGTTTCGCCTGTGCGATTCTACTAGGGGACGGGGGACTAGACGTATCGAGATTGGATGATGAGACTGCATTAAAATCGCCCCCGAGGAATGTGGGACCTAGGGGTAAGGATGCCAAGAGGTCAACGGATTTGGCTAGGGTCGCCGTCAACATTGAGGGAGGGGAGTAAAGTGACACAAGATTGAGCGGGTTACCGTTTAGTGTGCCGCTGAGGGCTACGAAAGTGCCCTGGGCATCGAGAGTCGTCTGCACCGTCACAAGGGGAAGGGAGCGTTTCACCAGGATCGCCACCCCTCGGGAACCCTGAGTGAACCCGAATGCCAAATCCTGTCGAAGCCATAACGCGTTAAGAAGGGGCAGCAATTACCCATCAGATGTGTTTCTTGTAAGAGTAGAATGTCCACCCCTAGGCACTGAGCATATCGTAAAACAGCCATGTGTTTGAAGCGGTCCAAGAGGCCATTAACGTTCCAGGACATGATGCGCAGGGAGGTGCCTATTAAAGGTGTGTCAGACATGGCAGCGGGTATGGCAGTATGACTATGAGTCTGAAAGGGGAGGTCCGCTCTGCGTGTCTAGCCGGGTGCAAGTCAAGGGGTCTCGTGAGTGCTGGTGCGACAAAACTAAAAACAAAGAAAACAAAACTAGCAGAAAACAAATTAAACAGAAAAACACGGGACAACGCTCCCAACCCCCCGTCCCCACCCCCACCCTACACTTCAGGAACAGAAGCATCTGTCGCCCTAACAATAACCAATTGAGACCAAACTAAAACGCTTGGAATAGTGGAAGCGTGGAGGACCCCTCCTTTTGACAGGATGTAAATGACCGAGTCCATCGGGAAAAGGAAAATAATGTGAGTCTGAGTACAGTCTCCGGCTGCGGAGCCCGGCCCGGCAGGCAGGGACGGGATCAGGCAGGATCTCTCAGGAGCATCGGGCCACGCGAGAGGTCCGTATCTGGAAGATCAGTAAGAGAAGGCCGGGCGAAGCACCTCCACACTCCAGGCGGCCGGAAGAGCCAGAGCGCCTCCCGGCCGAAGACTCCCCGGAGAGTAATATTTGTTGACGGGAACGGCCAGGCGGGGAGTCCGACCGGGCCCGTCTCGGCCCGCGGCGCCTGCGGGGGCGTTGGCGTTGTGGCTGAGGGGCGAATGGCGTGGGATGGGTGGGTCCACCGCTTGCTCCCCCTAGAGGTGAAGTCTGAACATCGGTCCGCAGGGGGCGCTCCTCTGTTGCCCAGGCCTCGGTAGGAGAATCAAAAAACAAGGTTTTGTTAGCGAACACCACTCTCAAGCGTGCTGGAAAGAGGAGCCGATATTGGATGTTGAGCGCCCTCAGTTTCTGCTTAACCTTGCTAAAGGACCGGCGGTGACCCTGGACCTCACGGGTATAATCCGGGAAGATCATGATTGCATGGTATTCGTAGTGGAGCCGCCGCTGCTTGCGAGCTTCAGCCAGGATGGTATCGCGATCTTTGAAATTAAGAATCCGCATTATGACTGGTCGGGGAGGAGCGCCCGGCGGTGGTTTAGGGGCAAGGGATCTATAGGCCCGCTCGATCGCAAACCAAGGGGAGAGGGAGCCCTCAGGGACCCATGATCGTATCCACTTGTCCAGGAAGTCCGCCGCGCGGCCCTGCTCCACTCCCTCCGGAAAGCCCACCAGGCGGAGGTTATTGCGCCGGGACCTATTTTCCGCGTCCTCCGCACGGCGATGTAACTCCTGGGTATGCGATTGGAGATGAGCCACTTGTCCCTTCAGTTGCTGGACGTCGTCCTCTACAGTGGAGATTCGGGTCTCAGTCTCCTTGATCCGATCTGTGGCATTTCGGAGGTCCTGTCTGATGAGGGTCATGTCCACTCGCACCTCCGCGATCTTGCCCTCCACCGATGTTTGTGAAGCGTGGATGGCCTGTAGGATAGTGGATAAATCTGCGGACGGTGGAGGCACTTGTTCAGTGGGGCCTCCAGTCACCCCCACCTCCGAGGTGGTAAAGCGGTCCATCTTGGTTTGGGTGGCAGGGGTCTTCGCCGACCTGTCAGTCCTGCCCATGTTGACACCTCCTGGAGCTGCAGGTTCTCAGCCTCCTCGATGGTAGTCCCCGCAGTAGAGGGCGGTGGTCCCTTTCAGGGAGGCCAAAGTCAGGTGGAGGAAATAGCCAGAACAAAGGAAAGGCACGATCAGGCCCGCCGCCACTCAATTCGGCCCAAGACTGCCGGGACAAGCCAAGCGCAGAGAAGCCAATGTCCGACCCAACCCCTGCGGATCGCAGCTCCAGTGAGCAACAATGTATGGAGGGAGGCTGATCCCGAGCCCCAGTCCCAGAATGACAACCAGGAGACCCAGGACACACAGGATGGGGGCCCCCAGTTAGAGGCCCACGCTCTCTGCCGGGCGCCGCTCGATGGTTGCGGCCGAGGGCCCCCGATGTCAAGGTTATGGCCACATAAAGAACGGAGTTGCGGTCTCGGGCAGAGGTGGAGCAGCGTCCAGATTTGTGGCGAGACCAGGAGTGGTTCTCCCCCCTCCTCTGGCAAGGAAGCGGCAGTAGGCCGGGGGGGCCAGGCAAGCAGCTGATAGTCGCAGTCACCGGCCCTCCGCCGCTCGAGTTATGCGGCCGATGCCGTCCCAGAACTGCCCCCAGCCCAGGGAACGCCGCGTTGCACGATGCGCCTCTGCAGATTGTCTATAAGGCCTGGGGGAACCGATTTTGGTAAAGCGCGGTCCAGAGGGGGGGAAGGGAAGAGTCCAGACTGGTCGTACAGCAAGCAGGGCCACTGCAAACTGGTCCCAACTTCAGCCGGCCTCACACGCGCGCGGGAGGGGCCCACAGCAAATGTCCCTGGACCACCTCCGTCGCCAGGACTCACCCACCTGCAGATCCGCCGCTCCTCGTGTAGGCGGCAGCCGCTGTCCGTCGGGCCCTGCTGCCCGAAGCGACAGCCGATTTCGCGGCCGCACTGCCAGGAGAAATCAGGGCATCAACGGAGACCAGGCCGGAGGGTTGGCCGCCAAAGAAGCCAGGAGGTGGGAGGAGAAGGAACAGAGATCCCAACAGGCCGGCAATCCCGGGGCAGACCCTCTGCCGGAAGGCCCCCTCCACCGCCCCGGCGTTCGGGTATCAGGCCCCTTGCCGATCACGGGCTGCTTGTCGCTCAGGGGGGCAGCAAGCACCGCCCAACAGCTTCCCCGCTGCCCAATGCGGCAGCCGAAGGCACAAACGGGAACTCGACCCGGGAGAGGGCCACGGCCCCAAGATAGACCAGGCCCACACCTCCCAGCTCCGACATGAGGGACCAGTGGGGCGAGGGTAAAGGGGATGAGCACCGTCGCGGGCCAGGCCTCCGGATCCTCAAATGCCGCACGGTGCAAATGAGGCGGCGGCTGCCCTCCTCCAGCCCCCTCCGCTGTCCGATACAACAGCCGAAGCCGCAGCCAGTCCGCAGGGTAAAGGCCGGAAACACAGGCAGGGAACACCTTCCTCGGAGCAGGCCGCCGGGACACCTCGCATCAGGTCCGCCTCTCCCTGCGTCAGCCGGGAGACCAGGAGGCACGGGGGAGGGGGCAAACGCCTCCCCAGGCCAGTAGACTCCCCTGCTGCAATCAAGGGGAATGAGTCGCCATCTTGGCCGCGAGGCACGGCCGGCCGGATCACAGCAGCGGGGAGACAAAACTCGAGGATCTGGACATCCACAGTATCGCCGGAGATGCAGCGGTAAGTGGACTGCTGCATTCAGACCCAGCTGGCTCGGTTATAGGTAGGATTATGGGCGGATGGTGGAGGGGTCCGGGAGCACTCTTAAAGTGCGTCCACCATCTTGGCTCACCAGGCCACGCCCCTATCCAGATGCTCGCTTTTATCTAAGCTGTTCTGGATACAGTGCAGTTTCGGGCTGATACTCTCGAACAGTGAATCCAGGATATTCAGGATATGATACCGGTGCTTCAGCCTCTATCCAGGGTTTTGGTGAGACTGACTCTGAGGGTGCTGGGCCTCATGCCTCCTGCATCCTGCTTGTGACTCATGACCGCTGGCATATGAGGGCTGTGCAGCTGGACCTGAAGTTCCAGTGGGTGCAGCATCTGGGGAATCTCTCCAACATGGTCCAGATCTCAGTGGATACTGCAAAGGTTCTGCAGTGGTGGCTAACGAACCGCAGTTGGGTATGCGGCAGACCCCTCTCCCTTCCCTAACCGGATCTGACAGTAGTGACAGATGCATCACTCCTGGGATGGGGCGGCCATCTGGGAGAGGTGGAGATAAGAGGCATATGGTCTTTGGCGGAATCCGGACTCCACATCGACCTATTGGAGCTCCGAGCAATCCGGTTGGCATTGAAGGGCTTTCTACCCTCCACCAAGGGGCGGCTAGTGCAGGTGTTCATAGACAAACCCACTGCCATGTTGTACTGCAACAAACAGGTTTTGGACCCTTTGTCAATAGGCCCTGCATCTCTGGACGTGGCTGGAACATCAGGGCATATCCCTGGTGGTTTAACACCTAGCGGGCTCTCTGAACGCCAGAGCGGACAAACTCAGCTGAAGATGACTATCGGATTGCAAATGATGTCTCCATCCGGAGGTGGCGCAAGATCTTTCAGCAGTGGGGAGAGCATTGGTTAGATCTGTTTGCCACCACCAATAACACACAATGTCAGCAGTTTTGCATGCTGGAGTTTCCAAGGCGGCTCTCGCTTAGAGAGGCTTTTCATCTCAAGTGGAACTCAGACCTCCTGTATGCCTTTCCGCCCACACCACTCCTGCCTAGAGTTCCCAAGAAGATCAGGAATAACTGGGTCCAAGTAATCCTTGTGGTTCGGAACTGGGCTCAGAGAGTTTGGTATTCCGAGCTGTTGAGCATGGCTATCAACCCTCCGAGCCAGCTGCCCCTTCGGGAGGATCGTCTGTCACAGCAACAGGAGAGGGTTCTCTACCTGAACCTGCCAACTCTCAGCCTTTATACGTAGAGATTGAGCGGTGACAGTTGACAGCTTTTGTCCTTCCGCCCAAAGTCTGTGATGTTATCTTGGCAGCTCGGCGTCCCTCCACCAAGATGGTATAAACCAGCCATTGGAATACATTTGTTGCATGGTGTCCTGAGAAATAGGTTGATCTGCTCCCCTCTCCTAGGTTCTTTTGTTTATTCTAACCCAGGCCCAGCAGGGCTCTGCATTGGGTACGTAGAAGGGTTATTTATTTGCCATCTCTGCTTTTCTGCAGCTGCCAGATCAGCCTTCTCTCTTCAAATCTCCTATTGTAAATAGGTTAATTAAAGGCCTGCAGCATGTTTTCCCTCAGCACCCTTTGTTAAGCCTCAATGGGACCTTAACTTGGTTCTTATATTCTTAATGTGCACTCCCTTTGAGCCGCTTCATTTTTGTCCTCTTAGGCTCTTCAACATCAAGATGGCATTCCTGGTGGCAATTACATCTGTATATTTAAACACAAAGAGAGAAAGGGTATTGTGAAACCACTCCCGGTCCCCTTAAAGTATAAATGTAAACAACAGAAGGAGTAATTCCAAATAGATTCCAAATTACTGAATTGAACAAAACAAAGGAGTAACACTTAGTTTTTAAAAGAACCCTCACTCACCAACCTAGTTGGTGACATGCTTCATCATAGGGTCCCCACCCGAGCGGCTGAATGCCTCTCGGGTGTGCTACGACGCCTGATTACAGCGGAGCGGGTTTTGTAGTGCAGGGTGAGTGATCAGTGAAGAGATTTAAAATTGCCTTTAATAGTCCCTAAAAACTTTATGCTGGAGAATAAGGCAAGATTAAAACAAAAGAGGATGTCCTGTCTGGTTCAATTGGCCATTGACATCCATAGGTGTATTAAGTGACAAGGGCAGGGCTACATGTTTCAGCCTCCGCGTGCAAAATTGCGAGGCTTTCTTCAGGACCAATGGTGAAACAAAGGTGTGCACTCGCTAAGGTTCACCCATCCCTGTGTCAAATTAACCGCACACTTACGGCTAAGCTCTCAGCATTATCTGAAAGAAAACGAATTTTTAATAGGGGATGTAGTTAATTCCTACCCCATGGATCCCATCGGGGGGCGTTGTCTATAGTCACACTTACGCCAAGAACAAACGCCCGCTTCTGGCACCTGATGTGTTCCCGGCCCAAGATCCCGAGGGGCAATTACATCTTACCAGAGAGTCAGTAAGCTGCAGGCATTATCGTCTCAGCCTCCCTACATCTTGTTTTTCCCCGACAAACTGGTCGTTCGGACTCGAGCATCCTTCTTGCCGAAGGTAGTCACCCCATTCCACATTCCACGTTACCAGTCCTACACTTTGTCTACCTTTTACGCTCTGCCTCATCCCTGTAAGGAAGGGGAGAGACTCCATCGGCTGGAACCAAAAAAGAGCGTTGTCATACTGTCTTGACACACCAGTAGTTAATGTTCTTTGTTGCTCCGTGATCCTGGCGTGGAAAGTCGCGAAAAGAAACTGACATCAGGACATCAAAGGGGTAAAGGCAAGGCACCCAAAAAGGGGACAGCCTTGATAAAAAGGAAAAGAGGATAATATCTGGGAGTAAAAATAAGACTGTCTCCCCACTTTCTAAGGAATTTCATCACAAAGCATTTTAAACCCAAGACAGACTCTCAGTCTGAGGAGCAGAGGGGTAGTGAAGACTTAAACAAAAAACAAGAGGGCCTTTGAAATTTATTTTGAACGTGAATCGTGGGGTTTGTCTTTGGGGGATCTAAAATTTACCAACAGGGGGTGTAGGAAGGTGGAGTATTATGTGTTGATGCTGGTTGGGCTCCACCATGCAATACTCTCACAATACCCCAAAGATGGTCCTTGGATTCACAATAACAAATCCTTAGCTCAGTCCTGGTAGAATGGCAAAGTGCAGTCGGGCTTTACTTGAGGGTCGTGTTAAGCATTTCAGAGTACCAACATGGACGATAAGTAATTGACGTAACTCAAAAGAAATCTGACACCAATTTATAAGAATAAAGCAGATTTTTATATAAATTTAGACACTAAAATGAAATAATCGGATAAGTATAACTGTAGTTATGGATTTTAGAAACAAAATTAAATCGGTGCAAAACAGTACTGCAAAACTTTATTGTTGCGGTCAATGGTAAAAAGCACTAGTTACAATCTGTCACTTACAGGCTGAGATGCATTGAACCCAAGGAGGGTAAAGGTGATGCGGATCCCAGGACCAAGCCACAACAGTCAGTTCGATTTAACCTGGCTCAAGAAGCCCGAGTGTAGAGCTGTCCTGGCTCTCCATGGTGCTGAAGCAGGTGTCGCAGGGTAGCTGGTTTTAACACTTACACAGTGTTGGTGCAAAAAGTCGACAACAAAGTCACTGCTGACAATGGATGAAGGTTTTGTGGCGTTCCCTTGAGGTGCAGCGTCGAGTTAAGGGGGTGGTTGCCGGACTGGCAACCAACAAGCCATGGTAGCGGTAAGCTCAGCAGATGGTTATTTCGATGTCCGGAGGCCAGGGGAAACACAGTAGCCGCCTGAAACCTCATGGAGGTCGGGACTACGTTTCCCACTATGCTCTGCACCACCTACTTTTGAGCGATTCCTCAGAGGTCCCGATGGCCAGCGATTCTTTGGTACTGGTAAGTAGTTTTTCCTGCGGTGTGCACGGGACTAGTGCCACTAGTCAAGGGGAGTTCTCTTTGGCTCTCAAAGCGCTCTCTCTGTCTGGGGGAACCGAGCTTTGGTCCAGGACGAGTCACAGTCATGCAGTTCCAGGAAGATTGCCACAGATGCAGAGTATCACGCCTTTGCTTTGTGCAGATCCTGTTGTTGCATACACGGGTCTCCTCTTTATCCTTTGTTGCAAGTCAGATCAGAACTGAGGTTCTGGTGTCGGGGTTAGCCTGTAAATCCTAGATTTAGGGGCGGTAGGGGTGTGTGTGAAAGTGGCCAATGGGCTACTAGCCCCAGTGGCTAATCCGCCCCTGAGGTGACCACATCTGGGAGTGTGTGTCGCCTTTTCTGCCCAGAACCCCCTATTGTACCACTTTTAAAAATGGCTTTTTAGCAGACCAGGTAGCCCACCCTAGAGGTGTGGCTAGCCATCTGGGGGTGTACACCTCCTGAATACCTAATTTTCCCACCTGCCTGGGTGCAAATGTACCTGGGGCAGGGGGAAGGCTATTTCCTCCTTTGGGAGGCAGCCTGGTTCCATATTACAGGCAGTGAAGGCTTTGAAGCTCATAGCCTTGATGTGACACTTCACTAGCCATCCTGTCTTGGAGGGAGGTGTGACCTTCCCGAGCAGTACTGTTTCTAACTGCTGGGAGAGTTCACACCTCCTGGCAGGGCGGCAGATTCTTGTCTTGGCGGCAGCAGCTGCGGGCTGGCAGCCAGAGCACAGGAAAGGCTGAGGCAACCAGGTGGCCAACCCCCAAGGTAGCCACCAGGGGGCATGCCACATAGTCCTTGACACAAGATTCATGTCAGGGGTGATGAGGCACGTTGTTTGATACCAAACATGGCCAATTTCAGCGGTACCATAATGGAGCTGCCAACCTCGGGTTTGCTGGGGGCCAGCCCATGTTATCCTATGGACCATTTATCACTTGTAGTAGCCTTTATTGGTAAAGGCCACTAAAGGGGCACATAAGGTTGCACATGCATGCCCACACCTTTAATATAATGCACCCTGTTTCCTGAGCTTAGGCGGCCTTCCTTAGGGGTGACTGACATATATTAAAACATAGTGCACTGACTTTGCCACACATGGTGAGGGCAAAGTTGAGTTCAAGCAGTTTGCACTGCTCCTGCAGCCTGCAATGGAAAGCCTGCTGTCAGTAGTTTACTTGGGTCACTCAGGGTGGCACAAACAATGCTTCCAGCCCTGGTGACCCCTTTAGCACCCATTCACTGGGTACCACTGGTACCATATACTAGGGACTTGAAAGGGAGTTAAAGTCTTTGCCAGTTAGGGTTACCAATTCACATATATCAATTTTAGGGAGAGAGCACTGGGGCCTAGGCAGCAGGCTCCAGTGGACTTTCAGAGTCATATCCATCAGCATTTGAGCAAAAAGTGGGGGAGGGTGGGTGACTATACAAAAAGGGCACTTTCCTACAGGGGGGAAGTGCCTTGGTTACCATCCTCTCCATGTTTAGACTGTTTAGCTCAATCAATTAATATGTCATTCTCGGCCCCTTCAGTAAACTTATCAAACCCAGATTGCCCCCTTCCAATCAGCGTTAGCAGGCTCTTTGAATCGATCTTCCCTAGGAGCTGTTACCCAATTGCAAGTTTCCTCAGCAAATACTTTGGATATTCATCCTTCATCTTCTTCAGCATTACTGGATGTCATTCTGCTGATGCTGAAGACCCTGCAAGAGATCCTGGAAACCTTGGTCGTGATGAATTCCAACCAGTTATCTCAAACAAATTATTTGAAAGAAGTAAATTTGGAGCTCCATTAAGTTAACCTATGTCTGCCTTCCCTTATCAGGCCAGTAGAGGAAACTCCAACCACTGTGCATCTTGAAAGGCAGGGAAAGCAGGAATCAAATATACAGTGTCCCCCATTTTCAGAGAATTCTTAGGATGTATAGATCGTACCTAGCACGCCACTTCATACTCTTTATGTCTCCAGGCAACCTATGTTAATTGAATTTGTAGGCGGAAAAAATATATAAAGGATATAAAACGGAACAAGGTACATGTGACAGCCAGGGGTCTCTCCGTACCCTGGAAAATCAATTCAAGGGTAATTGTTCCCTGGCGAGGACAGTCTCAGTTATCAACTAGACCTCAGCAAGGGACAAGCACTTTAAGTAATAATACTGAGCTGCCTAATGGAAAAATCCAAAAAATGGTCAAAGGGAGGGGAAGTGCAGGAGGAACCCCGAGAAGACCCCACCTAAACTCGTATGTCAGATAAAAAAAAAGGGGAAGACTATCTCACCTAGGTCAAAGGTGGTCTCCAATGTTCAGGAGGAGATACCTGATTCTGCCATCATTTCGCCTTTTGGGCCCGTTACCCCAAACTCTTAGGCCATTCTATTTTTTTTTAATATAAACCATAAGAAGAAGAAGGCAAAGAAATTACGCCCGCCGAATAGATCGAAACTGCTTTACAGTTTTAATTAGATACCCTCACTCCAGGAACTAGCATCAGCAGACCTTGCACATGGAGATAGGCAAAGGGGGTCAAGAGCTAACAAGGGTGGAATTTATATCCCCCTTAATAGACAGTATTGTGTGCAGGGCTGAGAAGATCTCCTAGGTCAAGGTCTACGGATAGCACATGAAAGGGACGTTTTGGTAGGGGATTTTCGTAGCAAAGGAACAAATGGTAACATCAATGTTGAGTTATCATGAGGGTCTGTCTTCGTGACAGAGAGATTTTATTACATCCCACTCAACAGCCAATGTAGGCTATCCAAGACCTAATCGGGTGTCCGGAAATTTATCCCAGCACTACAATAATAATTTAAGAATAGTCATTTCAAATGATTTGTCCCCTCATTGTTCGGGTTGGGGCCAAGGATGGGAACCTACCAATCATTATGCACCCCTCATGAGTTATCAGGGCAGCCAGTATTTGGGGAAGTGAGGGTTTGAAGTATAGATCATGGACTTCTCTTGCAACCTCAAATTAGTAAATTGTAACATACATGGCTTCAAATGCACAAAAAGTGGTTATCTAGATGTAATACTACAGAATCATCATATTGTGCTACTATCAATTCAATTTGTTTATTTAGGATTCAAAATCCTTAAACACATATAAATAAACTAAAAAAATAAGTTTATAATATCACATGCTAATCACAGCAAACCTGGACTCAACAACAGATCAAACAGCTAGGAATTCAGCTTTATAGAAGATTTGGTGAGTTGATCTAGAAAATATCTCATAAGTAGCAAGAGTGCTACGGATCCATTGTACAAATAAGCAAGAATTCAGCTAGCTGAAGATTCGGCAAGTCAACCTAGAGTAGGGCACATAAGTAGAAAAAGTGCTACAGACACATTGTGCAAAACATCCAAAGAATAAATTACAATCAACAGGATAATGGTAATATTAGCAATCAAAAATGCTTCCTAAATAAAAACAGCATTGAAAAGCAAAAAACTTTACATATAAGCCATGAGAATGGGAAAGATAAGGCACAACGAAAGTTATAAAGTGCTAGCAGTGCAATCAAATACAATTAAAGGTCCAATGCTAAGTATCAGTAATGTTATGAAAGATGATCAACATCAGAATCTAAAAACTTCTTGCGTAAAATCCATGCAGAGGATAACAATTTGGCAATACTGATGTAGATAATTTAATTGGTATCAGTTCTCAAAATTTTCAGTGCAATTTCATATTGTCTAGTTTCTAAGAGATGGCAGATACTTCTTGCGAGGAGTTGCATGAGCATTACAGAAGTAAAGGAAGTGGTGGAAGGTTTCAATCTCAAATCTAAATGACGGACATAAAGTGCTAGTGCAATATTACTCACCCCAGCGGATTCAAAAGCTGTTAAAGCCGGATCCCATGTCTGAACTTAATGTGCATCTGCTTGGCTAAGGGACATGTGATCTTGTCAAGAAAAGGTTCAAATGAAGGACTAACTGTATGATCAAAGGGCCAGATGTACGACCATTGAATTTTGCGAGTCGCAAAATTCAATGTACAACAGTGTCTCAGACACTGTTTGCGATTCCCAATGGGGTCGCAAATTGCATGCCTCATGAATATTAATGAGGCTGTCGCAATTTGCGACCCCATTGGGAATGGCTAGCGCTCCCAGGGATGGTGACCTGCTGGGGTCAGCAGACCACCATGTCTTGGACTGCTTTGTCAAAAAAAGCAGTTTTTTAAAAGCAATGCAGCCCGTTTTCCTTAAAATAAAAATAAAACTTTTCAGTTTCATTTTTTAAGGGCAGGCAGTAGTCCCTCGGACCACTGACCTCCTCTTGAAAAATATTTGCGCACCCATTCACAAAGGGGAAGGGGTCCCCTAGGGACCCCTTCCCGTTTGCGAATGATTTACCACCTACTTGAAGTAGGTGGTAAACTGCGAGTTTTTTGCGACTGCAAATGCGGTCGCAAAACACTCATACATGGCATTTGCACTCGCTATTAGGAAGGGATGCCCTTGGCACGCCCCTTCCTAATAGCGAGTGGCTAACCCTATTTTGCGAGTCCCTAATAGATTAGCGACTCGCAAAATAGGCTAGTACACTGTGCATCCGTTTTTTGCGGTCGCAAATGGGCCAAATGCCCCTTTGCAACCGCAAAAAATGGTCGTACATCTGGCCCCATGAATCTATGTGTCAAGCTATCCTGCTTACAACTAAGTATTTTCCTCATCTCATAAGAGAGCCTTTAATTTCTCTTTGATCACTGATCATGGCACTAGCACAGCATCATCAGGAGAGTCCCAGAGAGCGGCCAGAGAATTTTCAAATAACCATTCAATCGCCATATTTCCATAGGTGGCAGCCTTTAGCAGGCTAGCTCACCCGTGGACCACAATCTATGCCAATACAGTAGCTGTCTAAGTTTGATTACTGTAGAAATCGGATACACGCCTGCCATCAAGTAGCTGAGGTAGGCAAAGGGGGGTCTGTAGGAGATTTAGTAAGGACCTGATAAATTTGTTTTTAGCCACTATAAGCTTTTGTCCTTTGCATGACCCTATAGCTCTGAACCATAGAGGGCCAACCCCTTAGGTTTGACATTGCATATTTCTACTGTTGGGGAACAAACTCTGATCTTGGTATTCTTGACTAACTTCAAAATGTCCCTGGATTCCTGTTGTAACTTTAATGTGCTCCTATTGCTCTGCAGCAACCAAGAAAATGTATTGGTCAATCTGACTCCTAGGTAATCAAAGTCTTGAACTTGTTCAAGCAGTTCGTTCCGAGCCTTGATATAACTCTTCACCGATTTTAAAGGGTTAAAGGACATACATTTGTCTACTAGATGTCCAATTCTAATCCTCTCTCAGAACAATTTTTTTTTAAATAAACCACTAGGGCCTACAAACCAGCAGGAGTTTTAGAGATGATAAGCGTGTCATCTGCAAATAGAAATATCGGAAGCACCTACTTTTGGAGCATCGTTGTCAGGGAAGTTTAAGTAATGCACTAAATCATTTAAGTATAATGTGAAGAAGATTGTGCCAATACACAGCCCTGTCGTACTCCCTTCTCTATTCTGAAACAGTTATACAGCTCACCCCTAGTGCCACACCTAACACTGGCATATTTCATTTCATGTAGTCTAATTAAAACAGATAAAATGTTATCTGGGACCCGATGCTACTTAGAACACCCCTAGGCTTGTGGTGAGGGATTAAGTCAAAACCACATACAGATGGCCCTTTTCCAATATCACTGTTATCCAATATATTGCACAGAAGCTAAAACTATGATCTATTGTGCTTATCTTCTGGAGAAAACCTGCTTGAAGATCTGATAGGATGTTGTTCTCAGTGGCCCAATCTGTAAGTTTCCCCAAGATTTGACGACAGAAGAGTTTTTGCAACTCATCAATCAAACTAATGGGTCTATAGTTGCGGGGGTTTTCTCGACTACCCTCCTTATAGTTGGGGAAGATCTCGACATAGTGTCAAGATTTAGGAAGTGGCCCAGCACCCCAGGATGGAGTTTTAGAGCAAATTAAGATATGGGCCCCATATAAATGGTTCTCTTCCAGGGGATACTCATCAATGGTCATAAGCACTGAATAATCCCCACCCACGTGCGGGACCCTGGAGCACATACACAAATACATATATATGTGTATGTTTGAGGAAAAAAGTACGGAGTACCTCCAAAAACATACATATATACATGTATACATATATAAACATGCAGCCTATTATACCTCAATTAGGCTAATATACCAAAATTACATGGATTTCTCACTAAGAAAATAATTTTTCATATAAATACTGTAATAGAGAACATACACTCTAATAATGTTCCAAGACAGCTCTTTATTTTCAGAGGAAACAATAAGTAATAGCAGGCAATTAGCCCATAGGCTGCATAGATGAAAAAACATCACAGTACAAAAAAACTTGGCACCTTGCCTTTAAGACTTCCCAGCACCTGGAACACCGTGCCTTTAAGACCTCCAGGAGCCCCCTGCTCCCATCATGCACCACAGGTGACAGTTAGGTCAGTTCTTTTTCCCGGCTCCTTCTGTGAGGATCCTGGAGCATTGAGCTCATCAATTTTTGATATATTCTAGTCAAACATTGGTTTGTTTCATCTCTACTTGACATTTGTGACTGCTGATAACTTTTTCAGTCATTTTCTGACAATTTTGAGAGCTATTTTTTGTCAGAAATGCCAGCTTTATTTAACAAATGTCCTTCCTGTGGGAAGAAAATGGCAAAATCAGACCCACACTCGGTTTGTATTGTGTGTTTGCCATCTTCACACAATCCAGAAAAATGTTATTACTGCCAGCAATTCTCTAGAAGAACTCTGCGTGACAGGGAGAAGATAAGACTACATGCCCTCCTGGAGAGAGGAAAAGGACATTCTAAAAGTGGCCTTGAGAGCAATATTGCCTTCAAAGAGCCCTCCTCTCAGAAAAGACACGAAAAACGGCGTCGATCGGCTTCCCCAGCATCAAAAAAGAAGCAAATTCCTGATTGTTCACCGTCTGCGTCGAGATCAACGTCGGAAAAGCATGCAAGACATACAACGACGTCGAGGGACAGATCGCCGTCAAAACGGCGAGAGCCTCTGTCGCCAAAAAGTTAGTTGACGTCGAGGCACACTACTTCGGGCTCGAAGTATGTTGGTTCCGAGAGACCGAAGTCGGCGTCAAGGTCGACGTCGCAGCATCCGTCGACGTCGAGACACTGGTCGGCCTATAGATCTCTGCCGCCGTCACGACTGTCGGCGTCGAGAGGATTGCCGTCGAAGACACCGCCGCAAACCTACAGGAGGTCGACATCGAGGACTCCATCACAGTCCCGTAGACGATCGACGTCGAGGAGGCCGACGCCGAAGACACCACCGCAAGCTTACAGGCGGTCAACGTCGAGGACTCCATCACAGTCCCGTAGACAGTCGACGTCGGGGAGGCCGGCGTCGAGAGCATCTTCACATGGACATGAGTCCCCGAATGTCTCGCCGCAGAAGCGGTCGACGTTGAAGGCGACACATCGTTCGACGTCGAGGGAGAAAAATCCTTCGGTACCATCAGGACAGGTGCCAGAAAGACCAAGGTCTACGTCGAGGTCCTTTCGGTTGACGTCGAGGGAAGTGTCATCTTCACCTGGCATTCATATTGTGCAGATCACACCGGAGGGATCTCCGGTTCCGGGAGAGAAGTCTCCTCCTGCCAATCTTTCCCCAAGATGGCTAGAGAGTGTGCAACACTGGAAGGTTCCACAGAGAAGTCCGGGCTTGGATTTCTCTCAAACGTACTCTCCCTCCAGGATCTCGGCTGGGCCTCCTCCTACTGCATCCACGAGGGCTTCTTCACGCAGGTCCCTGAGGAGAGCCAGGTCTCCATCGGCTCGACGCTCACGATCCAGGACACGGGGACGTTCTGGATCTCATCCTTCTCCCACTCCAAAAAGAAGGAGGCGGAGGTCCCCTTCATGGTCCACGTCCTCAAGATCTTCTATAAGAGACTATTCACCAACACGGTCTGTGACACCTCCAGCCAGAGTGTCCCCGATTGATGATATAGGGACTTTTAACGAGGTTCTATGCCGGGGTGCCAGCAAACTGAACATTGATATGTCGGCACCTACGGTGTCTTCTCCAGTCATATTCGAAACCCTGCACCACAGATCCTCGGCGAGGCCTCTGCTTCCATTGGTCTGCTAGAGCCAGCAATGCAGACTTTCCTGACTCCCGCTACAGTGGGCTCAGCTCCCTCACATATTTCCAAAAAGTACAAGGCCCCGGATCAGGACCCATTTTTTCTTCGATCGGACCCTCCTCCAGATTCAGTCATAGTGGTGGCAGCCAGGAAAACACATCCAGCCTCAACATCCTCCGCAGTCCCTCCGGAAAAGGACAGTAAAACCATGGACTCTCTGGGCAAAAGGATGTGTAGCACATCGGCATCAGTAATGAAAGTGGTTAGTGCCTCTGCTCTCCTGGGGAGGTATGACAGGTCTCTTTGGGACTCTTTAGCCCGATTCACAGAGAAGCTTCCTAAAGAAGATGAGCAAGATTTCCAAGAAATCCTGCAGGAAGGCGGCTTGGCGGCAAACCAGGTCATTAGTGCAGCTGCTGATGCATCAGATCTGGCTGCCCATGGCTACTCCCATGACATTTGCTCTCGACGCTCAGCCTGGTTGCCCCTCACGGGGCTAAAACCTGAGGACCAGCGGAGAATTGTCAACCTACCCTTCAATGGCACATCTCTCTTTGGATCTCAAGCGGACGATGAGATGTCCAAAATGAAAACGGAGTTGGACGCTCTGAAAGCCGTTGGACTGGAGAGACGAAAAGAGTTTCATCGTAATTTCCAACCCTACGACCAGCGCTCTTTCCAGCAGAGGGTTCAAACCCTTCACTGGTCGACGCAGCATCAACATCAACCCAGGTCTCACTACCATCAGCAGAGGCCTGGTCGAGGAAGGGGAGCTGCAAGACAAGCATCTTCTGCAACTAAGCAGTCAGCAAAACAATGAGCTGTGGCTTCCCCCATTCCCGTTAACCACTCCGGTGGGGGGGGAAGCATTATGTTTCATCTGGACGAGTGGAAGAAAATAACAAAAGACAAGTGGGTACTGAATATTGTGCAGAATGGCTATTTGCTCAGATTCAAATCCCCTCCTCCATCAGTGCTACCTCGAGAAAAATTTCTCCAAAAACACCACTTGTTGCAAGCGGAGATGAACAGTCTTCTGCAGAAGGATGCCATAGAAATAGTCCCTGCTCCACAACGAAGGCAAGGAATCTATTCTCGTTATTTTCTGGGACAAAAAAGAGGCCTTACCAGAGAATACAGACCAATACTTGACCTGAGGCTTTTGAACAAATTCATCTGCAAAGAAAAATTTCGGATGTTAGCACCGCACCAAATTTTCCCTCAGTTGCACCAAGGGGACTGGATGTGCTCCATAGATCTGCAGGACGCCTACTTTCATGTACCAGTTTCCAAGAAACATCGGAAATTCCTGCGGTTTCGAGTAGCGCTCCAGCACTTCCAGTTCAATGTTCTCCCGTTTGGGCTCAAATCAGCTCCCTGCACTTTTTCAAAATGCATGGCAGTAGTGGCAGCTTTTCTTCGCAAACAAGGGATATTCATATATCCTTACCTGACCTGGACAACTGGCTTCTGAAGAGCTCGTCACCCACTCTGCTTCAGAGTCATCTCGAATACTGCCTTCAAATGCTGAGCAATATGGGCCTGCAAGTCGACTACAAGAGGTCGATCTTCAACCCGACCCAAAAGATCCACTACCTGGGTGCTTCTCTGGATACCGCAAGGGCAAGCGTGTGTCCTTCAGATGAGAGGTTGTCCTCAATCCGCGAGAAATGCAGCAATCTTCTCCTGTCTCAGCATCCCTCAGTCAGACAAGTGTCATCGCTACTAGGCTCGATGGCATCCGGCATCTTCATCGTGCCAAATGCCAGATTACATATGCGTCCTCTGCAGCCATCTTTGGAAGACTAATGGACCCAGATATCGGGTCGCTGGGAGGACCGTGGGGTTCTCCTCCAGGCGGCCAAAGATTCCATCAGATGGTGGATGAAGCGATCCCATCTAATGAAGGGAGTTCCCTTTCACCGGGAGCCACCTACTCAGACAATTGTCACGGATGCCTCACTCAAAGGTTGGGGGGCTCATATGGGTCCTCTCCAGGTGCAAGGGCTTTGGTCAGAGACAGAACAAGGGTATCACATCAACCTCTTAGAATTGAGAGCTGTACACCTAGCACTCAAATCACTGTTCCCTTCCTTCCAGTCGCGTTCCCTGTTGGTTCAAACAGATAACACCACAACAATGCATTATCTGAACAAACAGGGGGGAACCCGGTCGAGGCCTCTCTCTCTGGAGTCTGACCATCTGGAAATGGCTTCTCGCAAGAAATCTGTCCATTGTGGCGATTCATCTTCCAGGAACTCTCAACGTCCAAGCAGATGCCCTAAGTCGGGACTTCGTCGAAGCTCATGACTGGGTGTTAAACAATGAGGTCGCGCAAGACATTTTCCACTATTGGGGAGTGCCAGACTGTTTGCAGATGCGGTGAACGCAAAATGCCCCGTCTTCACATCCAGGTTTCACCAACCAGGGTCACAGGAGAATGCGCTTTTGATAAAATGGTCTCAGACATTGCTTTACGCTTTTCCACCAATCCCATTGATACCCACAATGATCAACAAGTTTTTCAGGGCCAATACCAGAATGATACTGATAGCACCAGAATGGCCTCATGAGTGGTGGTACCCGGACCTTCTTCAGTTGTCAGAAGTCCCACACAGGAGGTTACCATGCCGACCAGACATAGTGTCCAAGAACGAGGGGAAGGTGTTCCACCCCAACCTCTCATCCCTACGATTGACGGCATGGCTCCTGAAGTCCTTCAATACGGACACTTAGGTTTGTCTTCCGACTGCATGAGCATACTTAGAGAAGCTAAAAGACCTTCTACCAGAAAATCGTACGCTTTTAAATGGAAGCGCTTTTACTTATGGTGCATGAACAATGGTCATGATCCCGTTCGGGTTCAAGAGCAGGTGATCTTACCGTATTTGCTGTACCTGGCCAAATCTGGCCTTCAATTTTCATCTTTTAAAGTCCATCTACCAGCTATCACAGCATACAGAAAGTCCCCTATGCAGGTTTCCTTTTTTCAAATTCCTGTGGTTAAAGATTTTCTGGAGGGGTTAAAAAAGGTCTACCCACCGATCAGAGCTCCATCACCACCTTGGGAACTCAACATAGTTCTTGCTAAATTGATGGGTGCACCATTTGAGCCTGTTCACAGAGCTTCTCTACAACACTTGTCATGGAAGACCGCTTTTGTAGTGGCCATCACCTCTGCTCGTAGAGTCAGTGAGATCCAGGCTTTATGCTGTAAAGAACCTTATATCGTGTTTCATGTTAACAGAGTGGTTCTTAGAAAACATTCGAGTTTTCTATCTAAAGTGGTCTCGGATTTCCATATTAATCAGGCCATCACTCTGCCCACATTCTTTCCTAACCCTTCAAACCCTCCAGAGAGGTCCCTTCATTCACTAGACCTCAAGAGGGTCCTGAAATTCTACCTAGACAAGACCAAGGTGTTGAGGAAATCAGACCGCCTGTTTGTCAACTATGGTTCCTTAAATACTGGTTGTGCAGCTTCCAAATGGTCCATCTCTAGGTGGATAGTGTCTTGTATTTCTTTGCCTTACCAATTAGCCAACAAAGCCCTCCCGAGCAAACCAAAGGCTTATTCTACCAGGGGAAAGGCCTCGATGTCAGCTCTCCTTAGGACTGTACCTATTGCAGAGATTTGCAAAGCTGCCACATGGCGATCTGTACACACTTTCACTCGCCATTACTGACACACAGGCAGATGCCCAGTTTGGGCAAGCCTCGCTAAGAAATGTGTTTGGATAATTCATCCTTAAGGTGTTATATTTCCTGTAGTTATGCTGTTGCTCGTCCGCGGGAAAGTGGGTATGGGCTTGCTATTCTATTCAGTGCTTATGACTATTGAGTATCCCCTGGAAGAGAAGGATAAGTTACTTACCTGTAATCCTAGTTCTCTTCCAGGGGTATACTCATCAAAGTCATAAGCAACCCTCCGCCTCCCCGGACGAGTATTGACAGCATAATAGCGTTTTGCACCTTTATGTCCTGGTTTCTACAGTTAGTACACCGTAAAAAAGAACTGACCTAACTGACACCTGTGGTGCATGATGGGAGCAGGGGGCTCCTGGAAGTCTTAAAGGCACAGTGTTCCAGGTGCTGGGAAGTCTTAAAGATAAGGTGCCAAGTTTTTGTACTGTGATGTTTTTTCATCTATGAATGAATGAATTGAAAATTTATATAGCGCACGATTGCCCTAAGGCGTCTAGGCGCTATGCGATGCCAGCCAGAAAAACAGAGAGAGAGATTTAGTTAGAGAACAGCCAGGTTTTTAATGCTTTTCTAAAGGAGAGCAACGTTGGACAGCTTTTTATATCAATTGGGAGTGAGTTCCACAATTTCACTGTGCCCAGCACAAAGCTCCTACCTCCCCTGCGTGCCTTGTTGAATCTGGGGGTTTGGAGGAGTTTGCTCTGCGCTGATCTTGGATATCTGGCTGGAGAGTACCAGGTGAAGTGTTGTTTCAAGTACTGAGGACCATATCCATGCAAAGCCTTGAAAGCTAGACATAAGGATTTAAAGTCTACCCTTTTTTTCACTGGAAGCCAGTGAAGCTTCCTTAAACCCTGGGCAGCAGACTGGAATTTCGGAATATCCAATATCAATCTAGCGGCTGCATTCTGCACACGCTGAAGTTTGCAGCCTATGGGCTAATTGCCTGCTATTACTTATTGTTTTCTCTGAAAATAAAGGGCTGTCTTGGAACATTATTAGAGTGTATGTTCTCTATTACAGTATTTATATGAAAAATTATTTTCTTATTGAGAAATCCATGTAATTATGGCATATTAGCCTATTTGAGGTATAATAGGCTGCATGTTTATATATGTATATATGTATGTTTTTGGAGGTACTCTGTACTCTTTTCCTCAAACATACACATATATATGTATTTTTGTATGTGCTCCGGGGTCCCGCACGTGGGCGGGGTTTATTCAGTGCTTATGACTTTGAGTATACCCCTGGAAGAGAACTAGGATTACAGGTAAGTAACTTATCCTTCTGCAGCTAACAGGTCAATCAGGAATGCAATCGGGTGCAGAGGCCTTCCTTGGGACTATAACAGAAAAGGCTACAAGAGGCTCTTTTAGTGTTATTACAACCTGGTTGTTCGAGGGAGCCACTAGCCTTTTTGATCCCGAGCTTGGTGGGCATCTAGGGAAACCTACCAAACCCAGACATTTCCCAAAACTAGACACCCGGGGGAGTCCATGGAAATATGGCTTGCGTGGATCCCCCAACATTTTGCAACCCAGAATCCCCTGCAAATCTCAAATTTAGCTAAAAAGCACATTCTCCTCACATTTCTGTGTGGGAAAGTTGTGGGATCATCGGGCCGACACAACGGCTTGGTTTTGCAAGGGGGCACCTGCGTTTTTGGTCCCGGGCTCCGCGGCCATCTATGGAAACCTACGAAACCCAGACATTTCTGAAAACTAGACAATGCAATTAACTCATCGGCTACATCCCAGGATGGCAGCAAGATTTCGACATAGACAGAATTGCCACCAGTGGTCCTCACTATATCTGAGCAGATTATTGAAGAACGTTCTGAATCCTATGAGTCACTTTATTAGTAAGTGAATTACTGCCTTCTCGTGCCTCGAGGGAGTCTGGGCACATTGTGCATACATATAACCCACTGAGCCATCACCAGAGACCCACTGGGCATTAGGAAAAGCTTTGGTTGACAAAGACAGGGAGCTGAAGTCTTGCTGAAACACTTGTTGGTGGGGATTACCTGGGGAATCGAACTGGGAAGTTCAGGATAGATGCGCTTATACACTTTGAAGAGTGGATAAGATCTTTCACACAAAGTATGGGGAAAAGTTATGTGCCTGGCCAGATCATCCATAGTGTTAGAAAATCCTCTATGCAATGAAGCAGTAGTTGGTACTGAATGGCAACTTTTCTCAGGAGGTGGAAGACACTGATTAGCTTTAAAAACTAGATTTTCATGATTCAGGGGAATAATTGTCGAGAAATGAGTTGTTAGTACCTTGACTTGCGCCCTAAGCTCTGCGAGCTCAGTCTTAAGATCACTCACGACCTGGACCATCTTGGCTGCTGGTCGCTGATAGCACTTGAAAGGTATGTGCTCAAGTTTGCAATAGTGACTGCTGGTTTGGGAGGAAGCTGCTCCTGTGGAAGGATTTTCTACCTATGCCTTAGTTCCCCATACTCTGCTGCTTTTTACATCCAGGTTCCATCCTTCCCCTACTTTAACTTGGCCAAGAAGTGAGAGCGTTAAGATCTTTGCTTCTCCTCTGTAACGACTATGGGGAAAAGGAAGGCATGAGAAACTAATACTGGGGTGTCTACAAAAAAAAAAAACAGGCTATCAACATTCCAATACCATCTTGCTGGGGAAATTAATGAACTGATTGACGAAGTCTTCTTTTGTCTCACCTTCTAGACTTAAAGCAAAAGGAAAACCTTTAGCAAAAGTATTTACTAAAACGACCAGTAAGCCATGCAAGTCTCTTGGCCCTCAGGCCATCCATCCATCTATTGTTACAAACAGGCGCGTTTTGATGGACCCCCCTCCAAAATGAGACCACTTGTGAACCTGCCTCTCTGGTGGCTCCTTACGAAGTTACAGTGTCTTGTGAAAATCGTTTTTCTGCTCTTCCTGTGAAGGAACCTGTTATTCCCTGTGATTCCGATACTTCATGCTGTCCCCTCCTTACCCCCATTAGTACTACGCAGCAGATTTTTACAAACTGGGATATATTGTACTATTTCAAGAAACATGGTTGTGGGAGAATATCAGTGTCAAGGGTTTTGTAACTATTACTAGCACCAGGCACAATCATGGCAGAGGTTGATCATCAGGCAGGTTAATGACCCTTATTTCCACCAAAATGGAAACTAAAATTATAGAAGTGACGGGGTCCCCACGGGGCACACAGATCATAATAGGCAAAGTATGTGTTTAGAATATAGAATGGAAAGTTTTTTGTTAGTGAACTTGTATATTCATAAAGAGGTGTCCACATTTGGGGTATTTGGATTGATGAACTGGAAATTGCTATAAACAATGCTATGTCGAAGTACCCGAATACAATTTTGGTTATGGCTGGTCACTTCAATGCAAGGCTCTTCCCCGCAGGCACTGATATTGTACTATAGGATTTGTTAGCCCAATACAATGTGCCTGCAGCCATACTCTCAGCATTGACACCTTCAAAAAAGGATATCTTGTTGGGGAATGGTTGGCCAAGATGGGCCTGATTTGGCTTAATGGGCACTCTGTCAAGGATATTCCTGCCACCCAATCTTTTTGAGCTGGCAGTTACAGCGTCCCAATTGACTATATCTTTGTTTTGGCCTGCCAGTTTGGAGTGACTGATTCTTTTAATGTATTGCATTGTGAGGGGAGCGACCATTGGGCACTTGTAGCTACTTTTAAATTTGGAGAAGCACCGAATCTTGAAAAGGTTTTACCCGTAGTCATGAGTTATCCACGTCGCTTAAGCACTCGCATAGACCCTGATCATCTTCATCACTTAGCTAATTTGCAGGTAACAGGGAATATAGGCATTGGCCCAGAAATGGGTGAAGATGTATTAAGGTGGTAAGAACCTGATGGGTAATGTTCTTTCTTGTTTAAGTGTTAATCTAAGATTCTGTTTGGGAAAGGCAAAAGCTCCCACAAAACAAGCAAACAATACATGCTTTGATTCTACCTGCCAGATTCATTAAAGTCAGTTAAGAAAGTCTGTCAAGAATTACCGGCATGGTCAATTAGGCATCACTATACAAGTTGTAGACTGCCTCATAATCAAGTATAGGCAGCTTATTAAGGAAAAGAAAAGACAATTTTAAAGAAAAGACAATGTTATTACAATTGGTGGGAGGAAATGACAGAGGTAATTGTGTCAGGAGACCAAAAACAGTTCTGCTAAATAACTACTATCCAGGAGCCGTCCAATGTTCAATTGAGGAAGACACCTGGATAGCACATTTGGAGAATTTATATGGCCAACAAGATAAGCTGGAGTCTCTGCCAAATCAGGTTGACAGCCAGTTAACTGATTGGTTTTCAGTAAAGGATATTAAGTCAGTCACTGCATCACTGAAGTTGAGTCGAGCAGTTGGGCCTGACAACATTCCAGTGTGAGTAATAAAAACCAACAGCGACTGGTGAGACAGAGTTTTCTCTAGTTTGTCTAAATGGATAGCTTGACCAGGAAGTACCGCAAACTATAGATTAATCAGTTTGTTAGACATCTCAGAGAAGGTTTTCTCAAAAAGTCTCCTTATACAATGAGAGGGATGAGCCAGAGCTAATGACCTGCATCCCCTCAAACAAGGGGGGTTTTGCAAAGGACACTTGACAGCAGATCACTTTTTTTATTTTTTTTATTTTATTTAATTGATTTCCACACAGCCTTTGACACGTGGATAGAGGGCGACCGGGGAAAGTTGAATGCATGGAGGATCCCAGTATATTTGCTCTCTGCAATCCAGGAACGCCATACATGTAATTGGGTTCAGGTGGAACTGAACAACACAGGAAGAATACCAAAAAAAACTGATATCTGGAAAGGTTTGACACAAGGCTGTGTCCTTACTCCCACGCTTTTCAGCCTTTATGTGGCAGATCTACCAGCCGCATTAATTAAGAGGAACAAAAACCTTCTCCCATAAAATGGGTTCTACTCATATTCCCTGTTTACTGTATGCAGACGAATTGATTGTGCTGGATTATACAGTCATGGGACTTCGGAGGAAATTAGACGTCTTAGGGCTTTAGGTCTTTACGGTACAGAAAATCGACTAATGATATATTGGGAGAAAACTAAAATCCTGATTTTTGGAAAAAATGTGCACTTGGATGCCAACCAGATTAAGATTTTAAACCAATACAAATATTTAGGGCACACGTTCTCAAGTAGTATGGGGTGAGAGTTACAAAAAACTGGATCTTGCTCCAGACCAGGTCGCTAGTAAAATTTAATTTAACTTATAGTGGATTTTTGTGGGCGCCCCTAAAGAAAGCATATAGCAGCACACTTCCTCCATTAGCCATGTATGGGGTGTAGGTTATTTGCTTGGACAGAAGGTATTCTTGGGATGCCCTAGTAGGGGCTGCTCTAAAAAGTTTAGTGTGTTTACCAAAGATCTCAATGGTTGAAGCGATCTGTGAAGAATTTAATTTAAACTCTTGGCATTTATTGGCCTGTGTCAGTCTCCTAAGGTTCTTAAAAGCAATTAGCCCTGGGTGATCAGCCACCTAAAATTTCAAAGTTGTGTTGCGAGGAAAAGGGAATGGACCAGAGCAGTGGTTAATAGGTTTGATGAATTTAAATGTTGTACACCTCCTCGGGGAAAAACCCTCACTGAAGGATTCAACATCTCATGTTAAACACGATGATAGTTATTTTTTAATGAGACCCTCAATCACCCTCGCCTATAAAACTATAGGGCGGGGGAGCGTGGTAGGCGCTGATGAACATGGACGCATGCTAGAGAGGCTCTGTGACTCTCTAGTCTCCGCCACCAATGAATCCGGCCAATAATCCGAAGTGCGAACTAGCACAGGGCTGTATCGCCCCGGAGACTTCAGCGACATACCTTACGAGTTGGCACACTCGTCATCTGTGCGACTAGCAGCAGGAGAGCGATCTGTGGCCTGTGGATGCTCCGGAGCCGCGGGCTCGATTAGTGGGCCGGGCCATGACTCGGCAGAGATGGGAGTCGACCCGCGTGAGCTGTGGTTGGATGTGGGCCTTGCCGCTAGCATTGCTCACGGCACCCACGCTGATTCCCTGAGGTAAGGGAGCCGGGGCTGGTGGGGCACGCCCCAGAAGGAGCTTGTGCGGGCGTCGTACACCGGTGGAGGAGACGAAGAGCAGCCATCTTGACCCCGGCTGCATATCAACACGGCCAGCCGCGGAACCGGAGAGTGCGGGCCTGAATTGGCACCTGCCGAGAAGGTGTTTTGGTGCGAGGGGCCAGACCCAATAGGTCTTGCAGCCAGCATTGTATAGCGCCTCAGGAGCCGAAGAGTGACTGGCAAAAACCCACGACTGGAGACTGGTGGTGGGGGGGAGGTCAGACCCGGCTGAGACCTGGAGTCTTTCCCACACCTCTGCCCTCCCCCCCCCCAGAAATAAAATAACAAGTAGAGAGCAAAGTAAGGCCTTGCGACGAGATCGGAGAGGGAGTCCACAGTGAACTAAGCGGCTTGGAGTGACTCTAGATATGACAGAAGCACTAGAGATGTTGCATTAAGACTTTATTGCCGGCGAAGCCGAAGACCGCGCCCTGGGCCTGACACTGGGCACCGGGGAAGCGCGAGGATTCAGCGGTGGTTGAGCGAGGGGACCCTCTAAGCATAATTAAAGGCCGATATCAGACCCCCAAGAAAACCCCGACAGGCCAAGTGAGGAGAGTGAATCTCACGCCGTGCGGACAGGCGGCGGGCAATACCAGGGGGGACCCTGGGCTGGCTAGCAGAGGTATTCCTCCACTTGCCCCCCCCCCCTGCTTCCAAACCAGCAAAGATGTCTGGGGTCAAGGGTCACAAAGTCACCCACCAAACCAAGCTGGACAAGTATACAACGCATAAAACTACCGACACAGAGGCGGCTACCAAAGCGGACATGACGGCTGGAACAACCCCAGAGGGGGGGGAGTCCCACCCTAAAAGACATCATGGAAGCGATCAATGGAGTGCGAACGTCGCTCGAACGCAGAATGGACTCTATCACAACAGAAGTAACGCTCATCAGAGCTGACCTTCAGAAGATGAGTGACAAAGTCAAAGCTATGGAAGAAGTCACCTCTGACCTTCACCAAGATACAAAAACAATGCAACAGCAAATCAAGGACCTGCAGGCCGCCAGCAGAATCATGGAGAATAAACTGGATGACTATGAGGGCAGATCACGTCGCAATAATGTAAGAATCCTAGGGGTCCCTGAACGAGGGAGGGGCCCTCAGCTGACCTCTTCGTCGAAGGGCTAATTACGAAATATCAACAACCAAGGGGCCTCTCCAATTTCTTCTCCGTTGAGAGAGCCCACAGGATACCTGGCGGCAGGCCGAAACCAGGGCCCCCCCCCCAGACCATTGTTGGCTAGACTGTTTAATTTTAGAGACCGAGACATTGTATTGCAAATTGCCCGTAGTGCCCCACCGGTTACATACGAAAATAGTGTGATAACCTTCTTTGCCGATTTCACAGTAAGTGTCCAGAGGCAGCGACGCTCCTTTCTGGGCATCAAAAAAGTGCTCAGAGACAAGGGACTGAAGTACCCGATTCTGTTCCCAGTGAAACTGCGAATCGAGGCAGAGGGAAAGACATGGTTCTTTGATACCCCAGAGGTGGCGCAAGAATGGCCTGAAGGATGGAGGCCAGTAAAGGGACACAATACCCGGCAGTGGAGGGAAATACCTTCCAAAAGACAAACAGGCTTGGAAGAACGAGGAGTAACGACAATCGGTCTTGAGGACCCAGAGGAATCGGGTTGCTGAGGCGTCATCGGACTCGACGGACGTGCGGAGTCCACACCAAGGACAGTCGGCAGCAAACAAACTCCGCCTGAACACCGAATGAAGAGGTTGGGGACCGGCTAAGTGACATTATCCTTTAATGTTTAAATCAATTGTGCTGAAACAAAAGCAGTGAACTGTATGGTTGGTGGCAGGCGAAGGAGCAGGCAGGCCACCCCCTTACATCTCGTAGATTAGTTCGGGGACAGGGCGACAGGCACTCTGCATAGTTGGGGACATGGGTAGTTTAATGCCCAGATTGCAGGGAAGCAGGGAGGGGGAATTTGGTTGTTCTCAGGTTTATTTTATAGTTTAGATGACAGAGACGTGAAACATAGGTTAGAAAAGAGAAGTTGCTCAGTGAAAAAACCTCAGTACCTTATCCGTTTTCTTCCAACACCAGCCCTCAGGCTGGGGCACCTGGACATCAAAGGGGGATTAAAACGCTGGGGGAGACCTGTTTAAGCCACGATGGGTCCACTAGTAGAAAAAGGACTTAGATTATTGTTTTGGAACGTCAATGGCCTGGGAGACCAGCTCAAGAGAGGGATCGTACTCCAATTTATAAAACGACACTCCCCGATTTGTGGTTTTATTACAAGAGACACATTTAATTGGCAATACATGTAAAGCACTGAATTGGTGGGGATACAAACTAGTTGTACACTCCGGATTTTCTACGGGATCTAGGGGAGTAGGGATCCTGATGAGAAAGGCCTTCCCCATATCGATTTATTGCACCTGGGTGGACACACATGGTAGATATGCAGCAGCGTCGGGGAGCTGGGAGGACCGGGCACTCAACATAGTATCAATGTATGTCCCCCTAGGCCTCCACACACTAGTCTTCAAAGATCTAGGAGGCCTACTACTAACTCTCCCTGAGGGACAACTCCTGATAGGAGGGGACTTCAATGCAGCATTGTTGGGGCGGCTCAACCGCCATTTCCCCCGGGACCCACAACCCACACGGCCGCACTTCCACAAATTCCTGGGGGCAATGGGTCTGATGGATGCGTAGTGCACCCACCACCCCGACGAGACACAATTCACATTCCACTCAGGCGCTCACAATAGCCTTTCTAGGATAGACTATGTACTCACCCCAGCCGACCAGGTGGGGCAAATTAGGGAGGTGCGTCATATGGCAAGGGGCATTTCGGACCACTCCCCGATATGGGCCTGTGTCGTGGTAGGAGAACAACAAGCGGGGAGAATAGCGCCAATAAATCCATGGAGCCTCAGAATCCCATCAGTTAAAAAAAAGAGTCACACACGAAATAGAGCTTTACTTCCGGGAGAATGAAGGCTCAATGGTGTCTGCCCAGACAATCTGGGAAGCCTTTAAGACAGTAGTGAGGGGACACACCATTTCCTCGATAGTGGGGGCCCAAAAAGAGAAAAGCACAGAGCTCGTCAAACTGGAGGAAGATATCTTACAGCTGGAGGGTGATCTGAGAGGTGACACTACAGGAGTGGTCAAACACAAGTTAGACATGAAAAAGAGAATATAAAGACCTGGTCACAGATGCAGCAAAAGCATTACACAGAGCCACACTTAACAGACTATACAAGGTGGGGGACAAGACAGGGAAACTACTGGCATGGCTTGACAAGAGGGACCAAGCAAATTGACTAGTAATAGAGCTCACAGCAGAGAGCGGAGACATACTACGTGATCCGCAATCGCTAGCGGATGAGTTCGCTACACACTAAACGCAAATTTACGCATTTATTAATACCGTGCCCGAATGGGAATCAAGAGCCTTATTGGCAGATATGCCCCTTCCAGCTGACGATCTAACGTTACTGGAAAGCGACCTAACGAATGATGAAATAGCACAGGCCATTAGGGGCCTGCAATCAGAAAAAGCGATGGGACCCAATGGCCTCCCAATAGAACTTTACAAATTGGTGCCCAATAAAATTGCCCCCTACCTGAGAGATATGTACCTAGAGAGTCAGGAAGTGGGCAGGCTCCCAGCAGACCAGAGACTGGCCACGATAGTGGTTATTCACAAAGAAGGGAAACCCAGAAATAAATGCTCCTTTGTATCGACCCATCTCACTGCTCAATGCAGAAGTCAAGATCTTAGCAAAAGTGCTGGCCTTGCGCCTGAGACAGGTTATCTCGAAACTGGTACACCCTGACCAACCAGGCTTCATGCCAGAAAGAAACACATCACTCAACCTTCGACAACTGCATGGGGTGTTGGGAAGAATAGATACGCTAAGAGAAGATGCAGTGGTGATGTCCCTAGATTCCACAATGGCTTTCGACACAATCGAATGGCCCTATTTTTTTGCAGTTCTGAGTAAAATGGGATTTAGGCCCAACTTTGTGGGCTGGATTAGACTCCTATATAACAACCCCTCAGCACAGGTGGAAGTCAATAATAAAAAATCCCCAGTCTTCGCTCTCAGAAGAGGGACGAGACAGAGCTGCCCCCTATCACCGTTGCTCTTTGTATTACTACTTGAACCGTTAATGTCAGGAATACTCAGAGATCCATTGATAAGGGGTCTGAAATGGTCAGAGGACTGGGAGGATTGTATCTACTTCTATGCAGACGACATATTGCTGTATGTAGCATCGCTCAAATCCTCAATAAACACATTCTCGAATTTCGGGAACTATTCGGGCTATACAATTAACTGGACAAAATCAACAATCTTCGTATTGAGAGGGGGGGTTCCCCCCACTACCAAAGGGATATGAGGTGGCGAGGGCAGAGGAGGGGTTTCGATACCTTGGTATATACATCACTAACGATTCGGTGCGATTTTACAACCAAAACCTCTTGCCCCCGCTGCAGCGTTTAAAGAGCGACGTACGACATTGGAAGACACTTCCGCTGTCACTACTGGGTTGCGCTGCAATATTCAAAATGATGTCCCTCCCACGCTTCTTATATGTGTTGCACAACGCACCATATCCAGTCCCTACCTCTTATTTTAAAGCTATTGAACGCAAGCAGAAAAAACTCCTGTGGGTGGGGAAGCCGTCCCGTATAGCCACCCAAAAGCTGGTGAGGGGGTGGTATGATGGAGGTATAGGATTCCCCGACATTAGAAAATACTATTGGGCAGCACAACTAACTATCAATCACTGCATATATAGGCCACAAGAAGACCCCGGATATAGAATAGTTAAATGGGTCTTGCTAGAAGGGAGCTATTTCAGGGCACTTTACACCACACCAGCGCGATTGCAGCTCACAGGCCCAACCAAACATACAGTCCAAGTATGGCACGCAGTTAATAAAAGCCTGGGGTGGGCAGGGAAGATCACGCAAGCCACCCCATTATGGGATACGGAACAATTGGGAACTTTGAGGAAAACCAGGGGATTCTACCATTTTGGGACATGATCGAAATCTTCCGGGTGGGAGACTTGTGGATATAGGGAGGAGTACTTCCCTTTGCACAACTACAACAAGACTATGAACTGGCAGCCACAGAGATGTACAGATATATACAGATTAGGCACGCCCTTTAGGCAATCATCCCCATGGGAGAAGTGCCCTCTGAGTCCTCCCCATTGGAGGATAGAATTTTTGCTGAGTATATGCACAAAAAAGCTATCTCCCTGACCTACCAAAAACTGGTCAATAATGCGCCCAATGCCCTCTTACAGCTCCGCAGGAGCTGGGAAAACGACATTGGGGATCTGGAGGAGGATGACTGGCAAGAGGCCCTGGCCTCCCTGAGAGAGGTGGCGATTTCCTCTAGGCTCAAGTTAATACAACTCAAGGTTCTACACAGAATATAACTCTCAGGCCCCACACTGGTTTAAATTGGGTGCAGGGCGGATTCCAAGTGCAGGAGGCAGTGTAACCAGGAGGGTATGTTCATCCACATAATTTGGGAAAGTGTACACGTTAAAAGATATTGGGTAGAAGTGCTTTACTACATGGAAGAGATGCTGGGGACAAATATGGAACTAAAGGCCAGAAGGTGCCTCCTAAATGTTTGGGTACCCACAGATTTGAACAGCAAAGAAAAAACCTGGGCAACGTTGGGAATGGTAGTAGCTAAGCGCAATATAGCAAAAGCATGGGGGGCCCCAGTTGTACCAACAGTGGGTGCTTGGATGGAAGACATGGACTGGTGCATGTTAACAGAAAAGACAGCATATGAATCTCAGGGTTGTCCTAAGAAATGGGAACAAATATGGGACAAGTAGAATGCATATAGAGGGAACCTTTGCACGACTCCCCGTCCCAGCTCCCCCCTTTTAGTCAGTGAGTAGTAGTAGAGGTGAGGCATGCATAACAGGAATGTAGGTGAAGCGCCAAATGCAGTGCCTATTGAATATTTGGTCAATCACTGTGCTCTACAAATTGAATAACTCCTGTAATGTGATTTCGTCATCAATAAAAGGAATTTAAAAAAAACAAAAAAAAACTATAGGGCATAGAAATCTCTTCCAATATATGTTTTTGCTGCCCAATCAGAATTATCGTCTTGAACTGCTCTTATTCGGCTAGGTTGGAATCCTGTCTTTTCCCATCATCAATAGTATAAAAGCTGGCAAGTGTATAATGGGGTGTGCTCTTACCCCCTAAAGATGAAGTGGTCAATAAGACATACTTTTATAGATTGTTTAGATTTGAAATCAGCGCGAATCAAGTTTTTAAAACCTCTACTTAATAAATATCTGACATGGTCTAGACAGGAGGGGATAGCACTTTTGATGAACATGAACTTTTTCGACGTAACTGTAGGACTCGCACGTTTTTTACTTTGCATCAAAAATAGGGATCAATATTTGCAGATGAAGCTGCATTTTATTTTGATATGGTAATGTTTGGTTTTATAGGGGAGTGGGTTTTATTTGTTTTGCTGGTTTTATCATGTTGTATTGTTCGTCTATATTTTAGGAACATTTGTTCCAATAAACGTATTTATTACTATTAAAAGTTTTGGTTCTGCTGTGCACCCTCAGCTGCTTTTGTACAAGCTTGTGGGGAGCTTCCCTTTGAGCTTCATCTGTTAAACATTTAAGGAAAAATTGTAGTTTTATCTCTTCAAAAATGTCTAGTTTCCTAATGCTTTTATTTTTATTTTGCTTTTCTTGTGTAAGATAGAGTTTGTAGTATTCATGAATTAAATGCATTTTAAATCTTGTTTTTTGTAATTTGATGTTACTGTTTGTCAAGGGCTCAACTGCCAACTGTTGGGTTATGTTTACACTTCTTTTCAAATGTTGATATAAGTGAAATGGAAACCTCTACCTTTATTTTTATCTCGTATATGTTACAGCTTTCCCATCCCCAGTCTGTGCCCTACCTCCAACAGAAGGAGAGGAGTGCAAGAGTCCTTATGGAAGTCTGCTGAGAATGATCACCTGGGGTGCGCAGGGCAGCTCCACAAAGGGTTACTGTCCCTGTGCCAAAGGACTTGTGTGCACAAACAAGGGGTAAGCCATTATTTGTCAGGAGGACATATATATTTACTATACTGGGTGCCAAATTTTAAATTGACGTTAAAGCTAGGTGTTGAAATTGGTTAAAAACTAATGTTTATAAACCAAAAGAACCAGTTACTTACATTCAGTAATGCCTTATCTGGTAGAGACTCTATCTAACCGCAGATTCCTTACCTTAGAATATATCTGAGGTGTCAGACTGGATCCCAGAATTCTTGAGCAGTACCTCTGCGCACCGGTAGGTGGTGTCGATTGGCTCAGCGGAAGTCCCACTGGAAGTGACTTGCGAGGTGCCTATTTAGGCAGTTTCTTTTTGTCACATTTCTGCGCCAGAAGCACGGAGCCACATCAGAAGGCTGATGGACCAGTGTGCAGAAACTAAGGATCTACAGGGGCTTCCTAGTTAGAAGAAACCCATTCATGTAAGTGTGGAGGTTGCTAAGGAATGTACGACTAGATAGCGTCTCTACCAGATAACGCATTAAGGTAAGTAACTTGTTAAACTGATAGAGACTTCTAGCCGCAGATTCTTTATCTTAAATAGATACTGAAGCAATACTTCCCCAGAGGTGGGTCTGCAAACTGGTTCAGACCAAAAAGTCCTGCAGGACCTAGCGGGCAGAATCTTATCTTATGCAAATTTATAAATCACACGGCTATCCTAAGGCTTCCCAGCGCTGTAAGAGTAAGCAGTGTTGTGACCTTTTAGTGTAGTAGAGGAATTAATTGGAGTAGAGCCAGGTTTTAAGGAGTTTTCTAAATTTGAGTTCATTGTGCTCTATTCTCAACCCGATAGGCATTGAATTCCACAGTTTAGGAGATAAGTAAGAAAAAGACCTTGCACCCTTTCTGGACCTCTGAATGCGAGCGACTTTCAGGAGACCAGTGTTTGAGCACTTTAAAGTCCTATTCTGAGTTTACGGTGTAAGGAGACCCCTGACCATATTGGTTCCCCTGTGATTGACTGCAATGTGAGCTATGCAAAGTGTCTCAAATTTTATTCTCTTCTCCAATGGTAGCCAGTGCAAGGAGGCCAAGGCACCCTTTGTTGACGAACATCTGGGTTTCTTGAAGATTTTTCTGGCTGCAGCATTTTGCACCACTTGAAGTCTCTTTAGGACTGTTTTGGGAGAGCCCAGGTACAAGGAGCTCCCGTAGTCCAAGCGTGACAGAATAAGTGTGTGGACTATGATTCTTTTGGAGAGATAAGGTAGTAAGTCCAAAATTTTTAGCAAAGTCCTGAGCAATGCATAGCATGTGCTGGTCAGTTTTTATGCTTGTGTTTCCATTGATAGGGCATATTCCTACGCTTTTTATCGGAGACAATGGCACAGGTGGGGTATCTAGGCCGTCCGGCCAGCCTAGTGATCTCATAGGAGATAGATTTTTCCCACTACCATCAACTCCGTTTTGTCTCCATTAAGTTTTAGCGGACAACTTGCCATCTAGTGGGTCTCTTTCTCGAGGCATGGACCCAGCAGATGCTGAGAGCCTTCACTCGGTGCTAGAGAGAAGAACAACTGCATGTTGTCCACATTGGATACAATGGATACTCCGAATTCCTTAACAATGGAGGCCGGTGGTCGAGCATAGATATTAAAGAGTGTGGGGCTGAGTGCCGACTCTTTCGGGACCCCACATTTTAAAGGGAGCACCTCTGAAAAACACAGAGGCTCCCAAATCTGGAAGGATCTTTGTTTTAGAAAGGACTGGAGCGATTTTAAGGCACCCTTCTTTACACCTATCGCCCTCAACCTGAGTGCTAAAATGTCATGGGCGACTGTGTCAAAAGCTGCACTCAGATCGAGGAGAATGATGACTGCCACTCCACCCCTGTCAAGAATTTGTTTTACCTCCTCCGTTACCAACAATAGCGCCAATTCTGTGCTATGTTTCAGACAGAATCCATTCTGGGTGGGGTCAAGGAGCGAGTTTTCCTCTAGATGACAGTAGAGGTGCTGATTTATGTGCTTCTTCAAGACCTTTTACCAGGGCCAGGAGCAAGGAAATGGGTCTATAGTAAGAGCCACAGGATCAATGAGATGCTAATTGAAGATAGCGCTCTAGTTGTTAGCTGACCATTATAAATGTCAGTTGGGAAGTGGGCTCACGTGTGAGTAAGCACTGCTTCCAGCTCAGTGTATTTTTAATTGTTTTTACTCTTTTTAAACTGTGTTTTAAATTGCGATTAACTAGTTGAATTGCTGCTTGAGCATTGACGACTGATGTTTGAGCATTTGTTTAGAGAGTTCTTTTTACTCTATTAATGCGAGGGACCTTTTTAAATTGATAGCATTTTTGAGGGGAAGGGAAAAAGGCTAAGGGAACTTGAGCAACCATAGAGTAGGAGTAGGAGCTAATTGAAGGTAGCGCTGTAGTTGTTAGCTGACCATTATAAATGTCAGCTGGTAAGCGTGTGCGCACAGCGGGTGCGCTGAAGGTGCGCCAAAGGTAAGCCCGTCTGCGCCTGTCCATGCCCAGTGGCCGGGACCCCTAAACCAATGGCCAAAATGAAGATATTCTGCTGATGTTCTACTTTCGTTTCAGCCTAAATCTCCTTCCATACTATGTCTCCCACTAGGCTTGGAAATTGAAGAATGTCACTGCCCCCTCTGTAATGTTGCACTGGATGGAAGGGAGGTGGGCAGAACTAATAACTGTAAAACCACAGTATGGAACATAGGCATTATTAACTGTATTAATAATTAACTGTAGTTCCCTCCCATGTCACAAGTATGAGCTATTCACATTAATAGAGGAGGAACAATTCGATGCCCTGTTTCTTACAGAGACTTAGCTACACGGCTGCTTGCCACCTGATATTAATCAGGCGCGCTCCCCAAGATATTACATTTGCAGGAGAGATAGCTAACAGAACAAGCATTTGCAATGCAATAGGTCTCGCATTTGCGAGAGTTTGAGCTATTGGCATTGTAAATGACAATTCCTTTTATTTATGTGTTTTGAAAACCTACAAGTGGTGCGTAAACACGCACTTTGTACTTATAGTCATTGCTTACGAGAAGCAAGGCTGGCAGTAACTACGCCTCTTTTACTGCCAGCCTTGCTTCTCATAAGCAGGGACTATAAGTACAAAGTGCGTTTATGCACCGCTTGCAGGTTTGCAAAACACATAAATGAAAGGCGTTGTCATTTACAATGGCAATGCAAGACCTATTTCATTGAAAATGCCTATTAGAAAATGTACCTAGGGACAGGAGCTGACGTAACAACCAAAACGCCCAAGGAATGCAGAAGGAAGTGCCTATGGTTTTATTAATGTTTTAACACTATGCAAGTCGCAAAACTCAGAACCAGGAGTTTTCTCACACTGCATCATTTCATTTTTGCAGTGGTTAAATCGAAATTTGATGTAAAAAATGTGGCCCAAAAATCTGTTTGTGCCCGACTGGCCATTAGCGGCCTACTCGGAAAAAGGTCCTAGGTAACACAAAACTTTGAAGGCAAATAGCCATTGTCAAAGACAACGCGCCCTACCAATTTATCCGAAATGAAGGACACCAATAAGATCCTCCAACGGAATGTATCCAGATAAGCAGTACATGACAAGTGTAAGCCGCCAATAAGTTTATGGTTGAATAGGTTATACCAAACAGGCTCATCTTGCATCATTCTGTCTCCTTTGACTCCGAAAGCAAAAAAAATATGAAAAAAATAAAAACCAAAACACATGCACCTCAAAACCTAGCACCATGTTGCAGATTCTATGATGTTGACATGAAGTGGTCAATTATAGAAGGGCACAAGAACACGATTAACCAGCTTTGAAGGCGCATCAGTTACACCAAGGTTCAAGTACTGTAGTCACTCAATTACAGCAGGTTCAATTTGATATTTCACCTCATCCAGCATCCACAAAAAGGGCTGCTAGCCCATAACCTGATGCAAACCTATGGCAGCTAACATGCGTTTCGAAATCTACAGAAACTTTTAGGCAAGGAACAATGCTTAAAATAACCTTAGAGTAGGTCAGTGAGAATCTGATTTGTAGCCAGATATCCTTTAGTATTATACAAAAACACCAGCTTGCAAAACATTTTGCACTTTTCTTTCCCATTTTTATAAACACACACATACCATTTTCAAAAGTTCCGTATTGTCTGAGTGTTCCAGAGACCAGGTTTTATACAAAGCTTTATAAGAGGTTGGATGCCCAACCACAGCCCTGCACCCCAAGTATTTGCTCACTTATCTGGCGGGGAACTAGAAAAAAACGAAACTACCTACTAAGGTCGTGGAGTTATTATGACCAAAAATAATTTGCATTCCATTCCAAACATCAGGCAAAGGCTGATTAAATCTCTTTCACTGTAACACTTGCGAAGAGGCACACGTAACATTGTGAGCTACTTGTTTATGACACTGGATTGAAACAGATTTTTCTGAAACATGGCACTTCAGATTACATACAATTGCTGCCGTCGAATTACAACAAACAGCAGAGACAAGGAACGTACAAAGAGTTGCAAAATGTCCAACAGTAAGCAGGTAAAAAAATGTAAAACTCTTTATCTTACCCAACTTGCGCAGAATCCTCTTGCACTCATCCCTGCTCAGATCCAGGAGTGTTGGCCATACCACAGGCATCTTCCTGCATTCAGGTCACAGAACTGCTTCCTCCTTGCAGAAGCAAGTTACAGGGTATGAAGGAATGGACTTCTCCCAACTTGTGAACTCCAGTTGAGGTTCAACCGTGATGGTTTCCACGAGTGATTTGTAAGTGGCCTGTATTTTGCTTGTTCGTTGTTAACCCTGAATATGCCTGCTCAAACCTATGCACCGCTATCCCATTTCCCAGACTCGCTCGCCGCAGGCATCAAACATATGTAGAAGGCGACGCAGCAGAAGCTGGGGGCGATTACAGAAGAGGGAGGCATAGAATGCAAAAAAAACAAGGTGCAAGCTGCATCAGGTGACGGTCTCCTGGATTACAGCTGTAATTACACTCGGTAGAGTGATTACAGCAGGTCTTGCAGACAGCGCATGCGCTGATGCTCGACCTAAAAAGTGCGGAGGCATTGCCATAATTTTAAAACACACCTATAAATTTGTGTACAACTCACTCGCCATACCAGACTGTGAAAATCTGGGATATACTATAAATCTCTCTCCTACCTGCTCTTTTTCAGGGATTCTAGTGTATCGCGCCCCTGGCCCTTGTGCAAGGTTTGCGGGCGCTTTGCCAGAGATAGTGACCGATCTTGCCATTGATAAGCCAACGTTACTCTGTTAGGGACTTCAACATTCATTCTGAAGAAATTAACAACCACCAGGTCTCAAATATCCTACATGATCTAGACGGTATGTCTCTAACACAAAGGGTAAATGGGCCTACTCATGTTAAAGACTACTTTATACAGACCCCCAGGATATTGCGGCACAGATTTGCAAATTTAGCGGCACAAAAATGGAAATTTAGCGGCACAAAAATTAAAAATTTTCGGCATTATTGCGGCGCTTTATTTTACTTGAGATTATTCCTTTTCAGCCTTAAATCATTGGAAACTGTTTTAGCAGAGTATTTCACTTTGAAATAGGCTTGTTTAAAGTGTATGAGAGTTTTTTTTAGCTATATTCGCCTTTGTGGTAACATTCTGGAGCATAGGTTAAAACAAGCACAATAGCACAGGGAGACCTCAGAGACACCCCTGACCATGGGGACGTTAGACACCACTGACCATGGAGACGTTGGCAACACTCCAGATCATGGAGATGTCAGAGACACCCCTGACCATGGAGATGTGGATCGGTTTCGACGAAGCTCGCAGATGCTTCAGAAACTTTTTTAAGCACCAACATCAGTTAAACGAACATGACTCGTTACAACGCGAGTCATCACAACGCGTGCCATAACAATGCGGTTGTTACCACGCAAAGCCATTACTACGCAAGTCATTACATCGACTTGCAGTAGATGGCGTGCTGACATTAGAAATGTATAATTTACTTTTCCAACTCCAGCCTACGTAACAGTAGGGAAGGTGTTGGAATAGTAAACTATACTATTTCTAATGTTAGCACTCCATCTACTGCAAGTCGATGTAATGACTTGCGGAGTAATGGCAGTGCGTGGTTACAACGACCGCGTTGTAAGGGCATCGCGATGTGATGCCCGCGTTGTAGTGACTGTTTCCCCAGTTAAACTACTGACATCTGCTTCACTCTGAAATGCCTCAAAAGTCAAGGTTTGGAAGAGCAAATGTCACTAAAACAGAAGACATTGACTAGTAAATGGTCCAACAAGCAAACACAACTGAACACACAAGCCAGCACTAGTGTTGTGTACATGAACTGGCAGGGAGATGCACTAACATATACGTGTGATGTACCAGCGTCATTCAACAAGCAGACCTCTATTCCATCGGGATGTCATAATTCCAGTAGCCAGTGTGGATGACATTAACATATTGGCCTGTGGTTAACCACCTCTATGTGGTATAAGCACCTCTGGGTGCCTGGATAGAGGTGCCTGGATATGATGATTGCGATAAAGTGTCCTGGATCATAAAACACGGACCGGCCATTACATAAATAACATGTGGGCCTCGGAGTCACAGTGACATAGGGCTTCCGGACAACAGGGTCAGTGAGAATGAACATTTCACCATATAAAAATATTTTAAGGGGACATGTTTAACACATTATTTCAAGTGCCAGAGTGAATACTCTATTAGCTTTGAAGGTGCTAGATATGTCTTTATTCAGAATCCACCCCAATGTTTTCAGCCGTACCCTCAGTATCTTTGTGTATGTTGCTACCATTTTCTATAATGTGCCTCATACTCGAGGTTGACCTTTAATTGGGGAGTCTGCAGCTTTGTTCCAGGGTGTCTCTCCCCATGGAGGCCTTAACTTGAGAGATATTTTTCAGTCACTTCTTTTTCTTTTTTCGTGTTTTGGAGTCATAGCATAACATCTGACATACGGCCAAACTAAGGAACACTACTATTTATATTCCTGAGAACTCTGTCAACTATGCTGTCACTGCTGACTATCAATTTCATAACCGGGTCCACAGCAGGAGAAGCATCAGCCTTTTCCTATGTTTGCTTTAGGACTCCAGGTAGTACCGCTACAGATTGAATGCCATGTGTAGTAATACACAGGGCAGCAAATATACCACCTCCCACTGGTACTGTTGAGGATTTGTTGCCATTCCCATTGGGAGGTCCATATTAATTAGCTGGTGTTTATCTTGTGGGGTTGAATGAGAATAAACTGCCTCTAATCGATAGGTGTTTCAGGCAATCTAGAAAATAATTTCATACCACTTCACTGGATAATGCCTCATTATTGCATTTATAGTTTGCGGATTAATGACAGTCACTTGGGCGTGTTTTAACTAGGTAGTTCCAATTACCCCAGTGCTGTGCCGCTGTGATACATATGTCCTTAGCGCTCTGTATTGCTGCCACCTTTGTCAACATTTTTTTTAAATACCTCTATGTCTCAGTGTAGTTTGTGCATGCAACTAATTGCTGGGGTTTTGGGTTCTCAAAGCCATTTGGGGCAAGTCTCCACGTTGGTTGCCAATTCATGTTAACTCCACATTATTGGGATAAGACGTGGTAGATTTACTAAGCTCCAAGAGGAAATTAGAACCTTTTCAGAGAAAATGAAAACTAGTAGATGTCACTAACCTCCCAGCTGAGTTATGGTCATAGGAGTAGAAGTGTATCACCACCCTCGTCTCCCAAAAGTTGGGAATTGAGAGGTGAAAATATCTGTTTTCACTTTGTGAGCCTTGTCAAAAAATAAATAATCACATTTTCGAAATTTCGCGGGCAGTTTTGTAAAAATCGCGGCATTTTTACAAAACTGCCGATTTCTTGATTTTTTTGCAAATAGCGAAATCCTGGAGGGTCTGTTTATAGATCCAGTCTTTAGTAATGCGCCCTATCTTAAAGTTTAGAGTGTCAGTCCAATGGCTTGGATCAATCATGCCCTCATTTCAATTATCTTGGAGGGGTCCCTCTTGAGGGGCTGACGCTAAGGATCCCCCGAGCCATGGCCAAAGATGGTCCAAGCTTAACAAAGAGACTTGGCGATCGGTACTTGCTAACACCATACCTATATTAGGAAATTACCCTGAGGCTGCAAATGCTATAGTAAATAAGTGGATTAATAACTCCATTGATGATACAATCCCCATTACTACACTAAATAATTGTAGTAAAGAAGATCTGCCCCATAGTTTAATGAGCATTTAGTCTCACTAAAGAAAGGGTGCAAAAAGCTGGAGAGAAAGTGGAGACTCAAATATGATAATAACGTAAAAGCGGCCTATCTGGCAGCTATCCGGTTATATCATCAAGAGATGAAAAAGACTCAAGCTGCATACTATGAAGAATTGTTGGTTAAAGGCAGCTAATGCTCCGAGGGAACTGTTTCGGATTGTAAAATCCCTCAACACCCTTAAAGCGGAAAATCCCTTGCCCAGTCCCTCAGAGGGACGATGCAACGAACTTGCAATTTATTTCCAAAATAAAGTATCCTCTATTTACACAGAACTCCACAAGGGCAGAGAAGTTCCACTTGCTGAACCAGAGGCACTGTCCCTGGTTGAAGATATAGATTGCCTTCATAGCTTCCATCTAATCACAGAAGTAGCACTTCTGGTCCTGTTTGGGAAAGTGAAATCATGCTCAATTCTGGATCCGGCCCCCCCCATATATAATCTTGGAAGGAAGTCAAGAAATTGTTCCTACCATCCTTGATTTACTAAGCTTCTCCATTTCCACAGGCTTAGTGCCTAGAGAATGGAAACACGCTGTGGTCAAGCCCCTGTTAAAAAGCCAAGCCTTGATCGGGCATTGCCAGGGAACTATAGACCCAATTCCTTGCCCGGCATGACGGACCTGACTGTCGAGGCAGTAGCGTTTTGTCAATGTGTGCACAGAGGCCCACGTAGCAGTCTGACAGATGTCTAGTACAGGGACTCCCTGTGCTAACTAAGTGAGCACAGCCTTGTCTCTGGTGGTAGGAGCCCACAAGCCTTCAGGGATTGCTTTTTGGCCAGTGCATAGCAGATCTTAATGCAGAGCACAATCCATCTGGAAATGGTCTGTTTCTGCACTTCTTTTCCCTTTTTCACTCCAGTGAACCCAAACAGTTGCTCATCCACCAGATGTTCTCTGGTGCAATCACTCTGGAATGACAGCGCTCTTTTTGGGACCAGGCAATGGAGTCTCTCTTCCTCCTTAGAGGGGTAATGCAGAGCGAAGAAGGCCGACATGAAAAGGAGTCACCACCTTTGGCAGAAAAGAGGCAGGAGCGCAGAGAACCAGTTTCTCTGGAAAGAAGCTGGTGTATGGAGGGTGTACAGAGAGCGCCTATCGCTCGCTAACCCTTCTGGTTAAGTAATTGCCTCCAAGAAGACTGTTTTGATTGTTAAGAGGTACAGAGGGCAGCTATGCATGTGTAGCAGGGTGGCCACATCAAAAGAGTTAGGACCAAGCTAAGGTCCCACAGGGGCATAATGAAGGGTTTAGATGGAAACACATGTTGAAGTTCTTTCAAGAAACGAGTTGCAACAGGTGACTTGAACAGGGAGGACTGATCTGGCAACTGTAAGAAAGCCAAAATTGCCAAAAGGTACCCTTTAAATGTGCCCAAAGCATAGCCTTGCCAGGCTAAAGATAAAACAAACAACAATATATTGGACAAGGGCACAGAAAGAGGATCAACATGCTTTTCAGCACACCAAGCCACAACCTTGTTCCAACAGCAGGTGTATATAGTCTCTGTTGATGGATGCCTGGCTGCTAGTATAAATTCACAGACGTCAGAGGGAAGATCAAAAACTGTCAACTGCAGCTGTTTAATCTCCATGTATTAAGGCGCAGCATGCGTAAGTTCAGGTGTAGAACCCTTCCTTTTGCTGTGACAGGAGAGCCTCTCGAAGGGGCAGCCTGACCTAGGACTGATGCTTATGAGTCTAGGATACTGTACTCTCCATGCCCAATCTGGAGCCACAAGTATGACTTGGGCCTGGTCTGTCCTGATCTTCTTCAGAACTTGAGACAGGAGTGGTATTGGTGGGAAGGCATGCAGGAGTCCTGAGCCCCACTTGAGACGAAATGTGTCTCAGAGCGAGAGCTGCCTTGGAAACGCCAACGCACAGAAGTGCTGACATTGCGAGTTCTTGACAGTGGCAAATAGATTTAACCAAAGTTTTCCCCAGTCGCAGAAGAGACCTTGCACCAACTCTGGATGGAGATGCCATTCGTTATCTGCTAGGCATATACGTTGGAGTTTGTCCACTCTGACATTCAGAGAGCCCAACAGATGTTGAACGACCAGGAAAATGTCCTGACGTTCCAGTCATGTTCAGAGAGACAGAGCAATTGTCACAGGGTCCATGACTCCACCCGCCCTGTTGTTGCAATACCATTTGGCGGAGGTGTTGTCCAGGAACACCTGAACCTCGGTGGTGGGTAGGAAGGCTTTTAATACCAGGCGGATAGCCCTCAGGTCCAACAAGTTGATATGAAGCTGAGACTCTGCCGGAGACATGAGTTCTCTGATCCCCACCTCTCCCAGAAGGCCGCCCCAACTGAGAAGGGACGCATCAGTTGCCATTGTGAGGTCTGGTTGGGGAAGAGAGAGGGGTCTGCTGCTGACACAATCGCAGTTCGTCAGCCACTAGTGCAGATCTTTTACAATTCCCTCAGAAATCTGGACCAGATTGGTGAGATTCCCCTGCTGCTGTGCCCACTGGGATTTCAGGTCCCACTGCACAGCCCACATATGTCAGCGGGCATGGTTTACCAAAAGGATGCCGGAGCCCAAGAGACGCAACAGCCTCAGAGCCGGTCTCACCAAAATCCCGGATAGAGACCGAAACATCCGAATCACAGCCTGAATTTCCTAGGACTCTCCACTCTTGAGAGTAGGCATGAAACTGCACTGTGTCCAGAATGGTTCAGTTGAAAGGGAGCATCTGAGAGGGATCCAGGTGTGACTTTGGCATGTTTATAGTGAACCCTTGCGAATGCAGGAGGTCTGCCGTAGTCTGGAGGTGATCGATGACTGCCTCGGGCAAGCCCGCATTCGACATCCAGTCATCGTGGTAGGGGAAGACAGGAGCTGCTGTCTTTTCAGATGGGCTGCCACCACCACCACCATCACCTTCATGAACACCCGAAAGGCCCTCGTAAAGCCAAAAAGGAGCGCAGCAAACTGAAAGTGCTCTTGGTCCACCGTGAACTGCAGGTAACACCTATGGGACAGCAGGACTATGCTTCCTGCAAGTCCAGTGCTACCATCCAGTCTCCAGGGTCCAGGACAGACAAGATCTAAGTCAACGTGAGCATTCTGAATTTCTCCTTTTTCAGGAAGTCGTTGAGAGAGCATATGTCTAACATAGCGCGAAGGCCTCCGTCCTTCTTAGGCACCAGAAAGTAGGAAGAAGAGCGACCATGACCTACTTCTGATGTCCGCACTGTCTCTATAGCTCCTTTGGCCTGAAGAGCCTGTACTTCCTGACGCAACATGAAGAGGTGGTCCTCCGTCAGCTGATCTGAAAATGATGGCATGGGTGGCAGGGTTTCTGTGACTGGAAGGGTGTTAGCCCGCTGGACAATTTGAAGCAGCCACTTGTCCAAGGTAATAGACTGCCCTCGGGGCAGATGGTGCTGGGTCTTGCCACTAACCAGTTGCCCCTGAGTGGAGATATGGCCTTTTAAAAGAGTTTGGACACTGCAGAGGGCTGAGGGGAAGCAGACTGGGCAGATCTCTGGCCTCATGTCTTGTGGGAACCGCGTCCACAGGCACAAAAGGACTGGGGGAGTATGCTGGCTGTAGTGGCTGGGCGCCCCTACCGTAGTAATGAAAGGGTCGAAAACCAATATGGGGGGTTAGCGTGAAGCTGTGGAGAGTCCCAAAGACCGGGCAGTGGCCCTGCTGTCATTGAAGTTCTCGAGTGCCAAATCTGCTTTATCTTCAAACAGGCAAGTGCCATCAAAGAGCATGTCTATAAGGCATGTTTGGACATCCCCTGAAAAGCCAGTTGACCTCAGCCAGGTATGGCGACGAAGTGCCACCAACAAAGCAATTGCTCTACCTAGCAAGTCTGTTGAGTCCAGTCCTCAGCATATGGCTAACTTTGCCTCGTCCCTGCCATTGGCAAAAGCCTGGGAAAGGATGGATAGGGCCTTTCCGAGACCATGGGCAGCACTTGCGCAACCGAGTCCCAAAATGTTTGGGAATACCGGCTAAAGAGGCACACGGTGTTCATGTGTAAGGCTGGTGGAAGAGAAAATCCTCTTGCTGAAGGTGTACAGCCTCTTGGATTCCCTATCTAGTGGTGTGGTAGAGAACGCACCAGGGTTAACCTTGGAGGTGGAAGCCTGGACGACCAGGCTCCCAGGTGATTGATGCTGGGTGAGGCAAGCTGGGTCTTGAGCGGGTGATGGCGGCAGGCAATTGTCGTATGCACAGGGGCACCTGTGCAAGACTTGGCTAATGCACCAAGCAGGACATCACTAAAGGGGAGAAGTGGCTCCATGGGGGCTCCCCGGGTTGAATCACCTCTGTCAAAAAGTTAGTCTTGACTGCTATAGAGGGCAGCGTAAGGTCCAGAACCTCAGCTGCCCTTCTCACCTCCATGGCAAATGAAGCCACTTCCTCCATAGCCACACTAGGAGGAGCAACTAGGCCAGTGTCAGGAGAGGTGGCCAGACCACTGGCATCCACCAGTTCCTCATACCAATTATCCTTGGCCAGGGGCTCTTCCAAGGGGTTAGGAGAACCATAGGGACTTTCAAATCTGCCCCAACCGTATTCCCCACAGGGCCTGTCAGTAAAGGGGGACACTCTCTACAACTCTGATGTTCTTGGTTCGGTCGGTGCCAGAGTTGACATTGGGTGACTCCGGTCCTGCTCCATATCAGAGTTTGGTATAATGATGGGGTCAGCAACGCCAAAGGGCATCGGTGGTGGCAAAAACGGGGCCACTGGAGCAGACTCCAGGGAAGACCGCTGACTCGAGACCAGAGCCGATCTGGATCAGGGAATGGATCCAAAGGGTCTGACTGGTGCAGAGAGTGAACCCACTGGCAGAAATCCAGTTGGGGCTCCTGCCGAACACGAGGGGCCCAAAGGGAATGAAGAGGCTCTGCCTTAGAAAATTCCTTTAGCTGGGCGGGGGTCGCTCTGGGAAACTCTTAGGGGAGACCCTTACTCAGGCTTGTCAGCCGATATGTGGGCATGGGGCCTAGATTTGTGGCATCGTTCCCAGCCTCGTCCAATAACTTTGAACGGCACAGCCAAGTCGAAGAGCTCTTCGACGTCTTAGATTTAATTTCCTTGTGGGACTTATCTGACAATTTGGAGCGCGACTGGCAGGAACGACTCTGAGAGCGGGCCTGGGACCTTCCTCATGACTGGGACCTGAAACAGTGCAGAGTTGTCTGGTGAGCAGGAGGCACGCTCCCAGACCACCTTGGGATTCATCGCTGGACAGTTGGGGTAGGCTTGGAGTCGTGGCCTGACTCTAGGCACCACAAGCTATCCAGGTGGGGGGTCTGTCACAGACATCTGCCTATTACAGGATCCAAAGAGTTTAAACCCCATAGATATTTTAGGGGACATTCCTAAAACACACTGGGAGCTTAGCTCAAAAAGAATATTAACAAAAAATGAAATAAAGGTAGTCCAAAAAGGACTGAGCTAGCTTTCTCCGGATCTGCACTGAAGGCGTGGAAAGAAAAAAAACTGATGTCAACGCACTGGGGTGGCACCTATATAGGCATCGCACATGTCACTTCCAGCACGGACGACACTGACACATAACAAATGAAGCCACCTACCGGCGGAAAGAGGAACTGCTCAATATTTTTCAGATCAAGTCGGTTGCCTGGGGTATATTCAAAGGTATGTAACCTGTGACTAGAAGTCTCTATCAGATATGGGAGTGTTCTTCTATTTTTTTCCTGTCTGGGAAAACAATGGTGTACATTGCACAGCTAAACAAAATAAAACAAAGGGAAAGGTATTGGATTGGCCGCCCTCATTATAGTGTCCCCTCTAATGACATTGCTATTAGCAGTAATTGTGCAAAATGGGTTTCCTGACAGCAGAGCTGCTGCTGCTGGCACTCTAAGCAAGGTGGAAAACGTGAGCGTTGGTAGGACGGGACAGCTGTGAATGTTTTTGTTACCAAGAACTTCCCACCTCTGAATAAGGCCATTAGTTTTCCAAGGTTATTACTGATGCAGTTTATTCTTCTGACCTTGCAAAGCATGGTTATAGGCATGGTTTGGCTCTGAGAAGGCTTATCTAGTTCCACTTCTTTGATGGATGGCAGAAAAAAAAAAAAACTACTATTCTCTTGTACATCTTTTTTCAGAAATCACGCAGATGAGATCATTCACATAAAACCGAATTGGCAGCAGATGGTTCAAGTCTCTTAATAGTAGCCACACCAGCCATAGCAAAAGCAATCTTTCCTTAAGCGAAGATCAGCTAAAGGTAGAATTGGTCAACACAGATACACAGCATCACGAAAAACCCAGGTTGGTCAAAAGCAATGACTCCTCTCCTATGGGTCACCCCAGTGGCAGCATCGAATTGGGAAGGCGGGCATTGGCCGATGGGCCAGTGCCTAAGGGTCACCAGTGGGCCGGTTTTTGTCAACCGGCCCACCGAGCCTTATTGTCTTCTCCACCAGGCCACTGTAAGGGGGGGGCAGCATCACGAGCAAGGATGCTCTGAGGGGGTTGCTTTCAGCAGCGTCGCTGGGCCAATATTGTTGTCTGCTGCAGACTTTATCTTGGCCTCCCGTGGGGCCGGCGCAGACGCCCAGAAGCAATGTCCCACTCCCCTGCTGTGGGCCATTATCACCTCAGCTCCCCTGGAGCAGCAGCAGCTCTGTGCTTTTCTTCACCCCTCCCCTGCCAGGCCATCACCCTGAGGCTACAGTTGGTTGGGCTGGGGTGAGTAAGTGAATGGCCTTTCTGAGGGCCTGTCGTTGGCATCTCGCCTACAGTGTCTTTCAGGCCTTGGTGGTGGCGGGGGAGGGGTGCGGGGAGGGGGGGCGGTATGTTTGCATAAACCTGGCTGTGAAGCACCTTTCCCAGAGCGGAAAATTTAGATAATGTAATGTTAGGGTCAGAGCTGCCGACTGTAGAACTATGGAAATAGGTTCGAGTCCCAGCCTCACCTCAATATCCTGTGATTCTGGGCAAATTACTTAATTGCGTAAGGCCTAAAATAAAAGCTAATTTGATCTTCTGTAATGTAACTGTTGCTCATATAATTGCGCCCTTTGCCCGAGTTTACGCTATATAAAACTACGATAAAAAAAAAAACCTTCTGTTTGCTCATTTTTTAAGAATCTGCAAAGGCTGGAACTTAATAATGAGAGAGGATTCTTTATTCAATAACAAAAAAAGTCTATATTCCTTCTTAACATGGCTTTTCATCAGTCATGGACCATTAAAGAAGCTTTATACCACATTTTAAACTGCTTTCACCTTACGTTTACTGTTCAAACTTTAAAGTACATATCGATCAGGGGAGAAAATACCAGCTTTAGGTGTTTTTCTTCATTTTCGTACTGGCAAGGGCATTAAAATACTGGTTAAAAAAAATGGCCAGTTGGCAAACAGAGCCATATCAGGAGTTGTTGCCTTTGGGCCACTTTATTTCACTTCGCCCGCCCTGCCAAAATGTAGTGCTTATAGTTTTCACCAATGTTTCTGGCTCTATGAGCTTTAAATACATAATTTATCAAACATTTCTCTAAAATTGAGCACGATGAGACTAGCCAAATGCTGTTTCGTGAACGGGCGTGATCCAGGAATGTGGGCCACTTTTTTGGGAGTGCCCGGGCCGAATTGTGATCCCAATCCAACCCTGCCCAGTGGTGGGAAGCATATGCAGTTATCTTCCATAATGGCAAGAGATAATAAACTAAAGATCAGTGTTACATTTTGTGCACAATTTCTATGCTTTCAGCTCAAATTCCTTCCTATGATCATTACACCAAAATAATTGTCATACCTCTATCAGAATCGTCTATAAGAAAAAAATCGGCATCTTTCTACACAAATAAGTGGTCAGGCTGGTTCCAACACAGCAAATTGGAACTTTCTAGCTTGGCAGACAGAGCCAAAGCAATAGTCGAGGCAATTTTGATTTATAAATCACAAACAAATGAAACATGAAAAGTTCAGAACCCTTCTCCTCCAACACATATATTCCCAATTCCAAGGGATTTCAGTATGCACTGTCGAACTTCAAGATGTGCATTTTAACATCCCAGTTAAACAAAACATTTGAAATTTCTGAGGTTTCTGGTAGATGAAGCTCCTTTCCAATACAAAGTTTTAACATTCAGCCTGATGTCCTCTCATGCACTGTTAACAAAAAGATGGCAATGGTAGTATTACTTTTAAGAAGTAAAAAGCTTTTCACATAGCCAAAAAAATATGAGTGACTGATTAAGACAAATATGTATGAGAAATCTCTTTTCTGCATCTCCTGGGTTTGCATATCGTTCTCTCAATCTCTTGTGTGCCTGAAAGCAATCCATGAACTAAATGCCTATATTCTATTCAAGCAACAGAATTTCTGAAAGAAAACATGATGTGGTAAAGCTGGAGAGATTAGAATTGCAAAGGGACTGCTCACTAATTTGAGTACACTTTTTTGTACATGTAAGAAAAGAAAGGCGAAACGCTATCCTTTGGAGGAGTCTTGAATTCAAGAGAAGGAAGCCTTTTGCTTTACACAAAACCTGTTTTTAATCTGATTCGCTACTGGATTTTAGACAGGTGCCTGACATTCAATGCATTACATTCATGAAATGGAAATGGGCTACTTAAGAAGAAATGGTACAGTTCCTAACTTATCTGAGTGCAAGAGTACCTCATCGGTAGATCTAAAATGTAGGGCCTGATTTAGAGTTTGGCGGACAGGGTACTCTGCCACATTTTTAGTCGGGAAGACCAACGTGTTTACAACAGCAGTGTTTCCACTGGCACCGCAGGCCGAAACCCTACACCAATGGCCCAACACAGTTGGGGCCGTTGTGTAGGTGCATCATACCATCCATCCTATTTAGTGGGGACAGTCTGACATTCTTTCTTTTCAGTTTAGGACTGCCAGGGACATCCTGGCGACCCTGAACACAAAACAATAACAAATAACACACACAACCTGGGAGAAAAGCCCCGGGAAGCCAGGGAAATTCGTTTTTTGTTTTTCAAAAATTCTCCTACTTTCGGGGTTTTAAAAAAAAATGTTTGCTGAGCCACAGCCTGAAACATGACAGCTCATCATCCAGCTTTCAATGCCTTCAGAGAAGCCACTGTAGCGGCGGCTCCTCTGAAAGCACAGACGTCTGCAGGGCCGTTGGCGATGACTAAATATGGTAGGCGGTAGCCCGGTAAGGGTGGTGGGAGAAATTACCTCCGCAACCATGACGGACAGCAGGCTGCCTGCCATAGTCTAAATGAGGCCCATAATCCTGAATATGTGTATAGTTATTAGCAAAATGCTCACTCTGTAGGCAACCAAGCACTACAATAGATGGCCAGAGACACAGATCTTAGAACAGAAAGGTCTTTCATTTACATTTACGAGCACTACAGAATCATTAGCCTGTATGCGTCATGAGTGCTGAACAGCTAATAATAGAAGAGAACAAGAGTAGAAGTATCATGAAAGCCTTAAAAACTAGGGAGAACTTATTTGTTAAAAAAGAGCAGTTTGAGAACAACATGCTTAGAAATAGAGGGGCGCAACTTGACTGCCATGCCGTGAGGAGCTGCTGTTGGGAACCGCCTGACCGCCCTGGGAACTACTACATTTCTCCTGCAGTTTTGAGAGTGTTGAGGACAGAATAGAGGTCTGCATCACCACTATACCTCAGGAAAAGCTAGGAGAACCAATTCGAAAACCCCTCCTGTTCAGGGGCACCTACCTCCTCACACATGTCTCTTTGAAATTGTGGAGTGCTTAGATGGCAAGAATCAATGTTCCGTTGTCCATATGATTCCCTGGGATGGATGTGCAGCAGGATGCACCAATCTTGGCACACACCACTCCCTCCACCACGGTCATCAAGTCTAACTCATATCAGTGCTGCATCACCTTGAGGCGAATTGCTCTCAGTTATTCCTTGATCAAATGAAGGCCGAGCTCAGTGCTGTTCATCATTTTAAGCATCTCCCACCTGGTTATCTGTATCCAGAGGGCGTTAGCTTTTGTCTGTAGGTTAAAGAAGAGTATAGACCCTCCTGCTGATACTTGTGTGGCTGTGAACTGTCTGAATTCTTGTGGGATGTCTTTGTACTGAGCCCAGCTAAAATATTCCGCAGTTTTCTTTTCACAAGCATGGTGCAGCAAAGTTGTCTTCTTCCTTCACGGGTGCTGGTACAAGTCCGACTGTTCTTCTCCGGGGCATGACAAGGGTCCGCACCATCGCGGGACAAGCTCAGTATACGCAAATTCGCTGCACTGCCAGTAGTTATCCATCAGCTGTAGGTGCCACATTGCATATCCAGGATGTGCATAATCACTCTGAAGTTAGCATTCGTGCCCAGTGGAAGCATTCCTTTACCTCTGAAACATAAGGAATACAGTCTAACTTTCCGTTCAATTAGGGGTTGTCCCTTCCCTCATAGCCAAGTGCATCCATCCACCTCGGTGTCCCAGATTTCCTGACATGAGGTGGTCATGCTCTCATCAACCCTCCCCATATGACACATTCCTCTTTTTATCCTCGAGCTGGTCAGCCCTACACAGGTACTCCATGTCGGGTAACCACTTGATGTTAAAAAAGACTGCCCAAGATATGCTAAGGGCACCCTTGGTCCACAAATGGATGCAGGAGAGGACGAGTTTTTGAACTGAGTTGGGGGTCTTGCTACCTCCAAGAATCTCTTCTCTGGGAAATCTCGGGGCCAAACATTATCCAGCCAAATGGTGGCCTTTCTAGGCATCCTGTCCAGCTCGGTTTGGATATCATTAGGTACAGTGAAGGGCATAACGCAGTTTGGTTGGTTTCATATAAGTCAAATTTACTACTACCCGGTGGGGTTCTACTTTGTTGGGTTGGATCTTGGCCCTTATTCTGCATAGGTGAAGAAGGCATTTTGGTTTTTCGGGGGCTACCTCTTGAGATAAATAAAGTCTGTCTGCACCTACTGCATGCGGAATCAACGAACAGACGTGACCTGTTTATGTTTGGGAGCCCACTGCTGTCATGTGCTGATACCATGTGTTTCGTGAAAAAGGGCGCTGTGTAGTGCATGTGGGAAGCTAGTGCTTAGATTAGTGTAATTGTAGGTAACATGGTAGATATCCCTACGCAAGCACTGTGATAAATTTTGAATAGTCTCCTTTTGACTAGGCAGTTCCTCAGCAGTAAATAAGTATGGTATCACCCATAGTAGACAGAAGCTACATAACAATACAATCATACGTAACTTCTCATTTGACATTGCAGATCTTGTTATGGGTCCTCAAGAAGATGTCTGTGGTCCTCTGGTGACTGTGGTTTCCCTTACCAGTTCAAACAAAAAGTTTATGGTGTTAGTTTATGGAGGGTTCGCTGTGGAAGGTTTCAACCGTAGGTCAGAGAGATGGACCAACAAATTTTTCCCCTCCACCTTGACGGCCGTCGGTGTTGCAAAGATCACCCGGTAGGGTCCCTCAAATTTGGCTTGTTTCCACTTCCTTACAAAGTTAAGAATGTACACTTATTGTCCGGACTGGGATGTTTAATATGGTAGCTTGGTGGTGGTGCACTTTAAGGTTCTGTGGTTGACCTGTTTGTATAAGAACCCAACGGTTTTGGTTAGTTCTGAGAGATATACATGTAATTCGTCTCTCAGTGCCTGGGAGCTAGCCTCGGAGCGTAACTCGGTCTTAGTTTTTGGGATGGGCATCCCCATCAATCTACCAGTTGCGATCTGGTGTGGTGTGAGATGATGATCGCTGCTAGATGTGTTTCTTACTGCAAATAAAGCTAGGAGTAGACAGTGGAGCCACTTCTTTTTAAGGCTGGTGCAAATTTTACTTACTTTTTTACTTAATTGGCAAACAGTGCATCCGTTTAGGTACATTGTTACCACCTCTGTAACACTGGGAAAGAACCAGTCGGTCTGAAGTTCCACTATCATGTTTTCTTTTGCTGTGTATGCTAGTAGGTGTAACTGGGGAAGTGCTATGTCGTCTAAGCTCTGGGGCATGACTGGTATTCCCGTGAATGTGTGCAGATATATGAGGTTGTGTGTGGTCTGCGTGCAGCCCCTGGCTTCCCATTGCTCTTTCTCGTCTGGTAACGCCGTTCAGGGATTCTGCACAATACAGAACTATGTGCAGGAATATGGGACCTTGGTGTATAGGGGCTGAGTCTTCCTACCACCTTAGTACCCACGAGTCCAGGACCGACTAGCTATAGTGTCTCACTCGCTCTCCTACTCACTCACAGAGAAACAAATGATTAGACACCCCAGAACACAACACTCCCAGATCTCTCAGGAATCGCGGTAACAAGACACACCCTTTCGCTCGCACTCTTGTACTTGTCCACAATAAGATGTGACAGAGACATGAAACAGTTTAAAATATTTATTTTAACTAACGTGCCCTAACATGCATGGTACAAATACAATCAGCATAGCAGCTAGTCCATATATCATGAAGGGAGATGTCATCATAAAAAGACAATGGAGAAAAGACTATAGTGCCTAACCTCCCTCCCTTGATAAGAAGAAGTATTATTATACAATAGAAGATCTCTGGGCTTTGTCATCAGACCCCATACCTTAACCTATAGGTGGTAGATCTACATCATAGGTGCTGTCTCGCTCTTCTCCCTGGAAAGGTCCCTCTCCAAGTGTTTACCACCTATTCGTGTACCTCACTAAAAGCCAAAGTATGTTGTCCAAACAACAGCTGCATCGGTATGTTTTGTCTAAGGGCTAAGGTCTGGCTAGAACAAAATAACAAGGGGCATTGTTGTCCGACCTTGCACATAATGTTCAGTCAAAATCCCAAGAACATGCAGAGAGTGAACACAGCGATGAGTTCTCATGTGAAAGCAGCATAGAAAATATTGCAAAAAATAAAGATGTGTAGTAATGTGCGCAAAGCAGCAGGCAAGCTGCAACGTGCTCATTCTAAGTCAGTGAAAAACGACAATGTCCCTATGGGCCATGTGACACCCTCCCCTTGGCCAGGTCGTTACTATGCGAAGACAAAAATCAGAGGTAAGCAGAGGCAAAGCATCTTAGTCGTACTCCAATATGGATACGCATGAAGCCAAAAAATTCTTTATTGCACGGTTATATTTTTCGCCAATTTTCTTTTGCCAATTGGATACTCAAAAATCCATCCATTCATAATTAATCTTCGGAGACAGAAATGTTGCGGGAAAAGCGAAATGCCATGAACTCCAGTATGTTGTCTGACCCTTCCATAGTAAAAAGGTATGCCATGCAGTTCAGTAGGTCAACGAGCATTCGATCACGGTAGAGTTGCAACTGGATCGGGTTTGGCAGCTCCACAGATCGAGCATCCATTGCTTAGCAATAATAGGAGAACAAGCACGCCGCAAATCAAAAGGAGCACCAGGGTAAACCCTCCGAAGGTGCTGGAAAAAATAGAATGGATAAAGGCTGGTATTACTCCAAAAATTGTCTGAAAGGAAGAAACCAGGCCGGATCCTATGAGTTTAAAAAAGTGGGCAAGGCCCTCTGTATCAGACGTATTAAATATTAGGTGTATTCTCCAAAATGGAGTGGGAGATTCGTGTTTAGCAGTGAGTGTATCTCACTTGCAGTTCTCGCCACCTGTAATTCGAAGGTCTCTCGAGCTGATGTGAGAGCCACTTCTTGTTGAAACAATAGCGCTTTGAGTCTGCTTAACTTATTGAAATCTGTTTTCAAATTTGGAATGGAAGGCCAAAGAGAACTATCTGCAATCCCATGCGGGGGTGGAAACAGAATATTGCTGCAATATGTAGCTCGTTGAGAAACTGTTACTATACACGGGATGCCAGCCCGCAAGCCGCAGCAGTTGTGGTTATTCAAAATAAGATAACTCCCGTTAGAAAGCAAAGTTAGGACAGGAATAATAGCTGGGACAGGGGTACCTTTCAAAAAACAAGCCAGATTAGGGGCCGGCACGTTACAGACGCCGTGGAGTTTAACTTGTTTACAGACTAGGGAATGTCCCACTGTGGAATCACAATCTTCCCCTGTAAGGAAAACTTCCTTATCTGCTCGTTGACATCTAAAAGTGAAAGGTAACGACCATAATTCATGAGTGAAATTACTGCCCAGGGGTTCATATCTACCGACTGGATAATGTTTCATACAGGCTGTAGACTGAAAGAGTGAGATAGGCAGCGAAATAACCCCATGTATTAACCACACAGCTGAATCAGTCTGTGCTACAGAAAAGGGTAACTGTTCTAATTGTTCAATATGTAACAATGTATATGTGGCATCCTTTATTGAGATTAATTTCTGTTTATCAATCAAATTAAATGGCAAAAACAGTGCGGAAGCATTCAGGTAATCCCACTGTACTTTTCCACTTTTGTGCGTTTGTAAGGTCCATGCAAATTGCATTACAGAACGCAACTGATTTTGACCATGATACAAAACAGACACTTCATGTCGAACAATATCAATGAGGAAGATACAATATTATCCAAAGTATTTATACGGCAAGACAGAGTATTAATGTTGTTATCTACTACTGCTAGAACTTTTTCCAAATTAGCTTGGTCAATTTGGCGCAGACGCACTGCAGTTTCTGTCTGCGACAGCTTCCAAAATTCATTATATGCTGAATAGATAAAACGTTTTGTGCGAGGGGATTTGGGACCTAAAAGGAAATCGGCAAGATCAATGTCACCCGACAAAAGAGAAAGGCGTTGTTTCACAGATGACAGTGTGGAATGTTCCAACCATTGCGGACACAATTTACCCACTGAATATGTGGTAACTGTATAGGATTGCGGGAAACGTGGATCAGATCTACTTTGTGTAAATCCCTGAGTAGCATTCAGAAAGCGTAATTGACATGCATTGGAGTTCGTCGGCTACAATAACCATCCAACGGGGTCAATAGTGGAAGAGTGAAGTGTGCCATTCTGAAACATGACAGCTAAGTCTTCAATTTTATAGTTGGTATGTGTTTGCCATGTGTCATAAGTAGCCAATGATGGAATTGAGGGAATATTTAGATTTTTGGCTGTTGCTAAACCAAAACAAGTAGTCTGTTGTACCGTCTCATTTAAAAATATGAGTTGAGACGGAATCAGACATGCACGATGCAATGATTCTGTGCCCTACACTTGCCAATTTTTGGTACCCCAAATGGATTTCAAATCAATCGTGTCCTTCCAATATTCATAACCCTTCACGAACAAATCAGTGATGAAAGACGAGGAATACACTAATTTTGTGTGGGTCAACATAAACTTAGCGCGGGACGGTATTTTTAGCTTGTAATAATAGGACTGAGGATCAGAAAGATTGTAACCAGAGAAATACATAAATTTACTCTGTTGGGTCCTCGAACTCCCCTGAAAAGGTGTTGGGCAATGCTACCATTGGGTAAAATTATAAAAATGGTCTCAGAGTGTTAGTCGTGTGTAAAAAATTATGGCCATAATGTTGATAACAGAACAAATCGGCATAGTTTGCAGTATTTAAATACAAATCTTCAGTGTCAAAAGCAGTACAATATTTCAAGTCAGCGAACAATGAATGGAAAGCATGAATTTCCCAGTCATCAGAGTGTATGTCAGGCAAAACCACATCACCTAAGGAAACGCAGAAAACGTATGGAATGTTCAAAAGTTCAGTTGGGCCATGGATATCGTATGGTACTTTATCCCAAACAATGCCATCAAGAACTGGGAATGCTGAAATATTAACTAGGGCTTGATCTCGTTTTATTTTGTGAGACGAGTGTGGGGGGCCAGAACACTGTAGACCAAGTTCACAGCAGAGCGTTCACGTAAATAATGGCCATTAATCAAGAGGAAAAACAGTCACAAACCCAATCAGCATGAAAAGGAACACCATTATCAGCCCCATCCAGACATATGTCCATGGAGGTACTAGGTAAGTCTTTTTGAACCAGGAGATGAAAAGACTGTTACGAGTAGGGGGTTCTGCTACAGATGATGAAGACGAAGACGATTCAGAAGAAAAGCTAGTGCGGTCCATATAGTAACCACTGGACACCAGCTGAAACAACGGTGGTTGTGATTCAGTAGAAGGTGAATGGACTGTACTTTCAGGAATGTCAATTATAACTTCAACGGGAGGAGAAGCATACTCAGGATCCGCAGTTGTGGATGTAGAAGGAAAAACAGGCAATAAATCAATTGAAGTTTCCAGCTTCCCCGCCATTCGTTGGGGAGTAGTCAAAGAAACAGAAGCCATCGGATTCAGTGAAATATCCCCGCGTGGAATGCTGGGAGGCATACTATTCAGTATCGGCCATATGGTGTAGCTTGACATGTTCGATGGAAATGTAACGTTTCTCCTTTCGACCAGGTAGTGGAGGCAGAATCCCTGTACGGGTTCCTTTTAAGCCAAGGACTCTGACCGGTGCACGGTAGGATGGAACAAATTCTTTTATGTTCTCCACCTATTCTCGGACCAGATCTCCAACTTTAGGAAGCCAGCCATAAACAGGAATCAGCACCGCTGCATCCCTGGAAGAGGGAAAATGGACTTTCGCTTGTGAATCACAAGCTTTTTGTAGATCCTGTAATACAGCACAATGGTTATTTACGTTAAAGGTTGCAGCAGCCGCCACAACGTCTAGACCATCAAGGTCTGGCACAAACATTTTAATGCCAAAGAGCATTTTGTATGGGGTCCGCCCACCCAGAGATCTTCTTGGGAGATTATTAAGTGAACGTTGGACCCCTTAAAGATGCGTCAGCCAGCCCCTGCCAGTACCTAAAACCCTTGCCGTTAAAGATTGCTTTAAGTCACTGTTCATCCACTCCACAACAGAATTGCCCTCAGGCCGATATGGAGACGAAAATTGCACTTGCACCCCCAGAGACTTCATTGCATCCCGGTAAGCCTTAGCGGCAAACGCAGGACCATGGTCCGAATGGAAGGTGCTACAGGCAAATGTCCCGACAAAGACACGCAAATCTTTTATAACAGTTCGAGTGTCAGCACTGTGTTTCGGCTAAACCCAAAGGAATCTAGTGCACGAATCCACTGCAACCAAGATGTGTTTAAAAGAAGTGTCAGATGTCAAAGGACCGCACTGATCAAGATAAATGCAGTCAAATGGCTGATTAGAGATGTTAAGTTGAGTGTGTGGTGGATGTGCAACAGTAGAAGGCCTAATTTGTTGACAAATGTCACAAGAAAGAACATATTTACGTGCTTGTTGGTATAAACCACGCCTCCAGAAACGTTGCTGTAAAAGTGAAGTTGTCGCAGTTACTCCGGCATGGGCAGAAGCCACGCCTTCATGAGCGGCATTGATTAAAGAAAGTCTGCGGTCCTCGTTGGGAATCAGCCGATCCCCAACGGACGGAATCGTTGCAAATGGGACTTGATCGGAAGACAGGTGATACGTATAACGTGAAGGAAAACCCTGGGGGAACTACGTCCCCTCCTTCGTCGCAGCTATAGCCGCCAAAATATCATCATCAATTTTAGTCATAGACCTAGTGACTGCTGCTACTGAGCAAGTGGCTACTGCATATTTGGCTGCCTCATCAGCCATTGAACTACCTACAGCATGTGATCCCACACGTTGATGGCCCAAAGTATGGATAACATGTGTGAGTGGCAAACGTTCCTTAAGAGCGGCCACTCTAACCCAAAGCATTTTATGCTTAATTGCGCTACCTTTAGAATCACGAAAATCATTTTGTGTCCAGAAGAACAAATTGTCATTGAAGGATTGTACACAGTAAAACGAATCGCACACTACAAGTGTTGGAACCTCAGGGTCCGCAAACTCAAGAGCTAAAACCAAAGCACGTAGCTCCGCCAATTGAGCTGTGCAATCTCCAAGAGACTGTGGGGTCGATTCCGATTCGGGCCGGAAAAAGCACCGACCGACTCGGAGCCGGAATTTATTTCGACCGACACGTACCTGTGGCGCCCGACACGCCAAGTACGATGCAAGGCTTGCAAAATCCAACCGACACGTACTGAACCCAAGCCGAACGACCGAGCCGCACGGAAAACAGCAATCCGGCCGGAAAAACACGCAAATCGAACCGACCGACACGCACCCGGAACAAATCCAACCGAAACGTACACGCGAACTCCAAACCGCTAAGTACGATGCAAGGCGCGAAAACCACGACCGAGTCGAACGGAGGACAAGCCGTACGACCGACACGCATACAAAACCGAGCCGAAGTAACACAAAACACCGCGACCGACGCGTACGCAGCATAGAAAACTGCACAAACACAGCGTGAACGAAACGGAGAAGACCGTACGAGACAAATGCAGGGTCCGACTCGGTCACAAGAACGTTTCCAACATGCACAGAAAGTACTAAGGAAAAATACACAAAAAAGGCCAAACAAGCAATTACAAAGCCAATAAATACTGGAGGGGTGGGGACAGAGAACAAAGACACACCCACAAATCCACCCATATAAAGGACACAAATCCCAACCATGATCCTTTGCAAATGCTATTCTACTGCCAGCACTCAACAGACAGCAACCACACACCCACAGCTCATCCCTCACACAAGCCACACACCATCAGCACACCAACAAATAGCTACCTCACATACACCCAGCAAAACACACACTCACACACCCTCACCTGCACACCAACACACACATCACTCACCATCACCACCCATCACCATGCCCCCCAAGAAGAATCACAAGTTCCTAGATTGTGAATTGGAAGTCCTGGTAGACGAGATCCTCAGGGTAGAGCCACAGCTGTTTGGCACACTGGTCCAACAGACACCCATCTCCCAGAAAACCAAGATGTGGGAGAGGATCATCAACAGGGTGAACGCACAATCACCATGTCTGCGCACAAAGACTGACATCCAGAACAGGTGGTATGACGTGCGCAGGAGGGTACGGGAGCTGCTCAAGAAGGACTACCTCCTGAGCCAATACACCGGCAGTGGCCCTCCTGCCAAGCCAGTATACCTCAGGCCCTGGGAGGAGAAGGTGCGGGCCATCCTTCCGCCAGTGAGCGTCTATGGACTAGAGAACATCCCAGAGCCTGGTGAGTACACAACAAATGTACACAATATTCTGCCACAATACACACACACATCACTGTCAAGGGGAGAGTCAAACCATCCACTCATAGCAATTACACAGCAACCAGAACAGAATCATCCCAAAATGTGTATGTCAGTCAGATAAACACAACACATGCCATCTCAAAGTTACATTTAACCGTGTCATCACATGTACAAACACAACTACAACTACAGCTAGGCAGTGGCACAAATAGAACTAACAAACACATCCAGACATGTAGCCACCACTACAACACCAACACACAGTGAAGACCACTGAAAGGAAGGAATTCTGTGTATGCTGGGCAAGTCAGTGTAGCCAATAGCATCATGGGAGTCGTAGTCACACATATTGCTCACCCCCACAACTGTCCCATCAACACCACCATGAACCATGCGCACATCACAGGGAGTGGAAAAGGACTCACAAGATGGCTGATACTGGCTACTGCTGTGGGGAGCACAAGGCCCTGCTGGCAACTGTGCAACAACCAACAGCAGGACACCACTGACTGACATCCTGAGAGACAACTTCCAATCCCTGCAATGGAAGCACGTTCCATGGTGGGATATCTGGCTGGGTGGGAAGGAGGACTCGCAGCACTGACCATAGTCACAAGCACCTCCCCTCACACACCCCCTCAACACAAACTCCACAGAACCCACCTGGGAGAATGCAATGCCTCACATCCTAACTCAAGATCCCACAAAGAACCTCTACCCTGGGTAATGTTGTGTGAAGCACAGGGACACTCTTGGGACTTTTAGCCAAACAACTGCCAGGACAACACTCCCAGCCATCCTGTCAGCACAGGCAGCCCACCCCACAGGGAAGCAGAGTCAAAAGGAAGGAAGCATGGGCATGCTGGGAAGGGGGTGGAGGCAATAGCATGATGGGAGTAGTAGGCACAGATATCGCTCAGCCTCACAACTGGCCCATCAACACCACCCTGAACCATGCTCACATCACAGGGAGTGGATAAGGACTCACAAGATGGCTGACACTGGCTACTGCTGTGGGGAGCACAAGGCCCTGCTGGGAACTGTGCACCAACAAACAGCACAACACCACTGCCTGACATCCTGAAAGCCAACTTGCACTCTCTGCAATGCAAGCACGTTCCATGGTGGGATATCTGGCTGGGTGGGAAGGAGGACTTGCAGCACTGACCATAGTCACAAGCACCTCCCCTCACACACCCCTCAACACATACTCCACAGAACCCACCTGGGAGAATGCAATGCCTCACATCCTAACTGAAGATCCCACAAAGAACCACCACCCTGGGTTATGTTGTGTGAAGCACAGGGACACTCTTTGGACTTTTAGCCAAACAACTGCCAGGACAACACTCCCAGCCATCCTGTCAGCACAGGCAGCCCACCCCACAGGGAAGCAGAGTCAAAAGGAAGGAAGCATGGGCATGCTGGGAAGGGGGTGGAGGCAATAGCATGATGGGAGTCGTAGGCACAGCTCTACATCCCCCACCACATGGCCCAGCAAGCTCACGCATGCACATCCCACAGAGAGTGGAAAGGCCCATCAAAGATGTCTGACACTGTTGCTGTGTCGTGGGGAGCACAAGGCCCTGCTGGGAACTGCACACCAACCAACAGCAGGACACCACTGTCAGCCATCTTGCCATTGCTCTCACACCCACACACACTGAACTCCCCACAAAAGCAAGTAAGTATGGGAATGCTGGGAAGTGGGGTGGAGGCAATAGCATGATGGGAGTCATAGTCACAGACATAGCTCACCCCCACAACTGTCCCATCAACACCACCCTGAACCATGCTCACATCACAGGGAGTGGAAAACAACTGACAAGATGGCTGACACTGGCTACTGCTGTGGGGAGCACAAGGCCCTGCTGGGAACTGTGCACCAACAAACAGCAGGACACCACTGTCAGCCATCTTGCCATTGCTCTCACACCCACACACACTGAACTCCCCACAAAAGCAAGTAAGTATGGGAATGCTGGGAAGTGGGGTGGAGGCAATAGCATGATGGGAGTCATAGTCACAGACATAGCTCACCCCCACAACTGTCCCATCAACACCACCCTGAACTATGCTCACATCACAGGGAGTGGAAAACAACTGACAAGATGGCTGACACTGGCTACTGCTGTGGGGAGCACAAGGCCCTGCTGGGAACTGTGCACCAACAAACAGCAGGACACCACTGTCAGCCATCTTGCCATTGCTCTCACACCCACACACACTGAACTCCCCACAAAAGCAAGTAAGTATGGGAATGCTGGGAAGTGGGGTGGAGGCAATAGCATGATGGGAGTCATAGTCACAGACATAGCTCACCCCCACAACTGTCCCATCAACACCACCCTGAACCATGCTCACATCACAGGGAGTGGATAAGGACTGACAAGATGGCTGACACTGGCTACTGCTGTGGGGAGCACAAGGCCCTGCTGGCAACTGTGCAACAACCAACAGCAGGACACCACTGACTGACATCCTGAAAGACAACTTGCACTCCCTGCAATGCAAGCACAGTCCATGGTGGGATAACTGACTGGCTGTGTGGGAAGGAGGGCCGGCTGTCAACCAAATACAACCAATGCAGACCATGTTCACACCCCAACAAATACATAGAAATGCCCAAATAATGCAGGACAATGTGCTACACCAATATCAACCCCTGACTGTAACAACTTAGGACAATGCAATGTACAGGCCCGCACCCAGAGGCACAGTCACAACTGTCAGGTGTGTCAACCATTGATGCCTGCAGAAACATAACATACATTGTGTGTGTCTCCCAAAAACAGGTGATGATGGGGACACAGCAGCAGACGCTGAGGAGTCCCAGTCCCAGGCTCAAGAGGATGCGGAGCTCACTGGTGTCGTACAGCCTCTGCCCTCCTTGGACGAAGAAGACCAACCTGGCACATCCGGTGCAAGTCAACATGCAGCACCAGCAGGACCACCAGCTGCATCACCAGCAGGACCACCAGCTGCACCCCCTGCACCCACCCCTCCAACGACTGTCACCACAAATACCATCCCTGCTGACATGGACAGATCAAGGAGCACCACCAGCACAGGGACCCTGGACCAACGTGGGGCCATGGACACCACCACCACCACCAACCCCCAAGGGGGTCCAGGGTCATCTGTGCGTGCCACTGCACGCACTGCACATGTCGGCAGGGGTGGTGGGAGGGGTGGGAGACAGAGGTCGCTGCTTGCAGAGGTTGCTGGTGTGCATGATGACCCACAACTGGTACGCATAGCCGATGCGTACCAGTCCAGCACCGGAGATCTCAGCCAGTTAGTGGGGCTCCTCAGAGACATGAAACAGCAGCAGGCTGCCCATCATGCCCGCTTGGACTCACACATGTCCCGCGTGGAGTCCAAGTGGGACGCACTGCAAGAGATGACGGCGGTGCACAGGGACATATTACAATGCCTCCGCCAGATGAACAGCAACCAGTCCACACCTCCCTGTGTGCCAACAACATCTGGTGCTGAACAAACTGCAACTGCCACAGGGAGGGAGGATGACTCTGGCGCAGAGTCCCCTGCACCGCAGCAGCCTGTACTTGAGGGCCCCCCCAAAGAAGAGGGGTCGTCCGAGGAGGGGCAAGTGAGAGGCCGATGGCCAAGTGCAACCCCCAGGAAGCCTGAACCTGTTCTGGATGTTCACCTTTGTGCACAAACTGTTCACCCTGTTGACGGCAACACAACTCCCACACATGACATGGGGAGTACAAGTTGGACCAATGTCTCAGACAACTGTGGCCCCGATACTGGGGATTTTGTCTACCAGGACTTTCAATTCACCTAGGAACTTCTGATTGCAATATATATGTACAGCACTAACCATCCTATGCACTATTCACACAAATGTATCACAATAAACACACTAATACACCATACTTGCCTCTGTTGTGATTCCAACGTGGGTGCTGTCATGGGGATGATGAACTGCAAAATTACACTGTGTATGCGAACTGCAACAGCAAGTACAACACAGGCATGTGAGTAAAGGCAACGTGACACATATGAGGGAGACACACCACCAGGGCTACACAACACATACACACCTAGGCCATCTGACTCATTGCCTACACTGATGTTGCCAGGGAAGACGGTGCAATGCACAGACACCACACCTATTCCCAGTTGTAGTCAAGTAGCCCACAGGTGCAGTAAGCAAATGGCAGTCAAATGTGTGACCACAGACAACGCACATCACAAAGTGAAGCACAGGTTTATTACACAGTTGCAACATGTCGTAACCACTACAGATGCAAGGTAATCCCACCTGGCAGCGGGCACACAGTCAACAACTGTAGAAGGAAGGAAGTCCATGGGTGTGGCGCACATCACCTGTAGGGACACAACAGCTACCACCCTGGAAGTACAATCACGTCGTCGGTGGACACAGTTGACCAAACGAATCTGAAAGTACCCTGTGAAGGACAGAAATGACACACAGTCAAAAGCAATGGAGAACAGGACAGAACAGCAAAACTCATGCACAATACATGTTACAAGATACCCACCCAGAACCAAGTTAGCATGTCAACACTGTTGGGGAGTACAGACCACCTGTAAGCACACATCGCTACACACATCCAGTCAAGTAGCCCATGGACACACTCCAACAGCACCAGAGCACCACCTACACATATCATGCCAACTCACATCATTGACATGACACCTCAGGATACTCACATTCAGCTAAAGAAGTTGGTGATGAGCTGTGTGCGGACATCACCCTCATCATCATCATCATCACTGGCATCGTGGTCCAGGCCAGGATCCTCCACAGGTGGCGGATGTTGGTCATTGTCATCCTGGATGAGAGGCAACTCCTTCCGCACTGCCAGGTTGTGGAGCATGCAGCAGACGATGATAATCTTGCACACCTTCGCTGGGGCATATGGGAGGGACCCTCCTGTCTTGTCCAGGCAGCGGAAGCGGCTCTTCAGGAGACCAAATGTCCGCTCAATCACTCTCCTGGTACGACCATGTGCCTCATTGTAGCGCATCTGGGCTGGTGTCACAGGGTTCCTGAGGGGTGTCAGCAACCACGGCATGTTGGGGTATCCCGAGTCACCTACGGACAGACAAGTGCACATTAGCTGACTTGGAAAAGTGGGCGGAATACTACAGATCAGATCACACACAATGGCACAAAGTCAGTACACACCGACAAGCCAGGCACGCTGGTTCTGCATCTGTGCCATCATCCTGGGGATGCGACTACTCCTCATCACAAAGGCATCGTGTGCTGAACCAGGGAAACGGGCACACACGTGTGTGATGGTCATATCTGCAAGACACACCACCAGTGCATTGACCGAGTGGTAGTGCTTGCGGTTACGGTAGGCCTGCTCCTGGGCCTGTGGTGGTACCAATGCCACATGTGTCCCATCAATGGAGCCAATGACATGCGGCATCATCCCCAGGGCATAGAAGTCACTCTTCACGTCAGTGAGTCGTTGCAGTCTAGGGAAATAGATGTACCGGTTCAGGAATAGCAACATTGCCTCCAAAACATCGCGGAGCACACGGCTCAACATGGTCTGTGACATCCCACCAGCAGTCGCCACAGTATGTTGGAAGGTACCGGTGGCAAAGAAGTGTAGGGCTGCCATCACCTTCACCTTGGGGGTCAGCGCTGTAGGATATGGCCGGCCAGGCTGCAAATGTGGGGCCAACTGCACTGCCAAATCCTCAATCAGCTGCCTGGTGAAGCGGTACCGTCGGATGCTGTCCCGTTCCACCATTGTTGCCAGGTCTGGGAATGGTCTATGGACAGCAGGAGCCCTGCAGTGCAGAGGAGAAGAAAGCAAGATTGTCAGTCACCCCACATATGCGGCATTGAACACACTCAATATCACAACATACATCATTATGAGGCACAACTACATGAAGTGTGCAGTTCCGTAAGGACATGTATGGTACATACATGGCCAACATCTGTCATCACGGTTCAACAAGTGGCATCAATAAGTCCCAGGTTGGCCCATTGGATATCATGAGGCCGTGTCACAGTTCCCATCTCCTGCTGCCGTGTCACAATCACCCCCCACAGTGACATGTGAGGACAGATGTGCCCCAGGCATCACAGCTCAACGACAGGTACATTCCCAGGGACCCTGTATTGCCACATGGACACTGGCATTACATGGAGTATCATGTATACACCACAGCAAAACAACCATGACCCCCACAGGTAGTGGTCCCACTTGCCACTGCAGGACAGACATGGACGTCTGTGACACACACACGCACAACATCAAAGTCCATGCACACACAACGTGGATGTGGAGACTGTCTCCCATTGTGCACATGGAATCAGAGACATTGTAAACACTACATGCACACAGACTGTGGACGACCATCACTATTGTGCCACTGGGACACCCTGGCTCAAACATACCGTCCCACATGGGACTCACGGGGTATGTGACATGACATACACATACACCACCGTGAAATGTGACCATGGCACATGCACAGATATGAACAGTTGCACATCACAGTGGTCATGTACACGTAACACCCAGGATCCTGTCCCCATGAACACGTGCACAGCCTGGGGGTGGCTGCCCCCAGGTGACACCCACAGGACAACATGTACACCAACATACACACAATAGGAAATGCAGCCTTACATGCCTTATGATACAGTTTGGACAGGCTGTCGTGTTGTAGGTGTGCCCCTCACTCCCTGGGAGCTATCTGTGGCTGTCATATGTTCATCTGAGACAGGCATGGTGACATATGCCAGTCACTTGTACAGGGATGCGTTGAACAGCAATGGACCGATCGGTGCCCCCGGCCGGCCCATTGCATTCAATGTGTGCGGGTACGCGTTGTACCCCTGTACGCGTTGAACAGCAATGGACCGATCGGTGCCCCCGGCCGGCCCATTGCATTCAATGTGTGCGGGTACGCGTTGTACCCCTGTACGCGTTGAACAGCAATGGACCGATCGGTGCGCACCCATTGACAATGGCCTAGCCTGGCAACGGACGCGTTTTCGAAATTCGAACGAGTCGGTTGCTGGAAATTCAGTTGGTCACCCACAACAATGTTGCAAAATCATGTATGTCATGAAGTTGAAGATTTGAAGGATGCTGTGGGCGTGTATTGGTGCTGCTATTCCATGGATTGGCCAGATTCAGAAAATGCAAACGACTTGGACCTATCACTTTGGACACATGGGACAGTATCTGCCTCTCCAGCACATATATATTGCTGGCTGTTCCCCTGAGAGCTCACTTGCCTGCACTACATGCTCCAGGACGACATCTGCCACTGCACTGCTGCTGTCTCTGCCCCCTCTGGACCCTGCAATGGCACGTACTGTGGAGAGAGCCCAGCCTTCAGCCTTGAGGAGAACCAGGCCCTGCTGGACAGCCTACTTCCACAGTACAGCAAGCTGTATGGGACACCAGGGGAGCAGGTGAGTGTTCTGTGCACTGCCTTTCTGAATGTGCATTTTGTCTGACTAGCAAGGCTGAAAGTCTGCACGCCACTGGCTAGCAGGCTCACTGAGTAGTTGTCACCCCCCATAGTGTGTAGTGACATGCACTGGACAGGTATGGTGCAGTGACCGTGCATTTGAACAATGTTTTACTTCCCATGCAATGATACCATGTAGTGACTTCTGGCAAACTGTCCATGGGCAGCGTTGCACTGCCTGTGTACATCATGTGCCCCTGTGATTGAGACATGTATATACAACTGTGTCATGCACGGATATGTTGCATGTGTAGTAATGGCCTTTTCACTTTGTCATCCTGACAGGTTAATGCCCATCGGAAGCAGGAGATCTGGAAGGACATCGTCCGGGCTGTCCGGTCCGTGGGGGTCTACAAGCGCCGGATCCGCAACTGCCAGAAGAGGTGGCAGGACCTTCGGGGCTGGACCCGGAGGATTGCACGGGTCCAGCTGAAGCTGTCGCCTCCTCGCAGGAGGGGCGGAACACGGACCCTGACCCCCCACATGCTCCAGATCCTGGCGGTGGTGTTTCCAGACCTGGATGGGCAGCTGAAGGCCAGACAGCAGCAAGGAGGGGGTGAGTCAAAGACTGCACTGTGAACTCTGTATTACATGCTATGTGCCCTCCTCTGGCCTGGTTAAACTGCCACAGTACAGCAGTCATGTTGTCCAGGAGCCATGTCCCTCTATTGTGCACTGCCCACTCCTCATCTGATACCCAGGTGTGGCCCTTACATTCAGGGAATTGTGTCACTTGGGACTGTGTCCTTGCAGTTTGCTTCACTAAAGGTGGGGGACAGCATCTGTTTCCCTAACTCTGTTGTGGGCATCATGGGTGGGTCCATTGTTCACACAACGCCTGTGTTCGGACATGTAATCTGCGTGTTGCTTTGATATGCGGTCCACTTGCTGAGCCGAGCCACCACATGTGTCTGGGGTATCTGGCACACACCCATGCAGCGGGTGGGAACAATGTTTGGGCCCCAGGAGTGCAGATTACGTGTGTCACACATACATAGCCAGCTATCCACTGTCCAGGGCTCATCCCTCATTCATGTGGGGCAGGACAGTCATGCCTACTCCAGGCCATGCAATGCACTCTGTACTCCCACTCCCGTGTATCAGCTGACACATTGTGCGCAGTGATTTGACCCCTCAGGTGTCTGCCTCTGTGTCAGTGTGCTGTGGATTTGTTGCCAGGACTGCTGGGGTATTTCTCGGTAGGGGCTCAGCATGCCACTGGAGATGTGACCATAGGAGACGATACTTGTGTGTCACATAGGTGTTTGATCAGTTGCCCGTGCAGACTGGGGTATGCGAATGTGAAGTTCAGGCAGCTGTTTCCCATTCACAGCAGATTGTGAGGGGCTCAGGTTCAGAGGGTAGTGTCACAGGTCTCCCATATGTCCAATCGGTATGACCTGGACAGATGAGGGTTAAGATGATGTGTTGTGTGGGGGATGTACATGTGCACTTGTGCAGCTCCAGGACTTGCATTCCCCATGACCTACTATTGTGACACAGTGCAGAGTGTTGTTGTCTGGCTGCCAAGTCATACATCACTGAGACAGTGATGTATGACTTAGCAGTCATGCCTCCGCCATGGCATGTGTCTACTTATTGGTGATCCTGCAGGGGAGTGACATGTGCTACATGCACACCATTGTGGCGATGGCTATCAGGACATGGGTGCATCATGGTGTCTGTCGCTGGTATGCATCACATGCATTTCCTATTTGACTCTGGGCATCCCTTTCATCCGGAAACCTGTACTGACTCAGTGGCAAGAGTTGTGATGTGTTCATGTCCACATGCTACACCGTGTCCTCTGCACTGTCCAACTACTGTGTAGGTGGTGCATGTGTCCACACTGGGGTGTTGCTATCCAACAGACAGCAGACAGATGGGTGCAAGGCCATGTGGGATGTGAGTGCCATGGTTGGCATCAGACTGACAATTGGCTTCTCCTGTTCAGTTAGGGCACTTTTAGCAATGTTCAACTAATGATGCCAGGGCTTGCTCTGTAATGTGCTGTGCTCACAGTGGTGTGTGCGTTTGGTGCAGGTGACTGATGTCTGTCTGTTTCCCCATTGTTTGCAGATACATCCACGGCCACGGAAGGGGACAGCTCCACGGACCAGGAGGAGCCGGAGAGCCAGACTGGGTCAGCAGCCGAGGAGTGGTCGGAGGGACCCAGTGGCACGGAGGGCGAGGGGAGCCACACCGAGGAGACCTCAGCACCATCCACCTCAGCTGAGGACCACAGCGGCTCGGAGGATGACTCCCTTATGGAGGCGGGTGTCAGCAGCCACCACACCCCAGCTAGTGTTGCTGTCCCCGCCACCACCAGCACCACCACCGCCCTCCCATCGGCTCCCATTCCCCAGGTCCGTGGAGGCTCCCATGTTCGGGAGCGTGTCTCCTTTGGGCCAGGCACCGCACCCCCTGCCCCTGTGTCCCCTGCTGCCCTGAGTGAGGAGTCTGTGTACCTCCTTCGCCAGCTCCATGTAGGGCAGACAGCCATGCTGAGTGTCCTCCATGCGCACACCGCTCTGTTGACTCAGCTGGTGTCGTTCATGGAGGGCATCTCATCGGGCATGCCTGACCTACAGAGGGGCAATAGGTCCATGGACTCCTCCCTGACGGCAGCAGTGTCCCTCCTCAGACAGTCCCTCACCCCTCCTGCCTCTGCTCCATCCACACTCCCCAGCACCTTACCCGTCCCAAGCACACACACACCGGCACAGGCACACACCAGCACACACACGTCCAGCACACAGACACACACGCCACAAACAAAATGCACACGCACGCACAGTCAGGGGACTGAAACCAGACTCACAGGGGATGGGGCCCTGGAACACACACACGCATCCACGAGCACTGCGCAGTCCTCAGTTGCCTCTCCCTCCAAAGCACCCTCCCTTGCCTCACCTGCAACCCCAAAGACCCAGCGGCTCTTCCTCAGTGACCTCGGCCTCTTCCCCTCCGATCCAGCTGATACAGCATTCAGGGGGAAGAGGAAGCCCACCCACACGGAGCAGAGTGCCCCTCGCCCCCGGACACCCTCCCCCAGGCGCAGACAGACTGAGGCCCCCACCCGCAAGTCCCCCGGAGTCGTAAGAGCAAGACCCCGCCGCCGCCCTGCAGCTCAGGCACAGGTCTCCTTCCTCCATCCCTCAGGCCCCCACTCCACAGGTGCCCCCACCACACCCTGCCCCAGGTTCCCCCACCCACAGATATACCATCCCCAAGAGGATCCGGCCTTCTCCCCCTGCCACTTGCTCTCCCGGCACCACACCCCCCGCTGCGCTTGTCTGTGCCACTGATGTGGTGAGGGTGTCCTCCCCTCTGTTCAGCCCACCTTGCCTGTTCCCCATTCTCCTCCCCTGGTGGTAGGCACTGCAGTGGAGTCCACTACCACCCTGTCTGACTTGGGCACTGCAGTGGCGGACCTGTCCACTCCATCTGCAGGGTCCACTGCAGTCGTGCCGGCACCCACAACATCTGAGTCATGCCCCCAGTTGTGCCGGCACACACCATGTCAGACACCTCCACTGCAGTTGTCAGTGGCTCTCCAGCACCCACCACCCCTTCCCTGCCTCCTCCTGGTGAGCCCTGATCCTGTCCCTGCGGTGCCTGGCCTGCCCCCCGGTTGCCCCTCCTAGTGGATTGTCCCTGGTTTTGTGCAGTGCAGGCATGCGTAGGGTGACATCTGCCACTGTCACCCTGTTTGGACTTTGACAATGGACTGGCCATTGGCCTTTGTGGTTTTTCTGGACTTTCACTTTTCAATACACACATATGCTGAATAAAGCAACTTTCTGTTCTCTAGTGCTTATGCTTCTGATGTACATGTTGTTGATGATGCTAACCATGCCCTTGCTGCAGTGATGGTGATATTTGGTCTCATGATAATGAAGTGTTACTGTGCAGGAACCCATGTGGTCCAGGGGGAATGTGTCCTATCCTGTGGTGTATCCATGTCATCCATAGCAGCATCTGAGGGTGTCATGTGTTCAGTATTTGGCAATGGGATTTCCTACTTACATTAGCAATTTCACATCTGTGGCTTCCACCCCTGCACATCTGTTGTGCCTGCCATTGTTCAATTCGTCTACTTCCCTGACCGTGTGGCCATCTCCACTGGACATGCAAGTTTGGGCATCAATGGGGAAGGACTCATCTGTGTTGTCAGTGCAACATTGCTATACAAGTGTGTTGGATCTGTGCTGATG